>OX375812.1:15376836-16623781 GCA_947359405.1 Antitype chi
TCTTATAGCATTTTTTTTTTTTTTAGCTTTCTAGCCTTAAAACTAAGTAAATATTATGACCGAAAAAGTAGTGTTCATTTTAAAATCGTTCGAATACACGTTAGGTAAATTTACTATGCGCTGGGCCCCTCTAGAGCTCAAGGAGTAATTATAAAGTTATAGGGAACGTGCACGACGAAGGGTCTGCCATCTGGCGGCTAAAATCCGAAGTTTTCTCGCAATCATTACTAGAAATTGACCCTTCACGTTATAAAATAATCTCAATACATAAGGGAAAAAATTATAATTACTAAGTGAAAATGTATTGTTTCTGGATGCTCGAACACTTTAAAGACTGGCAGGGACATCGACGCGCAACCGTTTCCATCGATTCTGGAATTTTTCGTCTCGAAAATATGGAACGGCAATTTTTTTTTATAACTCTCGCTACATTTCCATGCTAGGTTGTAGATTCGGGGTCTAGAATCGTATGCTGAATTCGTAGTTCCAGAATGTGCCTCGATGTCCATACCACCTTGTATCCGTACTTCTACAATAAAATATTCGTTGGAGTATCACCCGAATTAACAGTTCAATACTCACGTCCCATTTTGCTTACTAGTTGGACCCCAACGGCAACGCCACAGAACCAGAACCAGCAAGCCAGAAACCGTCTCCATCCAAAGAAACAGAACCGGACGGCGTCTGGTCCATCACGTTGGAGCAGTTCCTAGCCACCATGCTCTCCCAGCCTGCCATTGAAGAGTTCTTCAATGAGAAGGTGTCTATTTTACCAGAGTTAGAACTCCTAAGACAGAGGGACAGGCTTCAGTCGGTTTCATAGCTGATGGAGATAGCCGGGTTACTTGGGATAAGCCTGTAGACCCTGCTTTAAAGGTATGTTGATGAACCTGTTCTGGTTTTTGGGTTTAAATGTTGCCCTGGTGTCTGTTAAATGTATTTTGAAGAATGCCTGCTGTTCGTGCTAGTTACCAGATTTCTCGAATTTGATTGGGCCAATCATGAGCTGGTCAAGCGGAGAACTGTAATGAATTGCAGTCGTAAAATATTAAAGCTTCTCGTCTACTTCTCGAGCAAACGGATTTGCTGGGTTTTTATTGATTCTTATAGACTGCGGTTTCTAAATCGACAATTCCGTGCCGGGCGGATTTCGAACGAAGAAAATAAAACGCCGAGGCTCCGATACCGACGAACTGGACTCTCAACGCCTATTGTATTTTCTAAATCATTTTTGGTCATAGATATTTCAGTTAAGCAGGCATTGTTTAAATATCTGTGGCACAAAGACAGCTGCGATTTGAAAAACAAATTTTGGCCTTAGTATGTTAGAATGTATGTATTAACCTAACCTGCTATGTTCCACGAGTTTACTTTATCGTACTTATTTCTATGTGAACATTGTCTATAGCGCGTAAGTAGGTATTATAAGTCTATGTACTGGAATGTATTGTTTAGATTTTTAGGTATTTTTTTTTAATCTAAAATTGATATTAAAATCAAAATGAAGGAGGTTTATGCAGAAGTATATTTAAATGTCTAGGTTGCACCAAATATACAGGGGAGGTACAATAAGCTCTTAAAGTTTAGATCTAAAAATTGATGTAGATATTTTAATGTATCTTCCGAAGACCAATGTAACTGTAGCATACATTTTAGAGCCCCCTTTGTAAAGTTAAAATAAATGAAAATTATACTTGGCCCCGTGAAGAATGAAATTATTCTTGTTATTGGTAATAAAACTTAAATAACATAGTAACGGCTATGGGCGGTAAGAATTTGTCAAGGCAAACATTTAAATGAACATTCCAAGGTAAATATTATAAATAGGTACCTACCATCATATTGACAAAGATAACATTTTAACTGGTTCATTTATCGGTTTACTAAGGAAATAGTAACAAGTAACTATGTATAGTTTTAAATTAAGTTAGCTTGGATTTTATAGCTATCGATATCGATCTTCTGCTTCGTTCATAAGAACGAAGCAGAAGAAATCACTAGAACAACAAATGCTTTGTTCGTTTACATACAAAACCTAGTAAAAAAACAACTGGAAAAAAGTCTTTTAAAATAAATTCATTATTGTTTTCCTGCCCTCATCCCAATTTATTTCTTGTCGGCGCAACATGTTCTTCAATACTTCTCTTATAAAACAAGTTCTCGATTCGAATAGGGTTTTACTCTATATGAGATAAAATCTGAAAATATATAAATGAGATAGCTTAGGCAAAAAGCAGTCGGAAACGGAAAATGTTAGTTTTAGTTCATGAAATAACAAAATACATTTTAAAATTCAATTTAAAGATTTCAGTTTTTTTTATCTGTTTTTGAACACCATGAAATAGTAGCCGCCATGTTATTACGTCATACCGCTGAATAAACTAATCAACTGAACAACTTTGTAGTTTTATTATTTTCGTAACCAGTCATTTTTATTGAAATAATAGCTTACATTCAGGAACAGCAAACCAACGATAAGTACACATCACTCATTTTTTTATTATAAACAATTATCATATAAAATATCAGCGCATTTGTTTACTCAGCAAACTGACGTCATACCTACAGACAAATATGGCGTCCACTGCGTCCAGCGTTTTCGTCGAATTACGGGCGAAATGAAAATGTAAAATTTAAATGATTATTGCACTAATCGATTAAATTAAAAAATTGAGATTTTTTAGTGGTTTATTAGCATTTTAGAATCTAATTAAGACACTTTTCAAAAATGGGTGTGATACCCTATCCTGCAGAGCATAAGCTAATCTCATGTACCACTACCAATAGTAGTTTATTTTGAGTATACATAGCCATATTATTTTGTAAGTTAGCTTGTAATATTAATAGTTAACCTTTGTACCTAACCTATATAAAGTGTATTTAAACAGAGTTCTTTAAATATAAACACTAGGATTAGTAAAAAATTGCATTTTCTGTATAATATATAACACTAATATATTAATACCAATTAATTTGTAGATGTTAGCTTTGCTTCCAAATAAATACTTAATTTTCATAAGCTTTTAAAAAGCAGAAATATTAAAAAACAAAAAAAATACCTGATATGTGTAGACGTTAAATGTATTTTCCAGTAAACTAAATTAATTATGTAGGTACAGTCACCAAAAGAGATAAGTAACCAGGGTCGCCGGATATATTTAAAGTTTTATAAAAAACCGATGGTTTTTTTCGAATAAAATACTTATATCTTTTGTTGACTGTACATAACTGTGCCTATTGTACAGACGCCAGCACATCATGCTACCCCAATCTGTCAAATTTATTTGATAGATTTTCAACTCTATAACATAAGCATAAGGTTCATGTTGAATTCTGAAAATTTGACAGTTTGGGGTAGCTTGATGTGCTGTCGTCTGTAATATGGAAGAAATCCATATCTATACAGTTTGAAAATAAAATCCCGTGAACACGATGACCACATCTGTTAACCACCCCCTACCGACGGTGCCAAGCGCTGCAAGCAAAAATAGTCCTTATGGTGTATAGATATGGATGACCACGATAGTACTTAGGCATCAGTTAACTGCTTCAGTTTAATGGTGCTCGCAGAATAATGTGCTTGACTATAATGGACGAAATGAGGAATTTCCTTGGCTAGAAAATAGCTTAAAATTTCGGTGTAGAAGTGTTTTGAGAGAACATCATAACATGTCGACCCCAACATTTTTCCCTTATGGGGGATGCGATAAGGCAGTACTTTTTTTTTTAGGATTGGAAATCATCAAATAACTGAGCGGAGGGGCGTGTCAGACTTTTACTGACTAAAACCCACTCGTGTTCCTTGTGTGCCAGGGGCCACGGTATCGCTTACAACCCGCACCCCTAGCAGCTCAGTACTTGTAGTTCAAATTTTCAGGCTGATACTGAACTGGCTAGCTTAGCCCATCTTCCTTAATGAGAGATATTGTTTAACCAAGTAATCTGTTTATAAACATACCCCTTCTTTGGTAGTCGGGTAAAAAGGATAAAATATAATAAAATAATAAAAAAAAACTGTCAACAGAAAGCGTAAATTTTAATACGTATAGAATTACTTACTTACAAAGTATCTAGCTAATCCTTTCAACGAAATTGTAATCTATGTAACCTATACAGAGTATTTAGAACTACATAAATATTAATATTTTTACATTCAACTGGCCTTTTCCCGGTTTGCTTCACTGATTTGAAGAAGCAAATATTAGTCAGGCAAATTGAATTAATCTAAATAAATTGCTTAATTTGTAATGTTAGCAGATGTATGTAATAAATCTATATAGGCTAAACAAGCAATATCTTCATAGGCATGTGTATATTTGTCATATTTATTTTTGTAAGCCACAATATATGAATAATGTAACAAATTTTGGGTACAAACATATACATAAAAGCTTTTAGGCATTCAAATACTTTGTTGGATCATTTAGAATACCTTAATTTAATACTTCTCACTTCTGTTGGCAACTGTACAGCAAAATCTTTTGACATGACACATACAATTTAAGGTATTAGTGAGCTTGCTCAGATTTTAGACGTATCCGATGTTGATTTGCCAGAATAGGTACCAGAGGTGTAATTGCCTATCCCACTATCAGTAGGAATCTCTTTAATTTTGAAAGTTCAACGACATTCATTGCGTTATTTACGTTGTTGAGTAGACAAATTTTTGGAACATTCGAAGCAATGACTTAGAAAATAATAATCATCAAAATGATCCAGATTCTGGTTGATAGTGCGTTACGCAATTAAAGTGCTGTTCATAAGTCTTTAACTATCTTTTAAAGAATTTATTAAATAAAGAATGCAGACTTGTCAACCAGTTGACAAATAAGTCAACATATTTTTACGAAATTGCTGTATTCAAGTGATTTATTTTCTCTACGTATTTAAACTCAAGTAATATATTATGTAAACCTATTTTTATTTTATGTCATCTATTTTACATGTTAAGTACTTGCAAGCACAAAACGTTGAACATTTATTTAATTTTTAAGGTTAACCATGTCCATGTAAGTAGCGATAATATCTGAATATTATACAAGTTTAATTGAATATACTTGTTTGACGTTATACTGATGTTTTCTTATTTTCTGATTAGTGGGTTTAACTATCAAAAATACTTCTTTCGCTAACTTCATTGCGGCCTATGGCCAAAATAAAAAGAAGGTATTGATTCCCATCACTATGCTGATTACAGCCTTTAAAGCGCGCACTGCCGGGGCTCAGGCCTTTCGTTGAGGAGTGGGCCGTAATCCACCAAGCGCCCCCAGTGCGGGTTGGTCACATGTCTTCGAACTTTTGATTCTATGACATGCTAGTTTCCTCACGATGTTTTCCTTCACCGTTTTGAAAGCAGTGGTCATGATTTAATTTACACAAAGTCATGCGCCTCTCTGGGTTTGAATCTACGACCTACAACTCCTAAGTCGCGAAGTTACCACTGGGCCACCACTGCTGCCCATCACTATAAAAAAACTAAAATAAAAAGTCATGATACAGTGAGTGATGATCCAATTTATTTCAAAGTAAACCTCAGTGTCCAAGCATGATTAGATTTAACGGTTGTTTTATCTGGCAGCTGTATTGCGACCTCCCCATTAGTTATCTTCCACTGAAACAAATAAAATGTGATAAGAGAAAGTATCAACATCTAAGCTAAGGTTAATGATCCAATTAGATTATTCGTAGCTAAGTGTTTACAGATACACAAAACATACTTGAATCGAGAATTACTTACAGTCAAGTATTGTCCTTCATTGCCCAACATCTCGACTTGATAAGTGCCACTGTGCAAATAAGGTGTTATGTCTCTAAGCGTGAGCACACTCTTCTCTGGCCACTCGAGCGCAATAGCGTAGATTGCGGTTATTTTATCGTTCATGCGAGGTGGGTGGGTAGGATGAGTAGCATTGTACGTCGCCTTAGTACAAGTATACCAAACCTTGCCATTTCTAGTGTCGTTCTGAAAATGCCAGGGAGAGCTATTGTATATTGCTTCTCCATTTATTGACAACCATTCTCCGAGCGTTAACAAGCGTTCTTGAAATATCGGTATTATTGTACCCTCTTTAGTTGGGCCTACATTGATGAGGGCGTTACCTGAAAAGGGCAGTGTCAATTAAAATTCGAAATTCATTATTTAAATCATCCAGGAGTTAAGTAAATACTAGTTAAAAAAATGGGAATATGAAAGTGAAGTTACCTCCACAACTGACTGTAGATACAACTTGGTAAAGCAGTTCATCAGTAGACAATATTTCACTGATCTCCATATTCCTTCTGTACCCCCACGATTTGCCATCAACAGTGAAAGCATTTTCCCATTTATGATCTAGTAGTTTACCTGCAAATAAAATAAAGATTTGGAATATTTTGTCTTTCTTTTTCAAAACTAGTTATTTTGAAACTTCCTTTTTCAAAATGCATAATAAGGCATTTACACACAGAGTAGAAAGGAAAAACCACCACCACACTTGCACACTGGATGTAAGCTTCTTGTAATTCAGCAATGTTTGAAATTAATGTTATGTATAAAATTTTCAACAATCATCAATAACACTAACCAGGATTGAATCTATCAGCATGATTATAGAAGTCTCCGTGATGGCCAGGGATGTCAATACCCCATCTATCATTGACAACCACTTCATCTTTAACCGGGCTGTCATTGTACAACCATGCCAACAGGTCTGTAGACCTCCAATAATCATCATGAGCTTCCCAGTCACCGTCAGACCAAATCACTGATGGCTTGTAATCATTAACTAGCTGTTTAATGTCTGGCCACAACTTAGTATCAGTGTAAGTATGAGTTTGAAACTTGTTGCTTCTGTCCTGGTCATAAATGGGGTTGTACCATTCGTACAAGGAATGGTAAACACCAAACTTTAGGCTCGCATTCCTGACTGCAGCAGCAAGTTCACCTACCACGTCCCGTCTTGGCCCCACATCAACAGAATTCCAACTGAATGAACGCTTGGATGGAAATAGAGTGAAACCCTCATGATGTTTACTTGTTAGAACGATATATCTGAAACAAATTAAGATTTTAATATGTGTAATTGTAGTTTTAAGTTTTTAGAATTAACAAAATTTACTGATATACTTTGCTCCAGCCTTTGCAAATAGTTGTGCCCAAGACACAGGATCAAAAAACTCAGCTGTGAACATGGGGGCAAACTCCTGGTAAGTGAAGCCTGGTGGGTAGTTTTTTTTCATAAAGTCTATGTATTTCTGGTTTTTACTTCCTGGAAAATAAATGAAATAGGTAAGTTATAATTTTAGCTACCATACTACAGATACAACACAGAAATTGTAATCCTGCAATTATTTTATTTTGTAAGTTTATGTAAATGAAAAGTAGGTACCTCTCCAGTTTGTCCAGAACCATTCTGAGCCGAAACTAGGCACGGCGTATACGCCCCAGTGCAGGAATATACCTATTTTAGCTCTATCATACCACTCGGGCAACGGCCTGGTGTCCAGGTCACTCCAGACGGGGCTGAATCTCTTATCTACGACGATATCCTCTTCAATATCATTATGGACTTCGATAATACTAACTTCTCCTATCTTAGCATTCGCGAAGGAGATGAATACTGAGATTAATAGTAATCTCATCATTCTGTAAACAAAACAATTTATTTTAGATCGATGTTTTGATTTCGTATCTCGTAACAATTTTATAAAACATCCGGCAGCTGGCTGTCAGTCAGTGCCAGGGGGTATCAACTTTGTATTGGCCAATGTAGGACAGGTACCCGGGGCAGAAATATGACATTGCCAACATTAAAAATATTGTGAAGGACCCAAAAAATTAGGTCCCTAATAATACTTTATTTTTAAGTTGTAACACGGCTGCATTGTGTTTGTCGCGTTTTTTTTCTTTCTAAATAGTAGTTTTTAGACAGAAAATTTCCCAACGAAATATAAATATTTATTAGATATTAAAAAAGTGAATGACTGTTTGAAGTAATGCAAATTTTTTGTTAGTCCAAATTACGTAATATCATAGTAATATTGTCCTAAATTTAATGAAACCGAAAATATAGTAGTTTATTTTGATAATTCATAGTGGCAACTCAATGTCATGTCAGTCAGACGATAAATGTCCTTGAAATTGTGGTTTGTTATTGTTATATTAATACATTCTTAGTAAAATCTAATCTACCATGTATCTTCAGGTCAGGACTCGTGAAATGTATAATAAACCTACTTAAGTACTGTACGTATCGTAAATAACTGAATAACTTCGTCACTATTTCTACTGATCTGTGCGTTGTGAAGTGCTGTGTACGCCTGTAAGTGAGAAATCCACCATAACTCAATGCATATGATAATTTTATTATCTTAATGTTTCTAGTGAATAAGTCGTTGGTGTACCTTTAGTACCTTATAAATAAATAAAATCTACTGTCGATTCTGTTTGAGTACATTTTGAAAATTGGGTTTTGTCAACTTTTGTCTAACCTTGTTGTATGATCTATGTAAATGTAGTTAAAACAAACTTATGGTTTAGTCTATACTCTGAAGCTACTGCAAACAGATGGTAATTAAACTTTTTGAATGTATTAATATGAACACAATAATAATAAATTGTAATGAAACTGTTGAAATAAATATGAAATTATTTATTTACACACTATTGTTTTATTTTGCCATATCCACTCTGTAGGTTTTTTGGTAGGTACATTCTCTTGTAAGAAACTCACATTTGAGTTTTCTTACAAGAGAATGGACCTATCAAAAACCATGTTCAATAGGCTGGGGATGCTAAACAAACGTTTGAATTTACCGCCATACGAGGTTTTTTCCTAGGGGCGAATATAGATGGCGCTCACACAATCGTTCTACTAAATATTGTATGGAGTTGGCATTCTTCTCCGTTAGGAGTATATGTGTTCTGTGATTCAGCTCGGCTGACAGTTAAGGACAAATCGAACGGGGCTGAATCATCGTTGTCCGACATTAGAGGGGGTAATAGATTGGGAGACAGACACTGACAGACCAGTCTTTAGTCATTCATTAGCTAGATATTTACAAGTAGATTGTCAGAATTTATTTACCCAAAAAAGTTGCTAAATGCGATTTTGTTTTTACTACAGTGGTTTGAATCGAAATCGATAAACAACTATACTCCATTTACAATATTATTAAACAGAAGTTAAAAAAGGTTATTTTTATATAAATATACACTTTGTAACAAAATTAAACGTGTTGCCGTTACGATGAATGCCAAATTTACTATAATTTATTTAAATATTAGCTGTCACACTTTATTGTAATCATGTGCAACTATTTATCTTTGAAATTATGTGGCTTTCATTTATATAATTAATTTATTTCAATTTAAAATTAAAGTGTCAACCCTCAAAACCTTATAGATGCAGGAGTGAACAATAGCTACCGAGTGACTAAATTAGCTGATGACGACGAAGTTTTACCAACGTATTGTGGGTCGTAAGTTGTTATTTAAAATAGAGTATTGTAAAAAAAAAAAATATTTCTTTTAATCATTAGATTTAAATCATCATGTGATTGTTTGTTTCATTAATTCTTTTTGTTGTAGGTTTGTAATGTGTGATGAAGATGTTATTATAAATAGAACATTATTTAAAATAAAATAAAAAATACTTTTACTTCGTATATCTCAGTATTTAGTACTGTCATAAATCTACCTAAAAAAGTTATAGCTTAACTTTGAAATAAAATGTTTTGCACTCCTGCTTCTACGAGCCTCTTTTTTTCTAAAGCTATAGGTAATAAATGGAGTAAGGAGTTTTTGGCGGGATCGGGTTGGAACATGTCGAACGAATTTTCATTTTCATGAAATTTAGTGCAATAGCGAAAATTTTGGTAGTGAATTATTCAATTTAGTTACATGTGTGTGCACAAGTGTAGTGAAGGTGAAAATAAGTGACTAACGTGGACTTTTCGTGTTCCCCCAAAAACTCATGTTAGGTTGTTGTAAAGTTGCTACCGCTTTACAATAACTTTGACTTGACTGGACTTGACTGACTAAAGACGACTATGACTGTTTTGTAACTTCGTGCCCGGTATCGGGCCATTTACTTGATCGAAAAGAAAAATTACTTGACACTGGCTAAATGCACAAACCGTGCGAAGCCATTACCGAAAAAAAAAAAAATGGAGTAAGTAATATTTTTTAATATTAATTAAGTATAAACAATGAAATAAACTATAAACTTGCAATTATGTTTTTTAATCAATGAAAACAGCTGAAGAGGAAGATGTCTTTGGCTGTGGTTTCATATTTTCCTATGATGTGCATTTTCCAGCGGTAGCAATTTTTTACGGACAAAAAAACGAACACGAATACGCTAGCTACTTAATAGTTCCGTTGCATAAAAGTTTAACTTATGGCAAAGGAACTATTTGATGAAACCACGGATTTATTATTCTAAACGCACTCTAAAACAGACCACGATTAGATTTTTCTTTCTAATATCTACAAAATCGAGTACAATATCTTGAAAGTAATTACGTACTTACGTCATGCGGAAAATTGCTATAACACTAGCTACAAGTTTTATTAAATTGTAGCTGTTTGACACCGAAAAATTGCTAGATCTAGCTATAAAGTTGCTAAGTTGGCAACGCTGCCAGAGACACGACGGACGGATGCAGAGTCCACACTGATAGGTCCAATCTGTGGTCTGAGTTCATAGTAAACGCGTTTATCAGCGCTGTGGCGTCGATATTGGCTCAAAAATAGAGTCAGTGACCCAATCCAAATATTTGACTGGCTATTTCAATTTATTTATGGAGGATGCGACAAGGAAGCACGAGAAATTCATTTCTGACTTTTTCATGAAACAGTGAATTAAGGTGAACCTAGTCCACATTTTTTCCATGCAAACTTCGGGAGTGTTTTACTCCACTGTCTGACATGACACATCCAAAGTAAAATATGATATCGTTTTGTCTCATTATTAATATTGTCGGTACCTACGGAAACAGAATATTAAAATAAAAACCGATTAAAAAGTTAGGAGCCCACAAAGATTCGTTTTTCTTGGTAATTTTACTTAACTTTGGGCGTGTTTAAGTAATAAAAGAAGTGTAAAATCTGCAAAACTAAGTCGGTACCGACACAGTTCAATTATCGAAAAGTTCAATAAACTTTATTGGTCATTGATTTTTGCATTGGCTTTTTCATAAAACCCGATCTTCCAAAGGACTTTTCTTAATTTTTTCGCGAATTTTTTACTAAGTACAAATGATCCTGCATCTCACTCAATAACGTTGTGCGTAATGGTAGAATGTAAATGGGCCACCTTTATAATAACATCATACTACTTTGTACACCTACATTTTGGCAAATAAATTACTTACTTACTTACTTACTAGCGTTTAACTGCTCATCACTGATATTATCTCTGTCGGACACGAAGCCTGGTGAGACAGCGTGATTTTTAGCTAGGCCCACCAGTGAGTTCGAGCCCGCGACTAGGTTCCCCTTAACGGCAAAATAATCAAGAATAAAATTGGAAAACGATGGTCCCTAAAGTGAAAGGTCTAGGACTCTAGGTGAAGCCAAAAGAAAATAAAAGGTCCAGTTCAGGCCAACCTACCACTAGGGTCCTATACCTACTCAAAGGTTTTTAGGAACTCAAGTTAAGAATGAATAAATTTAAGTACTTAACTATTTAAATGATACCGAAGTGAACCGCGTAATAAGCGCTTACAAATGGCTTACTCGGCTTAAATAAGTAGGTACAGACGCCAGCACATCAAGCTGTCCCAAACTGTCAAATTTTGCCAATTGAACATGAACCTTATTCTTTTGTAATTAGTAGAAAATCAATCAAAGAAATTTGACAGATTGGGGTAGCTTGATGTGTGGCCTCTGTACCTATTTAAGCCGGTTATGCCATAATTGTTAGCATCGATAGGTGTTTTCTGCAGCGAATGGGCTATAGAACTTCTATACTTACCCAAAAGGTAGGTAATATTAACGAAAAAAAAAAAACAAGCTCCACAATTGAAAATTATGCCATTGGAGAAATAGGTATCCCGAGCTATAGCCTCGATTATTCTGTGTTATAGCGTCCGCACACAATGCCGGGGGATTTATCGATAACAAAGTAATGTACCTACCTAAACAATTAAATTACACCCACCTACTAGGTTTATGTAGGGACCAGAATAAAAATACAAATAATGAAAATGAATAACTCACTTGAAAATAGTTTTCAACTTCTGTAACTGTGTGCATTGAATACAATTTTCCTCCTAAAACCACAATTTATAATGGTGGTTAATGAGCCAATTAATTTTATCTGGACACTAGCGCGCCAGACCACAGATAAATGAACACTGGTGGGTGGTCAGTGTGGTACTGTGGTGATGTGGTCACTCACCGCGACGGCGAAATAATAAAGTTCAACGTTGCCCGTAGGTAAATAACGCGGCCAATTACAGAATTCTGATAACAAATACAACTGAAGTGTCTGTTTGTAATTTCAAAATAACAGCTTAATAAATACATAATAGTATGCAAATAATGTACGGTAGGTACCTACTTATAACAATCGTATCGTAATCTCCGAAACGGCTGGACCGATTTTTATGAAGTTTGGTATGGGATATTTTGAACCCTGGGGGAACACGTTGAACTTTTATCGATATACCACGCGGGCGGAGCCGTGGGTGGAAGCTAGTTAGGTATAAATAAAACTGTGTGAATGTGTTCCAATACAGCACTTACATAATCGCATAGTTTCATGTGGTTATAGGCTGTGTGTCCATGGTTATGTCCTACAATCCGACAACCATACAACACCTTCTGCGTAGCGCTCTTTCCTTGCTTCCGTGGCCGCCACCGTTTGATGGCGGACGTGGTGGGGCCCCAGGAGAAGAGGAGTGTCGGTATAGCGTTGGCCGCTTTCCCTATCCCCTGCGGCCGAAAAGTGGTAGGCGGCGGGGCCACTGTGCTGACCAAGGGTGCCAGACACGGGCTCGTCGTCTCGGGCCCTTATGCCATTTGGTTGCTGGGTGGCCACGGCGTGCCATAATGTGTCCTGGTACGCCGGTGATAGGGGTTATTCCCCTCCGAGGAGGCTTCGGTGACGGACAGCCGCGGCGGGTTCGCGGATAGCTTGCGCGTTTCCGTGTTCCCGCTTCAAGCGGCACTGGAGGACACCGTGGAGTTCTAGTGGGTTACAGTCCCGCATAACTGCGCTATCTCCCCGTGGTAGCGCAGTAGGCATTTCTCCAGATTAAGCAAAAAAAAAAATGCCCGGGTCGACGGCGCGTTGTGTTCCACGCGCGCCTCAACGAGATGTCAGCATGAACTGATGGGGCCCGCAAGGGCCAATGCCTGCCAGGGGTGCGGGTTGTTCGAAAGAGATACCGCGGTCCCTGGCACACAGGCAACTGAGGGAACACGGGTGAGTTTTTAGTCAGTAAAAGTCTGACACGCCCTCCTGCTCCACCCAGAGCGGAAAAAGTTATTTGATGATTCCCACCCAAAAAAAAACACCACACAGCCTATGCAATGTTTTTTGTGAAATGAAATGAAATAAAATATTCGTTTTACTACATTTTAATTAAAGTATTCTATACTTACATTATGTAAAAATATTTCGATGAGATCGGAGTTTCAATACTGATAATTAACCTATTGACGGCTTAGTTTTATATCGATTGGCGTGCCCCCAGCGCCCAGCTCATAAATCAAAAAGTTTATATACCCACAACGAATAGGGTCGTGCATTGAAATAAAACTAAAAACGAACATAGGTTCTCAGTCGTATAAATACGACTGAGGCGGCACGGGCACGAAAGGGTTAAATAATAGAACATAACATAGCATAATTAGGTCTGGTAGAAAATGCCTATGGCATTATCCGCCTCTGTACATGGGTGTGCTTAAAGTATTAAATAAATACATTGCGCGATACATTGGCGATATGTATTTCGGTAAATACAACTTTTGCTTCTGCCGCGAGAAATACAAGCATGTTACGTAAAACCATAAAATAAAACATGAATGTAATCATGAACATAGGTAATACACAAATATTGTAGCTGTGTACTATAAAATAATAAAAATATTATGTGCATGATAGTCACCCAAAAAAAAAAAGTTGATTGCAAGATTTTGCAATTGAGAAAGTAATTATTATAGCATGACTAGAAACAATCTGAAATTGCATTCAGTTTAACAAGGATGTCTTATGCTCATATTTAAAAGGTACAGTTGAATAAAATATACTTACAAAAGACACCATAGAACAGTTGATTTTGTTTTACATTATTGTTAACTTATTGGCACATATAATAATATCAAAAGAACATTAAGAGTAAAATTTAATGTGAGTAAATACTAAGATTAAATAATATTATTAATTTACTTATTTAATTTATAAATTTTTTAATAGATAATTGTGAATCCACAATCTATTAAACAGTTTTATTTACCTACTTATAATCTTAGTAAAAATATAATATTTCTACAGTAATTTCTTAAAACTAGCTTACTCCTTTAATTATAGCAATTTACAATCAACCTTTGCCAGTTATCATCAAAACCATATACAGGTTGAAATTGAAAACATGCGACAAACCGAAATGGGAGATTGTACTCATCATTATGAACAACTTTTACTAAGGGACCAAAGATGCAATCGCGAAAAAAAAACAGCTGGTCCCTACATTTATGTTCGCATAACTTGTCAAAATGTAGGGAACAGCTGTTTTTTTTTTTGCGCTTGCATCTTTGGTCCCTTAGTAAAAGTTGTTCATAATGATGAGTACAATCTCCCATTTCGGTTTGTCGCATGTTTTCAATTTCAACCTGTATATTCAAAATTTTATTGGCTTTGTCAGATGATATAAATCTGTAATTTTCATATCTGTGATGGTTCTGTGGGTAAAACTGGGCATTATAAGGTCTATTAATAATTAATTACTTATAGTATATCCTTCATTCTTATCCACTTCCTCTCCTGGAAGTGGATGGCACTGCTATTGAGTGTCAACTTTAAAGTTCGAGTAATGACATGCACCATTAATGATTATTTCACTGATGCCCGTTGTAGGAGGTGTATGGGAGGCTGTCAACGGTTCTATATGTGCAGTCGTGGTCATTACTGGAGTTGAATATAACTTGCTACTGTGCAAAGCAGTGTTGTGTGGCTGTGTAGTGTTCGCAAACACAGTTGCTAATGTCTGTTGCTCAGTCCTCGGTTCACTTATCATTCCCATCTTCACTTCAAATATGATATCTTGTATTTTCTTTTTTGCAACTAGTAGGTTTTTCTCCCCTTTCAATGAGCGCAGCTCGTTGGCTATGTATTCTCCGAATACGGAGAATTCGTCTCTTGGTCTAGGTATAGTGGGGTAGCCGAGTTCCGGTTTGACTGGTGCCGGAGGCGGCTCTGTTCTGGAGATTTTGGGAGGTGGTGACAGACTGGTAAGTTTGCAGTCACTCACGGCATTGTCTGAGTGTGTAGGCAGGCCACCAATTTCTGTATTTTCTTCCTGAAATGATACAAGTTTAATATATACTATAATAAAGAAGTAAAGTTTGTGAGATGTCAGGTTGTAGGGGGTAATCTCTGGATCTACTGACCCAATATTGAAAATTCTTTTACCAATAGAAAGTCACATTATTTGTGAGTGTCATACGCTGTATATAAACCTGAAAAATTTAAAGACTTTCGTGGTAGTTGGATTTGCAAAGTAAGTCAGAGAAAAAATGGTCGAACGAAAATGTTTCTTATGAACGCTAGAGAAAAGTTGTAGAGTTTGATAATGCCTACAAAAAACTACCTGACAGTTTGTGACTAACTTTTATATTTAAGTCACAAAAAGTAGTTTTTATATTAAAAAAATAATTGAAATCATTATGCCATGTTTATTAGTCATAAATAAAAAAAAAAAAAAAAAATGTTTATTGCATCAACTCAAATAACTTATTCTAGTTACAATGGGGAGAATCCTGTTAAGCAAATAGTTTGCTTGTGTTAGGATACTCCGCCCTTCCCCTGGTTATTTATTTTCTATTAAGTTTTTGAGCCAGTACAAAATAATTTATACGTATTATATAAACTTAAACCAATAACAAAAGAATGAAAAGAAAAAAAAAAAACATCAAAAAGCGCGCTGGAACGTGTGTGGTATGTGTGGAGATGGTCATATTATCAACAATTATGAATTGTTATCAAAATAAGTAAATTTATCTTCTCAAGTATTTAAATCAAAAGACTTTTCCCTTTAACTGCATATCATTTGGATGAATAGTTTAAGAGATAATACGTCATAGGTATGGAACCGCGATTGTGTCGTAATCTATTGAGTGATATTTCTATTAGACGGGCTTTTTTAAAACGTCACGTCAATCTATTTATAAATACATACTTACATATGCAATAATCAGTACTAACTGAACCACACTCATAATTTCATCACAAGTAAAATGTTTACTGCACAACAAATTGGGCACGAGCAGCTAGTGTGTCAATAAATAGATGGATTATTAAGAAATAAAAAATATTTCACATCATCTATTAAAATGACATCAATTGACAATGGGAATTGAAAACAGAAAAGGTTTGATCCAAGATATAATTTAACACTGTTGGTTTTTGGTCATCTACTTATAATAATATACCTAGTTAACAAAAGCAAGCAAAACTTTTGTGCCCCTTTTTTTGAAAATGATGTGGACAGAGCAATACGAAATTTGGCACAGTTATTCGATAAGTCTAATATTTTTATTTTAAGTAATAATTTGGTCAGCCGGTCGTCTTACGTGCGGGTGTTGGAATTTCGACCTCTGAGCGTCTACTAGTTCTAATTATTATTGGTTGATTTGCACTCAAACAAAAGTACAATAAAAATAAGTAAGGCGATGGTGACACTAACCGATTGTAAAACCCTGTACGGTTTGCTGGAGTATTTCAAGAAGTGTAGATACTCGAACGCGTACCAGTTACTGACATATCGGTCATTGGGTTCTTCGGCATAAGCGCGTGCTTCCCGCGCTGATTCCCGGTTATATTGTGTCCGAAGATGCTGTATCTTCTTCGTGGCGTCCGGCACCGATATCCCAAGTAAATCTGAGATCATCCGCAATTCTTCTCGCCGCTTTTGTTTATCTCGTCTCGTCTCACATAAAGACGGGTTCCATAGGCTTGCGTTCACTTGCAACAACTCAATCAACTTTAGTGTTCTATCTTTCGACCACTCCATCGCCCGATTTGTATAGCTGCGCTCGAATTAAAACATAAACATTATAGAGTTGGCGACCAATCGTTAGATTATTCACTAAACTGTGTTCGCTCGCGTCGGACGCGGAGTCAAATCCGAGCCAAACGTCAATAATTCAATAAATTGACTGTCAAAGTGTCAAAATCAGTCAAAATAAAGCGAGACAGCGCGAATGTTCGTAGGTGTACGATCTGAGGATTTTCACCATAACATTTGTATATCTATCTCTTTTACTCCAGCAAAAGACATTCTAATCATAAGTCTGAAGAACGGAACGCTTACGCTTCAGGGTTGCTAGTCTTATTATACTAAGTTGCTAGTGTTCTGTTGTTTTTTCATTTCAGATTACGAAAAGCACAATTATTATTCTTCCAAGTAAAACTGCACTTTTACCGCAAATATATTTATTTAATAAATTGCTATTTTCCTTCAAACACTGCTTATTGATAGCACATAATACTTTATTAGCAAAGTATTTATGCAACTGGCGGTAGAATTGAACGCATTTAAATGTTCAAAACTAGGTTTAAGTTACGCATACCCCAAAGAGTATAATAATAATATGGGAACCATACCCCTTTTTACCACGAGCGTGAAACTACAGAATGTCACCTGCTATGATCCGAATTACAATTTTTTTCTGCGTTCGTTGTCAATTAAAATAATGTCCCCTCAGCCAAAAACAAGTTGTTTTCGTAAGGAAAATGAAAGAAACATTTTTTTATATGACAACGAAAGGATTTTTTTACCCCCAACGCAAAAAGAGGGGTGTTATAAGTTTGACCGCTATGTGTGTCTGTCTGTGGCACCGTAGCTCTTAAACGGGTGAACGGATTGGGTGCGGTTTTTTTTATTTAAAAGTAGGTTTTCTAGCGGTGGTTCTTAGACATGTTTCATCAAAATCGGTTCAGCCGTTTGAAAATTATCAGATATTTTTTTGTTTTTTAAATATCTCAAATGTTCGAAACCTGAATGACAATTTCAAACTCCCGGGGTGCAAGGAGGTCGATTTATCGACTTTTGACTAAGTAGCATGACACTGTTAGCTCTTCTGAATATTCTGACGACTGGTTTTTGCACTGATATACGTTACCATAATTATACGGAATGGATATGGAGCAAGCTGGCCCTGGAACGACTGGAACCCTAAAATATTTGATCATACTCAAAGTAAAAATTGTTTTTTTTTTCAAAACTTCGTAAATCTGCGTTTAAAAATTTTGGAAAAGTCGCTCGCCTGAGCCGGGAATCGAACCAACTCAAATACGAAAAAATCAAACCTGTATTTTATGGCACCGATGGATAGGGTCAACCATGTTTGTTTAGAATCCTACTTCGTTCGTACTATAAATGTGAAAGTTTGTGAGGATGGATGGATGTTTGTTATTCTTTCACGCAAAAACGACTGAACGGATTTGGATGAAATTTGCCGCACAGTTAGTTTGTAACCTGGATTAACACATAGGATATATTTCATCCCGGTAGTCTGTTCCCGTGGGATAATTCCGACCTCAACGCGGGCGAGCCCGTGGGTCAGAACTAGTCTCTTATAAACAAGGAAGATGTGTTGCTTGTGATACTTGTGATCGAAGTGTTTAAACAAAAACCACATAATGTGTGAAAGAAAATAAAAGACTGCCTCTAATTCATTCTCATTTATTTACAGACTATTATGTGAAAGACTATCACATTATAAAACAGGTTCTCTAAAATTATATTTACAATATTTACATAAACCACTTTATCCACATACAAATGCATTAAGTAAAATATACATTAAACTCAAATAATAGGATACTCCATCCACATCCATTCATTCATTATCATTTAATTATAAAAGGAACCAAATAACAATAAGAGGAACACAAAAAGCGTTCGGAATCTTGTGATCTTAAAATTATAAGTATTAAAAAATAACTTAATAGCACAGGATAGGACTATAGAAATACGCAGATACCTACAGAAAAACAATCAGTTCATTTTGTAAACCAACATCATAAATTAATACAAAACTGAAGTTTTTTTTTGTTACTTTACAGATGTTTTGCACTTGCTGTTTTTGAAATACCTACCTACATTCAGTGTTGCAAGTGTTTATAAATTTTGTAGGTACCTACTAAACATATTGCTAGTATAGTTACAAAAAAAAATATAATTCCTAGACTGGGATAAAATTGTGAATGGAAAATTATTTAACATTAAATTAAGTTCACATAAATAACAACAACAATAAAAAGAAAAAACAAAACTAGGGAATAATTTACAAAGATGGGGTTAAATTAAATTAATGTTTGAGTAAAGATAAGACTTTAGCAATACATTTTGACTTCATTTGATGATTTCATCCGAGATTCAATTAAAAATTACAAACAACCTATTTTTCATTAAAGGTACACTGGATAAAACAATGGTTTCTTACATTTAGGTACACAAGCAGACCTCTTAATTAATAATGGAAGGTATACAGAAGGTATAAAAGGTATTAGTGGTTTTTAAATAAGGTATATTTTTTTTAACTCATCATTTATTCATTATCTACTTGGAGGTAATACCCAGTCATCAATAAATTCAACATTATAAAATATAGAAGTCTCTATTTTTAACAATTGACAACAATTCGTCTATTAAATTGTTACATCTGGTGGTCATTATAATTTTATTTATTTGTAAAATCTGTTTCAAAAGTCACAGGGAAACTGTAGATACAGCCTAGGGGTACAGACGATGGGATAAGATAAACATATGTCTTTCTAAGTTCCTTTCCTTTCCCTGTAACTTTGTCAATAGACAATTTCCATCTAGGTACTTACACACAATATTCGCATCGCAACAATCCCAAAGCGAGTAGATAGTTTCAGCACTACACTAGGTGTCGTTTACATTAGGCCTACAAGGACTCCTCCTCATTTCACTTCATCATTCGGGATAACATTCGTAGTAACTAAATAAATAATAGCTACCTATAACTGTACAAGTCCGACAACCACAAATGCACATTCTACGTAACGTCGAGCGGCCGGTGCTCGCGCGCCCTGAAGAAACCCTTCTCGGTGCGGCACTCGCGTATCGTGACCGTCTGCAGGTTGACGGTCACGTCGGTGATAAAGATCTGGTCGGCGACGGGCGAGCGCGCCATCCAGTAGGCGGCGCCACGCCGCGGGGCTGGCGGCGGCGGCGGCGGCGCCGGCACCGACACCGGCGCCTCGCCCCACGAGTCCTCCTCGTCCGCGGGCTGCGGCGCGGGAGGAGGCGGCGGCTGCGCGCCCTTGGGCTCCGCAGGGGCCGTCGCAGTCGGTTGGGACTCAGTGCGTCGCTCGCGTTCCGGAGGAGTATGAGCATCAGCCTCTTCCGGGGAATGCGGCGCTCGTCTGGGGCCCGTCCTAGGCGCGGCAGCTTCCGCGGCAGGTGAGGCAGGCGTAGGGGCTCCCCCGGGCGGCGCGGCCGGCGGCGGGGGCTGCGCTGCGTGCGTCGAATGCGTCGAGTGGGTAGAGTGCGAAGAGTGCGTGGAGTGCGTGGAGTGCGCGGAGTGCGCGGTGCGGCTGCCGTTGAGCTTGAAGGAGTCGTGCGAGTGGCGCTTGGCGGCGGGCGGGCTCATGGTGATGGTGACGCCGATCTTGCCCGACTCTCGGGACAGCACCTCGGCCTTGCGCTTGCCAGGCGGCGGCTGGCGTTCTTCGGAGGGGCTGCGCGCGCGCTCGGCGGGCGAGTGCTCGCGCTCGCGCTTCCTGCCCTGCCGCCGCTGCTCCTCGCCGCGCTCGAAACTCTCGATGAGTCGCGGATCCAGGATGTTTTCCTCCGGCTCCCACGTGTTGTGCTTCGGCTTCCACCCTTTCCATTTCACGTAGTACTCCACTTTGTTCTGGAAAGAAAGAACGGGAGACGGTTAAAACTTGAATTCATTTATAACAACGTATAACGGTGGTGTGCGCCCGCTCGCTGCCGTGGCGCGACTGCCGGTGGCGTGTACAACGACGGGAGGGTTGCACATAGCCTTGCAGATTTTATTCGATGATAATATTACGGCGAAAACGGACATTTAGTTGCACCATCGTGTGCTGGTCGTTGTTTGAAATTGAGGCGGGATATAGATGGATACGAGTGTGGACGGCGAGCTCGTGATAAAACATAATTCGGAGCAAGGGCAAGCACAGTTAGTTACTTATGTTTTAATAACCAAAGAGTTGTGTACGAGAAAGCGTGCGAAGTGTGAGTGTATCGCGGTTCATTTGGGGCGCACCTGCCGGCTGCCCGCCAGCTGTCGCGCTATCTGGCGGGTTGCGCCCTTGTTGCCCGCTGCCCGCACATAAGCGCCGTTAGCACGCGGCGTGTGTTCACATATATGCACATTCACATATTTCTAAAGGCCTACACAAATCTTGGCAGCGAGCGGTTTATTGCGCACAGGAAAAGAGATGGCAAGCGATAGCATGCGATGATGGGATTAGACTAAACAAACAGTCAAATATCTATTACGAATTTGGAATAATACGAGTAGCATGGTGAGATTTAATCATAGGCTATTAGTATTTGTATACATTTTAATGTGCTTCAAATTACCTAAAGGTGCTCTTACACGGGCAATTTTTTGAGCAATTATTGCTCGGCAGCACTAATGGATTAATCTGGATCAATTAAGTGGAGCAATCTGGAGCAACAACAATGAATTGCCGATGTGATTCGGCAATATTGCTTCTGATTGCTCCATATAGGTATTTCATGAATTGCCGAATATCCAATCGGTTTGGATTTTTTTGTCAATTTTCTTTCTATCTCGTTTGTAGGTGGTAACGTAACGTAACTACGTCTAAAAAGAAAGAAAGAAAAAGTATTTATTAGACTCGCACAGGAATATCACAAACTTAACTACACAAAATGCTTAACAAAAAAAAAATTAAAATAATTTTTAATTAATTTAATTTTTTTTTAATTTTTCGTTTTTGCGAGAGGAACCGGCCGCGGCCGGCGGCAGAGGCGTATTGCCTAGTTTTTTAAGTTGCTCCATATTGCTCCATATTGTGTGGCCGTATCTCTGGCACCAGGTTGCTACATGTTGCCATTGCCCTAAATTGCTGATGTAGTCGTGAGTGACGTCATAGTTGAAGAGAATTGACCAGGATGGAGCAATTTTAGTTGTTCGTGTAAGCACAAGTTAATAAGTAGGTATGTGAGATTTCCATTCAATTCTGTTTGTTCTATTTTATAGCCGGGTAAGTAGTTAGAAAAACTATATTATAGACACCAAATTGCCACGTCTTGAACTTGTACTTAGTTCTCCAAATTTGTAAAAAAAAATTAAGAACTCGCGAAGAAAATTAATAAGAAAACACAAAAATGGAACTAAGGAAGGTTGCTATTTAAGGTTCTTGCCACACTGGCGATAAGAAGACGATGCGAAGAAAGCGCGGTTGAGAACAGCCGCGGGCGCAGTGAGATCGAAAAAAAAAAACTGTTGCAAATAGGGTTCCCATTTCGAATTTTTTTAAGTCCTGACAAAAAGTTGAACTTATTAGTCCTTTTTTTTCTGTGGGAAGTTTTTTTTAAAACGTTTTTAGTTTCCTAAAGAATTTTTTTTATGACGAAAAGTCCAGACAAATTTATAAGGCCGGGTGAATTCCAGACGGGGGGCTTAAAAAGCCGGATTGTCCGGTCAACATTTGTCGCAAATAATAACACGCAAAATGCAGATTTTGTTTACCTTCCTTAGTACCATCACGTATTTGTGAAAACTGTTTCGTGATTTATTTTTAGGGTCGTAGATATTTATGGATTATAAATTAAGCATATAAAAACTTTTCTATTTATGAATGATAGATCTAAAACAAACAATAACTACAATTTGCATAAAACATGGTGTATGGTTTATTAATCTGTACTGTAGATATGATCAGCAGCAATCAGCAGCAGGCTTAGCACGAGAACCGTAGACAAGCACTTTGTCGTCGGAAGAGTGGACAAAAATGACGTTTACGTATAGACAGTTGACAGTTTTTCACCGAGAAATGTAGACAAGCGATTTCTATTCTACAGTAGAGTAGAAATAAAAAGCGTCATGCTCCTGCCACCATCCTCCTGCTCCACCCAGAGCGGAAGAAAAGAAAAAAAAACAGAGATGACGACAAATAGAGAAATATGGAAGAAAAATAGTCCATGTTGCGCCGACCTCAAATAAATTGAGATAAGGGCAGGAGACTGGCTAACAGTAGGCCGGGCCTTCATTTTGACAGTTCAACAACATTCATTGCGTTATTTAGGCGTGAAGCACATTGGTTTGGCGTCTGGCATGGACGTGGCAAGGACATTTATTTTTCTATTCGAATACCGTATTAAAAGTTCAGTAATAAAGACGTTATTTGAACACACTTCAACGGGCGTCATCGGACGCGCTATAGCACGCAATTTCGGCGCCCGCGCCCGATTGCCGTCAGTACTTAGTACTGGCGTCAGATCGACGTCGGCGCGCACGTATGGCATAAAATGTCTTCGAAGCGATTGCATTAGCGATTACGTCGAGGCACCTGCATATTAATTGCACGAGAGCGAGAGCGTCTTCTTCTTCGGACGACGACATGTTGACTCGATATCTGGCAATAGACAATTCTGAAAACATACCGGTCTGCCATAACTACCGGTGCCATGCCTGCGCCCGATCCGAGCCATGTCCGCGCATTATCCGAGCCATGTCCGTGCATTATCCGAGCCATGTCCGCGCATTATCCGAGCCATGTCCGCGCATTATCCGAGCCATGTCCGTACCCGACGCCAGATCAATGTACTTTGCGCGCCTTATCCGAGCCATTTCCGTGGATATCTGCGACCGTTTTTGAACAAACAAATTCGAACATAATATAAAGCAAATGGATTAGCAATATCTTTCAATATGATTCAGATTCTGAGTGCAGGCTGAGGTAAGTTATGGAAGGCAGCGAGGCTTATGTCTCCGGTCTTAGTAATGTCACGAACTTATACGAACTTCTTTTTGTAGGTAGTGATGATTTACTAGTTTTTTTGATTTTTTTTGAGGTTGGGAAATCATCAAATAACTTCTCCCGCTCTGGGTGGAGCAGGAGGGCGTGTCAGACTTTTACTGACTAAAACCCACCCGTGTTCCTTCAGTTGCCTGTGTGCCAGGGGCCACGGTATCTCTTTCGAACAACCCGCACCCCTGGCAGGCATCGGCCCTTGCGGGACCCTTCAGTTGGTGCTGACATCTCTTTGAGGCATGATTTAATAGTTTTAATGTTATTGTTACTACCGAGTTATAGCGTGTCGTATCGCTATCGGTTCACTAGTGTGGTCACTACCTTAGGATTGGATTGGTATGTTTGTCGTTGCAACGACTAATTCAGTACCTAGATGTTTATGATGGTCCAATAAGTATTACAAGTAGGTAGACTGGTAGATACCTACTTACCTAAGTCCGTCGAAATAATTAGGACATTAGTTTATTTTTATTTTTTTATTGCTTGTAAGGGAGAGGGGCTATTTTTCAGAAATTATTTACGTATTACTCTGTGATTGTAAGTCCATTTGTCATCATCAGTAAGAACTAGGCAAAAAAAAAAACTTGAAAATAGGTTCTCCACTCTTATACCTAGTATTTTTTTTTACTGAAAGTCAGCAACCTAGGTATACTAGCAACAACTATAAACCATAATAAAGTTATTCCTTTCAAAACTTTTGACAACCGACACAAACATCTGTGGCTAAGCCATAACACCACGTTTGAGGACATTCCCCAATATGAAATAGCATATTTTATTACGAGCCTTTCACCTCAGGCACTTAATTTGATTAAACACGCCACATAAAATCACACTTTAACCTTATAGAAATATGGTACCAAATCGTTTGTAGCGTTTGGTGTTTAGGGCGTTTCACAATTGAAGCGGGGATTTCAGACCCTCGCGTCTTATTGGTTTTGCAGACGGAGGGTGAGTGAAAACTGTACAGCAAGCGCTGACTTTGCAGCGGCGTTCGGTGAGAATTTTTTTTTTTTATATCATTTCTGCCTTCGATTTTGAGTTATTTGATGTGTTTGAGATTTTTAGAAGAAGTGAATCGTCGAAGTAAATGTGTATATCGAAAGTTTGGTCAATATTTGTATAACAACAGCTAGTATGCAAAAAGTAAGTGTAGATACAGTCGAAGTTTTATTGAATTAGAAAAAAAAATCATGACTAATTTAATTATTAATTAGTGTTTTACGATAGGTATTTGAGGGCACAACTTCCTAGGCAAATACTCTCTCCAACTCCAAAATATACAAACAATATTTATGACGAAATACACTTAATCTATTAGTCAAAATCGTTTTTTTAATACCGACACATTAAACTTATCGTAATACTTACCAAGTTATTATCTCAAACAACAGCAAACAGACCAAAACATTCTCAAACAAAAGCCTCTATTGTATTCAACAATACTAATAAATACCCAACTCACAAGTCAATTTAAGCTACAAAGTCAGAAAGCAAACAAAGACATAATCGTTAAAAAAATAAATAAAAAGGATCCGCTGGGACGTGTGGGCAAGGTGAGGTCGTTCGGTTGTCGCGCGGTGATTGGCCGACACGCGGGGCGGGCGGGGCGAAGGGAGAGGAACTCCACCCCCGCTTCCCCTCACTCCACCCCCGCGCGCCTGTATCAACCTACAACTTTACCTATAACGGTAACATGGCCCTTAAAGCCATCTACTTAAGGTTGATTTTGGGATGTTTTGAAAGTAGATGGTTGATGGGAAGTTTGATGGTTGTAATCGCGCCATGGGCGGACCGTGTCTCGGAAGCACAGACGCCAATTAGCGTTGATCGGAAGCCGTGTTGCAATTAACGCGAATAATTAACGATAATCCCATCAACGCAGGTGAGATGTGTTGATGGGATCAATCGTGTTGATAACCGGTGTTTATTAAGTGTAATGGATGTAGCTATGTTGGACATTATGAGTATAGATGGACACTATTTACGTTATGGGTGTATTCCTGCAATTATCATGATTGATTAAAAAACAGTGCGAGGATGAGACGATGGTTAAAGAATCGGGGTGTTCACAATATGGACTACTAAGCCTGTCAATCGGATCTAAGTAGGTATAGTTTCTTTCTTGACGAGAACAACTAAACATTGGTCTGCAACAGCAAGAGTACAAATGCAGGATAGCTCGAGAAAAGGCTTCAATTCAATTCAATCTCTTTATTGTGGATCATAGGTAGGTACATAATACAGCTCTTAAATATCACGCTCTTAGGGTAACCTGGTCTAGCAGTACGCATCCGATAAGAGTACGCAACACCAGAAGCCGTGAATTTGTTTAGGATTCGCGGCTAACTTCCATTGCATTTTGATGTCAACTTTGATAAGAAGTGCTGAGCGAAAAAAAAAACAAATCCGAAAGAAAACACAGAAATTACGCAAGTTTAAAGATTTTTGCTCAAAATCTTAAATAATTTTACCATTTTGAAATAATTTTTGAGAACAAGAATACAATTATTTTGTAAAAACGAAGTATACTGTGGAGTTTTGGAGACGATGCCTAACGCATGCAGCTAGCGTAATTCCGGTCAACAACAAGAGATGGCATTGAATTCCGCTCGTTTACGATTTGGCTAGAGTGTGTATGAGTACGCAGCTTCAAAAAAAGTACCAAATAATGTACTAAAGAATGTACCAAAAATTGTTCCAAAACCAGATTCACAATCTCTTCCTAAAAGGGCCAAAAAACCTATTTAATTGCCAAAGAAAATGCCTATAAAAGGTCCAAACCTTTTTTTAGGCATGTTCTTTGGCACTACCCAGCATGTACTGAAATCTACGTAGACCCTCGCAGAAGATTGGATAGGATGCTCAAAATGCTCCGAATGGTGGCATGAGGCTTGTACGAGTTATGAGGGTCAAGCAAATTTTATTTGCCACCTCTGCAAGTAAAAAAAAAGTAACGCACGACCCGCGTACTCTTATCGACGTAGACGCGTACTCTTATCCACTAGTACTTGTAAGAGTACGCAATTCCCATTTCTGGTTATTTTTGTTATTTTGTTCTTTTTTTTGGTGCTTTATGAAAGATGTTTAAATTTTAGACATAATAAATGCCTAGTTTATTTCCTAAACATCATTATTATTTTTTTGGAACATTTTAAACCTTAAGTGCGTACTCCTAGACCAGGTTACCCTATACCTATATCTCTTTAATATCGCTCTTCAGAGCGTTGAATATCGCATTTTGCAACTTACATAGTTTTTTTATCGGATGCATTTCTTTCAATCTTCCAAGCCCTTTTCCAACTTTCCAATATCCACAAAGAACTGTAGTTACGGGCGTTTCCCCGTCCGTATCACCTACGGACATAAGATTAGCTCGGGGCTCGAACTAAGAACGAATTAGGTACAACACGATTTGATAGTTGTCCTTACACCCGATATGTAAGCAGGTATTTGCCCGTCCAAAAAAAAAAATCGGCTTGCCCGTCCAAAAAAAAAATCGGCTAAGTATAGGTTTCACTTCAAAGTTTCGAACTACTTTCGGACAGGCCCGCATCTTCGTTGACGAAGTGAGAGAAGCCCTCAGACGTATGACGATATGCCTCACCGTTCACATCGATGATAAGCTACTCATACCCACACGAAAAGAGTTTTGGCAACACGATTCATTGTGCATACATCGCTAAGGAATAGGTATAAACTCCCTGCTAGAGTCTGCGTTTCCTTGTCCGATAGCTGGTACTTAGTCTTCAAGTCTCGAGTAGGTAGGTACCCAACTTCTAGCCAAGCGTGAACCATTGTCGATAGCCATATCGCTTACCATCAGGTCAAACGTGAAACTAACGAGGTAGATATGTAGTTACCACAAATAAATAAACCACATTTACCAACGCGAGAACTTTCGCGATTAGAAGACATAGAATATAAAGCAGACGGCAAGTTTTTAGGTAATCCGCAATGATAACTAGGTGCTGAAGAAATAAATCCGATCGGATGGTTAGCTTAATTTGCCGTCAGAACTTACTTTCGACAGCGCTTCTATCTCAAGTAATAAAGCCTCAGGCCTAAGGCCGTTTATCAACCGCCAAGTCAATGAGAACGAGATGATGGCGCCGAAGTAGCGATAGGTAAGTACATACATTTACTATAGAAAGAAAGAAAAATGCGTTTCTTGGCATAGTATCATTTAAAAAAAAACCTTTAGCCGCGTGTCCCGAACTTTCTCGATTGGAAGCCATAGAATCAGAAGCCGACAAGAACTTTTTAGGTGTTCCGAAATGATAACTAGAGGATCCGATAGTCAGGTGGTGGATCAAATAGATCCAATCGAATGATTGATTCGCCGGCCAGACGAAATACCTAATGTCGCTATTGCTACTACACAAGAAGGGAAGTAAAATCAGTGGAAGACAACGCTACTACCTCAAGAAATAGAGCTCATCCTTAGGCTATTTGTCAACCACCACGTCAACGGGACGTCAACGAGAACGAGATGACGGCGCTGAAGTAGCGATACAAACATGGCTGCGTGTCCACCGTAATCCCAATCCGTCAACGGTTCGTAAAATCTTGTTTCTCGTTGACGATGTGTGGGCAAACAGTGTTACAGTAGGTAGATATATAAAATCTTCTCTATCGTTCACTTATAAATAAATATCAGTTAACTGCATATGATTAGGTCCATGTGCACACAAATTAGGTGCCCGCATATTCAAATTAAGCAGTGATTGTAACGAGGGTATAAATCATTTAAACATTGTACGAAGAATGATGGAGGTTAAGTGTGACTCGTATGGGTTATTTGAAGCCGTTTTGGTGGAAAACAAGAATGTGAACAATATTCTCTTAAGACTTCGGTCAAGCTTCAATCAGGCATCAGCCCAGCGGGCTTAGCATGACGCTTACCTACTATTTCTATGAAGAATAGACATAGCTTTTGGTATACAAAGTGACATTTTATTTCTTCATTTTTGACATCGCACCGTAGATATCCTTCTACAATCTGTCATTATCTTACGTTTATAACGATCTTTGTCTAGGTCTTTTTATGTGGACTATTTCAGAAGAAAGTTTTCCATCCCAAACTATCAAAATCACACTGATAACTGACAGTTGTCCAGAGAAGACAATTTTATTTTGTAAGCGCCATGCTAAAGACAGTTGTTAATTTTCTAAGTCTACACGGAAATACATTTTTGTCTACTCTTTCGTCGACAAAACGGTGCTCGTGCTAAGCGTGCTGCAGGCTTAGCATGACGCTTTCTATTTCTACGAAGAATAGACAGTGCTTTTTCAATACAAAGTGACATTTCGTTTCTCCATTTTTGACATCGCACCGTAGATATCCTTCTACAATCTGTCATTTTGTCTTTCGTTTCTAACGATCTTTGTCTAGATCCTTATAAATGTAGACTATTTCAGAAGAATATCTTGCTAAACTGTCAAAATCACACTGACAACAAACTTTCTACTCGACGGCCACAAAGTGTATACGATTATCTACAAAATCATGATTCGTTTAGAACGCATAACTGTGATAATTAATAGAAAACATAGCTATCTTCTCCTATTGTAGATCATTTAGCTAATAATCATGTCTATTCTTCCGTCGACAAATGGTGCTCGTGCCAAGCCTGCTGGTGAAAACAGTTCAGTATTCCAAAAAATCCTTTTGTGTGCGTCTACATCAAGGAACGTCGCTATCGAAGTTCATGCATTCTGTGCAGTATGCTATTCAGATTCACAGAACTGTCTCTACCAGATCTTTGAATATACGTCCAATACGATTACATGAACCTTTGATATACATACATACAGACCGACTCGACAACGTATCGATTCGTACGAAGTTGGGTCTATTTGTTAGTTTCGAAATTCGCAGGTATCACCACTAAGTTTTAAGTCCGGGAAAATGTAGTCAGGTTCCAAACATCCTCCTTTTTCAGACGCTAACATAAGACTTCTATTCACAAAGCACATTTCCACAGAGTTGGACGGAAATTGACTAATTTTGTGTTTTCAGATATAAAAAAAAAACGTTGTAATATAGTTAAAGCATCATGTAATTTATGGAATTGCGGGAATTTACTTGTACCTTTGGACTAGCTGAATATTTTAACCGGTACAAAGATCCCGTGTGAATTTTTTTAAGAACCTCGCACAGTACTCAGTCTTGACGACGATTTGTTGGAGGATCGGCCGCAATTTCGAACAAAATTGGTCGGACGACTTATCGTGTGTCTAAACTATCTTCTGGGTCGGCAACTTCTGTGGCCAAGATTGCGGTCAGTGGAGCTATAAGTTATGATGTTACCGGTAGATCCCTAAAAGGTTATGATGTTAGGTGATAGTTTTAAAGATATGTGATAGTTTTACGCTTCAGAGAGAGATTTCTTCTTCTATCTTCACAACTATTATCATCCAACGAGAGAAACTTAAATCACGAACACATATCTCGAAGGGCCATAAATGTACGAGCTTGCGCAGAAGAAAAGTAATCCTGCTGACTTCTTGATAAGTGATTTATTAACATACATTATGATGATGATTTCATTTTGATTGTGGTTTTTAATGAATGATTTGTTAATGGATCGGTCCAAAATGTATTTAATAACATTAGTACCTAATACTACATCAATTTATGTAAAAATGCTTGTAGCGCATCGAATAAATGTAGGTATGATGTAGTCATACCGCACAATAATACTGGTGAAGCTTCAAACGATACACAAAGCAAAGCCGGACAAAGCCTCTGGTTTTTGCCTTTGTTTTTATTCTAGTTCGACGTAATTGGGCCTCCCGTTTTGTCCAGTTATTGGTTTGCCCTAATCCAACTCTGTTCAATGCCTTAATTAATCATTCAATCGGGATAGAAATCATAGAAGCGTACTTAGAAAAACGCCTCTTCTAAAGTTGGAGCTACTACTCTACTAAGAAACTCTGGTAGGTCCACCTAGTCGCTCTCACCTGGTAGAATGCCTTCAATTTAAGAAGAACAAATACCTATACATTAACAATTATCTCAGAAATACGACGCCTTGTATTGTATTGGCTTGTCTAAATGAATTAAAGTCTGGATGCAGTCGATACAGAACAAAGAGGGGTTTGTGTGAGTTTTAATTCGGGCGAAAATTATAATGGTGTTCACTGTACTCTTGGATTGGGATGCTCGGCAGCGAGCGTGCCTCGCCTGGGGGGGATAACATTGACAATTTTCAGTGATTGTCATCGAAATCATGTCACTTGGTTCAAATAGATTCATTTTATATAGGTAGATTCTTTTACATATTGTGAATGAGAGAACGTTGTAGGCCTTAGAGACTAGATTTGTAGACGTTTTTCTATTCTGTATTTTCATTCCTCTAAGTACCTGGTACTTATTGACTGGCCTGCACTGTCCTCCCATACCTATTATCACTGTAATTTGAAAACATTGTAAAAGCCAATTATTTTTAAAAGAGTAACCGTGGAGTTTCTTGCCGGCTCTTCTCCATAGGAAACGACAAATTGGAACCGTGCACCTAGCTTCTGACGTTTCATAAGTGCCCATGCAGGCTTATGTGAAATAAAATATTTTGATTTTGATTTTGAATGCATCACGACGCGGGATACTACGAGACCAAACTTCTCCGTCGAGTAATGACTTAACGAAGGGTCGTGATATTGTACTGACGTATCTTCATCTAGTGTACCTATTGTATGAAATGTAATCTATAATGTACGTAAGTGATGATATTTCGTTGCTTGAATGTCGATTACATTCGTTTTAACATAGTTATGAATGATTAGATAAGGACTTAAATAGAAGCACATAAGTAATGCACGATAAGATAGTACTGTATAGTTTTAATTCCGAACCAATAGCACTACTATTGGCTTATTTATATACAACAAGCGCCAATTCACATAAGTCAATTGGTTATATAGCCTTTCGCTTTTACAAGCATCTACCTGATGTAATTTGTAAGATTTTGATATATGAAAATATTTTGATTAAATCTCTTGTCTCATAACACTGACCACTCCTAAAATAAGGAATTGGCGGTCCATTTGATGAAGCAGAAACAGTAAAGAGAATTTAACCACAAAACAGTAATGAAAACTCATTTTCCCATCCCTCACACACAAAATCCTCCCGTATCCCTCACCCTCACAATTATTACAGTGTAATAACAAGCAGATGTCACATCGTTTTATTTCTTTCTCTTCTACGGCATTCTGTGTTCTGTTAATAAAAACGAACTTTTCCCCTTATTTTAACGGTTAACAATAATCTTTTACAACGATCGCGTCAAAATGTCTTTTAATATTGTGCGAAGAATTCCTCCATTCTCGAAAGGATAGAGGGGATGTGAACAACGGAATACAATATTAGTAGTGCTGGCACGAAGCCAAAACCCGTCCGTGTATACAGTAGGTAGTCTGCACTCAATAACGTGAACAGAAGCGAGAGAGAAAATAGCAGAATGAAATATCAACTGGAATCTGCGTAGGAATCGATTATTTAACGAGTGTATATTTGATGGAAATGCTATTAGACAAGTAGTGGGAAGACGGTATAATCTGAAGCGTAGTAAACACGACACGACCCACGGAGGGGGTGGGACGTGGGATGGGGAACCTAGAGCAAGCGACTGTTTTTATTTTGTACTTGATTAGTAGTTAATTATCAATAAAATAGATCTCGTCCATCGCTTTCCATTAGGCGTGATCGAGATCAAGTGCCATTCAGCAACTTAAAAATGATAAGTAAAATATGAGTCGCACGGACGCGACCCTTTTTTTTACTTATAATTGACTGGTCGAAAAGCTATGAAATGTGTAACATATCTACATAATCCTATATCATCAATGTAAATGAAGTCTGTTCCTACATCGAAAATATTATGATAAAACTGGCTAAAATATATCTACTTTAAATAGGCAATAGTTCAAAAATAAACAGTCTCGCATTTCTTGAAACTGAAGCTGGAACAAAATCATTACGTTCATCCCATCCGGTAAAATCAATTCTAAACCTAGCATAGAGGTTTCTATGGAGCCCACAGTTCGTGGAATATTGGGATAACTATCTGTGACTAAACTCATTCAACAGAACGCAGTTAGGACGAAACTCCCTCCGGTATCGTAGTAGATAACTGCGTAGCGTTATCTGCGACATTGATACTGCAAGAATCACCTTAAGTGCATTATTTGGGATATAAGCTGCCAAGACTTTAAGGAAGTTCATAAAAAATCTTAGATATTAATAATTGAACGCGCTAATCTCTGGAACTACCAGTTGTGGATTTTTTTTTGCAATCAAAGCCCAATTCTTGAGAAAGTTTATAAGGCTTGATCCTCGACATCACAGTACAACCCTTAGGAGACAAGAAATAAGTCGAGAAGCTAAGCGAAGACAAAGGCAGGTGTGCCCCAGGCGATAATTGCACGTAGATGAAGTAATAGGGCAGGTGTGCCCCAGGCGATAATTGCACGTAGATGAAGTAATAGGGCAGGTGTGCCCCAGGCGATAATTGCACGTAGATGAAGTAATAGGGCAGGTGTGCCCCAGGCGATAATTGCACGTAGATGAAGTAATAGGGCAGGTGTGCCCCAGGCGATAATTGCACGTAGATGAAGTAATAGGGCAGGTGTGCCCCAGGCGATAATTGCACGTAGATGAAGTAATAGGGCAGATGTGCCCCAGGCGATAATTGCACGTAGATGAAGTAATAGGGCAGGTGTGCCCCAGGCGATAATTGCACGTAGATGAAGTAATAGGGCAGGTGTGCCCCAGGCGATAATTGCACGTACCTAGATGAAGTCGCGGACAGAAGCTAATCTTATATATAAAAATGAATCCCTATTTCTCTTGGCACGGCATCACACGTGAACGGCTGGACCGATTTTGCTAATTCTTTTTTTGTAGTGTTTGTTATTGTCAGGAAAAGGTTCTTATGAAATAAAAAAAATAAGAAAATCGAAAATTCAATATTCATAGTTAAGACAGGACAACGTCTGTCGGGTAAGCTAGTCAAAGATAAATTGAATGAAGCTGCTTTTTAGAAGCTAACTCTCAGTTACTGATACTACTGAACTTGATCTTACAAATTAACGTATTATGTTTGTATACATTAACCACTAGATGGATAGCAATTCTGTCCGAAACAACTTATTTATATACAGGGTGATTGGAAGATGGGTGCAAAGCTTTAAGGTGAAGATAGTATAGACAATTTAGAACCATTTAAGCCATGGTTGTCTTAGAGACGAAGTCTTACCAAATTTTTTTTTTTTTTAATAAGGTTTAAAAGACGTATTGTACAATTTTTTTATTTTTTCTGAGCTTTAAATGTCTGTAAAAAAAATGTCTAATGACACAGAAGCCTAAAACATGTTTTGCTTGATTGCTTACACATTACTTTAATTAAATAAATAAAAAATGAATTCATTTATCATTCAATTTGGCCATAATTATGCAGTTTACATTAAATTTTGAGAATTTCCGAAAAAAAAACTTAAAAATTTGGTTAAAAATATTTGGTAAGACTTCGTCTAAGACAACCATGGCTTAAATGGTTCTAAATTGTCTGTACTATCTTCGCCTTAAAGCTTTGCACCCATCTTCCAATCACCCTGTATATCGAGATTAGTGTTGCCCAAATTCAGTCTTGGTCTTGCAGTCTTGGTCTTGTTCTTGCGTTTTTGCAAGACCAAGACCAAGAACAAGACCGCGTATTTTTAGCAAGACCAAGACCAAGACTGACCGTGCAAGACTTGAGCAAGAACAAGACATAGCCTGCAAGACTCTTGCGTCTTGCAGCTAGGACTTAGCGCTATTTCACTGAGTAGTTAGGTGTAACAGTTCGGTGTATAGGTAGGTACGCTTAGGAATTCTATGAGACGCAAAAAACTGTATCAAAGAATATGAAAAACTGGACCTATGCGCATTACGACTAATACCATAAACATAGCGAATAAAAAAATATCTATTAAAATCAAACTGAGTGCATGCATAGTTATGTTTTAACCATCGGCACTTTGATAATGCGGCATCAAAGGTTTTGTACTTACTTCTCAAAGAAATTTGCCGCTTTTCGGAAGTACATGGTTATGATACACGCGCCGGCGGCTTCTTTTGAAATCTAAAACAATCGTTGCCGCCACGCCGAAATCATAACATTTGTGACACTATTTGATTGCCGCCATAGGGCGTAGGTATACTCATGCAAAATAATTTCGAATTTTTTTAAGAGTACCTACAGGTGTTCCAAAGAATAAATAAGTTTCAGAGTGCTTAGAATGAAAATGAATACATTATACTGATCACGCAAGTAGTATTATGATTAGGATAAAATGGTAAGGATAGGTAGTAGATGTCATATTAAATGTCATATGTCAAATAAATGATAAATCGTAAAACTCTTTTATTAAATTTCTTATAAGTTGAGGGTTCAATCTCTTTCTAGACAGATAAGTATTGTTCTTTAAAATACAGTCAAGTTATTGTAATTAATTTGTTTTTTTACATGTTTTAGCAAATGTAAGCTTATAAATCATAAATGTTTATTAAGAAACAGTTACTTCCATGGAAAACGACATATAGGTCAGTTGATTTTTCGAATTTCTTATCAAATCTTCAGTTATTTATTAATCTGCTTGATCTTTACTATGGCTATGTTAATTCAAGCTCACAATGTTCCAATTCTAATACGTTTTTCTAAGATTTAAAGTAAACTTTAATAAATAGTAATAGACTAATAGGTAATTGCAAGACTTGCAAGACTCTTGCTGCAAGACCAAGACCAAGACCAAGACTGGGAGCGCAAGACCAAGACCAAGACCAAGACCAGGTGTATTGGCGCAAGACCAAGACCAAGACTGGCTAAGTCTCGTCTTGTTCTTGCATTTGGGCAACACTAATCGAGATACTTTTTTGAACAACCCAACCACAGCAAAGCAAAACTGCGAACTTACTCAAAGTAACAAGTCCATACAATATATACGCTCGTCCATCAAGCTATTGCAAATTGTTCCGAGCTCTCGTACCGGAGGTCGCAAGAGAGGGTCGGAGAGGGTCGGGGAGGGTAAGATTAATGGTTCGAGCTCAGTTAGGTGCCCCACCCGGGACCGATCAGGCGTTTAAACATGAATCCTCTCAAATTGGCCGGATGACGCCTGCGGAACCATGAAAGGGTTTGTTTGACTAAGTGGACTGTGTCGCTGAGATGTTTGTTCATTTTTGTTTGTTAAGTTTTTAATTAAAATTCTAAATGTCATACATTACATGATTTCATTTCGTTGATTATTAGATAGACTTTTAAAAATATAAGAGGCAAAGGAGCTTACTCAAAAATGAAATCAATTGGTTTGGGAAATTGAGGATACCTATCGGTTTTTGGTGTCGAAGTTGCAAATTAATTTTATTTATTAAGAAGTTACGTAAAGAATGTAAAGACCAAAGGAAACATAGTGGCAATGTATGTAATTGCTTGTATACGACAAATATTTTAATGATTTACTTGAAATGATGCCAAAGAAAGGAATGAAAATAATTCATCCTAACTGCCGTGTTGTTAAAGTACAATTTCCAATTGCCTGTTTTAATTAGTTAGGAATTTATTATCTAGATTATGTATTCTCGTTGAAATTGAACCGCAAATCGACAACGTATAAATGAGAAGCACATGAAATCATTCGGAGTATCTCCAATTTCCCATTTACAATTATTCATTCATTTTCATCAGATAACTTGTTATTAAACGGAGTAAACTATTTATTGAATGGCAATAAAACGACAATGTGTAATTAAACGAGCTATAGGATTCCCACGAGGAATTAATTTCACTCGAAGAATTTCAGATGAATGTGGGTTTATTAGGATATGCAAAATCATAGTAGTTAACTGGGCTACAATATAAGCCAATGCACAATTACTTAATCGGGAACACTAGCACAATAATTGCGTAAAACGCGATTAATCATAATCGGTTTCATTTTGACAGTTCAACAATATTCATTGCGTTATTTATGTTGTTGAGCAGACACATTTTTCGAACAAATGAAGCAATGGTTTAGCCATCTGTTTCAAAACGAAACAGATTATGAATTTATGATTAGTCGTGAGTTCTTTACGCAATTAGGGTGCCGATTTCAATCATTGGGTATTTTCAAATTACAAAAAAATCTTACAATATAAATCCTGAGTTGCAGGAGTATTGCCAATAATATAACAGTTTATGTGTGACAATTTTGGAAACATCAAATCATCGACGTGTATATTTTTTTCGTTTTTGTTGCAATTTTATCTTCTACAATGAATTTTCAACTACGTCATTTTCTTTACTAGTCATAATAGGCACGCTACTACAAATCCGACTCCCACTAGTAATGGTCTGTAACAAAAATGAAAATATATACCTACATGACGATGTGACCATACCCGGGGGACATTCCATCATCGAGCTACACTAAGACCAATGTCTTGTTTTCATAGGCTTTGCTATTTTCAAATCAAGCTTAGTTTACTAGTCATATTAACCACATAGCTCAGTTTACAGACAGTTATAGAATGCGTGACTGCACGGGAACGCATTGCTTACCCAGGAAAGCGTGACGCGTGACGTGTCTACGCACGACCTACGCTTTGACGGTCATTAGCGTCCTCCCTGTTACGGTACCTACGCTGACAGGGAATTCTCGGAGGCGCCTAGTTTCAAGACAGTTCTAATTCTGACCGGGATATGTAACCAAGTGAAGTGAATAAATTCTGTTGCGAGCGTAAGCTGTGGCTCTGTTCATGTAAAGGAAATCTAATAAATACTGAGTGTATTTACGATGGGGTAACCTTTGATAGATTCTGCCAATACGGTTGCTAGTTTATTCATAGCAGGTCTTCAACTAAGTAATGACAGTGTTACGTTGCTTCAGTAAACTATCAGAAGTTTCGAGGTAAAGCTGAACGCATCAGCGGTATTTCGAAGCATTTGACGATACCAACAACCCGATAATTAACACAATTTGTATATGTATTGCATTCTAGATAAGGGAATGCTCACTTCGATGGCATTAAAATTCAATATCGGAGAGAACTTTAGAGAATTCACAGTAAGGAATAACAGGCTCAATATTAAAGCTCCCGACGGTGTAGATTCGAATATAATTCAATTGCTGCGTTTAAATTTCGTAGATCGGGGGAGTCTCGAAGCGTTAAAAGGGATGGAGGGACCCAGAGAGAGCAGGAGGGTGAGGGAAGGTAGAAAAATGACAGGATGAATCTCGGGTCGCGAGCCGCGGGCGATTGGCGCAATAACGATGTCGTCGTGATTCATTTTACAGAGGCGTTTGGGAATGATTTGTTGATTTCTATTTGATGCTAGCTTGCTGGTTGTATACTTTGGAATGAAGATTTATGAAGTGCTGTCATCGTCTCAAAGTTACTCAGGAGGACGCGCTACGATAACCCGCGAAATTTTAATTTTCTAACATTTTTTGCGTCACTGAGATGGTGGTATTAATTATTTAATGATTATAATTCTGTAAATATATTGTGTTACGTCGGTAGCATAACATACGTATATTTCAATTAATTAACAAACTGACAGTGACCTGATAATTGTACAACACGTAAAAATAATTGAATTTGGCGGCCCCTGGCGCTTCCTTTTTAAGATGAAAGGAAGGAATTAGTAAGTAAGTATTTCCAAGATCCTATTAAAAGACCCAATATTGTAACAGCAAATCTTAAGAGGATAAATAAACAAGGACTTGTTCACAGTTGATTCATAAAATAGATAAGATGGATGAATACCAATTGACGTTACTTATGTAACTTCATTAATACATAGAGCACAGTATAGTTAGATAACGGACGGACGCTTTATTGAGCAAACAATTAGCATCGATAGTTTGTCGTTGCGTCGCGTCGGCCTCGTGTCGAGCATTTTATACGGGTTAAATTGGTCGAGGTTCACACCCCGAATAGCGCTCGTGTTTATTCAAACCACGTACGGACCTCCACGGAGCCGGACGTGACGTACCTATCAGCGTCCATTTGCCATGCATCCACGATATGCCAACCTTTCTGTATGCGTACGTCGACACCGCTAAACAAATTACTAGACTCACTATGAGTAGACGAATAAATCTACATTTTATGTTACTGCGATTTCGAACCGAATGACATCATAAAACCATAAACTGCACACAATGAGAAATTAACAATAAAGAAAACAAGTTTTCCTTTGTCGCAAATATTAAAAATGTCATAAGAATACAATTTCAAAGGAAGAGGTTTTTTTTTTTCATTTCGGCGCAATATCGCGCGTATTCTTTCGTAACTCAAATACCAGGAGCACAGAAATGCTGAATAGTATACGGTTGCAGAGCTGTGTGTGCGAGAGAAAATTGATATGTCAGACAAGGTAAGCAAGTCTGCCAGCCGGCCGGCGAAACGGCGGCAAACACTGACACGAGGCACGCCGGGCGTCAGTCGGCTCGCGACTGAGCTGCGATGCGGATGTATTTATTGTCCTCTTGAATATTTATTTACTACTATCGTTCTCAATGGATGGAATACCTACTAGTCATTCTTTTTATACGAAGGAGGTGTGAATTGAATTAGTTACGGTTTGTGATTACGGTGGCGCTTGATGAGAACGGCTGATAGATACGAGTGTTTCAATATAGGCTCCATTTTTGTTACTGTTTATAGTGTTGTAAAAATATCATCCAATTTTTTTGAAGGAATGGGTATTACTTATATTGATGATGAAGGGTGAGGTGTGTGCTATTTTTAGGTAGGACATATTTACCATAGTTAAGATCTATGGCAGGTTAATTGTAGATTATGAATGGTGGAGTCACTTGCATAATACAGATCCTGGAAGCATTTTCAAATAACACAGGCGTTTAATTGAATAGTCATGACTTTTTTCTTGTGCTCGCCGCTTTAGCAAGCAGTACTTATACCAGAAATAAACAGTAGTGTACAATTATATCGGTATTATAAAACGGTTGTTCAGAACGGGGACTGCGCTTAGCGGTCGCACGGTCATCGACTCAGGGACAATTAAATCGACGTACTTGTCAAGTACTGATTGTCATCGGCTTCTTCACGCTTGATGCTACAGAGAGAAAAAATTACGAAAGAAAAAAATACACAAATGGTCAAACCAAAGTAGAATTCTTTCTTGGGTCCTACGAATTGTTTCAGAATGCTTATACAGCGTTTTCGTAATACACCTATGGGTTAGGGGGGATATTTGTACAAATTACCGGTTCTGGCAAGGTAAGCAGGTCCCTCGTTTCGACACAAAGGGGCTTCCGACCCTCGCCACTTGTGGCCAAGTCGGAGAGCAAACACTTGTGACTAGTTTAGACTAGGGGCCGCGAGATTTGGCTAGTGGGACCCTCGATTCGTTAAATTCTACATCGAGTGCCGAATTAGAAGAATTCATTACTTGGTTAAGTTGAAGAAAGAAAAAGAAGATGTATGTATGGTACGAATGTTAAAGACAAAGTCCTCTAAAGACAAATAGAATCACAAAATGAAAGGGTGAAATGAAAGATAAATTCGTTATAATCCCGTAATAAATACGTCAGTTATAACTCAATTAAGTGAGATCACACCCCACGGCGGGACAGAGATAAGGGTTCCGCGCCAGATAAGAAAAAAAAACACAATGATGACGAGCGGGTGGTTTTTGCGTAGGGGTGCCGCAGGGAGACAACAAATATTTTGTGATACCCTGACCCTCGTCTACCCTTCATAACAGTGCCGTAACTGATTACATTCCATTGTTATTGAACGTATTAAACAATGTGCAAATATTGTTGTTATTTGAGACGAGTAGCGTTTGCACGACAAGTGACATGCAGCGAGTGCAATTTTTTGGTTTGGTCATAAAGAGCCTCGTGGCGTGCAGCGTTTGTTGATATTTTAACGAGCGCGGTTTCACTGCCGAACAATGGCTAGAAATGTGGCATCACGTGGGAACATCTCACCTGGGGCGCCGACCCGCTATATCCTTCACTAATTACCATCCTTATCTGAATCAGATAAAGGTATACAAAAAAACCACCGTCCTTTCCTTTTCGTTTTACATTTACATAATAATGCGTGGGGCATAACGACGGGCGGAGAGCCAACAGGCACATTATTATAATGACGCCGGTGGAGCACCAAGCGCCAACTTGTCTCTACGTTTTTATGTGCCCCCACACTCCTGCAGGCTTAGCACGAGAACCATAGATAAGTGTTTTGTCGTTGAAAGAGTAGACAAAAATGACTTTTCCTTAAAGACAGTTGCCAGTTTTTCACCGAGAAATGTAGACAAGCGATTTCTATTCTACAAGTAGAAATAAAAAGCGTCATGCTAAGCCTTCTGGGAGCCTACTCTCGAAGTCCATCATCGAAAATACGGGCCCGTCCGAAAGTAGTTCGAAATTTCGGTATGAGCCGTACATCCGATTACCTAATTAACAGCACATTGAGAGAAGGGACGACCGTCAAATCGTTTCATTGTTATGTCGTGCCCCAAACCAATCTTATGTCGGTAGGTGATACGGAATAGGGGTCACCCGTAACTTCAACCGAAAGAACGATTTCAAGCTTAGGGAGTAGTACTCCAGTAACGGTGTCCATATTCAGCTCAACCACCGTTCACTACTTTCAAAATTGGTACGGATGTATTAAAAAGCCAAGATCGGTGTCGGCGATAAGAGTCGTGTTTCAAACGGACAATCGGCATAAAATCGATTAGAGTCGGTCTGTAAGGCGACTCGATAGAAGCGATTTTCAATCGGCGGCTTTGTTTTATCATCACCTGATCGTTAGTTCTCAACGGAGGCATTCGGCTGTGGTGTAACGGAACGCGGGCGTGCATGAGACAATGCAGACTCAGCTTTAATTGTGTGGGGTCCCCATATGACGCTTCCCCATTCACTAGTTTAATATTCGGAGCGTACGTGCATGCGATTAAGTATGCTTTCTAAATATAGGGGACCCTTCATATAGGTTTTTTTTATATTGCGAGGGGTGTTTTGTACCTACGTAATAAGTATATAAGACCAAAGGTATGTTCAGCGATGCATGACAAAGATATCTATGGAGTATACATGCTACTAAAAGTTTTGGACTCTTACAGGTAAAGATGAATCAGATTTTGAATGTAAGAGTGGTTACGAAACCCAATTATTTCTGATGGTTTGTTCGTGTCACGGTATTTGCAAGGCAGAACTTTACGTATCCCTTCTGGTTCTCGCTGGTCCTATGACACCATGTTAAGGACTTGTAAGCTTAAAGGGGTTGTTAGTAGCTTATCCTGTTTATCAAAAACAAATAGAGGGGTTGTTAGTTGGTTATTCTGTTCATCAACAACAAAATTAAATGGTTTTTCTCTTTTGTTCTTCAATATTCTCTCTCTTTATTCATGAACGGTCATATTCACCACTTTCCTAGTCCATGCTTAGTATCCCTCCTCATTACATACCTACTCATACCAAAACAAACAATTTATCTCTCGGCGCCACCTTCAATCTTCTTGTAATAAACCTAACTCCCTTTCTTTATCTTTTGTCATCTCTTGACACATCCATCTCACCGTTCCCATCTCCGCTACAAGCAACTCTCTTACGATGATCCCTGTTACCATCCAAATAACAAGAAAACGCCGCAATCAAATGTACCGCAAAATTATTAATTAGGCTAGTAACGAAGTATATTTTCCTGTGTTACCCAAAACAATTTATATTATAAAATCACTTAATACACGTGTCAACTCCGCAGATCTCTCTGTTCCCTCGGCACTTTTTTATTTAATTCCAATACAGGGATGGATAAAATTACGGTGAAGCATTGTGAAGCGATTATTTATAGAAAATTTGGCCGCTTTGTGTCGCTTCCGAGTGCTCACTCCGGCCGAGTTTCAAATTATTATCGGCACCACACTGCCGTGACCCTATAACGGCTTATTTTTTTGCATCTTGTCAGCTTTTTTGTATACTTTGTGAAAAACGCCGTTATTACATTATTCGATGGCAAGGGACCCAATTTTTTTTCTGATGTTATTTAAAAAATAAATTGTGCGTCTAAAATAGGGAATCACCATTTTTTGCTGTAGAAACAACATGGTATAATTAATTCTGAAATCGTTTCTGAAGCTTCAAAGTTTTACAGGCTACATCTAAGTAAAAAATAGTCAACAAAGAGTTTTTTTTTCTTAACTTAATTTCTTCAATATCTATAATTGCAAATAGCGCCATCTATCCAATAGCCTTTGAACTATGTCGTACGACACTTGGCTAACAGAGCGCAGGGTAAGACCCAAGTAAATGTAGCGTTGTTAATAAACTCAAAACTTCTACAAAGAAATATACCTAATGAATATAGAAATTGTATCATTCAAAATTAAAGTAAACCGCCAGAAGAATACAGTTATTAAAAAAAAACTTAAGTTTAATTTGTATCGCTGCAACACACTACGATATTCTGCCGGCCGGAATATTGCTCGACGCTGATTGGCCGAACGAAACGGCGGGGAGCATGCGCAACTCGATGGTTGTTCGCTCGAAGCCGAATACTGGCGCGTTTGCTCCGAGATACCAGGGCTACAGAGCTCTGTAGGAGTTTCTATGTTGACGCCTGGTAGTTAACCGAATTTACGCTTTATGTCTGAACGATAAAACACATAATCCCTTGTTTCAAGATGTTTCGTTTATATTAGACCACGCTGGCAGATAACAAGGCGAGTAAGAGGTAAACGAAATTGGTCTTTATTTTGTTAGCTTTAGAGTGTGTTTTCTTATGACATTGTATTTGTTTTGATTTAAATAGTTTCCTAAAATTGACACGGGCGCTAGCAAGCGGGCGTTGGAAACTTTTGGCGGCATGAGTGAGACCTATCAGAATAATGGAATGGAGTGAAATTGTGGTCGTGTCGTACTAATTGTTTGTTTCTTCTAATCTAACGATCGTGATTTATAGTAACGGTCTGTATTTAAATAAATTATTGGAGGAACATGATGCATTTTCATAATACCGCGAGTTTGGTGGACCACATGTGCTATTTTAGGAGATGCGGTAAAGGCGTTAATAGGGGCCAAAATAACTTTGGCTGGGAACTTTCGAAGTCAGAACTGTGAGAATTATTTAAATTGCTTATGAGATTGGGAATCTCAAGAGCTGTACATTTGTAATGCGTTAAAAGCCCATCTGGGATTTATAGCTCAACGTGGGTGGGTCTATACAATAGTCAGTTTAAGATGGAAGATTCATTAAATGTATGGTGAACCAGAACCAAAGTTGCTTATAAAGAGATGAGACTGAGATCAACATCCTCATTCTGCTGCTTATCCCAATTATCTGAGGTTGGCGGAAAGAGATTAGACTAAGAATATGTATACCAAAATGAACCAAGTTACCAAATATCTTATACATGGATGACCGACTCAATTCTCTTAATATTCATTATTAGGAAGGATTGTAATTTTTCAACTCCTAACGTGTGAGATCGTCTTTTGGTTGTTTGAGTTCTACGGTTATTAATTTTACCCCTGAGTTTGTTTCGCCATTTCTTCTCAGTTAGACAGGAACTGTCGACTCCAGTCACACAACAACTTAGTACTATTATCTTTTATTTTAATGTAATGTGTAAAAGTAACTGATTCCAAAATTCTATTACATAATATAATAAACAATTTCATTTTGTTTATGCACACGTATGCATCAGAGCAATAATAGGTGCCTTTTTAAGAATAACGGCCACAAGTTTGCATTTGGAATTAAAGGTAGGTAAGTAGTGGTGTTACGTGGATACATACATGTCTCTTCATTGAACAAGCTCTACATACTGACGGTCCCATTCATAAAAAGTTATCGAACATCTAAACAGTTGCTAAAGTCTGGTTTTCAAAAAGAAACCAGACTTTAGCAACTGTTTAGATGTTCGATAACTTTTTATAAATAAGACCGTTAATCTAGTACTTATTTGTCGTAAACGTTTGATTTAAAGTGATCATGAAGACTCACAATGCTTAATAACGTTACTTTCAAGCTCCGTTGGACTCTCTTTTATAAAATAAGGCCTGGATTTTTAAAAACAATGCCCTAGCATGAATCTCCAGTTAAAAAAAAAACTGTTATTGTTTACGATGTTGTGCTCAACTAATTAAAACCGAGACCCGATGTTTTAGAATATAATCTTCTTTTGCAATTATATGAAAGAAAGTCTATAAAATCAGTAACTGATGTTTCTTAGAACGTGCTCGCAGAACGAACTTGAAGATTTTTATCAGAAGCACTGTAAAAGCATTTCTCAGAAGACAATATAAGTAAAGCTCAGAACTAAAATGTATAAGATTTCTCAGCACTTATTTCCAGCAGCTTTGATTTAAATTCTTCGCCTAATGAATTCCTTAGAAATTTATTTAAGGATAAGGTTTTTGTTCTAAGGTGGACTAGGTTTATCTTAAAATAGCTTCTAATAATAATTATAGTGGCCGTAGTGTTTCTGAACATCCACTGTTATTCCTACACTTAACGAATGACGTAGGTTAGATTTCTTTGAAGCCTTTTTGGGTCTAAATTTTCGAAGAGTTTTTGTACTTTCTGTGAGGAATGGATTCAATTTTTCATCATAATATGGAATTAAAGTGTAGTGTTGAATCAAATAAATTTGTAGATAAACGTGTATCTAATCTCCTTCTAGATTTGATCCTACGGTTATTTATTAGCAAGCAACAGTAATTAGGTAATGGGAGGTGATTCTAAGGTCGCTGTAACAGTTTTAAATTTTCCTCCAAATGGGAAAACCGCGGGAAAGTCAAACATAAAGATTGAAATACACTAGAGCGTTCGACACGTGTAAATAAGTAACGTCAAATAAAACGGACACAATAAGGACGAAAATTAAGGGATGTACGCCAGTTTAGGACACGATATGAATTCCTGTACACAAACAAAGACCAAAATTAAACACGAACTTTAAGAACTTGTGGTGAATTTATGAAGTTAAACATTAATATGTCTGTGACAAATTAGAGATTAAAAAAAAAACAAAATTGTTCACAGTTCATGATGAATATTTCGATGAAAATTTATTATTAGTCTTTGTTTACGGGGACAGGATAATTTATGCCACTTGAAAAGATTTGCCATATTTTATATCACCTACTACGATAAGAAATAATTTAAATTCCAATAGCGTAACGTATAAAAATCTTAAGGAAACATTTATTTTGGAAAACCATTTTGTTAATTGTAATTGTGATCTATTTGTTTTCAAATCAAGCATTTGTTTTGACAAGCAGAAGCAGCTAGCAAGGACACTGAAGAATAAACATATTTATTTGAAGACAGGGAATAGAGGGATATTGTGGGATATGTGAGGATCGATCTGGCTCCGAAAAGATAAAGCAAAACAAAATTTTGATTCTTAAAAGGCTCGAAAAGCCGTAAAATACCGATGTATTTTACGGCTTCGAGCCTTTTAAGAATCAAAATTAGGACCCCATAACTGTATAATGAGACCAATACGATTATTGGTCTCACTATACAGTTAAGGGGTCGTACTTTCTTATTACTTGCAATATTGTATTAATTGTAAAATATCGACATTGGGAAAAATATTCTTAAGCCGTCAAAGGAAACCGTTAATATTCGATGTTAACTTCAGTCAACATCGAATATCAACGATGAAAGAAACAAGAAGAATGTGCTATTGGACAATGGATGACAGAACTAAGGAATGTAGGAACATAGTCCTGTATCAACATAGTGTCGTAACAACGAATGTTTATTCTATCAGCGATCAGTCTTACCTATGATTTCATAATGGCATGTCTTTCCACTTGGCTGACTGCACTTACCTTATTATCACCTCGTTGTCTTGGCAGCCGACTTACCTTCACTGGCTGTCAAGTGCCAATAGTCTCATAGTTATGAATGGAAGATGACAAGTCACCTAATTAAACTCTTTCCGATTTCGAAAGACCCGTAATCGACACAATCGACGACCGTCAATGAATCCCCCAGTGACCCCATCATGCAGTTAGGAAAAAGCAAATAAAAAAACAAAACCAAAAAGCAGAATTTATTGTTATCAATATCGGATCAGTTTATTAACGGAGAACTCCAAAAAGATAATGAAAAGAGGCATATTACAATATGGCAAGGTTACCCCTCACACGGCTCGTCCAAACTTGTTTACTGTCAAAAACTTAATGTAATCTCTAGAAGGGTACCATTTATAAAGAAGTATTCAGTTTCTCACTGCGGGCCCCAGTCTTTATACAGACTTATGTAAGGGGACTCTTCATAATAATAAGAATCGAAAAACACCCGTGAAAACGAACACAAAACCCTTGCGATAATTTCTGAACAGCTGCCGGCACATCACAATACTGGGATTAATAAACAAAATGTAAACTACGATCATGCTCAGCGATGCATTTTATATAAAGAGTTATAAAAGCGTGTTTTGAAATTCGGTGCAAGCAAAAACAATCAAGCGGTTGCATATTGCGACACAAGCAGTTTACAAATAAAGCCACCAATCGAACCCGCCACTGATATGTGATCTCGCATGCAAGTTTCGCAAGGTTAGAATCTGTTACGGCAATGTTTTGTAAAGAAATAAAGCTCACCTTTCTAAGTCTAGACTTCATGATACGCTCAGCGGCGTACACGCTGTCACCGAGCTCCATCTTATGCATCCCCAGTTTGATTGTTGGAAAAAGTGAAAAATCCAAATCCAAAATCACTGCAATCCAAGTATTGTGATCCAAATCACTGCATCCGTTTGGTAGCGCACTGCAATCCGATACACATTCTCTGTCACAACACACTCCCTAACACTGTCACTGTTCAAAGTTGCCGCGCGAGCGATCCTTTTTCGCGGCACGCAGCAGCGCGTCCTCTCTGCACAACGTCACAGCCGAAACTGAAGTGGGGGAGGAAGCCCCTGCCCCGCGCGCCCCGCCCGCCACACTACGTTCCTTGCCGACAGAGTGCGCCAGCAGTCCGCCAACACCCGCTCGATATTCTGTAAACAAATTTTGTTTTCATCAGTTTTGTGTTTTCAGTGCTTAAACTTATTATTCACGGGTAAAGTACTATTGTAATTATTAAAGTAGACTCAAATTGGTGTTATTCAGATTTTTACTGTTTAGGTATGAACAAATACATATCTATATAGTACATAAAAAAGTAAATAACATAGTATATACCTCAGTATATAAGTAGTAAACAATAGTTAGGTGGTATGACAAGTCTAGAATTAACCCTGAGTTAGTATTTAATTGCAAATGCGTAGTAATCGTGATTGAGTGTCGGTATTGTAGGTATATTGCGTTGGCAGAGCGTAGTGAATGCGTCTCGCTCGAGTCGGTGGCGGCCTGGCGGGCGATTCCCCGCAGCGGTGTGTCGGTGTGCGGCACGGGAGCGCGGCACGCGGCCGCCGCGGTGGAGGCACAATAATGCCGGCGAGCGCGACGTTGCCGCTGTGCGCCAGCTGCGAGAGAAAGACCGAGCGCCTACCCTATTATTTACGCGCGACGTTGCCGCTCCGAACGGCCTACGTTGATTACGAGGACACCGCTGTTACGTTCGATCATCCGGTACAAAAATACTCGTTTTTCTCACGGTTCTCGATAGATATCGAAATTCTAATTTCACCACCCTTATTATTACATGTTAGGGAATATCCGTGCATAAAATAATAATTAATACCTGAGTCAATCAGCTGATGGATGTAAACCACTTGAAGCGATGCACATTTCGCGTAAACACCAGCCGCAAGTAAAGAGTCGGCGAGAACAGTTTGTTAGTATTTTCGCTGGAAACGAGCGAAAGCGACCAGCCAACAGAGCGCGCGTGAAGTAACTAAGGCATTTTCGGTCGTATCGAATCGGGTTGGCATTCGTGAAAGGTCGGTATTTTGGGCCTCGCGGGGCGCGGGACGTGAGAAACAAGATGTATCATGATTGGTTGTGAAACTCGGGCGGCGGGCGCTGCGTGTAGCGAGCCAATGGGAGAGCGCGACGCAGTGCCCCGCCCGCTGATGTTCGGCCGCCGAGTGTTTCTGTCCCTCTCACACGGGTGCTCGGTCGATTCAGGCGCGTTGTTTTTTACTGAGAAGCGGTTCACATAGAAAAATAAACGGACATTTTGGAATGGATTACGTGCGTAGAGAGAGAAGGGTCGCCGGATCCGGGCTCGGGCACATTTATTTATTTTGTCTGTATTGTTGTAGGGAGAGATATGGCGCGATAAATAGATACAGCTTGCGTCGCGTCGACACGTCCGCCAGATAGCGCGATTTATTTTTAAAACTGTCACGTTTGATGCATGGACCACGGTTTGAATAGACTATGTTTTTCGTAGAACTGATAGAGTAGACAACTTTTCGTATGATGCTTTTGAAATAACTATCCATAGAGCTAAGATAGGTTGCTTACATCAGCCAGTACCTACGTCATAGGTAGTTTTGTTTCCTATTCTACGCAACAAGCTATATTAATTAGGCTGCGAAAAATCTGCTAAGACACAGGGGGCGATTCATCTTTGCTCTGTGTAGGTAGGAGGGTAAACCTATCGACCACTCTAAATACGAGGGAGAATTCCTTGATGACGATGATTGCAAGCAGCGGTAGTAATAAAAGATACGTAATGGTAATGGGATCAAAGACGGCAACACCGTTAAAATAAACAAAACCTATCGTATGGTAACATAATGACAGTAAAGCAACATCAAGCCATTCTTGAAATTGATGATGCATGCATGATCTCATGACATAAACGCTTGCTGAATGCTATTATCATGAATCAGCAGACAATGGCTCTACGCCAGAACTACTACATGCTGCTTCGTAGGTGAAAATATGGCGTAATATTGATGCTGACTGTGGTATAAACTCATCAGCTCAGCCTGTTGCAGTCCACTGCTGGACATAGGCCTCTAACAGGCTGCTGAACCGTGTCCTCCGCCCTCTGCATCCAGTCTATCCCAGCCACCTTATTGATGTCGTCGGTCCATCTAGCTGGGGGGCGTCCCACACTACATTTGCCGATACGCGGTCTCGACTCTAGAGTGGAAGGCCGGTGGAGCAGACGAGTGCTAGGACTTGTCTGCTCCACCGGCCTTCGTTCCTTCGACAAATATGGCCGGCCCACTGCCACTTCAGGACCCTAATTCACTAGGACCACTTAACGATTCCTTACTTCGAAACCACGTCAATTCCTTTTAGATCACACACGACATCTGCTAATATCTTATTAATAATATCGACAAATTGTGACAAATTGTCGTGGAACGTCTGTACAGAATATTTCAATTCCTTACTGTTACATTACATTGGTTTCTACAAAACACAATATTGACGTAGTTTGAACGTAGTAAGATTCCGTGGAGAATCATTATTACCATACAGGGCCCTAATTCACTATGACCACTTAACGATTCCTTACTTCGAAACCACGTCAATTCCTTTTAGATCACACACGACATCTGCTAATTAATATCGACAAATTGTTTTGAAACATACAGATTATGACATATAGATTCCTTACCTTTAAGGCCAGTTTTTAAAACAAAAGGCCAGCAATAAAAATAATCGACTATTAGGTGCTACCAGTAAAAGCGTGGTAGTATCGTGTTACCTCGTAACTGGGTTGTGGAGGTCAGATAGGCAGTCGCTCCATGTAAAATACTGATATCCGGCAGCATTCGGTTAGAATGAGAGCTGACCCCAACATAGTTGAGAAAAGATTGGACAGATTGATTGATTTTTCAAAGCTTGATACAACGGCTACTTACCTACTTATTCAGGATTAGCCGAAGAAATGATTTAGGGCTAGCGCGCTTGTCAGCTCCATCAGGCCGTCGCCGCATCGCTTTTCAAGCAAAAAAGGTCGATGCGGCCCGTCTGTACCTAGGTACTATGCGATGGTTTCAGCAAAATGTAGGAAAGTGATATAGGATTGGAGGATCCTTTGTGAACGTTAAAAGCGGCGAGCGCCAGCAAGAGGTTGGTCGGCAGCTTCGAAAAAGTATGAATCACACACAGGCGGCAGTGTGTGGGTTCCATAAAATATGGTTTCAACGGCATCGCGGCAAACCCTGGCAAATATACGACGAAGAAAAGAGAGACGTATGAGTGGATGGCTAAATTGGTAAGTAGGTAGACAAGAATAGTCAGTATTCGCTCTCAAGATCCGAGTTAAAAGAGAGAAAGGAAACGCAGCCTTTTCCAAGTTTGGACTATTATTTCAAATTTTCATCCACAAAATCGTCTTAACAAGTGGTATTTGTATAATGGCTGCTCACCAGTAAGTAGGTATGTAAGTACGTCCGGGCGTCCACCATACGTCAGTCAACCGCGCAAGCGCCGTTACTTCGACCAGATTGTGAGCAGTTTGGCGCTACGCTACTGCTAAAGCCATGGCCTGAGAGATCATACCGGGCTTGAAATTCAAAGCTGAGGACCAAGACTCGGAAAAATTATAGCGGTTGACCATGCGGACCAGCCAAAGTAATGAAGTAGGTACCTATCTATAATTTGTTCTGAGTTACGCACATGTCCACAGCAGCGGGACGTCGCGTCACCGAGAACAAAATGACGGCGCCAAAATAGCGATACGTTCATTTACTATGGCCGCGTGTCCAACGCACGTCTACCACCCGAACGCCGTCATCCCGGCCGAAGTTTCGAGTAGTTCAGCGCGACCGCAAGAACTCAGCTCAAGATTGTGACGGCCCGTTGTGCAGGCAATACAAGACATGTTTGACATTGTATTGTTTTTGTACAGGCGCCGTTCGCACGGCTTCTGTTTTGTCTATCATAACATACTGAAACGCCGAGTTCGGTTGTTGACAAACGATTGCCGTCACCTGGGACGACACCATAGGTACCGTCATCGGCCGAACTATGTTCGTTCGTACTTCGTCGGTCGAAATCGGGCGTTCAAACCAAAAAAGTAAAAGAAACTGAGTGCGTAAAGCTAGTCATCGGACGTCATCGGACGATGTCGGTTGAAGTAATGTACGCACTCACTTTTTTTTACTTATGTTTGGTACACACGGCTACACATCAAGCTATAGTTACATTTTCAGTATAACCTAATCTCGCAATAGGATTTCCGGACAGTGCTATAGGTCGATGTGTAGCCGTGTGTACAATCGGTCTAGTTTGGCCGACGGCGTACGAACTTAATTCGACCGATATGACGGATTAGGAGTATCCGAGCCGATAGAATAATCTCGGTTCTCGATGACGTCCCGGTGACGGCTGCGGTGGACAAGTGATCGCCGTTGTATCCATCGCTCCTATATCGATATGAAATAATTAAAATTTCCTTTCCCGGTATCGGCGGCCGCGGCGGTGCACAAACGTCCTAATCCTAGGTAACTTCATAAGGTGTATGAAATCTGAAATCCCAAAATTCAGTTGGCAAAATTCGCGCGATCATCCGTAGGCACGGTACCTACGTGATCGAACTATATTTGTCTTCTAGTGAATAGGTACTACATGGCTTATTCCTTCCGTTGCCCCATCCCTTTCTGAACGCCTGCGAATTTCTTGACCGATTTCAAAAAGGAGGAGGTTCTCAATTCGGCTGTATGTTTTTTGTATTTATGTTCCGCGATATCTCCGGCAATTGTGGCTGGATTTAAAAAAAAATGCTTGGGGTGGTCCTATATCAATTTTTTTATTTGCATCGGTAGGTCATGCGTTAGCCTCGATAACACCAATGATGTGGTTAGGTTTACTGCTGCGGTCGCGGTTTGAAACTCTGGCACCGATTTATTATATTTAAGTACCTACCTAGGTAAGCTATGTAAGGTTTACACATTGATGCTTCCTCTGTTTGATTTCCTCTGTTTTTTACAGCGGAATAGGTAGTTATATTGTTTTTGCTCGATTTTATTTTTATTTATAACTAGCTTTTGCCCGCGACTTCATACGCGTGGACTTTAGAATCAAGTAGATAATCATTTTTTTTTGATAATATATAGGTAGCCTATTTTTTAAGTTAGACCTCTCGGAATACATAATTGAAAACTGCATTCAATTCCATGCAGTGGTTTTTGCGTGATGCGGTAACAAACATACAGACAGACAAAAATTCTAAAAACCGTTGTTTTGGCTTCTGTTGCTCTAATAAAGACCCCCCATACTATTTTTTCTTCAATATCTTTAATGTACAGACATCGGCCTGTTACAATTTTATTATAAGTATTATTATAAGTATGTATAGATTTCCGAGAAAGGACGGCAGGTCCCCCTGTAAACGCGTAACTTATTCCGACACAGTTCGAATGAGTCATAACTTCACAAAACTGTCCGGTGACAAAGGACTTAAGTAAGTAGATATATACTCAAAACAGAATACCATCCTAAGTTTATTTAGAATATTGTCTGAGGCTAACTAATTAGGTAAGCATAATGCGGAGTAGAGCAATATTTAAACTTCGTGTTTAAAGGCTCCCGCAGACAGGCGCTACACGACAGCACGTTTATGGTACAATGGCGAGCATGTCAACTGGGCAATTGATAACTGGAAAGCTGTCAGTGGCGTGCAGACCGTGCAGTCCATAAAGACAGAAAGACACTGCCTACCATACCTAAATCAGATAAATATTTTATTATTAAACAAAAAATCTTTATTCATAAATCAGCTCCACCTGTCGAGCGTCGGTCATATCATTAGTTCATCGATATAATACCCCTTCGTTCGTAAGTACAATTTGACGCAACTTCACATTGCGATGCACTAGCGCCGCTGAGTGCCTCGGGAGAGACACAAATTATTCGCGTCTTAATGTTTAAATGTGTGCTCACGCGTGGTCATGCACATTTATTAGGTGTGCGTTCTTACACATACCTACGTGGCACAAAATGTAACAAGTAACGCACACAACAGTACAGGGTAGTCACTGGCTTCTTAGTTGGTTATGCGACAATTTTTTTTTAAAGCTCCATTGTTTCATTAAATTGTCGCTACATTAACGACCATAACTTATTGTCGTATTCTTTTATATTTCGAGTAATGAGGGTGTTCTGAAATTACGTTCACTAGGTGGCAGCACTGAGACGTCAGGTCCGGGCACTTGCCAAAAGTGTCAAAGCGCCTACGGACTGAATGGTGAACGAAAGAATGGCACGAATGACATAAAATATTTTAAATTCATTGTCGAACTGGAAGACTCTTGTCAACGTGGCGCCAACTGGTGGCTTGAATATTCATGAAAACCCTTATTCTGGCGCCATTGTTTGTTTTGATTTATTTTTTGCCTTACTCCTGACTAAAAACTCTGTGCACGCCACTGAGGGCTGTAGCCGCTGCGAGTCCAATTATCATATTATGGGCGGCAGTATAAGCTTGGTAGGCAAAACAGAGCTGGTAATACTGGATGAGGGCAGGTAAACGTCTTGCCAGTTACGTTAAGCGAGTTTTTTTTTGTGTGGGAAATGGGACTTTTACTGACTAAAACCTGCCCATGTTCCCTCAGTTGCCTGTGTGCCAGGGCCCCCGGTATCTCTTTCCAACAACCGGCAGCCCTGGCAGGCATCGGCCCTTGCGGATCCCACCAGTTGGTGCTGACATCTCTTTGAGGCGCGCGTGGAATACAACGCGCCGTCGACCCAGGCTTGGTCCTTACCGGACAGCGAGCTACCCATTACTCGCCGTTCGCAAGCCCGCGCCTACGGTGGCCGGGAATCAGCTTGAAATTCCCGACGCTCAGGGCGTCTCCTGTGGCGACTAGGGCCGTGAGGGCGCAAAGACTGCCTCTCTCTCATGTTCGCCGCCTCCCTCTTCGCGAGCATTACTGCTTAGCAGCAGAAGGTGACGGCTACTCATGCACTCTCGCTCCGTACCATGGCCTGGACCAGGGCCGGACGCGAGAGATCGCCGCCGCCGATCGCCTCCACGAGGGCACGGCGGTGCTCCGCCCAAGCCGGACAGACCTCCACCGTGACCTCAGGGCGATTTTCGCAGTGGAAACACCCGGGCGTTTCCTCCCGCCTTATCCGAAACACGTTAAACGGGTAATCCAACCTCATGTCATCCCATTTTCACAAAGAGTGGGCGCTAGTTTTTATTCATGCATGACAATGCTCTCGCACATTGTATACAGCCCGTGCAGCACAAAGAGCACTTTCTTAGGCCCCTTTTAAGATTTTGCCATGGCTGGCTGGCTGATTCCCGATCTCAACTCCATCGACCATTTATAGGATCAAATTAAAAGAAGCCTGGAAGAAAACTATAGCCACGTTAACAGTCGACAGGAGCTTAGAATTCTAGAACAAATTGGTACCCATATTTTTTAAAGTGTAGGTACCAGACAGGCTCAGAGATTGCATACAGAGTAGAGAGGCACTCGCTACCAAGCATAACGTTTTTCTTCAAACGGTCAGGAAATGGGCGAAAGACTAATGCGACGCGTAGGTACACCTTATCCACCATCGGCCGATCTATGCTCGTGTACGTCGTCGGCCGAATTCGGGCGTTCACGCCAAACAAACTAAAAGAAAGTGAGTGCGTACACCTAGTCATAGGACGGCAACGTACGATGTCGGTTGAAGTAATGTACGCACTCATTTTCTTTTACATAAGTCGGTCAATCGGCTTAATTTGGCAGACGACGTACGACCACAATTCGGCCGATGACGGATTAGTTATATCCGAGCCGTAGGTTTATTTTTCAAGGAAATTTGTGTTTATTTCCTTAAAAAGCTGCTTTTTTGTGTAAATCGATCAAAATAAACAAGTTTTCCATTGAAGACATGTTAAAACCATTTTTAAATCTCTACTCCAAACAAGATCTTGTTGACTAAATGGTTTGCATGGATAGATGGTTCATAAAAAACCACTAACTTAGTCGCCAATATTTTTAAATAACAGCCTACGAACTTTAGTTGGGTTCCTCGCATTGGTGGCTCAACCTACCTATAACCAAGACTTACAGCCCCACTCAGAGACCCCTAACGGTTACTTAGGGTGCTACTTAGTAAAAATTAAAAAAAGTTCACTCCCAGAGTCAGTTAACGGTTCATTAGTGGCCCTTAATGAAAATTAAAGTTAAGTACAGCAAGACCTTTACTTAACTTGTTAATGATTGATTTTTACAGTTACGATTGAGGTTATATTTTTATTTTTACCAGTGAATTCGCTTTTGCATTTATTTAAAAGCAATAATGACTGATTTAGCGACTTCATTGAGTTTGTGGACTATGCCAGAAGATATAGAGAAGTAGGACCAAGGCGGTATTTTCGAGATTATTCTGATCCCTTTACTAAATACTCTATTCAAGAATGGTTTTACAGTAATGGTTTTACAGTGCGACAAGCCTTGGTTGAAAGGTTTTTTACTTAAATACTGTTTCCTTTATAAATAAAAATGCATATATTAATCAAATAATAATACTTTTATTTTATGTTTCACCAAAAAGTGTCGAAAGTGTTAGGATGACGGTTTTTCAACAGATTTTTTGGGTGTTTTGGGTCGGTTGTTGTTTATTTGAAATCTATAGAAACACATCTTGTGCCGATAACAATACCTGCAGAAACTGTTATTACAAACTATTAAAAGTATTAATAAAGAACTAAAAGGGAACACCAATATATTTATCAATAGGCGCCGACAAAGATCTTCGTGCACGTTAATAACAAAACATTACGGAAATAATTAAACAATTAATTCTATTACTAGGCTCAAGCAATAAACAAATACCAAAAAATCCCGAGTTGCTGTGAACATCTGGATACTTTCTAAAATGCTCAGGTACTATATAAATGGTAGGTGCCAATTTTTTCCCAAGATCTTAATTATCACGTATATATAATTTAAAATTCACAACACAAAACGTTCTCGCCTGGTGAATGAAACACAAACGAAAACTAAACAATAATAAAATATTCCCTGATTTGACATTGGCAGATGGTAATGATGCCATACCAAACAGGTGGCAAACGCTTTAACTTATTTAAATAAAAATAATTGTTTCGCTTTGTATTTTAGTCAAAAATTACAGTTAAAGAACTGATTATCACTTATATTACTACGAATAATAGTTTTCAACGTGTTTATATAAACTTTTTTGTCGTTTAATATCAACTGTTTTTAAATATGGCTACACCAAGGCTTTATCGACATGATATCGATATGACGATTTGGAGATGCTTCGCCCTACGGATACTTAAATCTGTCATTTGCTAATGGACGCTTAAATTATGTCTCTGGGATGTACCATTGATTAACGGATTTAATGCTAATTAGTTAAGTACTCATTAGGACTAATTTAATGTGGCTTTCTGAGTGTGGCTGTTTAGCTTGTTATTCATCGGGGAAACATTTGCATCTGCTCAAGTCTTTCTTTTGTTTTTAGGGTTGATTTTTTGTTTAAGAGGACATGGAACCTTTGATGCCAAAAAATGCATTGATTTGAATTATGAAAGAAATTCGCTGTGAAGTAAAATAGTCAGTTGCCGAAGTAGTAGATAGTAGTTTATGATGGTTATTTTTGTCCGGCTCAAGAAAGTGATGGACATTTGACTTTTTATTTGGCTTTGATTTCGCTCGTACGACGAGTTAAATAACAAACCGATTTTGGATGAATTTAGCTGAGGTAGCTTGGAATCTAGACAGAAAGATATAGCTAGGTACATTTCCAGAAACTGGAAAATAGTACGAACGGAGTCTTTTCTTCAAAATGTAATATAGCGCATTTATTACGGGGTGAAACCCTAGTAGGTACCTAAGTCAAAGAAAAGAAAGAAAGAATACCGTTTATTTGGTATAGATGTCACAGTAACGGCCCTGTTTCATGGGTTTTCGAGCAAATAATGAGAAGAAAAAAATACAATGGCTTTTAGAAGATGCTGATGATGCAACATGATTGAGTAAATGTGTGTAAAACTTTTTGTACCCATCGGTTGCGTACCCAGGAAGCCTCAAACACACATTTTTAACGATTTTAGAAAGAAATTCGTTGATTATAATCCGAACGACAAAAACCTGCTTAATTTAAATCCTCAAACACATTTTAATACATATGCCTCTAACATTAGTTTAGGAGGGTATCAAATGTGCGCGTGGGCAGGTTGAGATCGTTATCGAACCTTCCCGATGTTGCCCGAACGCCGACGAATTAATCGCTTAGAAAATTCGTAACGACTGCTTTTGAACGAAGTAATAAAAATTAAATTGAGGCAATCTTAAAATGGAATTGATGCCCGATGATTATGTTGCACGGAATGTGTGTATGAAGGGTTTTTATGACTTGTTAATAAAAATCTTCATACATTTTAATTCAATATACGTAAGTAGATAAATGTAGGAAAGGTTGAAGTTAGTATGAGGAAAATAAACTGCAGGATAATTGCGTAGCATTACCTATAAGCAGAAATTGCTTTCATTTTTATAGTTCAGCAACATTCTTTGCGTTATAATATATTACCTACGTTGTACAGCAGACAAAGTTTATGAAGCAATGGATTAGCAATATCCTTCAAAAAGATTCAGATTGTAAGACGTAAAGTTGGAAAGCCTCCCACAAGGTGGATCGATGACTTTGTGAGGCCCACAGGAGTCCGCTGGATGCGGGAAGCACAGAACCGGTCGAAGTGGCGGAGCTTGGGGGAGGCCTAAGTCCAGCAGTGGATGTCTTTCGGTTGAAATGATGATGATGATGGGTGTGCTACGCAATAAGGGTGCACGTATCTAAGCAGAGCAATGTTTCTTACTATCATATGAGTTCATGTACCTAACAATGGATTGACTGTGTGAAAGATGATATGGCTAGAAAGAGGGTGACTACCGAGATATCGACTTAGTAATAGAGACGTATTGAGGGCAACCGACTTCAAGTATAGTCTATTTTACAAAAAATACCTATACATATTTATGAAACCCACTAGCGAGATACAAAAGTCCTCGTAAGCCTAACTATAATAGCCTATTACAATTTGCATAACAAGTACAACAAAACGAAAAAACAATCCTAAAAAGAAACAAAGACCAACAAAACATTATCTCATCATCAGTAATTATCTACCGGGACCAACTAATCAAAACATAATGGCACGCCTTCACCGTCATAAATAAAATCTTTATGATCCTTCACCAAACTGGTTTAGACAAAAAATATATGCTCCAACAAAAACCAGGAAAAAAAACAAAAAAAATGCCATTGTAAATACCTAATAGTCGGGATTTCAATTTCGGGCAAACGAAAAGGTTCTCGCGACAATGAAACTGAAAAATCCCGAACACCTTTCTATTGAAGATATCGGAAAGCGAAAAGCGCTGCAAAGATACGACGCATTCAGAAAACAACACACAATAGAAGCGATACAGCGCTGTCGTAGTTGAAATTGGAGCTGAGACACCCGGAGCGAAATAACTGGGGTATCCCATTGATCCCTGCATTGCAACAAAATCTAACCAAAATGCAATCTTGTGACGCAGGGAATAGGGTTGAATTTTAATTGTGATGGCGTTGTTTTTTAATAACCCTGGCTTACATAAAGGGGATGTGAGATCTGACAAAATTGCGCGTTGTAATGACGTCCCGACAATAGGCGTTCTGCGAACCGACGATGTTTTTGCCACGTCTGTGCAAATTTGCGAAGTTTTAGCTTCGCATGTGGTTCGGGGTTTACAAAGGAACGAGTTGTTTGATAATAATTATAGCAAAAACGTGGAATTTTTAAAACAATGGCTTTGACCTTTTGTTTGTATGGAATTATGCTCATTTGCGAAAGTTTTGGTTTAATTAGCATACTTTCGGAATTTCAGGACATGCCATCAAATGATCAAAGTAGATTGTAACAAACTGATAGAAATCAGAAAATTTAAATTTAGCTAAGCCATCATTTGAAAGTCAAGAGTACGTTAAATCCTTTTAGATACATTTTTTTGGGAAAATGAGTACCCACCTATCCTAAGGCTTAAACATAGGATATATTTTTATTAACGAGAAATTCAAGCAGAGAATTCATTTCAAAAAAATACACAGCCAGTAGTAGCTTGAAGAAAGCCTACGAGTTTGACTCATTTAGACAAAACGACAAAGGAAGCCTTAATAAAATGACGATATGTCAATTCTTATTCAAATTAAAGGGAAAACGCGAAACTCCTTAAAAGACGGCAGGCTTTCAGGAGAGGCTTACAAAGAATTGAGAATACTTGGGGTTATTTACATACTTTTATCCCCAAAAGTCGTGGATCTTTTCGAAAGATTCGCAATTTCTTTTATGTTATTTGTAGATTGGGCCTTTTCTTGTTCGAATGTGAGAAATAAATGGAATAAGTAAGAGTTTTGGTATCCTCTTTCTGCATCAATCACTAGAAAGTGATTAAAAAAGTCATAATTTCTATGTCATAGGTCATGAACATATCTACGTTTACATAGATTCTGTGGCAAGTTCTAATATTTGGTGGATAGATTTATAAATCTATCCACCAAATATTAGTTACTAGTTATAACTTTGGCGGGTTGATATTGCAAACTCCGTCAGTATTTCCTCACGAGCATTTGTAAACAATTCATTGCAGCATCTCTGCAGTTCTTAGCAAAAATCTCGATTAAGTAATCTGAATATCTCCTTGATAATCCTAATTATGATTATAAATGCAAAAGTAGGCAAGTATATTGTTTATTTACGATATCACGCTCAAACGGCTGAACGGATTTGGATTAAATTTAGCACACAGTTAGACCATGACTGTGGTAACGACTTAAGCTACTTTTAATCCTGGATCTCAGGTGAAGTCACGGTGAACAGCTAGTATAGAGACATTTACGGTGCTGTAAGGTGCATCAGGCAGCTTGTTCTACATAGGTTATCCACGATTTAAAGTTCTTTAGGTCTACGTCTTTTTCGGTTTTTTTTTTCTATCATTTTAACAAATGATTTCCTGAAGTCGAATCTTATTCAGTTGAATTAGAAATAATCACGTCGAGGCATAGGGAAATAAAAGGGCTTTTACAAAACGCTGGGCGTTTTTGGCATGGTGTTCGTAGGGGCTTTGGTAATTATTAACGGTGTGAGAGTAGATATTCAGCATGTACATTAATTATATTCTTACCTTCTTAGTCCTCGTCTCGAAATAAATCCACGCTCAATCACAAGATTAACGAACAACCGTCGCGATTAAAGTATAGGTCGCCATTTTATTCACTGACTGACAGTTAAGCTTTATAGATTAGAACCGAAATTAATAAATGCCAGTTATATAGACAAGTTGGAAACCTACCAAGGAGGAAGAAAGATTGTGTTGATTATAATTTATTGCAGATGGCTTTGAATTAATAGGTATATAAAGCTTGTTAAACAATCATGATCAGTAGGAGGATAACCGTGTGGCGTTTGGACTTATTTGGCTCCTAGTGATCTGTGCTAAATAGTAAGATTGGGTGTTTGTGCAACGTTTTTATATGACACAGGGAAATATCTAGTAATACAGTTTATCTTGGGGATGAAGATATTGGACAAATGTACAGTTTAGAAGTTCGTTACACCTATCAATGATGATCGGGCTAATGCCGAAGTTTGGAAATGTTTCCATACTCAGAAAATTACTTCATAATGGCTTTTGTGAACACGTTCGTATCTAAAAGCTAGAACTGAAAGTACCTACTTTTCAAGACTCTGTTTGTTTGTAGTCTTTTGAATAATGTAGGTAAGTAGGTACTTAGGTGTCTACACTTCTTGCAAAGCTTACTCGACGTCTACATGGACGTAAATTGCGGCGGATTTTATCACGCACCGAATTTTCAACTCTCTGTGTTCAACTGAGCATTGAGAATCCAAGAAACTGCAGCTCGAGTGAGTCTCAGCGCGTCGATAAAACACAGTGTTCGATTTTCAATTCTCGGCGCTAAACAGAGCGTTGAAGATTGAGTGCGAGAAAAAATGCCGCCGCGAATTTTTCTCGAACTGAATCTTGTTTGCAGTGTTGCACCAATTTGTTTAAACACTTACAAAAATCACCACTCTTAATTCTTATCCTTTTATAAAACAAACTGCAACCCTTTTAGCATCCCCCACACGTATCAGCATGCATGAAGAGATAAATATTCAGAGGCCGAAGCGGCGGGTTTTTAATAAAATTACCCTCAGGCGGGGGTGTGGGGGCGGAAATTGAAAACATCGCTCGCCGCATCCACCCCCGGTTATCTGTAGTGCACAGCAGGGTTCCGATGGATTGCCTCGCGGAGTTATTTAAGTGAGTGGTTATCATTTTAGTGGATATCTTTCGGGTAAAGTAAGCGCGCAGATCAATGTGACAGCTTTAGCACATGAGTAGATAAACGGAAGTTTTAGTAGGTATACGGAAACAGGCCATAAAAAAAAACATATTTTTTGACATAATTGGTTATGCTTCTTAGATGGAGAATTTTGAAGTCATCCATATTTCTTATGGAACTCGCGAGAACGATGTTATTTTGATTATAAAAATCATACTTACCTACATTTGATTGCGAACGGGACATCTAGTTTAAAGATGTGTTTTTTTCACACATAGCGTCACAACTCGAACGCTGTTATGATGATTCCTACTGTCGTACGTAGTATTATAAATGTGAAAGTTTGTGAAGATGTTTGCATCTTTGTTACTCAAACACGCAAAAACGGCTAAACGAATTTGGATGAAATTTGGCACACAGATAGATTATAATCTAGATTAACACATAGGATACTTTTTATCCCGGTAGTACGTTCCCGTGGAATAATTTCCGACCTCCACGCAGGCAAAGCCGCAGGCGGAAGCTAGTTAGATAAATAAAAAAGAAAACAGAGTGCAGGTCCAGAAAACACTGCGATAGTCCGATCCAACCGAACATTTAAGGTCTAGACCTGGGCACGGGTACAAATAACCCAATACGTAGATACAATAAGGAACTAACAAAACGACAAGGTACAGGATGTTGTCAGATACATAGAACGAGGGCGAGCGCGCTAGGCACCCCTCCCATGCTTCATGCTTCACCTCAATAATTACACTCCCTCGGTTGCCACGCAATGTTTGTTCAACGTTAGTCCTGTAAGCTTGTCTTCTTGCCATTCTCATATTTTAATTGACTTCAACAGCGTTATTAGAAATTAAATTAATAAACGCACGTCGATAAATTTCTCTGTACATTTTCTCTTCTGGATTAAATTGTTTTAAGAAGTTTGAAAAGGAGGTCTAAACCTACCCACGGACGTTGTCATGGGGGCAGGCCCAGGAAACCCTGCTAATGCGATGATTTGTATTTGTGTGAGGGAAAGCAAAGGAAAGACAGATGTGGGCACCAATTGAAGAGCTTTGTCAGACAGCGGCACAGTATAGGTTGATAAAAGAATCTGTAAAGGTAGTAAGTAGCTTTATTTCCGAAGATCAACTTAAATCCTGCGCAAGATCATGCCGAGAAATCAATAAATCCATAGGTTAGATAGAAGCAAATGAAGAAATCTAATCAAGCCAGCCCTATCTAATCTGGGGTGTTAATTTATTTCCACTCACTAACTACTTATGTACTAATATCAAGAGCATGAAAGACCACGATAAGTATTAAAATCAAAATGGGTTTGCTGCAATATTACCTACGGTTGAAACCTAAAACTGTTTCATTATGTGACAGAAATGGGGAAAATTATTGACACATTCTTCCTAGCGTGTCAATGGGAATCTTAATCGTGTAAGCCTTTAACTCGAGTTAAGCATTAGGTACTAGTAACGCCCATTAGCTCTTGTAATATGCAGGTACAAGCCATATATATAGGACATTTCGTCAAGTAGATATCCTATCATTTGCGGAACAGCACAGCATTTTCACATGCAATATGATAATAATCCCTTAGAGACTCGTCTGCATATTCCTTTACAACAACGCCTCAACGCCATCAAACCGCAGTAAACATTTCAAATCCTATGCACAACCTCATTATTTCTCAAACTCGCCATATCTGTCAGACAAATCATTGATATCTCGAGACCAGAACGAAATAATGACTAACAGTGATCATCAGACGGTCCCGCATTGATGTAGCGCGTCGCTTTCACCGGCGCGGGCGCACACACAATCGCGGCTAGCGCCATTGTACGAGAGTTATTACTGTAATAGCTGTGTGGCCTACGGTAAGAGAATGGCCGATTGTGGTTTATAGTGTTTAGAAGTTTTATTGTAATTTGAAGAAATAGGAGTCGAATTGAAATTAAGTTTAAGAGTGTTCTTATTCTACTGTTGCAGGTGGTGGTGGTGGGAGCAGGAAGAATGATGACATTGATAGGGATCCTATTTACATTGAATCTTTGATCGACACTACTATGTTCTGTGTAGGTAAACATTGTTGAAATTGTAGGAGATGAATACCTGCAAAAGAGTTTGAGATCATAATTTCAAAGAGATGTAGGTATTAAAATGTTGCTGTACTCTATAGGTTCTATGGAAGAAATTCATATCTATACAGTTTGAAACCAAAATCCCGTGAACACGATGAACACATCTGTTAACCGTTATAGGTACTGTTGTTGCTAGAAGAGAATTGAAGCGTTAGGTAGTCAAGGAACGAAGAATAGAAGTCTTGTAATATTTCAGGAATCCCATGTAAACAAAGATGCAGGCTGAATAAAAAAAAATCTTAATCTAATAATAATCACAATAAACGCGAGAGTAAGTTTGTTTGTCACGCTTTCAAGCTAGAGCGGCTGAATGGATTTGGATGAAATTTGGCAAACAGATGGACCATGACCTGGGAAGGCTTTGATTCATCCTGGATTGCAGACGAGGTCGCGGGCAACAGCTAATATTTTCCTTTACCTGGCTGAGGGATACCTTGTCAGTACCTACTTGAAGTTATTTTATCCGTAAACCTTTTACGATCAACGCATATGATTGATCCGATCGTTAACTTTTTACGGGCGAATGGGTACCTACAAGATATTTGAGGAAAACCGTTTTAAAATCTTCCTTCCTTCTGGAGACTAAAGTGGAAAATAAATCTATACTAATATTAAACAGAAGTAAAATTTGTTTGTATGTAGGTAGGGGGTAAATCTTCAGAACGATTGGACCGATTTCGATGAATTTTTGCATGGGGATACTTTGGACCCTGGGGAAGGCGCTACTTTTCATCGACATAACCCGTGGGCGAAGCCGCGGGCGTAAGCTAGAATAGCAGATTGTAAAATCAAGTAGGTAGAGGACGCGACATCGAGGCTGAGCAACGCCAAGATGGCGACATGAACATGACTTTATGAAAGATCAGACTACAAGAGGCTCGCAAAATGGTAATATTTAAGAGATCGTTCAGTTGACAGTGGGTAAACATGAGCTGATAAGGTACCTCCAGCCAGCTAAATGAATAAGGTAGGTAGAAATGCTTTATGTAGAGCGTAATGGGTCACACGTTGGAAAAAACTGATTTATTTAAATAATTAAGAGTGTTTTGGTTGTATTAGAAGTTTCTAATATCAAAAATTAATTGTAAGGAGTCTGTTGAGTCTGCTAAGGATCTTTTCAGACATGCTAAAACTAACACAGCGAAAAAAACGTCGCCGGGCACAAAATTTGAAGGAAACGCAAAGTCTCAAAAGATACCGACGTAGACCTAACGTCGGTATCTTTTCGTCGTTCTAACGTCGGTTTTGAGACTTGCTGCTAGGATTTCATATGCCAAATTAGCAATATTTTCTTGATTTGTGCTTTGCTCCGTTGTCGTGTTATCGTTTTTTTTTAACATTAACATTTTTATTTTTTTAATCGTAATTAATCATAACTTGACGCTTATCGCGTATGAAATGCGCCGGCCGCGATATGTACAAAACAATGGCGTGTCGGAGACAGGGGTCGCCATCCATCATGGTTGTACATTGAACACACGTCACACACGCACTGCGCCTGCACCGGTCTAAAGTCGTGTCTCATGGACTTAACTTAAGGCGATAGCGTCAGGGCGAGAATAAACCGCGAAATTGGTGTATGTCGATCAAAATACGATTCGTGGCCATAATACATGATTTTTTTGGGATCTAGAATGATAATTCGCTGAATTCATGGTTACAGTTTGCGCATTGGTTAAAAAATTATCCTGTACATGGAATAGGTATTAGTGGTATTACTCCCATTTTTGAAAAGTGTCTTATTTAAGATTCCAAAATGCTAATAAACCACTTAAAAATCACAACATTTTTATTGAATCGATTAGTGCCATAAAAATGCATTTTAATTTTCATATTTGGCGCGTAATTTGATGAAAACGCTGGGCGCAGTGGACGCCATATTGATCTGTGGCTATGACGTCAGTTTGCTGTGTAAACAAATGCGCCGATATTTAGTATGATAATTTTTATAATAAAAAAATGGGTTATTACTCTACTTACCTGAATGTAAGATATTATTTCAATAAAAACTACTTTGGTTACGAAAATAATAAAAGTACAAGTTGATTAGTTTAAACAGCGGTATGACGTAATAGCATGGCGGCTACTATTTCACGGTGTTCAAAAACAGATGAAAAAAACTGAAATCTTTGAATTGATTTTGTTATTTCATGAACTAGAACCAAGATTTCCCAACTGATTTTCGCCTAAGCTATCTCAATAATACATTTTTAGATTTTCTCAACAAGAGTAAAATAACATGTTATCGCTATACGTCCCCACGCGGCGTCTATCTGTAGGTCTGTCTGAACGCGATAAGCTTAAAAACTACCGAACGGATTATCATACGGTTTTCACCAATGGACGGAGTAGTTTATGAGGAAGGCGGTTATAATTACGGTTATAATTCATCATAGTTTTGTGTATAATGTATGGCTGTAATGGCTGAAAATATAGTAAAACAAAGTACCCACGGCACGCGCCGCGTCTGATGTCGGTCCGTCTGAACGCGATAAACTGAAAAAACTACCGAGCGGATTTTTATACAGTTTTCATTAATGAACGGACTATTTCATGAGGAAGGCCTACGTGTATAATTCATAATATTTTTGTGTAAATTGGCTGAAATATGATGATGATTGTTGAAGGTGTCGAGAAAATCATGCCGTCTGGGAGATTTACTGGCGTGTGCTGCGTAAATCAATACAGTTTCAAATACATAATTATGTAAACCTGGGCGGAAATCCGGTAGACCCAGTATTACGTTCCCGTGGGATATTTTTCAAAATCCACGCGAGTAAAGTCCCGGTGTAAAATCATCAACACAACTCTCTTAGTCCATCCATAATACCTGACATTGACTTGCAAATTTTCACGGGCTCCCGTAGAGCGTCCCCCTTAATACAAGATGGTGGGAGATCGACGCGCTTTCTGTGGTGATGAATTCTGCACATGACTCTAGAGAGCCCTATCATAGAAAAAATTGCTTGGTTATAAAAAAAACATCTGCTTCATAGAAAAGTGCAGTTTCCACGCGGTCAAAAGTAATGGCGGAGCTATTTTTTTTAATACTTAACCGACGAAAAATTGCAACGCAGCTGTAGAATCATCATCATCAACATTTTGAGCCGAAATACGTCCACTGCTGAGCATAGGGCTCCCCCAAAAGGATGTGGTTTAATTGGCATAATCGTCACGCTTGGCAGGCGGGTTGGCGATCGCAGTATGGTGGTAAAATGCATAGAGAACGCTGCTGCCCATTCTCTAGTAAGTCCCTTAGTCGCCTTCTACGACACCCATGGAAAGAAATGGGATAACTACTGCTATTCTTTACGTCCGGCAACACACGGAACGAGCTGCAGGATCATGTACTGATAACTTACTAAAATTGCAACACAGGGGGGTTCAGAATCTTGTACTTACTGAATCCATGGTGACAAGTTGTGCGTCGATGTATCCCTGCTACCCTGTATCCTATAGCAATCATTGAGATGGGAAAAACATATATTATATGTCTATGATAGCAATACTTTACTTCAGCAAGGTAAGTATGGTTGCCAACAATGCTGAAAAAAAAAATTGCGGTCAACCTAAGCTACTTTGTCTATCTATTTTCAAAAGAACTAAGTGGTGTAGCGTGGCGTTCTGTAATTTCTACCTATTCGAGAAAAAACGTGAGCCACATAAATCTAATACCTTTAAACGAGCAATTCTTGTGTATAGAAAAAAAATCAAATCAAATCATTTTATTTGTCATAATGCAGGTAGTATAGTCATTTGAATCTCGGAAACGGCTCCAACGATTATCATGAAATTTAGTTTGCAGGGGCTTTCGGGGGCGATAAATCGATCTAGCTAGGTTTCATTTTTAGAAAACGAAAATAAAAAATACCGAGCAAGGCTCGGTCATCCAGACATGTATTATGTATTTATGTAGGTATGCTACTTTATTACGTAGCTTTTAAATATAACATAGAATAAAAAGAGACTGTGAAACCGTCACTTCAGGCAAGTTTTCTTATATTTTTTTCATCTAAACAATGGTCTCTGCTCGTATATTAAACCATTAGTACCGAAGACAATTGCCATTGTTACCACAAAAGCCCGTAATTTGCCAGTTACGTGAGTGGTACTGGCAACGTCTTTGCGCCATATGCCAGACATGTGGCTTGCCACAATGACGCTCTATCATTCTCTATGCCCCACCGCACGCTGAGGTTAAACAGTTTCAAGTTTAATTACATGATTAAATATGTGTCTAAAGTCGTTTAAAGGCCATTTAGTTAAAATATAGGGATGTAAATGCTTGTTAGAAAATGATGGAGCACTGTCTTTTGAACGCGTAGTTTTTTTTGTCAGGCTTTTTAGTTATGCACGATGTTGATATTGCCTCAAACTATTGGTAAAATAAGAAATAAAATGATGGGTCCGTGGTCTTGCGTAGTTGTTTGTGGAGTAGGTACGGTTAAAATTCTAAAATAATCGCCATCATCATCATCATCAGAAATGTTTATTTATTTTTAATTTGTGTTTTGCAGAAATTAGCCCACGGATGAGTAACGGCCATTCTCAGCGACCAATTTATAAAAATTAAAAGTTTCATTCCGAATTCCTTCTAAAGATATTTAACCGACTAATAGCTCAATGAAACTATTTAAGCGTCGAGTCACATTATCTACACTAATTCTAATTCTAGCTACAATCATTTAAACCCCACCGTGAACATTCCTACCAAACGAGTCTTGAGGCTCGGCTGTTACCGTCAACTATTTCTAATGGTCCTTCACACATTGACACTTAGATACATACGTTGATGGACACACATGTGTTTCGATATATTGGGGGAATAAGGCCGTAAGATGACAGCCGAGAGAATAAAAATGATTTGATGTACGGCTGATATGTGACAATGTTTTTCACTTATATGTATAGCTATGATAGCCTTACTACCTGTTGGTCATATAAGTATTGTTTTAAGAAAAAGAAAGCGTTTGGAATTATATGTGCAGCTGTGTGAGAGTAGCTGCAAAGCCAAGGGGTATTAGTTCCGCAGTGGACTGCTAAGAATGCAATTGAGTACCAGTAATTTATATGAAACGACTGCCTCTCCACAACCCAATTACTGGGTAATATGAAACTTCTTGTTAAGACTGATAATGGCAAATTATGCTGACTATACTTGCCATTGTTATGTTGATGACGAACAAACCTAATTATATTTTCATATCAGCTTTTTCGGCTTTAAAAAAGGTATATCATGTAGTCAGTGGTTATGTCCTTCTGATTCTCAGGGAACTAAGCAAACATTCACACATGGAACTTGTTTGTAAAGGCATAGAGTGGCGCTAACGAGATGCGCATACGCCGCAACTGCGCCACCTAAGTGCGTAATACGCAGAACTTGCACTTGACATATTTGGGAAGAGTGTTTGGTTCTTGGAAGACGGTTATTACTGAGTCGACAACTGATATAAAGATGTATGGAAGCGAAAGAAAATGCTGCGCCAATACCAATTAATAAATTGGTTGATGATGATGCAGGTGTTACAAATACAGTATTCTAGAAATACTAGAATCGACTTTGTTGCTTGTGAGTTTACTTCCATCATGAAACATCTTCATTCCTGGAAACTGTGAAACACTATCTATTCTGCCACAAAGCGTAAATTCGGATTTCTTGCACTTAAACCCCGAAGTCTTCTGCCAGGGGTGCGGGTTGTTCGAAAGAGATACCGCGGCCCCTGGCACACAGGCAACTGAGGGAACACGGGTGGGTTTTAGTCAGTAAAAGTCTGACACGCCCTCCTGCTCCACCCAGAGCGGGAGAAGTTATTTGATAATTTCCCATCCTCAAAAAAAAAAAAACCCCAAAGTCTTGCTTACGACCTTTTTTTCATTGCTCCATGCTTACGACTCATAACAGGGACCAGGTACCTATTCTATATCTTGCAAGATCGTCTGCAACCTGTCAGGATGGCTTCTATTTGGAAAGACCATGGTTTACGTACCTACCTATATTCTGTAATTACCTACCTATCTCCACGAATTTATTAGATACTACTACTTACTATAGATGTTAAAATTAAAACCCCGCACATTTTTCTTCGAAATGTTGCATTATGCAATCGGTATTGAGTGTTTACATCAAACAATCTCCATGGATAAACTGGAGAAATTGTGTTTCCTCTTAGTCCTATATGTAGGTACTTTATCTTATGTTTACATATCAATGTTTTGGCTTGCTTGTACTATATAGAAGCTGCCGATTGTCAGTCTAGAGAAAATATGATTTTTGACACTACAGTACATTTTTGCGTATTATTGATGATGCCATTTAACTTACTACTTAAAACTGAAAAGTACATCTTATGCTAAGTTTCGAAGCAGCAATTTGTATGCTATCCGTTTCTTCGAGCCTTTCTTAGGTATCTGCTACAACTATAGACTAATGATTGACAATCTGTCCATTAGCTATCTTAATTGGATGTCTAGCTGACATTTCCTTGTCTAGCCTAGCCTTAGCTTGGCCTAGGTTGAACTTGATGGTTTTAGACAGTGGTGGCTTGTTACTGGCTTAATTTACATTCGGTTTTGGGAGAACGATGGAATCATTTGGGTTCTGTTTGCTTCCGTCTTTTGTCCATCTATGCAGTTATTAATTTTATTTGTTGTATCATATTTGACTTAGATAACTTGAAATAGTTTGGTGCTCTACTTGCTATTTTTGGTAGTTACAATTATATTTAGGTTGGAATTGGAAGGTATTTTAAGGGCTCTATTAGGTACTTATAAAGTCATAAGGTTGTCAGTTAATTACTTGTATTTTCCAATCTTGTACCTACTAATCTTTTCTCTACCCACATTCAATTACCTACAAAGTAACAGACATGAAGCCTCAAATCCAAAGACAAACAACATTTCATCCACATAATACTCATTCATGTCAGCGAAGGAGGGATTAATTCTAAACGCATAAATAATAAGCGGACAAGTTCCCACGTCATCTCGCCGACGACGTCTTTATAAACCATTCACGCACTTGACCCTTTCAGCATAATACCATCCGACGAGAATCAAATTATCAAAACGAATAAAACGTAAACCCTCGACGCAAACGCACACACACAAACCGATAACCTCATTCGAACGTATCAAATGTTTGAAAACATACTCACACAGACGCAAACCTCTTGCGTTCTACGCACACAGACGTGAAAACACGAATTTCGTTCACGCACACATGCTTACTTCGTGGGGCTTCGTATTTCAAACGCTCTATCGTTTCGGTGCCAGCGGCGGACTTAACTTGGACTCGTTGCGCAGTGCGATTGCCGCGTATATTTTTAGCGCTGATGTGTTTTTGCTGAACGACGTTTGTTACGCATTACCGTTCCTTCGATGTAAAAATGCGCAGCCCGGTATTCGTGCGCCTAATGAGTCGCACATACTTTAATTGCACCATGTATGGTAATGTCAGTTTTTGCGGGAATAAGCCACCTTTACCGTACTTATATTAATTGAGGAGATCTCATTTTGTTTTAAATTGAGTACTTCTAAAGTTTTGAACATAAAATGGTTGTTATGGATTTGAAAAAAAAAGTAATGGCTGAGGCATTTCGACAATATGACCAAAATTATCAATCAACAAGAAAATGAAATCAAATAGTAAATAAAATTAGGCCGATGTAAGAATAATCTGCCTACATAATTTTCAATTTTTTCTAAGTCAACTCCTGTAGCCAAAACATTCTAAGCCCTAACTGCAAGGAAGAGCCGCGAGCAGCGTTACTAATTTGGGTTGTCTCAGAAATATTCCGGTGAGAATATGTTTTGAAGAAACTTTGCTTATAACTCAGCCTCTACGAGTTGAAGAATCTTAAGTTATGCAGGGCACATTAATTCGAGCCCCAAGCTATTTAAGTCTTGAACACATTTAACGCAAGTTTCTCCAACTTCGGATTATCACGCGAATGCACAAAACACCCGATTAAAACGTGCTTGGATAATCTTGCGGGGTCCTGTTTATGCGAATTTTCACTTTTTCTTTTCTCTTTATAATTTCCCATATGCAGAATTCCCATATTTTTATTTATATCCTAAACAGCGGTTAGTTAGAAGGCGGAGAAGTTTTTATTTTACCCCGTCTTAGGTATCCAGGATTTGTTAAAGCCTCATCTTACGATACGATTGAATATCATACACGTACGCGCTTTGACGTCTCATCTCTTTGTCTGCATTTAGGAGGAATATTGATGACTGGAGATAGGTTATCCATTTGTGAATTAAATTATAGGCACCTACTTCAATCTCTGACAAGATATATCCACGGTAAGATGAAATTATAAAATAAGCCTGTATAAGTTATAATGCAGAGCAATAGATTATGACGATCATGCCTGCCCACTGCGTGTTGACTATTCTGAACCATTTGGTCCAGGTTTCCTTGTTATGTTTCTTTTCACTGTATTCTTTTTCTTCTATCATGTTTGTGTAGCGGTAAAAAGAGTAGAAGTCAGTGAGGCTATCTTTCTCTTTGTGTTGGTAGAGAATGATGACTGAAACGTGGGGGTGCACCCGACGGATTCATAGTAGGTACCTACCGTCTCTCATGGAGGCTCTTTTATTCCTAATATGCTAAGTTCCGCATTGGAGTCTGCCAAAGAGCGATAAAACGCAGCATCCTGGGCGGAGAAGATATACAGCAGGACCTCTTTAATCCGAACTCCGAAAATTTACCCTCCGTTCGGATTCGTGGAGCGTTCGGATTTATAGTACAGAGAATTTATAGGGTATATTTTATGAAATAAAACGAATAGTATTGTGAAATTTTAAATGTATATTCATCTATAAACGTTACATTTACTCTCTATAAAGTATTGAACTCCAATATTTTAGTTACGAGTACAACGACAACAATAACAAATGCGCATGACACGTACTCGACATTCGGAAAGCAACTGGCGAGACAGTGAGTGAAAAAGCGGTGGGGCGTTCAGATTACAGAGGTGTTCGGATTAGAAGGGGTTCGGATTAAAGAGGTCCTGCTGTATAGTACAGAATTTGGATCACACAGCACGCAAACGCAGCGTGGCGTTCCAAAACGAGTATAATAGACGTAGGCAAAGAGCCGCCAGTCCGAATAAGATTGGGAAGCTTATGACCCGCGGACATGGTGCATGCAGCTGATAATATATGTCAGCTGTATGCGCGATGAACGTTAGGCAAAAGGTCACTACACAATGAGTGCCTGAGATAGACGGCGCCGCCAAAGCCAGCACAGAAAGGTTTCGAGATTACCTGGACGCATATCGTGAGTTCCTAGAAGATCTTGCGGGAGTCTTTTGCCCAACAGTGGGAATGTCTAGCTAAGTAAGTTTCAACGTCATTGAAAATAAAACATACTGGATCAGCAATAATTTGGAGTAAGTACCTATTCTTCAATGTTATTCGAAAAATGAGTTGTTTAAAACGTTTTCCGTTCACAATATCGGTTAAGTTGTCCTTAAGGATGCGGATACCGATAGGTATTTCAGGTACAAAATGGAGTAGGTAGGTACTAACCATCGATGCGGTTTTAGGTTTTCAAGTCACGTGCAGCATCATGCGACAGCGCCACATCGTCATGCTATGCGTCATCTAATGAGAATGATGATGGCATCATCGAACTAAATAGATTTGGAGTAAACAGTTTTTTGTAGATATTTGTAATTCTTCTTTTTCCGTGTCATTGGTGCCTAAGTAATAACCTCAGGGGCGATCGAGCAGATTAAGCTACGCTTGCCACGGTTGGTCCATGGATGGGTGACTATCTTTACATACCAAGACCCCTCCGTGTCTCGCAAAGTTCGTTAAGCTTTTTGTCCCGGCTGTCATTCGAGAATCTTTGACATTCGTTACGGGTTGTCAGATTCCCGAAAGTCTTACCTATGGGTATTGAACTACCCAGCAACTGGGATTATGGAGGTCCGATAGGCAGTCACTCCATGTAAAATACTGGTATCCAGCTGCATCTGGTTAGACTGGAAGCCGACCCCAACATAGCTGGGCGAAGGTTACGCAGATGATGATGCTAGGACGTTGATGGTTTAAATTATGTATGTACTTGAATAGCACTAGAAGTAAGGCCATATTGCAGATCTACCCTTAAGAAAATATCCGGACACAGCGGGGAAAGAAGTACCCAAATGTTTTTTTTTTTGAGGGTAGGAAATCATCAAATAACTTCTCCCGTTCTGGATGAGCGGGAGGGCGTGTCAGACTTTTACTGACTAAAACCCACCCGTGTTCCTTCAGTTGCCTGTGTGCCAGAGGCCACGGTATCTCTTTTGAACAACCCGCACCCCTGGCAGGCATCGGCCCTTGCGGACCCCACCTGTTGATGCTGGCATCTCTTTAAGGCGCACATGGAACACAACGCGCCGTCGACCCGGGCCTGGCGAGCTCTCCATTACTCGCCGTCCGCGAGCTCGCGCCTATGGTGCCCGGGAATCGGCCTGGATTCCCGACGCCCAGGGCGTCTCCTGCGATGACTAGGGCCGTAAGGGCCCATAGACTGCCTCTCCCTCACGTGCGCCGCCTAACTCTTCGCGAGCATTACTGCTTCGCAGGAGAGTGACGTTCCCATGCACTCTAGGTCCGTACCATGGCCTGGACCAGGGCTGGACGCGAGAGATCGCCGCCGCTGATCGCGTCCACGAGGACACGGCGGTGCTACGCACAAGTCGGGCAGACCTCCACCGTGTCCTCCGGGCGATGTACGCAGTAGTAACACCCGGGCGTTTCCTCCCGCCTTATCCGAAACAGGAACCTCCCGAAACAACCGTGTCCGGTGAGGACCTGCGTCGGGCGGAAGGTGAGGATGCCGTGGTGCCTCTCAATCCACTACTCAAAGAGGGGACTTACCGCCGTAATTGAGGTGTGCCCAGCACTGGGTTGCGACAACCACACTCTCCATGTCGCAATGAGATCCCGCCGGAGCTCTGTCCGCTGTGCCACGATTTTGCATGTGTGCGCGAGGACCTTAAGAAGTAACTGTGACATCATATCACCATCGCCAATTATTTGTAAGCTATTTCGCTGCGACTCCGTCTACGTGTCTTTTGTATTTTAGCTCGTTTTAATAAAATATCCAGGATTAAACGTAACCCTACGTCCTTCTCCAGGTCCCAGGCTACATATCTAGCAATATTTCACAATGATCAGAGCTGTTGTTTTCGCGTGAAAAGGTAACGGACAATCAGATTTACTTTCGCATTTATAATATTAAGTAGGTACTTGTGTATTATGAAGCTTTCTATTGTCTTCTTTTTGTAGTAGATCAGACGAGTCATATGAGTAGGAATATTCATTTGAAAGGACAGACTCGTCTCGGATATTTTGATTTCAAGAGATATAGTCCTCCAGTCCGTATTTCGGCCATGGCGGCCAATCTAGCCTTCGAGCTTCGGCGCGGGATATTTTAGTATAGTGCACAAGTGTATGCGCAGACACAGGTGACAATTCGACACGACCGTAGAGAGATCGGGCGCCATCGATCAGGAACCATTGGCTTAACGTGCTTTCCGAGGCACGGGTTCACACCGCTGACTTCCAAACTCCGGGCTATATATACCTAATAGTAGCCTGCAGTCAGACCTTTTATTGCAAAATGCGTGTTTAATGATTCACTGGCATACTTCTTTATTGTGTCATCCCGATCATTCTAACAGATTAGTTTTCTTCTTCTTCTGAGCTGTCGTTGGCACTCTAAATGGACTCTGCCCAGAATTCGGCTACGTGTTTGGCGCTACTAGACAAATCTGAAATACTTTGTGACATCTGCCGCGTAACTCACTGCGAAATTCTTTGTGTCCGAGAGACTCATCGATACTAAACCCCTCATCGGCCACACATCCCTGGACTAACGCTTATCGCTGAGATCTGTCACTGAAGCACGGTTAGTCGATATTCACACGGACGTATTAAAATCGTGGCGCGATTTTTTCGCGCATTGGATTTCCAACTCTCAGTGTTCAACCGAGCATTGAGAATCCAACAGAGTGCAGCGCGAGTGAGTCTAAGCGCGTCGAAAAAAACAGTGTACGATTTTCAACTCTCGCCTCCAATCAGTGCGTTGAAGATCCTTTGAAAAAAAAAGATGCTTTGAAAAAATCCAGCTGCGATATTTTTTTTATTAGCTTCCGCCCGCGGCTTAACCCGCGTGGAAGTCGGAAACTATCCCGCGGGAACGTACTACCTGGATAAAAAGTATCCTATGTGTTAATCTAGGTTATAATCTATTTGTCAAATTTTATCAAAATCCATTCAGTAGTTTTTGCTTGAAAGAGTAACAAACTTCCAAACATCTTCACAAACTTTCACATTTATCATTTTAGTAGGATATTAGTAAGGATTACGTCTGTGGGATTGCTGCTCCCGGCATAAGCATACTATGCGTCAAGTGCTCAAATGGATAAGTATTATGAATTATTGGGATCCCTATGATGCAACGAAGGGCAGTAACAAACTATCGCCAATTAATCAAATACAGCAGCAGGCCAGCAGTCTACCTCGACCGAGCTATAAGCTCATTCTAGTTCCAAATTCTCCGGAGATGACGCAATCTTGCTTGTTTTTTTTGTGTTTCCAATAAAGATTTAAAAAAAATCTTCGCACGTCAATGGTACAAACGTAAATACGATGAACAACTTTAAATATGGCAACACGCCAGGAAAATACAAGCAAACAGGTAGGTATGTAAAGACGACAAAGAATACTACAGCGGTGCTGCGGTAGAAAATTTTATCTCCGGAACGGCTGAACTGATTTTGACGGGAATTTCACTGGCAGATAGCTGGTGTTATAAGGAGTAACATAGGCTTCTGATAATCTGAAGGTGATATCAGATAGGCCGGATTCTGCAGTGCTGGGGAGGCTTATCCGGCTTCACGTGAAGAGATGATGCAATGTTTTTATTTTTGTTTTTTCATGTGAATTTATTCTTCAATGCAATACTAACATAGTTTTTAAGACCTCTGTTACTAATATTAAAATATACATATAAATGATAAATCTATTTTTCTATCAAATATACAAACTTTCACATTTACTCATACTTAAAATGTTAAGTAGCATAGGATTGCAGAAGGCAAATTTTCAGCAGTAGACTTCAGAAGGTGACTCGTTTTCAGTGGTTCTACTCTCTAAGTCTGTCAACGAAGATACTGGCGCGACCGAAAGTATTTGATCCGCCAAAATAAGCGTCAATTTAAAAATTGAACAAGTAAAAACACAGGGAGTAGGGACAACTGACAAATCGTGTTGCCATTCAATCTTAGTTCGGGCCCCAATCTAATCTTATATCCGTAAGTTATACCGAATAGGAAACGCCTGTAACTTCAGCTAAAACTACTAAAATTAGACAGTAAAATTATTTTTAATATTCATAATCCTACTTTATACTGACTGCTTTTGAATGAGGGAAGAGTCACACTGTGCCTAGTGGAAGAAAGTTTTCATAAAACTGGGACCACATTACTTCACTCACTCTGAATAACAATCACAACACTCTGAATAACTGCTTTTGAATGAGGGAAGAGTCACACTGTGCCTAGTGGAAGAAAATTTTCATAAAACTGGGACCACATTACTTCACTCACTCTGAATAACAATCCTGTTTATTTTGAATAAGTAGATACTTCAGAATATTCATTCCGACGCGTAAAATATTTGTTTTTAAAACATACAGCAATGGTTCCTGTTATTGTGTCTAGAGGAAAGTGATTGTCATTCCGAATGCGTCACTTAGGGTGCCGTTTTTATGACCATCTGAGTCTTAAGCTAGGTACCAAACTCAATCATGGGCCAACCCATATACTGCATTGGTCAAATAAAAAAAGTTACGTGTTTCCCGGGAAGTCGGCTTCCTCATGTATAATTTTATCGTCATCCGTTGTTCCGACGCCGCCGATACGACATGGTTGAGTAACAAACTGACACGGTTCCAGAATACGGAACCGTCGCAGTTTGTTACTCGTATTGAAATATTATTATTGGAGGTATATATGCCTTTAATCATTAATTGATGAGAAAGAACGATGAATTATTATTTAGAGCGAAATTCACCAATGACACTGAACGCGATCAACACATCTAAAACGCGTTCAAGAGCTGTCAGTGTCAATATTCCGTAACAATTATGACAGCTCTATAACGCGGTTTAGATGTGTCGTTTGTCGCGTCATTTGGAATATTCACTAATGAAACTGAACGCGATCAGCACATTTCTAAACTGCGTTCAAGAGCTGTCAGCGTGAAAATTGTTGCGGAATATTGACACTGACAGCTTCTGACCGTTTAGATGTGTTATTACACGAGAGAAAAGTATCAATGGCAGATTAGTGAAGGTAGGTACGCAACAAAATGTCGAATGGAGTTATGGAAACCTGCTCAAATAAGTATTCCGCAAAGAAAGGACGAAAACGGCACAAGATCGAAATAGGTAAGGAGGAGTAAAAGTCTTCACACACGTATTGTGTGGGTAACTTTTATAAATTGCTTAATTGCTCTACATTGAGGCCGCTAATGATGAAATAGATAGATACATACCTATTCTATTCTATATAACTGTCTTTCCCGATGGTAGATGCTTTCTCTTTATTCCCAACTTTTGGATTGCTTTTTGAAGTGAAAAATAAGTTTAATTTCGGAAGTCGGTGCTTTGGATATGTATTTTAAATTTTTTATCACCGCCTTCCGAAATTAAAGTAATTTTTCACTTTGTAGTGTTTTTCCGAAAGTCGGTTCCTTTTTTTTTGGAAAATGTTTTTATTTTTCACTTTTTCGTTTTAGTACCTATCCCACACCACTTCAAAATTTCATTATCCTCGGGGTCAAAACAATGCATATTTATACGATAGCAGCAATCGCGGTTGATTTGCTGTTATTTTTTGAAGAGTTCCGTTGTCTGTCTCCGAAACGCATAATCAGATCTATATGAAATTGAAATGGGATCATTTCGGAATAATTTTGCAAAATATGACGGAGTTTGGCCCGAACATACATAAAAAAATATATAGATATATATGAACATGTCAAATTGATAACCTTCTTCTTTTGAAGTCGGTAAAAAAATTAAAGTATTGATCCTATTGTAATACGGTTTTGAATATCACTTGGAACAGTTTATGGTTTACGTTTTAGAATATTAACTGTGGCTCTATGTTCTGTGATAACTGAGCTATCGCATTTTTCTGGGCTGAACTCGGAGTGTTATTTTGTATCGATGCGGGTCAAATCGATGCAAAAAGCGAAGCTTAGGCCTTCTTATATAAGAAAATATCGCAAATCGTTGTTTTTATACAAAATCATGAAACCCTGATGACGCGTGCCAACTTAATAATGTCTAATAGGTAGGTAATATGGTTTTATCCACATAAATCGGCGAATGATTGAGGGGATATTGTAAGTTGTTACCTGCAATTTCGTTTCCGATCCTGGATGTAAAGTAGCATATATCCTTCTCCAGGTCCTTGGCTACCTATCTGCAATTTCATAACGAACGGTTGCGTGGTTAAGAAGTGAAAGGGTAATAGACAGACATACATTTTATAGAGTAACTTTCGCATTTACGTATTTAATAAGTGTTAAGTATGGATTTGGGTGCTAAAAGATGTCGAGGATTTTAGTAGTTTTATCTTTGAGTTCCTCAGCATCATGGTAATGATGTTTATTCGTACAGAAATGTTGTCTTGTTATTTTGTTTTGCGTTTTCACTGATTGTTGGTAAGGCTTGCCTGCGCTTTGCATTAAGAATTGGCCGTCCTCTTTAGCGAATTGCGTTGTAGATTCTTTGGGTACCTTTTAGGGCAGTTAGTCGATTTCTCTTCTTATACGGGAACCATACAGCTTGCTCTTAGGTAGTTAGGAAATCCTTCTAGATATCCTACTTTCTTCGTTACCAGATTATATTATCATGTTTTCGCACGTAGGTACTTATCTATTCCTTTTTCTCCAATTATGATTGGATTGTTGTTGTTGCCTCTTATTTTTTCTACTTTACGTCGTACGTACGTAAAAACTAGATACGGAATACCGTATGTAAATCATCAAATAACTTCTCCCGCTCTGGGTGGAGCAGGAGGGCGTGTCAGACTTTTACTGACTAAAACCCACCCGTGTTCCCTCAGTTGCCTGTGTGCCAGGGGCCGCGGTATCTCTTTCGAACAACTCGCACCCCTGGCAGGCATCGGCCCTTGCGGACCACACTAGTTGGTGCTGACATCTCTTTGAGGCGCGCGTGGAACACAACACGCCGTCAATTCTGTATCTAGTTAGGTAGTTATTTTTCGGTGTTTTGCTAGCGAAGATTTTGTAATGTTCTACCTAAATGTGTCAATGGTTTGTCTCGGTTACGGACTTCTAATTTTAGTTTTATATTGGCTATTTTTAATCTGAATGCTAAATCTAGTATTTTTACACTCAAACTATTATTGGATCTTGGCGAAGTAAGAAAGAGATTTATAAAGGTTCCACAAGTTGAGGTTGAAAATCGACTTTGGATGCGGTGAATTCGAAAGCTGGGTGTGATGTGTGATGCACTCAAGTAACAAGAACTATTAAATGTATGTTACTAGAAAGCAAAAGCGGCAATGTGGTGTGCAATAACTTGCTAAATTACCGTGTTGATATAAATGTCTTTACAGCAACACAAAAGAAAGTTGATGAGCCGCACAGCATCGGAAAGATTTTGAATGACAATAATGGTGAACTATCGTGTATCTATGCGAGATCACGATGCCCCCATTCACAGCGAGCATCAACCGCCGCGCTCGCTTCATCTGCATCCGCCATTTGAATTTGTAATCAGATTTGCGGGACCCAGCTTCATCCATCATTCATTACCTCCTCGAGACGTTAACGACGAGTTTAAACATCCCGACGATTCCCTTTAATCAATTAGATGAAGGTAAAATGATGAAATCGCCCGATCGAGACTCGCCGCGCCAGTAACCGCTCATTATTTCTTCTTACACGTTTTTTATTGCGGCAACATTATACGTGGGTGTGGTTGTAATTTCCTTTCACCGACGTAAGGGCACACACGCAATCTAAAAATTACTCGCACGATTTTCTACTCTATCTCTTCTAACATAAGACTGAAATTGGTGTGTGATGCAATTTCCTGATGAGAAGATGCTTGATAAAATATTAAGGCGTCCGTCCCTTTCTGCCCTACAATGTTGTTCTCTGTCTCTCACGTTGAGAATTTCTGTGAATGTTTTTACGCGCGCCGGGGGGCAAAATGTACGTTGTTTTGGCGGCAAAACGCTTCGGGGACTTCGTAACTCAATAACGCGAATACTCAGAAGGGAGACAGCGCAACATGTTTTATTTACGGCATTTGAATTGAACTGCGTTGGTTTTCCGAGCTAGTGACGTGATGAGTCAGTGTGTTTGTCGCAATGTGTGCGTGACAGCGTGACGTCGGCGCAGCATATTGCTTCGGAAAATAGGTTGTTTATGAGATTAGCTTTGTTGACACGCAATCGTTTTTACGATCGCTGATATTGATCTGGCTGATGTACGGTTATAGACGTTTGGTTACAATATTGTCCTAGTTTTCGTGTACATGGAGTTGTCCATTACTTATGCCCAAAGTGGTGGGTCTTTGAACTAGAATTTAAAGTAAGAACGAACTATCGAAACATATTATGAAACTTCTTTCAAGTGATTCAAAAAGTTATTCTTAAAAAAAAACACTTAAGAACAAAGAAAATACACTTTTTTCTATTAATTCCGTTGATGTTATCACATCTTAATCGAATGTGTTCGCAATGAGGAATTTAGAAATAGCTTAGATTGAAGGATAGGTTACTGTAGGTACCTCTAATAGTGTTCTAGCTGTACCACTCTCCGATGCAGCTAGAGTAGGTAGGTAAAGATTATTTTAAATAGAAATTAGTATGATTTTGTTAAGCCAATCAGGGCGGCATAATAGCAAGTGCGTCAAAGCCCTTTCCTTTTAAAAACAAAAAAAGGACAATACAAAGACAACTAACAAATTAGCACCAATGAATCCGAATCCAAACTTAGTCCCAACACGAGCAACACACGAGGAATTTAAAACTAAAACAAGCTAAACAAAACGCGACAGGAAAATCTCCGCTAACTATAATAAATGGCTGCTTTGATCTTGCTCGTATTTTATTAAAATACGTACGAGCGTGCATTACCCCAATTTAAGCGTGCAATTAGTGTACGCGATCCCTCGGGGTGGAAAGGGGAGTTGAGTCCCCCTCACGAGGGGGTCGTAGGGTGGTTGGGGGATAACGGACAGCCTTTGTGATCCCCCTTTGTCCCGGGCCATTTCCAGCAGACGCCACGGACAACGGAAATGGAATTGGAAAATGATTTAGCTTTTAGTTGATTGGGTCGCACTTTCCTCTTGTTGAGGTTCATTCAGAACTTTGTAAGAGTTACAGTGCTTTTTTATGTTTAGAAACTACTTATCGTCATTCGTCATCATTATGCTCCAAAAGTTTTGTGGGGATGATTTATTCAGGAGAAGATAGTTATATAGCTTGATATGTCACCGTGTGTGCTGGCTCAAGCAATTAAAAACAAAGCACAACGAGAGAGAGAGAGAGAGAGAGACAAAATTAAGAGCAATTAATGTACCTAAATAAAAAAAAAACACAGAATCGGTTCATAGTTCAATTCAATTCAATTTATTTATTAACAATTTACATTGTGTTTGAAATACTACTACATAATAAAATAAACACTCATAAAAACACGTAACACACTGGTCATTTAATTAAACATTAAAAACATAAGTCACATACAATAATATTATTCGATGTCAACTCACTAGAATTAAAAACAGTAAATCATTTAAAAATTAAATCCCAATAAAATAGTTCAATCAACTCCTATTATTCTAGCCTAAGAGGTGGATTTCAGTTTTCCATTTTACATGACCAACTTCAAGTCGTTAAAAACAGACTTCTAACCTAGGTAATCTATAAAAAGATGTGCGTGGTCATACATAAAAAGAAAAATAACCTACTCCTATTTTATGTACTCCTAAAAAAGTGACGCTAAAAGGGATGCGTGTTTAGAAAACAAAACATTATGTAGATAGATGGTTCGGCAGATCTACATACAGGGCGTCACAGTTAGTGCTCAGAGTGAGAACAGTGTTAGGCAACTGATTGTCGTCCCCGGATCGCGTGAGCGATCTACAGCGTGCTTTGTTTCTGCTTCTCACAGGAAAACAGTCACTAGCATGAAGGCACTGTAGATGTAATCACAATATTGATGAATACAGAGATACCTATTTGCTATTTGTTAGCTAACTTTATAATGTAGGGTAAAACCCGGATCGTTGCCACACTTTTTAACCGACTTCAAAAAGGAGGAGGTTATTGAATTCACTCTTTATCTCTCAGTACAAACCGACAACACAGTATTTTGGCCGATATATATTAACTACAAATTTATGAAAAGTAAAAAACGTTATCTTTAATATTTGCAGAATATTATAGATTTTTGCGGACCTCTTTTTTTTGGAACATCTATCCCACATAGGGTATGTATAATTGCCTAATCCATATAAATTACGTTTAGGATAGATGCCATGCATGAAGATGACATCTATCCCGCAAAAACTTTGATCGCATGGTGCCTTCCCATGCAACCACACAGAGACGTGCGACACAGTCAACTTAGTGGTATTTGGAAAGTCTTTCGATGGATTAATAAAATACCATGCGATTCATCCGCGAAACTAGGATAATTACAATCGGGGCAACTATACCCCTGGGGCAATTATCCTGGTTTTACCCTATCCAGATGATAATGAGGCACGAAAGTTTAATAATAGCTATGAAGTTAAAAATAAACGACATAAAAATGAAAAGTAAGGTAAATATTTTCAAGTCTAAGAAAAATCGATGACTATTGCACCTTTTATTTAATTATACACCACCCATCAATTTCGGGGTCCACCTGCATAGCTGGTTAATTAAGTGCTAAAACGAGCGAAACGAAAAATTTCGCATCGTCTTCCCATAATATCGAGTGCGAAAAAACTTGCGCGTACGCACGGGTGGCTGCGAGCTGTAATTTAGTGACATTAACGTACCGGTGAGACAAGTAGCTGTCCAGACATGTAGGTATATCAATATCAGATATGTATGAATACATTATTATTATATGTCGTGCATTCATCAACAGCTGATAAAATTTCGAACGAAAGAAATAACATTAAGTATAGTTGAAGTTTCGATTAGTTTGGAATAATAATTAGACAGTATTTTTGATGAAAGATTAACTGCTAAATAAGTGTATTTCTTTTTGTATATAATATACAGGGTAAATTTTTAACCAGTGCGACAACTGCAATCATGAATTCAGCATTTCATTCTACACCCGCTAGCGTAGAAATGTTTCGGCGGTTATACAAAAAAGAACAGCTGCTTCATAGAAAAGTTCAATACCTACGCGGTCAAAATGTACAGAACAGCAGATTTTTTATGTTAATTTCAAAAATAAGAGCGGGTCTAGAATGATATGCTGAATTCATGGTTACAGTTTGCGCTCTGGTTAAAAATGTATCCTGTGTAACAAGATCTTAAATACGTATACAGATAAGTACATGCTCGAACGGACGTAAAAAGATCGTGGCGGGATTTTTTCGTTCACATGATTTTCCACGCACTGCTTAACGCCGAGAGTTGAAAATCGAACGGGTCTGTTTTTTCGAAGCGCTGGGAGGCACTCTGTTGGATTCGGGGTATATTCACAAACGATGATTAAAGTTAAATGATGTTTAAACGTAAAAAATGTATGGTTAAACAGAAGCTAATCATTACTGAACTTTAATCAACGTTTATGAATAAGGGGGTCAATGCTCGGTTCAATAACAAAGAGTTCAAAAACCCAGTACGCGATAAAATTACGCCGCGGTATTTTTACGTTCGCGCAAACCTGGTCATGGAAGACGATATACATTATAATGCTGTACCTATTCATTGAACAGTGTATTATAAAGACATTGAATTTTACTTCAGTTTTTTTTCCATTTACCGTCTGCACTCAATAGTTCTACCTTAGGTAAATCTCTCGTGTCACTCTGACATCAATACCAAAAAGTCCCAAGTACCTCGATGCTGCTAAAGCCATTTACGGGCTCATCTCCGTAACGGGCTCTTTATCGTCAATCGTGCTTCTACCAAGAACACATCATTACCCAGCATATTCCCTTGCGGTAATAACGGTGGTCGCATCTGTCATCTCGAGAAGCCATGATTACTGTATCTTGACAACATGCAAGTACCTATAAAGGTACAACTTTACTGCGGTCGATCGCCGAAGACATGTCGACGTTGATCGCCGCAAAATATTTTCGATATTCCATATCAATCGATGAGCGAACGCTGATCGACCACTACACATTTGTTACTACTAAGTGAATTCCACACCATCGATCTACGTTGAATGTACCTACCTACATCATTAACGTCGATTGAAAGCACTTCCATGTCGCTATTCGACTGGAACGGTCGATGTCATCGATCGACAGCAGTTCTGCTCGCACCTTAAAACCCATGAATATTGCTTACAAATTGTCGCTTCTATTTTATTCGAAGTGGATTCATCCGGTCCTGAATAGGAGAACGGACGAGCCTATCTAGATTTCCAGACACAATTCCAATTTCGGGTCTGTCCGTGAACGAAATATCGTTAGATTTGTTCGTCCGTGAATTCCGAGCTACGCTGCCGCTGCGGTGGTTTGAAAAGTTCCGATCCCAGATCAATATTCCTCTACATAGTTGCATTTCAAAACGTGGATTATGGAAGTTACTCTAGGCACAGTCGTTTGATAGGAATTAATAAAATCTGAACGATCTCATTATGTTTTATAGAAGCTTCTGCAGTCTGCTAACGACAGCTAACTGTGTTCCTGAAATATGAAAGAAGCGTAGTTAGTAGTTAAGTATGTGAATATCCACTGAAATTAACCGAATTTGTAGCAATGTATATTTACAGGCAGAATTGTGCTTGCGCTTAGATTAGAACTGCAATATATTTAATCTGACTAAACTTCTGATCTACATATCTGGAAGAAATCCGTAAGAATCGGCCGAAGTTACAGGCGTTTCCTACTCTACCTACGGACATTAGTAAAGTTGAACGAACGAACATAACGTAACGTGTTTTCTTTCTTTCTTGTTTCAAACTAAGAATGAATAACAACTCGATTTGACAGTGCTTCTTGCTTCAGATGTGTTTTTTTTCCGGTCCGAAAAGGTTAATTAATAAGTAGGGTTCACTCCGTAGTATCGACCTACTTTCGGACGGGTACCTTCGTTGACCAACTTAAAGGAGTTTATTTGTAATCTAATGTGTACTTTATTAAAAGCCTCAGATCAGAAAAACAAAGATATTGTCCATCAAATAAGTTTGTTCAGAATTTCAGATGAACTTCAGATATTGACTGTCAAAACTTTTGACCCTTGTCTCTTGTCAAATGATAACATCTTCAGGCATCATCGGGGATCTATAAAATAAAAACTTTCCATTTTAATTGCCTGTTTCTGACTTTGTTTTACTCTACAACATATTTTGTACGATAAATATAAAATATCTGAAGTAGTTTTTTGATATCGACGCGCAAACTGAAATCATGAATTCAGCACATGATTCTAGACCTAGCGTAGAAAAGATTCGCCGGTTATTAAAACAAAAATGGGTTATTTGCGGTCAAAATGTACGGAAGACCTTATAAAAAAAAGTTACCGATGAAAAGTTTCAACGCAGGGGGTGTAAAATTAATATAGGAATGTAAAAAATTCAATACCATAAAATTGAACACCTGAAAACTAAATAAGATGTGCAATATTCCTCCGTCTCGTTCTCGCTGACGAATTATTCTATATCTATCTCTGTCATAACCCTTTGTACACCGGCTTAGAACATTGTTTTTTTATTGTAACACAAAGCTAAAAATAACCGTTTTTGTTGTTGAATGTTGCCATTATTGTTGAGCCATTTTTTAATAGCGATAGAGTTGCCGATGCAAATTCCCGCAGGGAAGCCGGTAGGAATCGTGTTAAGTATATGGTGCTTTCGCCACAATAATGTTACCACCAATCCGTTCGCCGCTATGACAATATTTTCTCACGTTGGTTGTTATCTTAATATACACTTGATTTAGCATTGGACGTTAATTAATAAATATGAGTGAGTGAGTGATACTGTCTCTAAATGGTCATGTTGAAATTAGCATGTTTAATTGAACAGTGATTTGCATTAAACAGTTATTTAGGTATAAACATTCCTATTCTGAACATTTACATGCAAATTAGGTAATTTTAACACCAGTCGTAGGTATGCCTGCCTATGCACAGGTTGTTTGTGATCGATGTACTTAAATAACATTTTATACTTTATCTTAAGTTTATCTGATTTACTGATAGTTTGTCAATAGTCTCTTAATTATTAGTTGTGTATTTGTTGGTTCATGCAATGCAAGCCTATTTTATACGTTTTTATTGAAGTTGCCTTGCCAGTAAGTTAATATATGTATTGGTCAAATCTTGCAAGCTAAATTAAAACGACTTCCTCTTATCCAACGGAGTTAAAATTTTACACGAGAGGTTCAAAAATATGAGAAGGAGTCTAGAGGGTCAAAAAGGCTTAACTTCAAAAGTAATACAGACATGGTTTTTGTGTCTTTTAGTGAAAACTCTAAAACGTGTAGGTTACTTTTGTTTTTGCTTTCATGGCAACATTAAATTCTAAATACAGTTTTTATTTTCAAACAAGATATGTAGGTATATTAGATACGTAATATATAATTTAATATACCTATAATGAGCATTATAATATGGATAGTATGGTAATATAAAAGGGCAAAGAATCCTAGGACATCAAAAAACTTGTCCGCATCGCATCGCTGTCAACAGCAAAAGGGCCCAAAAGGCTGATGCTTTAGCCAAAAAATAGGCCAGTCCTCTGCTCTGGTCGCGAGAAGAGTCTACCAACCACTTAGCAATGTCTTGAAAAACCAAGGCCCTAGTGTTTCAACCCCATACGGCTCGAAGTCTCCAACATATAACTCCAAATGAGATCGGAGTATTTTTGCCGTTTGCCGCACCTGCAGCAGCCGCCACAGCAAAGCCCACCGTGCTAGGAGAGTGGGATGGCGCAAGGTTGTCGACATATTATATTGCATCCCACACCAAAAGCCGACCTAACTTCCAAAGCATTATGGTCATTCAGTCTGGTCTCTTCCCATCGTCACGTGACAGGTGTTGGATTCTAAAACAGCCTTTCTGTAGGTACAATTATTTCCTAACAGTGTCTTCAGGTCTGTCCCTGACTTGGCATCACAAACGCCTTTGGTCATGGACGTGTTCTCATTACTACACTCACTTTAGCGGTTGGTGCAGATTTGGCAATCAATCACGTCATTAATATTATTATTCGATACTATTGGGATGTTCTTGAACAAATTGGGTTGTGAAGGTCAGATAGGCAGTTTACATGGAGCGACTGCCTATCTGAGGTTCAGCAGCATCCTGATATACTGAAAGCCGACACCAACATCAAATCAAAATCAAACGAAATAAAAAATAAATGCAAAAAAAAGGCAAGGCAGATGATGATGACTCTTGGGAGGATCTTTAGATGGAAAGTGCGTGAAAAGGAGGATGACTGACTTCTCGAAGGTAAATCCTCCTGCGAATCAGACCAGTTGAAACGGTATTCTGGAATATGGACTGTGACGGAGCGATTTCATTTCGACCGTTTTTACCGATGTCCATAATGTTACGAAAACATGATAGATAGATAACCTTCCAATCGAGGCCAGGATTTTAATTTTTCATTCTGACATTAAATTCTATCAAGAATTAGGTATAACATTTCGATATAATCGATACCGAATCGAATACATTAGCTGGATTACGACGTGATTAATTATCTTTATGTGGCACAAACTGGTTGATAGGCACAAAAAGCACATGTTGATCAATAGTTTGACATTTGTGCTTTGCGCACTATGTTCTAGTCTGCGCTACGTTTTAACGACATAGCCGCTATTGACAAACGTTTATGGCCCATAAAACTATTTTAATCTGTCCATTAGTATGCTAGCGGCGCTCGTCAATTAGGAGACCGGCGAATGTTGCCACATTTACTCAGAAGTTGCCATGTAGGGAATCTTTTTTCACCCAATATTTATTTCAATTATGGCTAAATAATGCGCTGTGCTATTATGATGGATTACAAAGTTGCATTGTGCTGGTTATTTTTGTTCTCATTTGTGTTGGTCAGGAATTTTAGTTCGTTAAAATTAAAATGATTATTTTGTTTTGTTGTAGGTAATTGTATAAGTAGTATGTTTTCCACGTATTTGTTGTACGTAGATAAACTTAATTAACTTAATTAAATTACAGAATAATTACATGGCAACAAGAATTCGTTTGGACAAAAAATAACAACCCGTTTTTACCTTCAAATTGCTTTTATTCTTTATTAATTTGTTATTTTCTTTAATTATTTATCAATTGCCAAACACACTGACGTAACAAATGTATCGCTAATCTAATACTTCCACTTCACACAACACCCCAAATAAAAATTCCCACATAAAAAAACTCAAGGGTTGTAATAAATCCAATCGCCCGTAACTTTAATCTGGCAACCCAGCGCATGCTCAGAGTTGCTCGCCGAAAAAACTCGTGCGCAGGCCAGTCCGACCAGTTTCGCGTTCGCAGAATTGACGCGAGAGCGAGAGAAAAAAAAAACAAATTGCTGGTGACCGGTGGCCCGAGCGAATGTCGTCAAGGTTCACTACTTTTATATTTTAGTTTAATTATGTGGTAATTGACACCGAAATGTCAAATGCTCGACTACATTTTGGAGTCAATTAGATGCGACATAAGGATGCTTCTGTTGGGTCATTAGTACCTATAGATAAGGATGACGGCAGACTAGTAACTAGTCGTGTGTCGTGTCTGGTTAAGAAAATACTGCTCTAGTAATCGCCTCAGCGTATCGCAGTTCATTCTTTAGGGGTAACTGCGTGACAAGCTATCGGAAGGAACGGCGTTCATTCAATATTCTTCAAAATGATCCAGATTCTGATTGATAATATGTTACGTAATTAGGGTGCTAGAAATGATGCCTCTCTCAAGCTGCGTCGGCCTTCTGCATCCAGTAGATATATCCACAATCCGCCGTTCGATACTACCAAATTCTTGCAAGTTCACTATCAATTTCCCGGTATTGTCTGTTGTATCTGTCACCGTTTGATTATGAACAGCGTTAGTTTATAATCTATCTCGCGAGATTGTAAACTGTCGATAAATTGTGAACTGCACCACACTGCTTACCGACCGAATAGGTTAAGGTTAGGTTAGAATTGCGACCAACCGCGTGCGAGCCGAGTGAGCGAAGCGTGCGGTTCCGCAGAAGCGGCCGGCGAGCGCTTATTCCAAGTTAGTGGCAGTTACTTGACTATTTAGTAATAGCGCAATGTAGATGTCAGTTCACAATTTGACGGTTTCACTTCGATAGATTATAATCTACCGAAAAATAATGCGTTAAATTGTAAGCAGTATGTTACGGTTCACAATCTTTCGACAGTTCACAATCTCGCGAGATAGATTATAATGTAACGGTATTTACAATTTTACGGTGACATATCCATATCCTTTCAATGAACTGTTATTGTAGGTACAATGTTAGTAGTGCAAATCATATTCTTTAGTTAATCATGGTATTTTAGCAATCAATCCAAACCTGCGGGGTGGTGGTTTCCTTAGTGATTTACAATTTTTACCGACGAAAAAAAGGAGGAGGTACGCAAGTCGACGCGTATGTAGTATATGTATTTTGTTTCGTTCATTCATTTTTAACACGCTTTTATTAGCTTCACCTGTATGTTTGTTTGTAACAGACTCCTTTGGACTTGATTTTGATCCACTTCAAAACGGTCAGATTTCATTTAAATTTTGTAGACTTATCGAGGACCGATGACAATTCAATAAGAAAAAAAAAAAAAAAATTGAAAAAAGCAAAAAACAGAAAAATCACGCTTATGTTAGCAGAACGAAAAAATAGAAAATAAATAATATCTAGTTTAAAAAACAAAAAAACACGCTTTATTAACCAAAATAAAAAAGTAGAAAATAATTTAATTCTATTAAAAGCGTGCGGTGCTTGATATTAATTGATAATAAAAAATACCTCAAAAAGCACCCCACGCTTTTTAGTATGATTAAATTGTTTTCTACTTTTTTAGTTTGGTTTTTAAAGCGTGTTTTTTAGTTTTTTAAACTTTTGTTTATTTTATGTATGACCGCACGCATACATTTTCAGAGCAGTCCGATCATCATTAAAAAAAAAAAAATCGGGGCTGGTTATAGTTTCTCTAAATAATTACTTGGCTTGGCTTCCGCGTTCCTTTATCCTTTAATTGATCACAGCTTCTTCAATATGCTGATTTTGTTAAAACAATTGGGGCATACTTTCACCGCTATCGTCTATGCGTTGCGCCGCGATCGTTGGCGAAATCACACGCGAAGCCGAAGCGATTATATCTATAAGAAGAACTACAATTTATAAGTCTCGGCTTTCGGCAAACAACTCGGCTCTTAACATTTCCATGTAAGGCAGCTCGATGAGCTCAAGTTAATATAATAAGATTTTATATGAAATGGAAACATTTCGAGAAAGTTGACGAAGAGACGAAAGTGCTGTGTAAGCTAATTATGCGATATCACGAATTCTAATTTATGTATTTTATGATGATGTGCTATTTACCATTTCTATGTAAGAGGTATTGATTTGATAATTTCACTATTATTAAAAGCTTAGGCTTGTAGACGAAGGGAAAGGCCGAGGCACGTTCCGACGACTATGCTGTAGTGTCAATTGATTCGACCGGTGATCGGAATAGTATAAATAAATGTGATTACCTACTTGCAGGAAAGTCATCTAACGCATTAACTGAATAGATAATAAAAAGAAATAAAATAAAGAATAAAAATAAAAAAAGAATAAAATAAAAAAAAGAAGAGAATAAAATAAATAAATAAATAAATTAGTCAGGTGTTCAAAATGTGTGATACTATCAGTGAAAACTTGAGCTGTAATTTTTATGACAGCCATAGGTTCGCTTTCGCTTAGCATTCTGTCTGCTGACTTGTTTTCTTTTTGCCCGGCTCTTAAAGGTCCTAGCTTCTAATGTGATAAATATAAAGTAGCCAACAGCCTTCCTAAAAAATTAGGCTATCAGATACAGTTAGATTTTTTAAAATCCGATTAATAGATCCAGAGATGAGCGTGATATTGCATCGCCTGGCCGCGCTTTAACTTCGTTTTCGATAACATTATTTCGTTTTGCTTAGCTCCTAAGGGTCTTACCGTGATGTTATTTAGGCTATAACCTCCATTGAGAATAGGGCTATCATATGCAATTAGAAAATTTCAAATTCGACTGATAGTTGAAGAGACGAGCGCGTTCAAACCATAAAAACAACTATTCAGCTTTATTAAAATATACCTTTATATTAAGATACGATATTAAGATATTGTCTGAAATTAATTCTTCGCTTTGTTGAGTAGGTCTTCGCCGATTCTAATCGACTCTTCTTTCTTTTAGATCACTTCTGTTTACTAATGCTACGTGTACCTAATTCGTTCATTAATTTCTTAAGAAGGTACCTACTGATCATATTACCTACTAGCTGTTGCCCGCGACTTGGTCCGCGTGAATATCACGGTTGAAAAGGTTCTAGTGAGTCAATCTTAAAAGATAGACATACCTATGCCGTCACAGATTTTTTTTAACTTTTAAAGAGGAACAATTCCATCATACATGATTTTTGCGTAACTTGAACCGTTTACGCAGCGCACGCAACGGAAGCTCTCAAAAAGGAATATTTTTCCCATTTTTGCAACAATTTCCACTGATGCTTCGCTCCTAAAGGTCGCAGCGTAATGTTATACAGCCTAAGACCTTCCTCGATAAATAAACTATCCAAAACAAAAATATTTGTTCAATTCAAACCAGTAGTTCCTGAGATTAGCGCTTTCAACCAAACAAACAAACTCTTCAGCTTTATAATATTATTATTAAGTATAGATTACACATACATGTATAACTTGACATATGATTCTGGTATAACGGGTTTAAAGAAATAGGTAGGTATGCTTTATGAAAGCGGTATATTGAGTCAATTCGACTATTTATCGTATTTTATCGGCCTTTAGGCCTTTAATAAACTACCTGTTGCATATCGATACAACACAAAAAACAAGTGCGTGATATCACGATATCGAAAACACGAGTTTATGAATAGCGGTACCTACTTATTAATTAACATTCGAATTCAGTATTCAATTCACGCGATGTACTCGCAGTATCTGCAGCCGAACTATTCAATAAAATAATCACCGTGAAGATTTAACTTAAGTGAGCTTGAATCGAACTGTCAATAATGTCAAACCATCAGCTGGAATGACAGTTCACTTCAAGCTCACTTCACCTATGTTTTCACGGTGAGATTTTTACCGAATAGATCGGCTGTACATAGTGGCACTTAGCAGTTTATCCGATGACAAGTCGTGTGCCCAAGGCATTCCCAACTGCAAAATTCACGAACTTCCATTCAAATTTTCGTGGGGTATATCGTATTTCTCTCGTGCAAAACATGCTTGTAGATGCAGGCAGCGGTTTCGGCTGTGCGTTGTCTATTAGTGAATTCATGAATGAACAATTTCTTTTTTTTGTACTTGTATGTCGGATTTATGTATGTATTCATGTAACAATCTATCTAAATAAGTTAAATCTGCTTTGTAACTGCATTTCCTACTCCTATGTTTAATGCATGCCGTGGTAGCCTTTAATTAAGGTTACACTATAATTTGTAAGATTTTTAAGTGCTATAACATTAGTGTAAGCTTTGTTGGTTGTACTTAAAAAAAAAAAATTGTTTAAGATTTTTAGTAACAGATTATTAGCTAGGTTAGGTAAAGAGTCAAGGTAGCACTTTTTTGATTATTTCCGATTTAAAATTAACAAATATTAGGTAGGTAGGTAGGTAATACCAGCTTCTGCCAGTATAAAAGTCGTAAGACAGAAGCACTATTGCTTATCCCCCATAGCAAATAGCCTGATAATTTATAGCCTACAGCCTGACCAGACTTATAAGGAATTTCTATGCAAAATTTGAACAAAACCTATTAGGTAGTTTTTGCGAGATGCTGGATTATTCATTTAGACAAATAGATAAACAGACAAAAACTTAAAAAAAAATATGTAGGTACCTCGCAAACGATTTTATTAGGTAGAGATAGAAAGAAAAGAAAGAAATAAATAAATCGGGGCAACATGTTTTATTTTACCATAAGTACCTACTAGGTACTTTGTTAGTCGTTTTAATGTATTTAATCAAATGTGCTATTTATTCCACTACGTCACAGTCGCACGCTAAAAGAGACACAACTCTAATTACACAACAAAATGTGTGTCGCGACTCGCGCGTAAACTAGTGCGTCGACTGCAAACTACAACGCTTTTGTTGTCTCTATTAATGAGGTTGAGTGAGCGTTGAATCACTGTGACGTTTGTTACTGTGGCGTTGTCTAGTGTCAGAGTCGGGATGATTTATTTACGGAAATAATCCTAAAAGAGTAATTGTAATGTAATTGTGTACCTACCTAATTAAATTATTATTTAATAAATAATATGTAAGTATGTTAGATTATAATTCGTTAGTTAATGATAAACTAAAGTTAGCAGAATATATTATAACTAGGTTATGAATAAATAGTTCTTAACAGATTTGGCACATGCTCGACTTGATTGCGAAACTGTAATTTGTGTTAGAATTTTCCTAACCATCTAAATTTTCAGTTATTATTTCGATCTCAGCAGGTTACAACCATTAGATCTATTATTTTCATTTTGTTTAAAAGTACTTCTAAAACTATCCAAAGAGAGAGGAAGAATAAAAACGGAATGACTGCAAGCAAAAATATTATGTTACCTCTCCTCCTTTTGGCCTCCGCCACAGTCGGGTGACAAGAGAAGTGGTTCATTCTCCAATGACTTGGTTTCTATTGTTACGGTCTCAAAGAGAAAGCAGTGACACTTTGGTGTTGAAAATCCATTTATAGAAAGGTAACATTAATTTCACATGGTGCTGTGCCCAAAAAGCTGCAAGGAAATTAAATGTGTCCCGTGCGTGAGCTGCATCGCAACGAAGCCATTGTTGCTTTGTCGAAGGCGTTGTTGAATCACTGCACGCGGCGCTTATTCTGTGGCAAGCGTCGAAAACGGGTTCAGGGCTGTCCCGTTTTTATTAATTGTTTTTACAATCATTTATTTTGTCAATTTAAAAAAAAAATGTATGGTGTTGTCGTGTTCTTTTACACGTTTTTTTTTACACTAAAATTTCTCGAAAGGCCAAGTTTTAGCTGTCACTGTCAAATTGTAAACAAAGACATGCTGATGAATTGTACCTTCAATATATAGTTACTTATAGGTACCTAATACCTAGTAACATTAATAGAACTTTTCAAAAACAAATTAACATTGATGGAACTTTACAAAAACAAATGAAATAGGTACATAGATTTAAAGCACGAAGACTTTATACCCGAAGCCGTTCTCCCGAGATTAATAAAAAGAAGTAGGTACAGTAGGTAACTTACCTGTAAGAGATGTGGATATTGGAATGAGTAAATGGTGAAAATTGTGTTTTCTTTTATTCGTTTTCGATGTCGATACCCAAAACGTGGGTAAAGTATTGCCAGTTAATTTAACCCTGTATATTGTGAGCGAATCCCAAAATAATTTAGGTAAAAGGTAAGTTCAAAAACTAAAACTCGACTACTGAAAAATCACATAAAAAGTATGAAACAAGAAAATATTCTATAGATAGTGATTTTTCAGTAGAAGGGTTTTAGTCCTTGAACTTACTTTTTTAATTAAAATATTTTGAATCAGGTAATTATATTTTCAAAGTCCCGTATGCTGTAATAACTTCCCCTAAGGTCTTTACAATGTTGATGTGAATTCATGACAACGTAGTAACTAACGTAGGTACCTACTCAATATGTTAAGATACGACCGTTTCGCGCAACTCAGCCATAAAACAGTTCATAAAATTAACGAGGTACTTTCCACAACAATTTCATTTTCACACTTACGGATCTTTAATACCTCCTGGAAAAAGTATCAACTATTAACATATAAATACGTGTGGGAAAGAATATATCTAAAAATGTAAAAGATTTACTTACACACTGTGTCTACATCTCTTATCACAGGACTGTCAGAATTACAAAGTAGGTTATACCTACCTTGAGTCTGCTGGGCGTCTACTGTCTATGTTCTACAACGAAGATATCTACCCGTCAGCCTGTCTGAAAGTTGATCCGTCAAAACAAGTGTGTTTTTTTTTTCGGTCCATGCATTTATTTCAAATAGGCATTTAAAAGGCACTTTTGAACTTCAACATTTACATTAAAATAGACTTGATTCTAGTCGCCAATTCCAAAATGTAGTTCCGTATGGAGAAGAATGGGCAAGAAACTCCGCCATTATTCCTTTAAATTGTTTTAAGTATAATATTTAAACATAGTACATTCATTATATAATTATGTGCGAAAACGATGCACCCAGAATAAAATTACCTACATAGGGAGTAGTAGGTAGGAACAGTTGTCAAATCGTGTTGCCATTCATTCTTAGTTCTGGCCCCGAACTAATCTTATGTCCGTAAGTGGAACGGAGTAGGACACGCTTGTAACTTCGGCCGTAACTACGGACTTCGTGATGAGGGAGTAGACCTCCTGAGCCACTCTCAACACCTTCATTTAAGACCTATAGGCCTTCTTTTAGATATATGATCCATCAAACGAGTCGTCTGTACTCCTGGTGACAGGCCACACTTTATCATGGTGGCCATTCCAGCACCTTTGAGTTCTCGATCCTGCCTGCCAACCTGCAAAATTGAAGAGGGATCATAGTGAAAATCCATGTTTTAGTCCAGCAGTGGATTTCATACGGATAAGTCCTTCTTTAATTCTCCGTGAATTTGAATAAAAGTAAGTAAGTAGCTTTTATTGAGCTAAAAAGTACTAAAAGGACTAAATAATTTACGTGCAAAAACTAAAAAAAAACCTTTATTAATTTTTTACTTTTTAGTAGATGATAAATAACTATGTAGTTTAGTAATTTCTATCTAATTTACTTTTTTATTATTCAGAACCAGAGTCCTTAACAAAACAAATCAAACGAACACAAACGTTTCCACGGCCATCTTTGAGCTCCATCATCAGATCAGCTCCATGTCATAAAAATTTCAAATTGTCATCAGGTTGATATATGCATACAAAACTTCAGCTCAATCGGAAACCGGGAAGTGGGTCAAACTTAACTTGCAAGATTTGATCACAAACACCGGGACAGTTGAAAGTAAATAAAAGCTTGTAAAAAGGTTTTATTTTTACAACGTGCCAGCCCTATTATAGGTACTGAACATTAGCTGTGGCGACTAACTACCGACTAATGGCCGCTCGGTAGGTACTCACGTAATTGTTTCCTTTCGACTGCCTACTGGGTGATTTTTGTAAAAGCATTGTAGCATTCGTATTTGGAAAGTATTAGGTGTGATTTTGGTGGAAAACTACCTACATGTGCCGAATTGGTTGATTATTTTTGTTGTGTAAAAGAAAATAATGTATGTTACAATTCATATTTTTAAGAACTTAACGTTGTGGCTTATTTCTGTAGGCAGTATGTATGTACTAACATTTAACACAGCTTGATGCCTATTTAGGGCTCTACACCCTCAGCACGAAGTCCCCAGTTTCGGCAGAATTTAGTTAGTTGTCCACTCCGTATCACTTACGGATTGTTAAGATTTACAGTTATTGCTAGGCACAATGTGTTTTTTTTTGCCTGTCCGCAATTTTTACACCTGTTTTGACGAATCAACTACTTTCGGACGGGCCCATGATAAATCTTCGTTGACGAACTTAGAGAGTAGACAATCTGGATCCTTCATTTCAAACCCATTTCTAATCAGAATAAAACACTATTTCCCCACAGATAAAACTACTAACTGCAAATAATGCAAATCTAAAAAAGCACTTGGATCTAGACACCTTAATAATCAGAAAAAAAAAACAGATCTCATGCAATAAATCAATCCAGCATGGTAATAGAACGTTACACACAATAATTAGCCTCTAATTAAATACAAAAAAAAACGGTATAAAGTGAAGAAATGGATGACCAGTGAAAGCTGAAGTGCCTTCAGCACGCGAGTAAACAAATGACTCTATTCGCCATTTTTTTTCAACACTGTCTGTGCGTGAGTTTTACTACTAATGTCGGACTCAACCCCTCAATGATTCGGGCCATTAAAAGGACTAATGTAGATAAAAAAAAACTTAATGGTTAAAAATTTAAGGCGGTGTAATACGTTCGTATTTATAGAAAATGTAGTTATTTATATTTTATTTACCTTTTGTATTGTTTGTTGTCAGAAATGAAAATGGTCAGGTCTCACTCAGAGAGCTAAGCATGAATGATGGTCACAAATAATAAGAAATTGGTATTGTTAAAAAAAAAATTGGAACTAATAGCCGGAACGGTTTGGTGGAGGCTTTCATCGCAAAAGGAGGCCCCGTACACCAATACTACACAAGAAAACTAATTATTTCAAGTAAATATATAAGTACACAACACAAAACGGTAGATAAGGACTGCATTTAATGGATAAAATAAAGATAATAAATGAGTAAATTGTTTTAAGACAGTCGTTCGAGAAAAAGTTCGGAAAAATAATTCCATGCAATATTATCGTGTCTCGTTTAGCATATTCCTACTTATTTTTAAAGAAATTAAATTCTTTGTTTTTATGCATAGAAAATTGGAAACAAACAACATGTCACGTTATCAGCATCTAGGAATTTAGATAAAAGATTGTGCCGTCCAGTTGCACGTTACGCGTGACATATTGCACAGTGGTCATTATTTTGTCTGGATTTTTTACTTTTCTTCCGTTTCCTTAATTTTGATTTATACTCCATTCATAGGAACTTATTGGCCATAACAATGTTAAATTATCTGGTGTTTTTCCCCACAAGATTAATTATATAATTAATTGATATCAAAATATCGCAGCTTGTGGTAGCGATGGCGAAGGCGGCAGCTAAATAAGTTTTGTGGTTGATTTGTGATGTAATTATAAATCGAATTAATGTAGTAGATATGAATAGTATATGCAGATTGAAAAATAAAACATAATGTAGGTGAACAGTAGTCGTGTAAGATGTTATAATTTACGCTACGAAACACAAATGATGAAATCGTACTTAAGTTAAAAATATACGTCCGAAATATGTTAAAAGAAAAACGGAGACCAGTTTCAGTTGAAAGCATGCAGCTCCCGTCACGCGTGACATTAAGCGGTGGTAAAAATAATGACAGATTTATAGGCTCTACTACATAATTAAATAATAGTAACTATTTATTATCTTTGTTAATCTTATTTTTTTTTTGCAAATAAAAGTCCAACTAATTGACTTGTTCGTATGCATCGTGTGAATTGAAAGCGTGCCGTGTTCTGTCACGCGTGGTTTATACGTTTTATAGGCATTCGTTCTGCTTTACTTATATGCATATATTTCTGGTAAAAAAAAATCTATTAGTACAAGTAATCTTTGTTTGTGAAAAAAGTTTTACATTAATAATTGACAAGTTTCGTAATATTCTAAGTGTCTGCTGAAAGCGTGCCGTGCTCACCATGCGTGACATTATGGCGGCAGAAATGTTGAATGATATTGGGAATTTAAATGCGATCGCTTTGCCATGTAAAAATATTAATATTACTAACTTTTGTGTTTTATTACAATCATGATATTATGTAACAAGATAATTGACAAGTTTCGTATGCGGAGTGAGTCGAAAGCGTGCCTTGTCCCGTCTAGCGTGTCACGCTTGCAGGCGGAAATAATGATAGAGCGCATGTCGGGGTGATAGGTCTAGTGATTTATTTACACTATAGACTCTATAGTATAGAATCTATGTTCGGGAGTGTGAATAGTTTATGTCAAAGAATTTTCTCCTGATTGGGATTGGTGACGTCTCATTATAGTCTTTTGTAAATGTGTTAGCGAATCATCTACTTACCGACTGAATAATACACATCGGTAAAGTAGGCATATCGATATAATGTAAATTTAATATTTTATATCAAAGTCATCCATCCATTTTCTATTTGTTTGGCACGTTCGTCTTCCCGTTTTTATCATCATAAGCAAACGTTGATCGAGTAGTTGTTCCAAAACGCCGTGAAATTTTCCGATAAAATTCGGAATGCAGTTTTTTCGCTCGAGCACATCGCACCGCGTGTCCCGTCTGCTGAAATTCTCTCAATTCCATTGGTACCTACTCACGTATCACGCTCTCCCGACCTCTCTGATTGTGAACGTTTCACGCTGCAACTGAATTTGGTTTTCACTTGTGCAAAATTTCATGCTTCTAGGCCTTAGCCCTTTTTGCTGTGCCTTGACTGTCAGTGAATTTAATATTTTTATTAAGTTGACAATTAGGAAGGTATTACTTCGGCGTAGTTTAAAAAAATATTCCTCATATTATTAAAAACTATTAGAAGGGCTTGTGCCTAAGTAAAAACGGCCGCATGGGTCGATTGATGAGGTTAAGCTAAGCTTGCCGGGGTTGGCCCGTGGATGGGTAACCATCTTTACATACCAAGGAGCCTCGGAAAGCACGTTAAGCCGTTGGTCCTGGCTATCATTCGTGGATCTTTGACAGTCGTTACGGGTCGTCAGAAGCCCGAAAGTCTGACAACCAGTCCAAGGGGTATCGTGTTACCCAGTAATAAAATACTGGTATTCAACTGCACCCGGTTAGACTGGAAGCCAACCCCAACATAGTTGAGAAAAGGGTAGGCAGATTATATCTATTATTAAAAACTATATGAAAAAAATATAAACATTGTCACTGGCGAGCACTTCCCAGTCGTAACGGCAGTGATTTTTGAGTTGTTAGTCGTGGGTTCAAACCCGTCTGGGTTTGAACCCACGACTAACGCGACTAACGCGATAATTTGCGCAAAGTAAAGTGACTGTCTACTTTGCGCAAATTATTTCATCACCACTGCTCTTAAAAAACAGTAACGGAAACATCGTGAGGGAACCGGTATGTCCGAGAACCAAAAATTCGAAGACATGTGTCATCTACCAACCCGCACTGGGCCTTCGAGGTGGATTACGGCCCACTCGAGAGGACTCCACTCACCGAGAGGAAGCCTGTGTCCCAGCAATGGGAACATTATAGGGATTATGCTAAACATTGTCAATAAGCTTGCATAAATGCAATTCGAAGAGCTCAATAAATATTACATATTAAATTGTTTAAGATGTCTAGTAAGCGTATTCCGTAATTAGGTTGAAGATTGACGCTCCTGACGTAAAACAAATATCTCAACTTTGAAGGCACATACCTATTATATAATTGTAAAAGGGTCCTACTTAATAATAGGGTTAAGTGCCATTACCGCGTCAACTGAGCGAGGCAATTTAAAAGTAGTTAGTAAATGTATGCAACAGCCATCTATGGCGGACTATGGCCATACATATGCATAGAAACTTAATAAGTAATGGACGGTAAAGTATGTATTTAGTGGTGATTTTTAATAGCATTATGTCTGTTCTAAATACTGATTTTACCTGGTAGTATGATCTGGGATGCTTAATTAGCCGTCATAAGTCGTATGGAGCTCTTTCTCTTGGGAAGTAAATGCTTTCCGTTTGTTTAGGTTAAATAAAAATGTCGAAATATTTAGAAAATTTTATAGCCATTTGAGATGCGGATCTGTACCTATAATAAAAAGATCGTCAGCGACTTCTTCCGTCTTAGAACTGTTTTGGTCCGTATTGTCATCGAGCCTAAAAAGTGAGTAGATAAGTAGTATTATTTCATAACCTTTGCTTCAGTCATTCGAATTAATATAACACTGGGTAGGGTTGTTCCTTGGGCAACGAATTAGCATTTGACATTCAATGTGGCAATGCTGCCAGTCTTCTAGGCACGTTTCCGGATGACAGCGATGTGGACGAGTACTTCAACGGTTAAGTGTACTTTTATTTTTGTAGGTATAGTTAGTTAGTTCGTCATTTAATTTAGTATCTAGTGTAAATAAGTACTTGTGTAAAATTCTACTATTAATTCAATTAATATTATAAAGGTGAAAGTTTGTACCTATGTTTGGATGTTTGTTACCTACTCAATCACGAAAAAATGGCTGAACGGATCTGGATGAAATTTGGCACACAGATAGTTTATAACCTAAATTAATACATAGGATACTTTTTATCCCGGTACTACATCTCCCTGGAATAATTTTCGACCTCCACGCGGGCGAAGCTGGCAAAATCACAGACGTAGATACCTATTGTATATCTCAATTGGAAGTTACTGCATTATTACGTCATATTTTCGCTCTCCACAACCATAAAACTTGGACCAATTGCAGCACCCACTACACAATTACCCTAATCACTTTACGACACTCAGCAGAACAATAGCTTCGTATACTTTACGAAACTCAAAGGCTCTAGAACAATAACGATAGTTATTGAACGGAAACAGTACAGACAGATAGACAAACAATGACAACGGTAGGCCGGCAGCTACCGTTCTTACCGCCCGTCGGTCGCTACTACTGAGCCACTGCGCCCGCGGCTTCTGACTCAGCAATTATCGAGAATGGCGCCGACACACAGAAACCTACTGTGAATGAATTTAGTTGAGAATTCTTTGTGATTTTTAATGAGGGCTTTCTTTTTTAATGTGTAGGTGCTCCTATTGTTATAGATTTAGGTACTTATGCGCAATAAGTGAGTGACGTGAGAGTGTATAGTTGAGCCAAAGATTAAACTTTAAATACTTAGGCCTACTTTTTTAATGGGATCAATAGTTTAAAATATTTTTTGTTTTTTACAAACTTGGAACCCTACAAAGGAATTAATTAGTTTTTCAATCTTAATGAAATATACCTAATAACAAAATGGAAAAACCATATTTTGAGAACACAAACATACTGAGGAAGCGCAAAGGTAGAGTAGAATGGAAATTGCTTATCCGATATGTGCACAGAACACTACTAGTTTTTGATGGAATTTCTCATACTTATTTTACTGTGTACCTACTTTATGTTGAATTAGATGAATATGAAATTCTTCTCCTCCTTTGAGAAGGAGGAGAAGAGCAAGAAAGAAAGAAAAGTAAATGCGTTATTTATCTATCGTTTAGTTTTCTTTAAGACAAGCCGTGTGCTTCACGGGATTTTTAATCGGCAAAACCTAAGAGCTTCCATACAAACTTTCTATTCAACCCCTTTAGGGGATGAGATTTCAAAAATATTTCATAACTGCTCACCTTTGTAATAAAAGGAGCCCTTCTGCAAAATTTGATGCTACTACACTAGTCTGCTAGTTGACGTAATAAAATCGCGGTGGGATATTTCGTGCACTGGATTTTAAACCCTCGGTGTTGAACGGAGCTTTGAGAATCAAACCGAGTGCAGAGCGAGTGAGTCTCAGCGCGTCGAAAAAACTTTGTTCGATTTTCAAATCTCGGCCTTATGCAGTGCGCTAAATAATCCCGCAATGATTTTATTACGTCCGATGTGGACGTGGGCTTATATGCAGTCAAGATTTTTAATGAAATAGATTTGACGATAATAAGCTCAATCACCCAAAGCGAATCAGATTCATTCGTCACACGAATATTACAAACATCTCGATAGCTCCCAGCGGGCGTGCATCAAGGCTAAATATCTGCGTCGGCAGCTGCAGCGGAAGCCGATAAGGACTGATAGCGTTATCAGCGCGATAGCGGCGCTTTGCCGCTGCCGACACCTGGGGACCTAGTTCAATGTTCGCGAATGAGGATTTGGAACTCTTGTTCGCTGCTCCTGTATGATGTTAGTGACCTGTGATCTACTTGGTATTACAGAAAATACCTTCAGCCGTTGTTGAAGTTCCTACTGCTGGGACACAGACCTCATCTTTGTGAGCGGGGGTGAGCCATAATCCACCACGCGGGCGCAGTGCGGTTTGGGTTGGCGGATGTTCACATGTCTTAGAATTTTAATTTCTATGACATGCCGGTTTCGTCACGAAGTTTTCCTTCACCGTTCTGAGAGCACGGGTGATGAAATAATTTACTCAAAGTAAAGTGCCTGTTTGAGTTCGAAGCCACGACTTACAACTCTTAAGTTACCACTGGGCCACCACTGCTCTATTATTATTTAATGGCTCCTAATTTATATGGTTCAATCTTTTCCCTTCGGGTTGCCGAGCTCCAAAAGTGTCGGTGTGTTTTTCGTTGGTCGGTCTGCTTAGACTCTGGAATCCAAGAGTTGTAGTGATAGGTAATAATGTAGCGATTACCCCGCGTTATAATTTTAATCATTGATAAGGTCTCGTTACTTATATCGTATTCATATACCTTCTTGAGATTTCAGCTTTCTTTCTACTTTAACTTGTTTTTTTATTTAGTAGCCTACCCTGTCCCACTGCTTAGCAAAGGCCTCCTCCAAATCCTTCCAGGCATCTTTTTTAAGGGTAACCTCGATCTAACTCTTACAATGCGCGTCTAGGTCGTCTCGCCAGCTCTTCTTGGATCGGCCTCGGCGACACCGTCCATCCTCAATTGTTTTTTTTAATTTCATAAATCACTGAGTATCTAAACTGGCACCCAAGCTAAGTTTAAACTTATGTTTTGGCTGCCAGGGTCTACTATAAACATCATCCAATTTATACAAATTAGTACCTACTGGGAAGTTCATGGGAACTCGTCTACGATACCTACCTCTGGTATAAGGTAAAAATAAGGAAAACAAAAAAATACCAATGACGCCATGCCGCTATTGAATGGTCCCGCAATATAAACTAGCGAAGTTTTTGAAAGCAGTTGTTATCTATTGGAAAATCCAATCCGAATTACAACCTAACTTTAATTTAGGTATCCTTCATCAACTGACGTAAATCCATAGAATAAGGCGTCAACATTGTGGTTTCCTTTACAGGGAAATCTGCTAGTGAAATACCACAATCCAGTCATGATCCGTACGTCAAAATAATGACTAATTTGGAAAGATATTCCGATGATTGCGTTGATTGTTTGAAGTTCTGAAGTTTTACGTTGAAGAATAAATTGTGACCGTTTCTTGGAAAATATGAGTTGGTACAAAAATATGACGTTGAAATAACTATGTATGTCTGATTCATTCCCAGTTCATTGGATACCGATAACTGACAGACATTTTGTAAAAAGACTTTGTCTTTCTGTCCGCATATAACAACACTTTAGGAAAATTAATCCGAGAAGTATATACCGGTTTTGGCTGCTTGATGTTTCCTATCCATTATGTACTTTTTAATGATATATCTTGCGCTTAGTATTTTTGTAGCAGCAGGAATCTAGCTGCTACGGCTGTGATTCGAGAAAAAATCGGACAAGTGACGCTTCCTATCGACTGTCCTTTTCACCCTTCTCCGGATAACCAGCTAACAATAGGTATAAAAAATATCATCATCATCATCATTTCAGCCGAAGGACGTCCACTGCTGGACATAGGCCTCCCCCAAGCTCCGCCACTTCGACCGGTTCTGTGCTTCCCGCATCCAGCGGACTTCTGCGATAAAAAATATGCTTAGCACTTAATATGTACTTCATTCTAGAAAAACTGAGTCCGAAAAAAGAAATCAAATAAAAAGAGAAGCCTATATAAAGAACTCTACGAACGTGGAACCTAGCTGATGATTTTTGAACAGATTTCTTGTACTATGTGTACTACTAACTTCTGCCCGCGAGTAATTTCTCGTTTCATATTTCGGGTAATTCGGGTTAGCGTAAGATCGAGCTAGAGTTATTTAGGATAGTATTCAATAGGTAGATATGAAGGGTTTTGGAATGTATAACTCCGGGATCGAGTTATTTGGGATAGGGGTTACCTACTGAGATACGGGTGAATGAATAAATAGACATGCATATCAATAAATCTGCCTAGCGTTTTCGCAACTATGTCGAGATTTCGGTAGTCCGGCGGCGAGATGGGCGGACGACATTGTTGCTATCACGGGCAAAACCTGGATATGGCTACCATAGGAGCATTGGGATTGGCACACAAAAAGAAAGGCCTATGTTCAGCAGTGCGAAGTTGGGCTTTGGATGATTGATGATGATGATAAACTCAAGCACCGCACGAGACAAAATAATGGAGAACTTAAGTGTAATCTGGGGGCCTACTCTCTAACTCCGTCAACGAAGATACGGGCCCGTCCGAAAGTGGTTCGAAACTTCTTAGTGAATCCTATAGCCAATTAACTAACTTTTTTGTACGGGCAAAAACATATCGGGAGTAGGGACAGCTCGGTGGAGCATACAGTGTAGGTCTGCCCGGCTTGGGCGGAGCACGGCCGTGTCGTCGTGGAGGCGATCGGCGGTGGCGATCTCTCGCGTCCGGCCCTGGTCCAGGCCATGGTACGGAGCGAGAGTGCATTGGTAGCCGCCACCTCCTTCTGCGAAGCAGTAATGCTCGCGAAGAGGGAGGCGGCGCATGTGAGGGAGAGGCAGTATATGCGCCCTCACGGCCTTAGTCGCCGCGAGAGACGCCCTGTGCGTCGGGAATCCCAGGCTGATCCCCGGCCAACGTAGGCGCGGGCTTGCGGACGGCGAGTAATGGGTAGCTCGTTGTCCGGTAAGGACCAAGCCCGGGTCGACGGCGCGTTGTGTTCCACGCGCGCCTCAATAAGATGTCAGCACCAACTGGCGAGGTCGGCAAGGGCCGATGCCTGCCAGGGGTGCGGGTTGTTCGAAAGAGATACCGCGGCCCCTGGTATACAGGCAACTGAGGGAACACGGGTGGGTTTTAGTCAGTAAAAGTCTGACACGCCCTCCTGCTCCACCCAAAGCGGGATAAGTTATATGATGATTTCCGACCCAAAAAAAAGTAGGGACAGCTGTCAAATCGTGTTGTCATTCATTCTTAGTTTAGTTAATCTTCTGTCTGTAAGTGATACGGAGTTGGAATCGCCCATTACTTCGACCGAAACGACGGATTTCGTGCTTAGAGAGTAGGCCCCCTGGTGCGGCTATCATTAGTATCGGATCTCTTAGTCCCGATAAACGCACCAGACGTAAAAATCCTTTGTGATATGATATCTTTGAATGAATAAGTAGTAATGAATGAATAAATAGTAAAGCAGTAACTATGTCCTTCTAATTCTAAAGAATATTCGATATATGCATCCCGCTCCAGGGAAAAGTCAGCGATTTTTGCACCCGCGCAACGGGAGTGTACCACACTAACAGGAATGGCTTTCATTTTGACAGTTCAACAATATTCATTGCGTTATTTATGTTGTTGAACAGGATTATTTTTCGAACATATTAAGCAATGGATTAGTGAAATCCTTCAAAATGATTCAGATTTATAGTTTGTTACGCAGTTAGGGTGCAATAACAGAATTATTTGTTTCTGAAGGTCTTTGTTGTGTAGTTAGGTATCTACTTGCTTGCATAAATACTCGCAGTGCTATACACAGCTACTCTTTAAAGCTATAGTCTCCAAATGGTGTTGGCTCGTCAGCTATCCTCGTTTTCTCCGTCTTCTTCACCCTGTTTTTTACTTCGTTTTCGGTGCCTTTCTTACAGGAGATCTATTTTTTATATTTTTTATTTAATCCCTTAACATTTTAGTTATAGTGTAATCAAGATACTCAATACGACTTTATTTGCATTCCACAATGTGTACTTAGGTGGTAATTTAGAAATATTTGTAATTAGCTGTCACCGCGGCTTCGCTCGCGTGGATGCCGTTAATGATCCTACGGGAATGTGCTACCGCGACAAAAACACTTATGTTACTCAATATATCATTAGCTATCTGCCAGTGAATGTCCCGTCAAAATCGGTCTTGTCGTTTCGGAGATTTGCCGCAACAAACAGACTGACGGATTTTTTTTTAATTGTTTTTGTTATAGTTACCGTATGTATATACTTTCAAATGCATTTAGTAGAATGCCGTTATTTTGACATTACAAACAGACACTAAATTTTATTTATGTAAGTTGTTATTATTATAGCATTATGGACCATGTCGGGCAGAGCAAAATAGTGGGAGAGAGGAAGCTTTGAAAAACTTAGCTTATCTTATCAGTCTTGTGAACAATTTTTTTTTAAATATCATTAAATATAATTTAATCATCAATTATGTCCGTTTCTTTGTTGCACCTTCTTAGTGTTCCTTTAAAATTTTACATTTTATTTCTACACCAAGATCTACAAATCCTTTAATCAATCTACCTTAGTACCAACACCATCCTCAGAAATCCTCAAAATTGTTCCTAAAACCGAGTGCAAGTATATTTCACTATGCGAGTGTGAGACTGTGAGTGTCGCGTCAAGTCGCGTGTCGGAGTCATTGACTGCCGCAGTCCAGATTAGAAACGTGCGCGAGTGCCGCTTTCTACCAGAGGCGGCACTAAACTGGACTGCGAGGTTGCCGCTTTGCTCCCGGCCAGATATTTGGCATATGGATGGGATGTATTTGATATAGTTTTTGGTTGTTTTGTAGTTGCTTGTACGGCTTCTATTATAGTAGGTAGTATAGAAATCTGTAGATGCATTATAGAGTATTATTTGCATTATGAGATGTTTTACGAAGTTTTTTGTATTTAGGAATATGGAGCTTAGCTTCGGAAGAGCAAAGGATGGATCTGAAGATATGGTGATACTTAGTATAATCTCTTCAATAGAAGCTTTAGAAGATTTCGTAATTGCTAAGTTGTTGGATTCTCGTAAAGTTTCATGGACTTGAGTTTTAAATTGGTTGTTGTCAGGGATACGGATTAATCTAAGACTGACTGTTTTGAATATTAGTATTATTCCATTTAGAATAGTTTTCATCTACTAATCCTAGATGAAAGCTTCAGCGAAAGTAAATAGTTCTGAAGCCTAATATTATTAAAACGTTTTACGTTGTCATGGGCTATTTGTAATATTCTTTTTGTAATTTCGTATAGGTACCTAATCCTAAGCCAGCCTAACTAATTTAAAAACTACACAAGTACCTATCAAAGTAATAGACTTGTCTATTATGCGAGATATCTATTTGACAAGAATATAAGAACAATCGTGAATATCTAATACCAATACCCACAGAAAGAAATGGAATGCCGAGAATCTCAAATTACAATAGGTAACTACGGTTCAGAAATCTAATAGAAATTATGTAAGTATACTGCTCAATAATTTAGCTCTTTCCATGAGCCTTTAGCGTTTCCGAGCTTGATAAAATTAACATTATCATTATTTTTTCCACCGAAATACGCCTAACTACTAATACCTAGGCGTATTTCAGTAGAAATAATAATGATCCTAGCTGTACCTAATGGAGTACCTAAAGAATTACTCAAAACAAAACCTGGAATTATGTATAGATGTTCTGACAAACTGAAAACCCTGACGAAAGCGCCGCCCGTATCAGCTAACTAATTCTGATACGTGTTATTGACACAACACAAGCAGAAGCAATTACGACCGAATGGTCTGAAATTAGATCTCTGAAATCTCTATATTAGTAAATTGGTACAACAGACTTATATCTTGCCGAACAAACGTTAGATGGATGGATATTGTGAAAAATTAAATGGATGGGAAAGAATAAAGAAGAATTAGAGAGATGACTGAAAGAAAAAGACGAGTTGCGCTAACATTAAATTCATCGTTATGAAGGCAGGACAATGTTGATAAAGATAGATTAAAGAAATACTACTACTAGAACTAGAAGAAGAACTAGAATACTATAAGGTAGCATCAATAAGATCTGATCTTTTCGTGTTAGGTATCAGAAACTTATGATCTTTTTACACGTTGGGTACAATATCCACACTTAAAATAGGTACCGGAGACTATAATCTGATTACTGCTATCATTTACGCACATTGTCCGATTAGATTATACAATATATGTTTATCCAATGCATTATCGTGATGTGTTAAGTAGTTTCTACCTAGCACTTAGCCGTTTTACATGGTTACCTACTTAGATACAAAACAGTTTGTCGTGACAAGTTTAAATTCAAAATCTAGATAATTCTTTCAGATAACTTGATTGTCATATGGTTTGAGGTAGGTTTATTATTTTCATTTGTTTTTTTATTCGTATTTCTTACCGCGGCCGTTTCTGTAGAACTATCTTCGAAATAATTTACCCGTTTTCTTTTTACCTCAGATTTTGAGTTCATCCTTAAATCCCGCTAGCATCATCATCGATCTTTAATGTTCCCACTGCTGGGATGAACACCACTATTTAAGAGGGAGTGGGCTGTAATCTGCCACGTGGGCCCAGTGCGGGTTGGTATATGTCACATGTCTTCGAATGTATGGTTCTAGGATATGCCGGTTTCCTCATGATATTTTCCTTCACCGTTTTAGAGCAGTATTGATGAAATGATTTACACAAACTAAAGCGCAAATCTGGGTTTGTACGTTGGAGGTTGTAACCTACAACTCATAAATTGCAGGCTTTACCCGGTGGTAAAGACCGCGACTCAATTTTCCGCTTGCGAATAGATCGTTACCACTAGCATCATTGCGTATTTGTACAAACCACTAAATACGTTTACCTTCGACAATTGTTTGAAGATGACAGAGAGAGAGTTTTAAATATCTTTAGCGTTAAATGCATTTAGTGACTTGTAGTGCAAGCGGGCTTAAGTCTTTGTGTTCGGCGCTTCTCAGCCAAAGTTGGTTATGCTAGTCACATTGAGCAAATGAAAGAAGATCTTAGATACCAAACACCGTGACTGGAACTCTTAGAATGGTAACGCTGTGGCCGAAATCGGCTAGGTGGCATTATCAAACAGGTGTAGGCGCGTTCAGAGTCTTCGAGTATTGACTTTACGGATTGGCAAAATCGGCTTATATTGTACCCACTGCCAGGACTAAAGCCTCTCTGCGTACTCCACCACGCGGGCTATATCACATGTCTTAGAATTTTTGGTTCGAGGACATGATGACGGCGCGATGTTTTCCTTCACAGTTTTTAGAGCAGTAGTGATGATATTAAATACACAAAGTAAAGAGCCTGTCTGGGTTCGAACTAATGATACTCGTAAATCGGGGCCAATACTACGGCCACCATTGATTTACGGGTGACACGGTTTCGTAAAAATATTAACGTTTATAACATATGGACGATGAGTCTTATGTGAATAGATCAATATTACGGATTGGATATTCTTAACTCCTCTAAACGATAAATACCGTATGTATGTAGATAAGAGTACTTATTGTTATATACTTGAAGGGTTTCTTCAATCGATTCGTTACTGTAATTCTAGATCTTCGCAGGATTTGGGCAGGCAAGTTGCGATACAACTTCTGATCTGTCTGCTTTATCTTTCGTATATCCGTCTTTCTTCGTTGCCTTCTTCTGAATTTCGTCATTTATCTTCCGAATCATTGATTACCTAAATACCTTCATAACTTCGTTATGTTAGAGTGGATATTGTGTGAGCAGAAGAGCAAAACAGTCTTTAGAAATATGGAATTTGACTTAATCTACCAAAATAACTCTGTAGAGGCTTGGAATCTACGTAGAGGACAAGGTCGGAAGACTATATTGAGGTTCATTTTTCATTTATTTCTTGTAATTCGTCTTTGACTTATAATTTATGTTTATTTGTCTTCTGATTAAAACTTGTTTTTAGAGCCAAATTCCATGTGTGTGACTACTTTCGGAGATATTTTAAAGACCCTTGATCTTCGGTTTGATATTTAAATTGTGATGAATTGCTGTTATTGTTAACAGTTGGTTTTAAAAACATCTTGAATTTCTCAGTAGAAACCGACCTTACTTCAAGTATAAAGTAAGAACTTGTGGTTTATTTAAGTCATCGAAGTAATTAATACAATCAGTACGAGACAGTACTTAGAACCAGATAGGATCAAATATCTCTAAATCACACTCCCACGCAGGTCCGTGAGAACACAACGAGATATAATTGGTAGGCAGTTAACATATTCATGAAGTCTATATTTTACCTTCGTAAAACCTTCACTGCTAAATTAATTATTGGTTGCGAAACCATCATCTAAGTTAAGTCCGCCGTGCCGCGTATCGAACGACCCAAACAACCTATACATAGCCACCTGGACGGTCACATAGAAAAACTGTTTAGTTAAACACCGTCCTACATCTAAAAAATATCCTAATCCCAACCCTAACGCTGACAAAATAAAGTACAGAATAATGTATGCACGACAAATAGAACCCTATCGCCCTAAGCGTCCGTCAGTATTCTGTTAGTATACAATAAATATTCGGCGCCAGTTGTGCCAGAACACACATATACATAGAGGAGCAAGCGTTGTAGCTTGCCAAGAACGGCAACGTCGCGTCGCTTGCCGGCGGATTCCAAGCTTGTTTCAATTTACTCTTGCTAGTTTGACAAAGTTCTAAATTCGTACTACAACTATATAATTCAAGATCGGGAGCCTTATTCACTACTGACATAAGGTTGAATTTTGAAGAGTTTTTTTAAAAGACTTTGTCATAATCAGGGGTTTGTCGGCTGTGTCCGAGGGTAGCGGGACGCGTGGCGTTCTTGACGCATTGTGTTCGTTTTTTAAGAGACGCGATAGAATCGATGTCAGTTGGCAGATTTTTTATTTTACCGTTTTTTGGCCTTGTTTGACTCGAATAGAGACAGACAATGAACACAGTGCAAAACAAGATTCGCTTTGACATTGTGCTGTTGGGGAAAATGTAGTTTTATCCTCAAAATGTTTTGATCAAAACATCCTATTCAATTAAATGGGAATTGAGGAATGCCCAATAGGTACTGCATGGAAAATAGAGGCAGCAGACGAAAATTATGTCATTCACTCTACTTTTTGGAAATATCGACCAAATTAGTTAAAAAAATTACCTCGCTCATAAATAACGCCATGTGTTTCTTATAAAATGGTACCAGCTGAATCTAAATCGACTTACAGATTTACTCTATCACATCTGGTTTTTAAGATATCGTCGTTTCTTTATCAAGATGTCGCAGCGGATGATTCCTTTTTGCGGCTGAATTTTGGCCTATAACAAAGGTAAATAACAATATTTTTATCTTGGCTTACTTTTATTCTACCTGCGTACATGTAAATATTATTATATAAAAGAAAAAAATGTTGCATAGTGCTTCTCTACGCTATAAATGAGCAAAAATGATGTCAGTTCATACAAATTCTCTTAGGCGACTTACGGAAATATTGCTTGAAACACTCAGGAATCTTTAAAATCAAAATAAAATGTTCTTTTAATTTGACAATTAGACGTAAGAATAAGTTTATTACAACTTGTCAAGGTTTCTTTTAGTGATTAACGACCCGTCGCCGTGTAAAGTCGATGATTTTATCTCTTGACAACCTAAATCCGTCGATGTTCTTTGAGACAACTCACTTGGTTAACCCTATTTTCAATATAGACTCGTGTTATATTATCAATTTAGTTTCAGTTCCCAAATACTTATATCCCATGGTTAAAAGTTACATAGGTTCTATTTCGGTATTTTTTTAAATTAAGATTTTAAAAGCAAAATAAGAATGTGCGAGCGCGGATATCCACGGATCACAGACGATGTAGATACCTACTTAACAGTAAGGGTAGATAGTTATTTAAATAATAAAACAATCCTCTATAGGTGTATATTCTAAGAGTGTCATTAAGACTTGTAAAGATCATAATATTTATTTAAAAGAAGTTAGGTATAGAAGAAAGCATAGAAAATCGAACGTAAGGTATCTTGAAATCGTCCCTCTAATAAAATGGATCGGAATTCCGCGTTAATCTCAGCGAGAACATTGTTTGAAATGTGATTAATATGGATAAGGCGCCTTTGGAAGATCCAATCACGACATAGAGACATCGTGAGTTCTTCCAGAATTCTTATCAGACAGTGGATTGCTCTGAGTCTGAGCTGAATAATATTTCGATACCGAGCAAAAGTTTAGAGTGTTACGTAAAGTCTCATATAAATCGTTTCATTGTAGGTATCATGTCATGATCAGTAAAATGAATTAGTTTTTGAAGAAGAATACACACCTAATTATATTAAGTGAAGAAATGCCAGGAGGTCAGAAACACAAGACTGGAAACATAAAATCGTTTGCCAACCGTGATGTTTTATCCCAATAAACCCAAGACTTCAATGAAGGCCCTTTCTTTAGTCCTAAAGAAAGTTTAATAACAATGGTAGATAAACTACCACATTTAGACGGCTATGTATTGACAATATTCAATGAATGGCCTATACAATCTCATTGCATTGTATCGGTCATTCATTCAATATTTCCTTTTTGTTAAAGTCCGCCGATTGAAATCGCTGGTCAAAGAATGAGAATGATGCATTGAATTAAATAAAGGATTTTGAGAAACTGTGCCGTATTGGAAATTGACACATCGCATGGTGAATCGCGGATCCCGCTCCCATCTACCGGGATGCAGAGCGTGGGACTCATTAGCCCCACGCTCTACAGATTGATTGATCCATTGATCAATCAATCGGTCTAGCATTTTCCAACTATATTGGGTTTGGCTTCTAGTCTAACCAGATGCAGCTGAATACCAGTATTTTACATGTCGTGACTGCCCATCTGATACTCGGTAATACGATTCCTGTTAGTAAGACTGGTTATCAAACTTTCGGACTCCTGACGACCCGTAACGGACTGGGTGGGACTAATGATGAACCCAATAATTATGACATGGTGGCAAATTATTGCACCCGATGGCATTCGTCGTGTTGGTAAGGGAACCAGATTGTTGATGTAGAGAGTCTTTAATCACAAAGAAACATGGAAAGCGAGGTAGTATTAGCACAAGCTTTTCCAAAAGCGTGGCTTGAAACCCATTGTGCCTTGATAACTTCTGAAATATAGTCATCCAGACCGAATTTCGGTCACGGCGACTAATCTCTGCAGAGACTAGCCATCGACGACGTACGACGTGTGACTAAGTGTCTGCGCAGACCCAGGAGCACTACCTCTGCCATCACTCTTATAGTTCGGTAGGGAGACTAACACGACCTGAGAGATCAAGAATAGGACCGACGACTAAACAAAAATGTTTCCTGAGACTACGCTCAGCAGGCTTAAGACGAGAACCGTAAACAAGCGTTTTTTCGTCCGAAGAGTAGACCAAAATGACGTTTACGTATAGACAGTTGACAGATTTTCACCAAGAAATATAGACAAGCGATTTCTATTCTACAGTAGAGTAGAAATAGAAAGTGTCATGCTAGGCCTGCAGGGCTCGTGCTGAGAAATCCTCAATAGGAAAACCCCGATTCGCACGAATTAATTCACCCGAATGTAAATGGTGAATAAGGTGAATCGTAACCTTTACTTAATATAACGTTTGGCACGTTTTCTAATCACAGTGATGAGACACTTATAAGTTATAACACAAGCAACTAATACATAATTTAATAATTGATTTATTCATGTATTTACTTCTTGGGTACGGCATAGGAGAAGATGGTGTCGTCCATTCCGAAGAGTGCAACAATGCAGAGAGCTTCCTCTTTCTGGAACTGTTTTTGTTTTTGACGGATCTTTTCCGACATAGCATCGTAGGGAATATTGGTACCAGGGATCAGCTTTGTCTTGCCAGGAGCTGCGCAAGCATCGACGACAGTCGACATGTGCGAAGTGTTGTACTGGATGGTCGGGGGCTCCACTCGTTGCAATGCAATTGGGGCCACGGGGAAAAGTGGACTCTGCAAGTGGGTAGAGGCCTTCCAGTTACTCGGCTAAGTTGATGATACATTTTGTCGGAAAGAGAATCTACTTTATTTTAGACCTGCACAGTGCCTGAAAATCGAGCGATTACGAAACAAGTTTGAATAAAACGTTAAGGAAACAACGAAAAGTTAAGGGATAAGTACACTAACTTTATTACATAAAATATATAATGTGCCAATTGCTTAATTCGTATGTCTGGAATCGTCAATTCTCCGACAGATAAATTAACTTCGTGCGTATCGCCTATAGAAAATATTATAGGAATTATTTAAAAGTGACGATTCGCTCGATTCGGACGTGTACCTAAGTACTTGCGAATCAACTCATAAGCCGTTTTTTCCCTCACCAAGAAAGACTTCTTTACAAAACAGCAAAACTGATTACCTATGTGATTATTACATAATTATACGCGTTATGTTTCACAATACATTCGCTGTTAGAATGGAAACATATACCTATTATAATAATCGTTTAATTAAGTACATGGAAAGTGATAAACCAGTACCCGTTGCAAATATGTTTTTTCCTTGTTTGGTGTTTTGCGGTTTAATATACATTGTAGTTAGTAGTTTACTTACCTAACTTTTTTGTAGGTTAAGTAGTTATTCATGTTAATGAGTACCTATGTGTTTGCACTTATTTGGGCCTTTATCGTCTGATAATTTTATCCCTGTAACTCATGCTGTGGCCGTTACCCAACATTCAGAACTTAACAAAATGGGCTCGCATGTACTAACAACTGTGATTAGAAAACACGGCGACATCTTGTGAAAAGATTCATTTTACAAAGTCACATACTGGTGGGATCCACAAGGGACGATCCTGCCAGAGGTGCGGGTTGTTCGAAAGAGATACCGTCGCCCCTGGCACGCAGGCAACTGAGGGAACACGGGTGGGTTTTAGTCAGTAAAATCTGACACGCCCTCCTGCTCCACCCAGAGCGGGAGAAGTTATTTGATGATTTACCAAACTCAAAAAAAAAACTGTTTATGTTTTACAGGTGAACACATATTTCAGAATCATTTTGAAGTGTGCAAGTAATTGCAAACATTTTTATATATTTGGCAAACTGATCTTGGACTGCGGTTGAGTATTGTAAAATGATAAACTATGGGTAAGTACCTATTATTTATTTATCGCACGAAACGGGACAGGACTGATAGCCGTATAAAACCGCTTTATTGGGAAATCTAACTAAAATACAATACGGAATTACCAACTGTTATAGAAACAATGAGCAGCAGGACGCTACTTACGAGTTGTAAGGTCGTTGGTTTGAATCTAGACAGGCGCACACTATTGCTTCATCCATCACCACACTGCTCTCAAAACGGGGAAGAAAAACATCGTGTTGGAACCGGCATGTTCTAGAACCAAATATTCGAAGACATGTGATGAGACATCCAGCAACCCGCGCCGGGCCCGCGTGGTGGATTATGGCTCGCTCCTTCTCACCGAGAGAAGGTTTAGAAGGTCCTAGCAGTGAGAAGGTAGGAAGGTAAGAAGATAGGCTGATTATATCAAAATCAAATCAAAATCATAAGTCATTTATTCAAATTAGGCTGAGAATCAGCACTTTTCGAACGTCAAAACACATAAGACAGTCCCCCCAAAAACGCCCACCCGTCACCACTTCCTCTTCATCATCATTCCAACCGAAAGGCGTCCACTGCTGGACATAGGCCTCCCCCAAGCTCCGCCACTTCGACCAGTTCTGTGCTTCCCGCATCCAGCGGACCTCCCACAAGGTGGACCGATGACCTTGACAGTGCCGCAGGAGTCCGCTGGATGCGGGATTATATATATACGAATAAATAATTTAAAATTCTTCCTTAATGTCAAGCGTGTGGTTTTAAGTTCTACCATCGACCACCGGGATGTTATACCCGCATACAAAGCTAGCATATAGTTACATACTGATGAAAAGCAAGAAATTATGTTGAAGAGCGACATAGAAAACACAGTTTATGGTCAGAAGTCAATCGTGCCCGGTCCAGTCGTAAACTGCTCACAATGGATCGTAAAAATGCTTTATTACTAGTATTTGCTGCGGATTCCTTACCAAAGATTTAAGATTTGAAGTCGCTTAGGTGATGTGATATATTTTCGTGATATATTTGCGAATTCAGTGGTAAAAGGATGAAGCATTTTGTCAGATATTCGACACGTAGGTACAGTCTCTAGTCAAGCTATAAGCAGTTAATCCCTTCGTGTCCAATACAACAATGCATTCTGGATGCTGCTGGGTCTGTCACGCTTCTGCAGTGCTTCGGGTTTAAGTTTGTTGATGACTTCGCAGCGATCGTCACAGCTGCAGAAGCTGGACCCTCTGAAGCAGTGAAGCTCACCTATCCTACGACGACGACGCTTACCGTACTTACTCTTACTCCAACGACGCTTACCTACCCTCTGCGGCAGCATGAACAGTCTCTTGAATGGAACTGCAGGATTCGATTGCCCCATCGTTAATTTATCTGTCCAACTTACAAGTTTACTAACCTAGTAATTATTAGTTGTAAATTAATGTTTCTTATTTATATCCTTTATTGCATTAAATATACATATAAATTATATATATAAATATTAGAATATAAAAAATTGTAGTCCACCGGTACTGGGAACAGAGTCCAAGTTACCGGTGGTCAGGGCTACTGAGTGAGGAGCCTGCTAACGATATCGCCGTGTCCAGAAGTACCACTTTCTGGATCAAGACTTTGATCCAACTGCCTGACGAGATACTCCTCGGGTGCTGGTTTAGATTATAATAATTAAATGACTGCGATATATTTGTTCACGTTTTAACAAGAGTAACAACTGCTATCCCTATTTCATTATCAGCGGTTCCACAAAAAGTAAATGAAATCCAGGGTTGTACTGCAATCATATTCTTGCAACTCCGTTCCCCATTCCCGTTCCCGCTTAAAGTTCTGGCGCAAGAATGGGAAACGTGATAGGTACTTTGTTTTGCTTCTGATTGATGCATCTCTTCAAAAGCTGATGTTATTCTACTTTAAAATAGAAACTTATGATTTGATGCTCTTGTAGCGTGACCAAAAGACCCATATACCAAATTGCACATCAGGTAAGTTGACTTTGTTGCCTTATTCGTTGCCCATGAAATGTAGAGTCAACAAGTTTTATGTAGTGGATTTCATCGTAGACATCCTCATGGTTATCTTCCATCTCGTTAAGGAAGGTTATGTTAGCCTCAGCACCTATGGCAGGCTCCGTGGTCATCGTATTTCTGGAGATCTTATTTAACGACACCCGATTGATGTTATTTTAGACAAGTCATCGTAGAAACATGTTCTTCAACCATCAATATGAATGATTAAGGAGGTAAATTTATTATTAATCCAGTAATTTATTCATTAAAAATAATTATATCATGAACCCGTAAATGAGCTACATGACCACTTAGCTACATAATCACCTATGTCACTACTTGGTTTGACCGTTTTCACTCAACTCACACGAGTCTTAAAATGGACTTATCTTTTGATCATAAAATAAATGAGTACCTTATAATGTAATTCAATGTGAGTATAAGCTTCATTAATGAAGTAGTAATGCAGAAACAACGTAATGAAACACGTTTTATTAAGTTTTTATATTGCTGGTACAACAAAATACGTCGTAAAATAGTATGTAGTAATCGTTATATTTATAGCCACAAATGTCTGCTAAATATGGATATTTCCTCCCTTGACAACGATTGACAACGATCATGTTAACTGGCCTCGGAATGATTGTCATAACAATTAAACTTCGCATCAATGGTATGTTGCAATTTGGTGCTAATTCATCATTATTATCATCTTTACATACCAAAATCCCTTTGTGCCTCGGAAAGCACGCAGCCTTTGGTCTCGGCTGTCGTTTGTAGATCTTTGACAGTCGTTATGGGTCGTCAGTCTTGCCAAGTCGTATTACCCAGTAATTGGGATGTGGAGGTCAAATAGGTAGTAGCTCCATTTAAAATACTGGAAACCGACCCCAGCATAGTTAGAAAAAGCCTAGGCAGATTAATAATTTCAACCGTATGACGTTGTTGGATTAGACTCTCGGGATCAAGCATGCTACAGCGTATGCGCTTCCTGCATTCAGCAGATTCCAGCGATGTTCACCAGGTCTTTATAGTCCACCTTCTCTCTAAGGGTTCTTTCTACGCTTTTTAATCAATCTGAATCTTGTTGAATATATAGTTTCGATCGAATATGCAACTTGCCCTTTAATCGATTAGTACATAAATAGTTTCAAAATTAAATGTAAGCGCATATATTTTTGTATCTGCACTCGAATTACAACTTGCTTGGTTCCTTACTGATGTCTCCGAACGAATCGTTTCTTTAAGTAATGTGCCACTGGATTTTTTATCATAGTAATTTTCTTAAATTAGGTTTGTCTTGAGTCTCTTGTGCTTCATTATTTTAAACCTAAACTTAATTATTGAAAAACGAATAAAGATTGTTCCTTTTAACCTAAAACGATCGGCAAAGTCATTAGCAATCCGCAATAAATGCACTTTATATAATGGGTTGGCGTCGCCCTCTAAATAGGGTGTTCTATTTCGTCGAGTCCGCGACGGTTTCGTATGAAAACACCATTAACACTATAGGGTGTGACTCAAGCCCGGAAACCGACAAGGCGAGTCAAGTTTTTCATCGTCACCGTTATCTCATGAGGATGTGAAGCAATGAAGGTTATGATCGCAGCTACTAAAAAAACTACTGGTTTTTATGAACAGAATATTGAGTGTCCGTGAAGGTTAACATGTAGAATTTATTTCATCAACATGATGCCTACATACTCTGACTGCCGTAAACCAGAATATTATAATGGCGACCAGTAGATAAAGGTCGACGAGTCCCGGAATTATGAAATAAAAGTAATTAAACTGTGTTGGGACCTGTAACAAAAGTAATCTGAAATGAACAGTGAGAAGTAAGAGAGTTGGGGAAGGCTTCGATCCCTTGCATCGGCTGTAAGCCTCCAAAGGTACCCACGGTCTTCCTAAATAAAGTCTAAAATTTTGCTTCACAAACTTTAAAAATCTGTAATGACCACGTAACCGCTGCGCTGGAGCAAATATGTAAAGATAATAACATAAAATACCTAGTTGTAAGTAGTGTACCGATAAAATTATGAATCCGATCAGAGATTTTAATCAATTGCAAATATTTTTTGTTTACAAATAAGATATAGAGATATAAATAGGTAGGTATATATATTTATATAATCGATAAATACAGAGATAATAAACCAATATTGAAATATTAAAGCGTAGATCGGCAAACATGGTTTATAAGGTATACTTACAATAGGTATATGTGCTATATATATAACAATATATCTTCACTTATTGTTTTTTTTTGACAGTTTGTTGGAAAAATCAGTCCCAAGACAGGACCGTCTTTTCAGATAAATCAAGGAGTTAATTAAACAAGGAGACACGCTGTCTCCGAAATTATTCGCGGCCGTACTGGAAGAAGTCTTCAGAAAGTTGGCAGCAGGTCGGGCAGAAAGAGGCATTATGGTTGGACATAGGAGATTATCCAATACCCGTTTTGCCGACGATATTGTCCTTTTTTCGTCTTCAGTTTCCGAGTTGACTCAGATGATAGAAGATCTTAGCACGGCAAGTCTAGAGGTCAAATGAACATGTTAAAGACCAAGTTGATGACGAACAGCATGCATCAAAGGATCACCATAGCGGGTGGGGAGGTTGTACATGTCGATGAGTATCTCCATCTCGGCCAAATAGTGTCTTTCCAGGCAAGACAAAACAAAGAAATTGCAAGACGCATCGAAAATGCCTGGGAAAGCTATTGGGCCATGAAAGATTTAATGAAGGGCGACCATCCTCTATCGCTCAAGAGAAGACTCATCCACGTATGTAATCTTCCCATTCTCACGTATGGTACTCAAACATGGTCTTTGACAATTTAGCAGAGGTCCACGCTCGAGGTTTGCCAGAGAGCTATGGAACGGAGTATTCTTGGTATCTAACTTGTGGATCGGGTTAAGAATACAACAATCCGTTCCATCACCAAAATAACTGATGTCACTCGGAAAGCTGCTACGCTTAAATGGAATTAGGCTGGACACATCTGCCGTATGTCAGACGATCAATGGTTGATCTTACGACCCAGTGGGTCCCGCTTAATGGCAAACGACATCGCGGCTGGCTCAAACGGAGATGGCGGGATGAGCTGGACTCCTTTACGAAAGATTGGTCCGTGACAGCATTGGACAGAGAGAGTTGGCAAGAGAGTAGGGAGGCCCTTGCCCAGCAGTGGGACGTTATCGGCTAAAAAAAAAAGTTTGTTGGAACGCGCTAATCAACAAAATGTTTATTTTTTTGCATTTCTTAGCTCAATTCTTAAGGAAAAACGCGCTACATCACGCTTCAACCCTTAGAAGTCAATCCTAAATAACAAAAAGAAAGAACGCGAAAACTAAGTTATATTATTCGGGCGGGAAATATGGCTGTTATTTTGGTATATCGTGCTATAGGCGCTATAGCTAGTAATTGAATAAGAATGTGAATAACACTAAAAAACAGAAATAAGTACATCAGGGGCCATCCATAAATTACGTCAGACGTTAAGAGGGGGGAGGGGGTCAACGAAATTTAACATTGTGTGACAAGGGACGGCCCCCCCCCGTTCAAAAGCTTTGTGACGTTACATATCAAAATCTCAAATACTAAAACTCGAAATTTATATGTAAACCAAAGCTTAAAAATCTTTATACCCAATTCGATCTATAGGCTGATGTAGGCTTAAGTCGTCGGAGAGTGCACGCTTGTTGATTACTTTTAATTAAATGTTAAAAAAAACATGGAAATACTGCTGTTTTAATTAAAATACTTCTAACATAAAATTTAAAAATATGTGACGTCACACAGGGGGGAGGGTGTTTCACAAGTGTGACCACCTGTGACAAGGACGGGGGGGGGGCACAAAAAACCATAAAATTGGTGTGACGTCATTTATGGATGGCCCCTAATACGGTTTCGTAAAAAATAAATACTTAATATCATGTCTTCCGTCCTCCGTGCGGTCCCGATCCCGTCCCATTTTTGAAAATACTCGAACTATTCCTAAGTTCTGTAAAGAGAAAACAAGAAGAAGAAGAATAAATATTGCTACAATACATCGCATTTGAAAATGCGAATCCGTAGTAAGGCCAAATTGACCACCGGACGACTTGACTACATTGCCAATAACAATGAAGACTTAAAATAATAGGAAATGTGGGCGCGCTCGTAAAAACATACTTTTTATACTATTTTAATTAACTTTGACAGCGCCTTGATTGGTTTTCCTTTGCGTTCATTGGTTAAGGAATAAAGGTTTAGAATAAGATAAGTTTAACTGCTTATTAAGGTAATTTATGTTTCAGATAAAGTTAAAGGCACAAACGATGCAGAATATAGTCAACGCTAGAATCAATTCCTTCAACATAAGGCATTACAAGTACTATATATATGTCCGATAAACGACAAAAGGAAATCAACAATATTTTGTAAAGAGATGCAGTGTGTTTCAGTGCCGTACACGCTGATACAACAAGAAATACAAATAAGTATACTTATCTATACTAGTTTCTGCCCGTCGCGGTCGCATCGAATCACCCGTTTGCGCTATTTACTACTTCGTTCTCTCTGAGCATTATTTATTTTTGCTCGGCTCCAAAGGGTTCTAGCGTAATGCTACATAGCTTACAGCCTTCCCCAAGAATTGAGCTACGAAATGCAAAAATATTTTTTCGAATCTGATTGCGATTTCCAGAGATTAGCGCGTTCAAACAAACAAAAAAAAAAACAAATTACATAGTTCATTTGTTTTTTGTGTGAAGATGAGATCTTCGGCTTTATTAGTAGTTTATATAGATATAACATATCATGTGCAGTGGTCCGGTAGTCGGAGAGCGGGGAGGATCTTCGCAAATGAATACCATACAATTCGTGAGGATGATTTGGCTGCAAATACGGTCCTAAATTGTTGCTTGCAGATGTGCATCTCCGCTGTGATCTGTGATCGCTAGCATTATAAGTCTTCTATCATCATCAACATCAGCCTACGGCAGCCCACTGCTGGACATAGTCCAGCAGTGGGCTGCCGTAGGCTGATATTCTACGCAGTTGGTGAATTGAAGATAGATATAGATCTATCTTCAATTCACCAGCTGCGTAGAATATCTTTCAATATCATCATCAGCCAAGCCTTTTCTCAATTATGTTGCTATCGGCATAAAGTCATTCCAGGAAGCATCTTAATAATATCTAGTATTTTACATGGATCGCTGCCTATCTGACCTCATACTCAGTAACTGGGTAACATATACCTCTTGGCAAAACTGGTTGTCAGACTTTCGGGATAAAATAATTTTCGCAGGATATATTTTATCCACTAAAGCGCGAAGCGGTAATAAATATATACTTATCATGCATCGGCCAATTTCAAACATGTTTACATCCAACACTATGTATGTTAATGACTCAGTAGTTATAATTCATCATGTGAACTATATATATCCTCCAATAATTATATATTACTATCGGAAGCTACCAACTAGGTAGTTTATCAAGGCGGCACATTCGAGACGTACACACATCAAAAAAAGTTAGCGATCACTTTGAATAATCTAAATCTTTTTGTTACGGTAGATTATATTATGATTTCTTCTTCTTTTTAGATTCTTTATTTAAAAGTATAGATTTATAGAATAAAAAACAATAAAACAGTTCAATTGTTTTTCCATATTAAAAGGCTTTTAGTCCTAGCTTACGCTCATTCAGAAATTTGATTTAGTCAATTTTAACGGATTTAAAATACTTTTTCGCGGAAAGTTGTGATTGAAAAAATGCCAAGAGGATTATCAAAAGTTTTACGAGCAAGAATAGTAACTTTGAGGGAAGAAGGATACAACACGAGAGAAATAGCACGCAGAGTTGCTATATCCCAATCCTGTGTCGTGACCACGTTGCAGAGGTACCACGGGATGGGTAATTTTGCTGACCGACCCCACAGTGGTCGCCCAACTGTTTTCACTGCTGCCCAAAAGCGCTATATTAGATTGCTGGTAGCCCGTGACCCAACAATCAACGCTACTAAAATAAAAGCAGATGTTCGGGCCGCCTCTGGGCTTGAAGTTAGCACTCAGCTTAGACCATTCGGAATTGCTTGCACCAGGCTGGATTACGAGCACGGAAGTCTTGGCGAGCTCCTCTGAATTCCTGGCAACGACAATGACGGAGATTGCAGTGGGCTAGGCTTCGGCAAAATTAAGAAGAAAACATTTGGCAAAACTGTCTCATCGTTGACGAATCGCGAATCAGTACTCATCCAGATAACCGACATGTCCGTGTCTAGACAAGACCAGAAGACCGTGAAAAGCAAAGAACTGCCACTGGAACTGTATTATGACTGGAGCTAGAACGCCTTTGATCCCGTATCGAGGCTTCATGACAGCAGACATGTATAGAGCAGTTGCTATTGATATAATTGTCAGACCATTCCGAGTAAACCATGGGCACCAATTTGTACTGGTCGATGATAATGCGCCCGCCCATCGAGCTCAACGAGTCCATGCTGCTCTCCGAGAATACGACATCACAAGGTTAGACTGGCCGGCCGGCTCGCCTGACTTAAACCCAAAACAGCTCGCTTAAGAGCATACTCTTAAGCGAGCTGTTTGGAACCGTCAGCCACGTTCCCAGACAGTGCCAGAGCTCAGGGAAGCCGCTATTCAAGAATGGGACAGTTTACCCCAAGAAATGCTGGATAACTTGATTCTCAGCATGCCCAGGAGGATCACCGCATGTGTTCGAGCCACGGGAGGAGTTATATTATACTGAATTTATACCTTTTATTAATAAATTGTTGTTTGGTTAAACAGTCTTTTTCTTTCTATCAAATTTCTGTTACAATTGCATTATGATTAATTACAAAAAAAAAAAAAAATAGAAAATAAAAAATAGTTTTAACTTTTAATTTCAAACAGGGTATTTCTATTTAAAGAAAACACACAACAAAGATTTTTTCTTGATAAAGTTAAATTAAAAAAAATATATCAGCTTATGCTAGTAATCACAAACTTTTTTTGATGTGTGTACGACGATAGCCTTTGACCAGAGATATGCGTATATGCCAGACTTGTCATCATGTGATGTCGGGAGCTATTCGTGTAAATCAACAAAAGAAGATAGTGATAAATAAATGTTAAATGTGACTTTGATAGTGTTACTAGTTTTATTGTTTGTTGTCCGAGGTCCGGAAATATATTTCTAGTCATAGAGATATTCAGTCTAACTGATGTTTTATTAGCAAGTTAAACGTCGAGTCAATTCAACTGAAATTTTAATGGTCGAGGCAGGCGATGATAGTGATAGTTTCCTACGAAAATATAAGTAGCTACCTATGATACATAGTTTATGATCAGAGATCGGATATTCGGATGCATATTTACCTAAAGATAATTTTTAGCTATGAAAGTATGGAAGCGGCTTTATACATTATTTGTAATATTTATTAAAAACCCCGGGATTCTTGGATTGCATAACTATTCAGATGAGTATTAATTCAGAATTAATGTTTAACCCGATACAAATATGTGTATGTACCTACTGGAGGAGGGGTGGTTTGTATTAGTTAAAACAAAAAATAAACAAATGACTTACCTAAATTAAGAGTTTTGCGCAAAGACAAAAGCGCATCCCATGTTAGCCAACATCTCAACTTTAGGTGAATATGCATCCGAATATCCGATCTCTGTTTATGATTTCAAAATTACAATATATAGAGTTCCAAGCTATCAGAATGTTTAATATTTCTTACAAGTTTTACTCTTTCTAACCATAATAGTACTCTTGTTCACGTTTTTTTGAGATAGTTACACGGATGTTGCTGTATCGCCGGTGGCACCTAGAATGTATTTAAAGAGAGAGAGTAGCTAAAAATAAAGCCCCACAAAACATCAACCTCTTCCTGTCCTAGACCCATGTTTTTCTTCCATTCTACCCACTCAGTCGTCTTCTCGTCACTCTATCATTATCTCCATTTTCATTCATATCATCCCTCATAATATAATCCTTATTAGGTTTTTCTTTAAAAATAAGAAGCCCTACAGAATGACTTACCCAAATACCTTATTTAAGTCGAGGTATATATTAATATTGACCCTTAAATACAGCAAAGAAAGGGTCACTTAACGAATTCTTTTACCGTAAAAGTCCTTACTCCGAGAAGGCGGGTGAAGCCGATAAGTGGTCATTATCATTAACCTACCTAGAGGCGATAAGAATGTCATTAACAGAGATAATGAGTTGCGATTAATAAATTACGCGCGACGACGCGATAAAAATGTTCTATACCTACTTGGTTACGCGAAGTTTCTTGATGAAATGTTTTGAAATGCGATGGTAAATATGTGAAGAAAAGAAAAGAATTTGAAAACGTTGCAAAAGCCAATTATTTTAAAAGAGTAACCGTGGAGTTTCTTGCCGGCTCTTCTCCATTGGAAACGATCAATTGGCGCCGTGCACCTAGCTTCTGACGTTTCATAAGTGCCCATGTAAGTTTCATCATCATCATCATTTCAGCCGAAAGACGTCCACTGCTGGACATAGGCCTCCCCCAAGCTCCGCCACTTCGACCGTTTCTGTGCTTCCCGCATCCAGCGAAATCCTGCGGTCCTCAAAAGGTCTTCGGTCCACCTTGTGGGAGGCCTGCCAATTTTACGTCTTTCGGCGGTCGCCACTCCTGAACTTTTCAGCCCCATCGGCCATCTGGAGCCAAGGTAACCGAAATAGCCCAAAGAACATGTAAGTTTATGTGAAATAAAATATTTTGGTTTTGAAAGACAAACGCATTTGTTTGTTGCCAGTCTGGTGCGCACACTTAGCCGCTATATAATACCAATTTCAGGATCTACGATGATGTACGTAATCATCATGACAAAACTAAGTGCCATTGATATGAAGACCAGCTCATAATTTAGATAGATAGATAGATAGATAAAACCTTTATTTAGTACACACAAAAGACATACACTACACACAAAAAAACAATTAAATGATAACAAATAACACGAATTAAAATAATAAAAAAATAAATAAAAAACAAGGTGCCCATTACATCTACAAAAAGAAAAACATACTTAGGTGCTTGAAATATAGTGACACTATTACATCATTCCATTCAAGTTACAAGGTGCGGTGTGCGTCTCAAGGTTGCACCAAATGGGAGTCCAGCTCAGCATGTGTCAGGCAAATATACCTGACGCTGATATTCTGCTGGATCCCTGCAGTGACATACGGACGTACAGTAGACCAGATAAATTGGTGTTAAGACAATGTGTTATGTGCGGAGTGAAATTATGTAAGTTTACCCACAACTTACGAGTAAATTATGTGTCATACAGCAAAGTGTAGTATTAGGAAAAGTTCTTGTTCTTTGATTGTGTTGTCTGTGTTTTATTGCTTGATTGTATAAAAAGTTAGGTAATGTATTAATGAATAATCTTAAAAATTATAATTATAGTGGCGTAGGTGTAGGTATATAAAATAAACTATTTGGGTAGACTAGATTGTGTTTACAATGAGTAAAAATAGGTAAATAACATGATTGTGTAAGTATTATGATTATTTTCCAGCAAAAAAGATCACCAACTACCAATTACTAAATACCTCCTATTCAAAAGCTCGTAACCATGAGTTTCGCTTAATACACAGATTGATTCGGGAAGAACACGACAGCCAGCTATATAATGGACGTGTTCGAAACGGTCATACCCACTTTTTTCTGCGATTCGATAAGAAACTGCCGCAGTCGAACTCTGAAGGTACCAAGACATTGAAGATTTCTTATCGGCGGGGGAATATTGTTCCAGCACTTGGATGCGGCGTATCTAAAACTTCCCCTGAAAGCAGCTGTCTTGTGCGATTGAGTGGAGAGTTGTTGTGAGCACTGTCTACTTGCGCACTCTCTTCGGCTAGCGATCCAGCTCAGTTTATTGTACAGGTATGTTGGCTGCTTGTACTTTATTACTCCAAAAAGTAGGCATGCCAAGTGCAACTTACGCCGCGACTTCATTTTGAGGAGAGAGTGCTTATTTAAGAATGGCGTTACATGACTTCTTGGTGGAATTGAGAAGCAGAATCGAGCACAAGCGTTTTGCACCCTCTGAATCAGTCGTTCAGTTCTTGCCAGAAGTCGAGGGCCAATAACCGTGTCCGCATGATTTAGATTGGATAGCACGAGTGACTCAACCAGCTGGATCCGCAGCTCCTCTGACAGATAGGGCCTTATTTTGTAAAGGACCTTAAGCCGGTAAAAACAAGTGCGCACTGACTCTGCCACGTGCGCTTCATATCTCAACCCAACGTCCATGTTCAAGCCCAGATTACGTGCCTCACTGACTCGACTGACCGACTCACCCAGCAGGGTCACGTCGAGTGTTGCCGGGACTGCACTGATTTGGTTCTTGGTTCCAAACAGCATATATTTAGTTTTAGTGGGGTTAAGTACCAAACCGTTATTTTCAGCCCAACATGCTATCCTGTCAATTTGTCTCACTGCGTTAATAAGGTATTTGTTTAAGTCGTTTTGTAGGGCTCCTTATTTTTAAAGGCCTCTTCTCATACAGAGAAGGCATGACACAACCTAAGGAAATTCTTAATTTTTGCTTATGACGACGAGTTAATCATTGGTTTCATTAGCAAAAATTGGACCGGATGGGAGGAGCTGCGGGCATATAGCTGATACCTAAACCTAATTATGACAACGAGGAATGTAGCCATGATGCGCCATAACTTTATATTGTATGATCTCATACAAACCGGGACAACCAACGGTTTTGTGTGAATAAAACTGCTGTACCATTTTTTTTTAATTTTAAAAAAAGAAATAAACATTATCCTACTTTATAATTATAATTTTAATGTGTAAGTTTTGTATGTGTGGATGTTTGTTTTGTGACTCAATCACGCAAAAACCGCGGACCGGATTTGGATGAAATTTGGTAAACAGATAGTTTTAGCCTGGATACTTTTTATCCCGATAGTAGGTATATTACTGTAGGATAATTTTCGTCATCCACGCGGGCGAAGCCGCTGGAAAAAGATATTTAAAAATAATAATACTGAAGTGCTGTGTTGAGCATGAGAGTTCAAAATCGAAAACAGAGTGTATCTACGACGCGCTCTGGATGTACTCTGTGCGATTTTCAACTCTCGGCTCTAAAGATTCGCGTTGAAAATTCTGTGGTCGAGAAAATCCCTCCGCGATTCCATTACGTCTATGGACGTCGACTAAGACCTAATTTCACCAATGAAACTGATCGTGATTAGCACATAAACCACGTTTAAGAGCTGTCAATGTCATTATTTTCTGTACATTCCGATAAAGTTCTTTGGGGCTGAAATGAACAAAAAAACGAAACTTAACAAAAAAACGACACTTTATCGTTAACGAAACTTAACGATAAAGTTCTTTGGGGCTGAAATGAATCCAATGAAACTGATCGCGATCAGCACATAAACCACGTTTAAGAGCTGTCAATGTCATTATTTTCTGTGGAATATTGACACTGACAGCTCTTGAACGCGGTTTAGATGTCCTGATCGCGTTCAGTTCTATTGGTGAAATTCGCATTAAGTGGGGTTAAAGTATGAAACTGTTTAGCACATAAATAAAGAATTAAATACTCCATATGGTAAATAAATGACCTAATCTGCATTGAATTGCAGGATGATGAGCCCGTACTGTATTGTATTGTAATTTTATTTCAAACGACATAAGTATCTACTTACCTATCTAGTTTTAATAATAATAGCGTATTAGTAGTCATATAAGAGAGCTTGTGGTTAAGTAATAAAGCATTGTGAGTATACTACGCTTGCCGCGGTTTTTTTTTTTGGATTGGAAATTGTCAATTAACTTCTCCCGCTCTGGGTGGAGCAGGAGGGCGTGTCAGACTTTTACTGACTAAAACCCACCCTTGTTCCCTCAGTTGCCTGTGTGCCTGTGGCCGCGGTATCTCTTTCGAACAACCCGCACCCCTGGCAGGCATCGGCCCTTGCGGACCTCACCAGTTCGTGCTGACATCTCTTTGAGGCGCGCGTGGTACACAACGCGCCGTCGAGCCGGGCTTGGTCATTACAGAACAGCGAACTACCCATTACTCGCCGTCAGCAAACCCGCGCCTACTGTAGCTGGGAATCAGCCTGGGATTCCCGACGCCCAAGGAGTCTCCCGCGGCGACTAAGGCCGTGAGGGCGCATATATTGGCTAAGTTGAGACGACATGAGTAACAGTCGCTCTATATATAATACTGGTATTCAGCTGCATCTGGTTAGACTGGAAGCTGACCTTAACATATTTGGGAAAAGGCTATGCAGATGATGATGTTATAGATATTTATAATCAAAATGTTTATTTGTTTTCCTATTATTTTTGATCAGAGGCCCTAGTACGAACGCGTGACGTAAACGCAACGTAAGGTAAGGTTGTGTTAGTTGTAACACCTAAGGAAGAACTACTGTAGTTTTAATGTAAATTCAAATTAATCAAAATCTTTTGCGTCTCCTGAATCTTTATTTATTAAGCTATCAACCAGCATTCACGAAAATAGTCAAATCTTTTAATATAAACCTTTCATTTGCGTTTCCTTCGGCACGATTTACGGGTATGAGTAGAGATTTTAATTCGTACAACCAATAGCTTAAGTCGTAGTTACTAAGAATAAGGGGACAGATACATAAATCTAAAAGAATAATAAAACATGATGTCATTATTTATCAGCTATAAAAAAATACAAACAAATAATTTCTCAGGGGATCAAGTGGAATTCTTTACTTTTTAGAGTGACACGAACATCGGGTAATTGATATTTTCCCTAGACCCAAAATTAATTTAATGTTGTTTCAATTTAAGTTATCGTCTATATCTGCTGTTCGTGTGCTACGTACCCCGTGGGAGCCACAGATTGCAGTTTCTATGGCTGAAATTGGCTACATGGCGTTAATGTCATCTTCAGTTTTCTTCCATTTTAATCAGCGGGATAATTGCTTAGGGCACTAACAGTAGAAATGGTCTTCATTTTGGTAGTTCATTGCGTTATTAACGTTGTTGAGCAGACAAATTCGAACATAAAAGGAATGGATGAGCAATATCCTTCCTTAAAAATGATTCAAATTCTGATTGATAGTGTTTAATGTAATTAGGATGGAGATATATTGCACTAGATTCAAACTACTCTTAGAATTTTGATTTATCTTCAACATCCGCCACAGATTCATTGACTTTTTTCATCGGTTTTTCAAAGACGAGTCGAGATCGATATGTCATTTTCTTCGACGTCTTTATCATTCTTATATCATGTCGGAAGTTTCTACTTGAAGACGACCTTTGTCAATAAGTAATTGATTGAGATAGACTGATTTGATAGGCTGATCGATGTAAGTATCGCGGTGATTGCTTAGATTAAAAAGTATTGACGTAGATGGGCATGTACTTGTTGCCTATTTCGATTATCACCAAGTTTTCAAGATGGAATGAATTGTTTATAGCCGATCGTGGAAATTCCTTGTTCAATAAGAAAGATTATTTTTCATGAATGTTCTTCAGTGTGGGTTTAATATGATCATAAACTAGCTTTGCTAGAGGCTTCACACGCGTGAATGTCGAAAATTATTCCATGGGAACGTACTATCGCGATAAAAAGTATCCTATGTGTTATTCCAAGTAACAAACTATCTGTGTGCTTAAATTTCATCCAAATCCGTTCAGCCGTTTTTGCGTGATTGAGTAACAAACATCCAAACATCTTCACAAACTTTCACATTTACAATTTTAGTACCTAATAGGATAAATAATAGCTGTATTTGCAGGTTACAGAGTTACTTATATTTACGTAATTTAGAGTATTAAACTTAAGAAACTAGGTAGGTATAGCTAATTTGGCATACAATTTCTAAATGCTGTTTGAAACCTAAGCCATCACATAATTGACGTATGAATAGAAACGTTTCATACACAAACAAATTAAAAACACTCATACATATTTCTAGCATTTACGTGCCATGTTTTTCAGATAAGCGCATTACACGCGACAGCCGTAACTAATGTATGTTTCACACACATCGTATGGGCAAACATGTCCGCCATGTAAATGCCATATTCAAATTATCCTCCATTGCGAAATTAAATAAAGACAGAAACAAAAAAAATGCTCATAGCATGCTACACAGCGCCCCTCCCGCCCCGGGGTGTGCAGAATGAATAGACTTGCACAGAAGGGCGCGACACCCTCCGCAATCAATTGAACCCTCTTCTATTACTATTCGCTATCCCATTCTTACACATACTATCTTATATTCTCCATCTCTTTTTATTACACGATTAGATTGCGAAACACAGCGAGTGATGCCTCGGGCATCGTCACGAGTTTTGAAAACAGAATTCTTGCGGTCGTTTACAAAGTTAAGTTTCACGTTGGAAAAGTGCTGGTGTAACTTTATTATGACGGCATAAGGTTTAGAAATGGTTAATTTTAGTTTTTTAAACAGTGTTTACTAATTGGGAATATATTATACTGGATTGATGTAGGCTTCGATATTGATGATGACAGCATTCAATCGCGTTGACGCTTTGGGCGGGAAAATGAAAATTGGAGGGAAAAGTGATTGCTGTGAGTCTGTCATCGTGACACAAACGAGCTCAAGTGGTTTATTTCTCTGAGAAATGTTAATTACCTATTCTATGAATGAGGAAAACTGCGGTGAGTATTAAATACGTTTTAGGTTGACAGGTTTTTTTTTCGGTTTTGGCTTCGCACGGTTTGTACATTTAGCCAGTGTCAAGTAATTTTTCTTTTCGATCAAGTAAATGGCCCGATTTTGGGCACGAAGTTACAAAACAGTCATAGTCGTCTTTAGTCAGTCAAGTCAAAGTTATTGTAAAGCGGTAGTGACTTTACAACAACCTATTATGAGTTTTTGGGGCGAACACGAAAAGTCCATGTTAGTCACATAACTTCACCTTCACTACACTTGTGAACTCACATGTAACTAAATTGAATAATTCACTACAAAAATTATACAATTTAATTCGTTATTTCACATAATTTAATGAAAATTAAAATTCGTGCGACATGTTCCAACCCGATCCCGCCAAAAACTCGATAGTCGATAGGTTATTTTTTCTTTAAAAATAAAATAATAACGACTAACAGACACCCGGTTTCAGGAACGAATTAAACGATTTTGTCAACTGCTGTGATTGGTTGACTAAATTCTCAACAGCCAATCAGATTACCTACTTGCTATGGGTTTAATTTTGACACGTCATCGCCGTCGTTGATTTTAGTTCCTGAAACCAGGTAAGAAACTGTTGTTTACCAAGATTTTACTAATCTGTCGAGACATAGTAGGCCCTTTTAATTGAATCGAATGGCTTCTTACTCATCCTTTGACATTATATCGCTACAAAACATGGGATTTAGCTTGATGTTCTCATACGTTATATAAATTAAAAAAATATATAAGATTGGTTATTTGTATGTGACCGGTACAGAAAAATACAGAGTTGTACCTACCCTGTGGCATGCCCATTTTCGTTTCAGGACTAAATGCGTTAATTAGTGCTTATAATAAGCTGTATTACATGAATTTACCTTATCTATATTATGTAACCAAGTATTAATAACAAGTAAACCTTCAGAGTTTCATAATGTGATCCACCATACAATCGGACGCCTTAGAAATGTCAAAGAGGAAGCCAATGTAATGTTTTAATAGCTTTTTTCGGCTTATAATAGTAATCTTTCCATTTTTGTAGGTGTCTGTTGGAAGGTCCAGCTGATAATAGAGCAGAATACTTAGTAGACACCTTTTCACAGATTTTGCAAAATGAAAAAAAAAACACTAGAACTAGAAAGGTGCCAGAGATTTTCGAATGGTCCGGCCGGATTTCTGCAACTTCAGTTTATATTTTTTCATGTTCTATTTTTAATTAATTTAAATAAAAGCAATCAAGTTACAAACGTTTCTTCCCATAATATCGTCGAAAGTGTTGAAAATACATACATAACACATTCCCACATCTCATCACATTCCCACTGCTGGGCACAGGCCTCGTATCTGTGAGGGAAAATGTGTATAATAAAACGAATTTAATGTCCATATTGATATTTTATCAAGCAAAATATAATAATTAGAAATGTTTGTGCGTCATACCATTGCCAAGTAAGGTAATAGCAGCCATATGTTAGCCTATATAAGGTTACCTACGCCGATTAATTCTTTATTCTACGTCAACACAAATATTACTTTAAGTTACCTATACATAGAGTATACTTATGTCAGAAATTAAAAATATACCAGCCAACGCAACGTTTGTCTGCGGTGATCGTAGTTTCTTCTTCTGTATAATTGAATTGTTTAATTGATGTATGTATTCTTTTTGGTACACCTTTTGATGTTATTTTTGATTTGAAAACAGCTTTTTTAACAGATTTTCTCTCGTTCGGGTTGTTTATTCGTCATCGCCTACTTTCCTTATTGCAATATAAAAGTTGGGAAGAATATCTTGGTCTTCATTAAGTATATCGTGTCATCTCGGTATTTCCTCCTTATATAGCCAATTCGCCATAATTATAGCTTTTGAGATAATCCGTCCGCCACCGTTTCTTTGGTCTATTCATATTTATAGTTTTAATAGTTCGAAATCTCTTTTTGTTATCTTTTAAATAATGTCTCCCATTTTTCCGTATTATATGAATATGACAAACGATTTCCAAACAATTTCTAGTAAGCCATATTTTTTTCTTAAGTTACCATTTAATTTAATTGAAATATTTGCATTTCTACGATCTACAAATCTTTCTTCAATAGTAAAAACGACACCATGCTGAATATTTAATATTTTTCTGTATTACCAATTAGTATCACCTGTGCTAATTGAAATTCATTTGCACGGTAGGTAGTACCACCGGCTCTTTGACTTCAATGCCAGTTTATCAATGTCACTTCAATGCTTGGCATATTCTTTCTTATTTCAATTTAGAGTTTTTAAAGGTATAAAAAAATGCAGACTGTGAAGGTAGAGAACAAATGCCATTTATATTCTGTTGTTATGAATTGTGCGGTTAAAGTATAGTCAAAAGAGAAAAAGATTCAAACAAGTTTTCCCGCTTAGAACAATGGAAAGCATGCGATTGTGTCTCCTCTAGCGGATATTTAAAATTAATGTGGACAATAGTCGAGCACCGCGCCACCTCGACCGGCTTCACCGAACACGCAAACGATCTCAGCTACCAGGCTCTCAGAATATCATAAGAGCTACCCGTACTATACCATTATTGCCGTCTCGCTTGCGCTATCGACGACCTCAACCCGATGGAACGAGGCAAATGGCCTTCTCAATTCCTGCTGCATGCCAAACGAAATCGTCGGCTATTGAGATAAGACCCGTTCTACACTGTTATTCCACACATCGCTCAACTTTAATGATCCCCATCGAAACCTCCATTGTGTGCTACGAAAATGGAAACGATTTCTGAAACACGTGAAGAATTTCTGTTATATTTCGTCAGCTTATGGTGTCCTAATAACTTCGATGCTTACGGATCATTTTGGCGTGGTTGACATTCCTTTTTTGTACTGGAGTGGAGAATGCTTTGAAACAACCCGAGATCGGCGCGGTCGTGTCGTGTCTGTTTGATAAAAAATAAAGTGGAGGAAATTATGTTTGGCTCGGCGATGGCGACCGCGGCGCAGCGTCTGTTTTTATCAACATGTTGTCGGTCGTTTCTCTACCGTCAGCGGAGCCCTCGTATCTTTGTGGGCCGCTATTCAACTGTAGGTTTTATTTACCCTTGTTGGATCTTCATTCAGAATAAATAATGAATGACGTAACGTAGATACAGATGGATCTCAAACTACTTCGGCTCTAAGCATTTTGTTGCCGTGTATTTTATTTTTATCGTATCCAGCCAGTATAAACTTCGTTAATTTTAATTATTATTATCTTTTATACAAGTAGATCCGTCGTTATCATTCCATACTGAATATTATGCTCATTGCTCTATAAAGAAAAAACGAGTAATCAATTGTGACGTCATATATTAAGAGTCAGCAAATAAGCAAAGGAATTTTAGGTATATTTTTTATTTCACGGCAAAATATTACTTTGTAGTTGAAGACGTGGTGCCCATATCAGCATTAACAGCGGCATTTGGAACTAGATTGTCAAGTTAAGACAACGCTGCCATGCTAGCCCGATCACTGATGCGGTACTTGCGGTAGAGAAGATGGCGCGTGCCGCGACATAGCGGGCATTTATACTAGGGCAGCATAATCAGAAAGAGGCGAACTCGCCGAGCATTGTCGCGCCGTGCACTAGCACCGTGTTTAAATTTTCTTTACGACTCTACACTACACACGTTAGACTCTGCGCTTTAGGAATAAGGAGCAATTTAGCGTGATGCATTTTACGAGCATGCGGGTAAGTCAAGGGGAATGTGTCGGATAGCCGCTTGTGCAGTATGCTCGCCGGGTGATCAGCGCGCACTGCGCAACTCCCCAGACACACGACGTCACGCACGCTCGCCGCACACACAAGGCAGGCTGGCTGGCGGCTGACGGGTGAGGTATTATGCAAACAATACCTATCGGACCGGCTCGTCGCGCCATCGTTAATACAAGGCAAATATATGCCATGTTTATGCGGAACTTGTTAAAGCATGTTGGCATTTGTCATTTAGATAATGCGAGCTAAATGTCATCTTTCGTGTGTTTAGAATTATTAGAAAGAAACAAGTATTGAATATTTAAACTCATTTGATCATTGATGACGTAATTTTTGTTCATGAATAACACCAAAGTCATCAATAAACTACTTCGTAATGGATTATGTATTCGAAGAACTTATATTAAAAATAGGCCCATTCGTTTTTTACGTGAATGAATAATATCCCAATACTTATTTCTGGCATACATCGTAACAATTCATACAATAAGCACACAACTACATAATTCTAAAGAAAACACAAAATGAACGAACTGCACGAACTCAGTTCGCGCGAGTGTTGGGTTACATTCGGAAAATGAATAGACCGAGTATCTATTTAACCACAATACAAGATCAGTTATGCTGATGCACACAGTTACAGATGAATCGCTTATGTACTAATGCCCATTTAATCACGACCTCTACTTGCGCGATCAACGACCGCTTTCATCATTCAATTGTAATGTAAATGTGGGGGCAGGGGAGGTCAACGTGACTGGGGGAGACTTGGTACGAGAGATCTCTTCGTTTGTTCTGGGCGCCTGGTAAGCTGCGTACAGTGCGGCAGGTTGCGCCCGTATCTGCGACCGTGGCGGCAGTGGCTGTTGCCGCAGAGCGGGGCCACGCGGCGCCAGCCCGCGCCGTGGGAGGGTCTCCTGACAACAGGGCCCCTCGGCCGGCGTCCCTAGTCGCTGAGCAAACATCACTAAGTACCTACATATACCTACTGCCCACGGCCACTGAATGTTTAGTGCTGTTAATAACGCCACTAACAAAACACGGTGGATAAGACGCGTCAGAGCGTCCGCTATTGTTTGGATTCATTTGTTTGTTCTACATGTTGATGCTCTACCTGATAAATTATAAAGGATTTTAGCTTTTAGTTGTATTTTATTAAAGGGGAAAACGCCATGGCACCCGCATAATTAAGCTTTTCTTACATTTTTTGCTATTTACAGGCCTGTGTCAGATTGTGTGTTAATTAAAATATGATTCGCGACCATAACAAATAATAATAAATCGTTTATTTATAAAAGCGGCACGTTTACAACAAATACCTTGAAAAAAAATTGAGCACAGTTGCTAATTTGCCTGAATTAGTTTGAACCTGTGAAATATGACTTTACAGTATTATTAATAATTAAAATCATCCATCAATAAAAAATATTGAAGTTCAATTAATCCCATTGAATGACTATTTATGAAAAAGTCATTCAATTGGATTAATTGAACTTCAATATTTTTTTACTATTTTCATTAATACATTCTGTAAAGCCATTCACGTGTTTACGGTCCCGAATATTTTTTTAATTAATATTCAGCTTGACACTGACCATCCACCTTAATTCATTAGTTTCATTCCATCATGTCTTTGCTTTAAATAAATCAAAAAATAAATTGGCTCAGTCACAGCTAAGTGATTGCAATTCTATTATAATGGATTCATGCTAGATTGCGTTTCCAATTTTTCTCAATTTGATTTGAAATCGATTCGTTTAGCTTGAAGATTAACGGTTGTAAGAATTTTTGTTTAGTTTTGCATCAGCATGTTTGTAGTAAATTATAATTGCTTCATGTTTCTTCACTTTAAAGCGAAATTTGAAATTATAATGGATGTTTTTAAAATGAGACGAGAACTATAGAGAAGTTTCTAGAGATTACCACGTGTGCGAGAATACAAACTATTTCAGGGTTCACAGCATTATGTACACCATATTAAAGTAGGTAATCTGATTTTATTAATTAATGAATGAAAAGACGAAGGAATAAATTAATTAATGGATATTTATACGCGGTATTGACTATAATGGAGTTTAACAGGCGAGTTTATCAGTCTATCCAATTGTCACAGCATTGCATTAACAGAAAGAAAACATTTTCTAAAGAAATTTCCTAATTGTACCTATCTATTGTAATCTACTTATCTAGTCTCTCCACTGGGCCAAAATAATATCATAATTATAGTTAATAAAATTATTTTACATAATTTAACTTTCTATTTTTGAGATTGTGCACTCTAATAAACAGTGCCTGTAATATGATATTGAGATAGATAAAGATTGAAATAATAATGATTATATCGCTTCCTAAAATCAAACGTGCGTGATTGATTGTCTTTAAAGTGTACACCAAAATTGCTACGGGGTCAAGCGCGACGCCTCCCGGCTGTGAAAATTGCATCTATCTCTAAATGCAAAATGATGTTTTAATGTTATAATTTAATACAAATTTACTTATGGTTTTTCTGATCACCACCCTCTTGCCCTTCCCCTAGTTTATTTGGGATCAGTCCAGCAAGTCGTCTTCTTCCATATAAAATGGTTTATCTACCTTTATCTCAGTTTTAGCTTTTTCCCGCTGCCCGCGTGGAGTTTGGATATATTCCACGAAAACCTATTACTACGTTCTATAGATCTTTCTAAGTGGCAAATTTCCGTAATAGGTACATTGTTTTCATATAACTCTTTTGGTTTAGGTATGCGGCGCACGCCAGGAAAGCTTCAAGTCAGCATGATTTTTTCCGACATCTTCAACAATCATCGTTATATTTCAGCCAATTTACACGAAACTCAAATGATTTATACACCTAAACCTTCGTCATGAATCACTCCATCCGTTGGTTAAAACCGTATCAAAATCCGGTCGGTAGTTTTTGAGTTCATCGCGTTCAGACTGACAAACGCGGCGGGAGGGACTATGGTTGTAGTGATTGATTAACCTACTCCCATTGTTGTTATATTAGGTATATTCTATCACTTCACAATCTATTCATAGTTACATTTGTCTTCCTCTTACCAATTAGTTTGTAGTAGACATACTTACTAATTTAATTAAGCTGAAGAGTTTGTTTTTTTTGTTTGAAGGCTAATCTTTGGAACTACCCGCCGGATTGAAAAAATCTTTTTGCATTTGACATCCCAATTCTTGAGGAAGATTATGGGCTATTCATTATCACGCTACAACCCTATGTCTACATCTGTTTTTTATTTATTTTTTGTAGATGTAGGTAATGTTATGAAATAAATGCTTTTATGTTTTTAAATAAATAAATTAATGAATAAATAATTTTACATAAAATAAATTGCAAAAAAACAAAGAAACATAACATTCACGGTTTGCGCTATTGGCGCCATATTTGTTGTGGTGACTACTAGCGCCGCTGTGGAAGAAACTGAACTAAATTTGAATCACTTGGCTGAGCCTTGGTCAGTCATCTTTAAAGGGCTGACTTTCAATACGCCAAGTTGTTAAACGTTGAATGATTCTAGTTCAATTAACTAGGCCTAGGCGTCCAATTAGCTGGCTAATTTAACCAGATGGCTGCGACATATCGACTTCCACAAGAACGTAGTCGCGGGCAGGAGCTACTTATGAATAACTAATGTTATAAAGTGCCTTAAACTTAAAACTAGTTATAATAACATTGATAATTGAGTTGGTCGATTAATAATTTATAATCGTCAAGTTTATGTGTTAAGATTTGAAATTAAAAGACTGAGACGCAAAACTTGTTTGACGTTTAGTTAAAATATGATATTGAATAGGATTTTGTTTCTTAAAATAATAATAATTATGTTGCTTACATTAGGTACTATCCAAGACAAATGCTGGATTAAAATCTTTCTATTTCTATAGCAATTTTCACATGAAAATGAAAAACTATGGAAAAGGAAAAGCTATGGCATAAGGATCGTATGTGACATTCTTACTAAGCTCAATGTTTCGTTAGATGTCCAGAATATGATGATGTGTGTGAGATGTGTGTGGATGTGATGTGTGTGTATCACACACATCGTGTGGTGTGATGACGTGTGTGTTGGTGTGTGTGTGTGTTGATGTGTATTCGTGGTTGATGTGATGGTAGAATATTTTTTTTAAAACCGTACAGTATTCATACCTGAGTCACAATGCACTTTACCAGTAACATAATACAGTAGAATAAAATAATAACTCCAAAAGGTGTTAGGTTTTGTTAGTCATACCGAGGGCATACGCAGGTACTTAAATAAATAAATAAATTTTATAACTTCAGTGACATAAATTTAGTCCTAGACGTACTTTTTATTATTTAACATATTGATCTTCTTCAATAGATAATAGGAATGAAATATACTTAGCCTGAATATTTAACTGAAATAACTTTATAACAAACTAGCTTTTGTCAGCGGCTTCGCCCGCGTCAAGGTCGAAAATTATCCCACGGGAACGTATTACCGGGATAAAAAGTATCCTATGTGTTAATCCAGGTTGTAAACTATCTGTGTACCAAATTTCATCTAAATCCGTTCAGCCGTTTAAACGTGATTGAGTAACAAATATCCAAACATCTGAATATCCAAACATCTAAACATACAAACTTTCACATTTATAATATTAGTAGGATGTCCGGGACTACTATTAAACGTGGCACCTATTATTATTATATTCCTGCTCTCCGTTCACTGCAATAACATTTTCCATAATTTTTATATCTTCTCCCACTGTCGTATTATTATCTACCAACTTATTTTATTATGCGGGTACATCGTAAACTTATCTCTAAAAACAGAATTTAAAATAAGAAGTACTAAAACAGACGAACTTGTTTCCCGAGGTCTCTTCGGGTTTCTTCGGTTCCCGGCCGGAAACAGGCTATTCGCAGCATCTCTTTCTAAAACGATGTGTTAGACAAGGAAAGATAGTGAAATTCGACAGCTGCGAAGCGTATTGCAGTTTATCTGCAGTTTTGATGGACGAATTTTATTTTTATTTGGACAAGTATTCGTGAAAAATAAATGAATGTCAGAATAACGAGAAAATTATTCACAAAAGATACAAAGTCCCGGTTTTTAAAGGCTTTCTTTAAAGGCCAGCTTAATTGATAATTATTTTGTTCTTGTTTGTAATTAATTATTGCTTGTTGCTCTTCTGTACTACGTTAAAGCATTTAGTATGATTATTGAATTATTATAAGTACCTACCTAATTACATTTTCTAATTAAAAGTAATTTAAGGCTTCGGTCCTGAAATTTTTTCAGGTCTGTAACTTTTTTAGTATTTAAGTAGTAGGTTTTAGGTATTTTAGGTGGTTTTATTTATAAAAGGGAATAAGTACTCCAAGACTTTTTAAATTTATAGTGTACCTAGTCATAACCAAAATAATCTCAGGGTCGACATTAAGAAGAAAAAAAATCAGGTTTTAGTAATTCGCGGTTAAAACTCTTTCCAAACTACTTCCGAAATTAAAGTTATTTTTAACCGACTTTAAAAAAAGAGGAGGTTCTCAATTCGATTGCATTTTTTTTAAATGTTTGTTTGCTCAGAACTTTCGACTGGGTCAACCGATTTTGATAATTCTTGTTTTATTTGAAAGCTGGTGCTTCCCGTGTGGTCCCATTTAAATTTCATGTCGATCTGATAGTGTGTTTCGGAGACAGACAACTGAAATCTTCAAAAAATTACAGCAAATCAATCGCGATTGCTGCTATCGCATACCTAAATATGCATTGTTTTGACCCCAAGGATGATGAACTTTCGATTTGGTGTGGGGTAGGTACTATAACTCATCATTCCAGCCGAAATACTTCCACTACTGGACATAGGCCTCCCCCTATAACTAAACAGTGAAAAATCAAAACTTTTTCCAAAAAAAAAACAACCGACTACCGGAAAAACACTACAAAGTGAAAAATAACTTTAATTTCGGAAGGCGGTGACAAAAAATTCAAATACATATCCAAAGTCACCGACTTCCGAAATTAAACTAATTTTTTACTTTGTGGTGTTTTTCCGGAAGTCGGTTGTTTTTTTTTTGAAAAAGTTTTTTCACTTTGTAGTAGACATGGGTAGCTCATGAGCGAGTGATAGAAAAGACTTAGCTCTTTTCGATGGACGTCGCTCTCGCTTACTCACTCGCTCGCTAAATAGCTCACTAGCCTAATAAGCTCACTCAGACTCACTATCTCAGTACTTCAGCGATACACCGATGACCAACCAAAATCCCCCGTCGAACGGCTCATTTGGCTCACTTCGGATCGCATCGTTCGTTCTTCCAACAATAGCTCTCCGGTACAATACGTCATTGTAGACTATCATACGACTTAATCACTGTAAATCTATCTTTAGGGCCATTGACTTAAAGTAGAAAATACTTTGGCACATTATAAAAAGGAACCGCATTGTTTATTTTTGCGTGTTGTTTACGTAAAGTCATTACATTATATAAACAAATGAAAATCTTATTTACCTTAACTCCCAACTTCCAAAGAGCTATTGACAATAATTACTGTTGAGCCAGCCGAGCCCTTTCCTTCGACCCGCGTGCAGCGTGAATCAAATGAGCTAACAGTCGGCGTCTGAGTCATTGAGCTATAGAAGAGCTAGTGAGTAACAAAGAGTCCAAACTTCCAAAGAGCTACTCACTATTGAGCAAGCCGAGCTGTCTACTTCGACGCGCGTGTGGCGTGAGTCAAATGAGCTAACAGTCGGCGTTTGAGTCACTGAGTTATAGAAGAGCTATTGAAGTGAGCTAGAAGAGTGATATTGCTCTTTAGAGTGAAAGAGCTAATCGCTCTTTTTCTTTTCAATGAACTATTTCGCCCATGTCTACTTTGTAGTGTTTTTTTGGAAGTTCAAACTGATAAACCATCCGAATTGATAACCTCCTCCTTTTTGAAGTTGGTTAAAAACCGCATAGCGGACGTCTTCTTTGAGGGTTTATGCTGGAGATTGGTATAAAATGCGTCTGCACCAGTTTAAGGAACTGTCGTTAGCGATTATGAGAAAGACTTTTAAAAATCATGCTTACCGTGTGAGTCGAAAAGAAATACAGCGGCGCAAGATAAACCTTTTCAGCTGAAAATCTGTAAGTATCGTACGCCGCTGAGTTTCTGTAAATAATACATCTGCTTTGGAATTCAATTAATTTCGGGTCATTCATTTTAAAACTGGGATAAACAGGCATTTTTAGAAGTCACGCGACGATTTAAATCACGACGTCTCGGGCAACTCTCCAAGCCGAGTCTCAATTCTTCTCTAATCTCTTAAATATGAAATATTTTACAACATTAAGCACATATCAATACTAAGTAGGTACTAAATTAAATGACTAACTAAACAGGTAGATATAGGTACAAATATCTAAATACAAAAAAACAGACATCCAAAAAGACACTACAACAGGAAAAAATACTTAAATTTTAGAAGTCGTCTTTTTTTGTATTTGCGGGTTTTTGCAACCAACTGTTGTTAGTCGTTATTTTTAAGGAGTTGCGCACTCAAACGGCTCGTTGGCGCCGCTTGAGGGTCTTAGCAGCCGCAGCAATGGCGCGGCGCCAGCACAGCTCGCCGTGCTAGGAACATGAGTTGGCGCAAGGCTGTCGACACAGGTTGCGTCCTACACCAGAGGCCGCCCACCCACCTTCCAAGGGAACAACGTCATGCCGTATGTGATCTCTTCCCATCGTCACCGAAAGCTGTTTGGGTCTAATACCGCTAGTACGCGCGGTGACAATTAAGGGTTCGACGAATAATACCGTTGATTCTAGTGTGCCGTCATAGTCCTAAGAATTGCCGAACTTAAGTGGCAGTGAGCAGGGGCACATTACTCGCAGAACAGACAGCCGATTGGGGCTGGAGTGGCGACCGCGTTAAGAAAGACGAGAGTTGGAAGGCCTCCCACAAGGTGAAGGCTGAAGGAATTCGCTGGATACGGAAAGCACAGAACCGGTCTGTGGCGACATTTACAAAGCCACATGCGAACTACGCATCAAAGACCTAACGTCACACAAATCCTGCATCGCGCAATCAGAGTTTACCGCGCGACGACTAGGTAAGCATATATACAACATCACGACATCAACCCTCGGGCAGTTGCCCACCAGCAATGACTATATATTCTCTTTGCCCATCAGACACAACACTCGTCTGGTCGGAGGATCCTACCTTTTCCATAGAGTATGAGTGAAATTGCCGTGCCTATGTCCAGCAGTGGACGTCTTTCGTCTGAAATGATGAGTGTGCCGAGCGACTTACGCTCCTGCAGCGGGACCGGCCATGGTGACCGAGACTGTTGACTTCATCGCAGTGACACCGATGCGCAGCAACAAAAGGTCCGCCGAAAGCGGAGACACGCAGCGAGCCAAAACTATATATTATTATTATCAAATTATACTTCAAATCTTCGCGAAGGTCGGTCGTAAAAGCTGATCGGACAAAACCCCTACAGTATCTTCCGACATTTAAGACTACCTAGAAGTTACGCGTTTAGTCTAAAGATAACTTCATCCTATTAACGAAACCCGTTAATCTAATTCTAGAGTCGTGCGCGAAAAAACGTTCCGACGTCATTGAGTTTGACCATAGAACCACTATTGTTGTCTTCGGAGAATATTTAGAAAAAACGTCTTTCACTATAAATTGGATTTCTGTTCAATTGGATGAAATTGAATTGATCTAAGGTAAACGCAGGTATTAACGACCCCCCTAAGGCAATTTTAAAATCAACCATATTTTTTTAGTATACTGGTTCCTCTAAAGATTAATAGTTTCATTTTATATGCTAGTGTTATGTATAAAAAATGTATTTACTGAATCAAATACATTTAAATAAAGGATTATCTTGTAAAAAATAATTTACAATGTGACTTAGTCGATTGTTGCAATTACCGACCCATAAAAAACGGCTGTGAAGCTATTAACGATTTTTATGCAGCTATTCCCGATCGTGTTTGAGAGGAGGCCTTTTTCCAGCAATGGAATGTATATAAGCTAGTGATGATGATGATTACCGATCTTAATAAATTATAACAAAATAAAAATGCAAATACTTTTTATTATTTTTTTTGTTTCGTTATTTTTAATAAAACAAATTAGTACTTCTTAGTAATACCTTTTTTTTTTTTTTATTTTTTTTTAGCTTATAGCGTCCCACTGCTGGGCAAAGGCCTCCCTACTCTCTTTCCACCTCTCTCTATCCAAAGCTGACAAGGACCAATCTTTATTAAAAGAGTCCAGCTCATCCCGCCATCTCCGTCTGGGCCTGCCGCGATGTCGTTTGCCACTAAGCGGGACCCACTGGGTCGTAAGTTTGGGCCATTGATCGTCTGACATACGGCAGATGTGTCCAGCCCAATTCCATTTGAGCGTGGCAGCTTTCCGAGTGACATCAGCTATTTTCGTAATGGAACGGATTGTTGTATTCTTAACCCGGTCCACAAGTTTGATACCCAGAATACTCCGTTCCATAGCTCTCTGGCAAACCTCGAGCGTGGACCTCTGCTGAATTGTCAAAGACCATGTTTGAGAACCATATGTGAGGATGGGGAGAATACATACGTCGATGAGTCTTCTCTTAATACCTATGAACTAAATAATTATAAACTTTTAAATTAATCAACATAATACTATTAATACACATATATATTTTAATTTAAGGAATAAATTCAAACTCCAGGATATTTCCTTATGCTATTGAGATCATAATATTTTTTTGAAAATTATAATATTAATCATCACAGTCACTGCTTCACCTCTTTTTAGAAATAAATTGCAACTAGTTAGTTACATTATATGATTTGGTACAACTGGTGCTTACAAACGAAACATTAAAGTCACTTAAAAAATACATTCATCATACTTTTCGCCGCTTTTGTGGTTCCATACTTCTGGAAAAAAATATAATTGTATTTTTTATGTTGCTTTAGCCAAGAAGTAGCATTTAATAATAGGTAGGTACCTATTATGTCATTAAAAGTAGGTGACAAACTAAATAATCTATATACGATCGGTAATAGCTTCTCATAGTTGCTATTGCCGACCCTCATGGGTCGGTAATAAAGTATGTAAGTATAAACATAAATTGTATTACCGACTCATAAAAAAATGGTTATTTTAATTCAATTGACCTTCGGACTATAAAATAGATTATAATTGAATAATGTCACAAATTATATGAACACATACACACTGTTTTAAACACAAAAACAATGATTTATAACTGTAACTATTCAATATCGATCCTCGAAAAATATCATATCTTTGGTTAAATTGACAACGCTACAAGGTAAAAACTAGACAAAAAAGTTTAGTCGCTAATAGATTTTTAAAAAGACTGATAGCTTAGATTTAAACTGGTCCATAAAAATACTTGTGTTAGTGTGATTTAGTAACATAAAAGAAAAATAAAACGAAATGTTACGTTGCTGCCATTGCCGACTTAAGGGTCGTTGATAGCTGCCACGACTAAAACTGATGAACCTAACACCATCCCATTTTAATTTAAAGTTTTATCGTTTGTAATTACTTTTTATTAATAAAATGTCGTAAGAAATCAAGAGTTGACACTTGAATGAATACATTTAGTAATATAAGATAAGGTATAGATGTCATTTGTTTGTATAAATGTCTTAATTAGAAAAGTCACGTACTTACTTGAAGGAACAAGGGAACAGTACGACATTTCCTGCGTCCACGCTGCCCCTCAGTATCTGACGTATTTTATCTCTTTTTTGCACAGCTATTCACACTAAAGTAAAAGTATACGATGCTCAAGGAATAAACGCGTGTGTAACTTTGCCTACCTATAGCTACAACAGTTCTGGAAACGTAAAGATTTCTAATTACATTTATAGGTCGGTAATAACTACAGATTTTCGATGGGTCGTTGATAGCTGCGTTTACCTTACTTACTTATTTCGCTTTTCTTGGCGATTTTTATGCAATTTTTCTGAAATAACAAGAGATTATTTTCTTGGATTTTTTTTTCACTCTAATCATTTACCTTATTTCATTTAAACCGACTCTGAAAAAGGAGTAGGTTCAATGTTCGTCTGTATGTATATTTTTTAAATGTGTACATCGATTTCTCCGTGGGCGTCATTCACTTGATTCTTTTTAGTTTGGTAGAGGAACCGCATCAGGTTTTTCTGAAGACAAATTGGACATAGTTAGGCAGAAAGGACTCGATCCACACAAAGTTACTTTTGAGTTCTGGGTGTTTGAAGTTCGACATTTAATGTGCTCTTCATGCTGTGGGTTGAGTCGAGAAAAACTAGTTTCCTTGTAAATTTAAAAAATAGTGGTTTCACTACATGATAGATTCAACCATCAGGAGTACGATGGCATACTTAACTCAATTTTGGCCAAAGTGTGGATTGAGTCCTTTTTGCTTAACTGTGTCCAATAATGATAGACTTTTTCTTGGAAATAATTCTTGTTTACTCAATTTATATTAGAACAGTATTGAAGATTCACGACGTAAACTGCTCCATATTATTAAAGAAATAAATGGCTTTCCTTGAACTAAAGTATATTCTTTATTTCAGCTTATCACGCTACATGCTGAAAGGAATGTAGAACTTAAGGGGGAAGCACCAGGGTAGCGGGTAGCACACAAAATAAAAATAAAACGTTTTTTTTTTTGTTGCTATTTGCTGGTCAGTGTCAGACTATATTTATGTACTATGAAATGTGATTCGCGACCGTGATACGATGTATTTACAGAATTATAATCATAAAAATCATCAATACAACCCTTTTTTTTTGAGGTTGGGAAATCATCAAATAATTTCTCCCGCTCTGGGTGGAGCTGCAGACGTGTGAGACTTTTTACTGACTAAAAAAAAACCCACCCGCGGTCCTTCAGTTGCCTGTGTGCCAGGGGCCATGGTATCTCTTTCGAACAACCCGCACCCCTGGCAGGCATCGGCCCTTGCAGACCCCACCAGTTGGTGCTGACATCTCTTTGAGGCGCGCGTGGAACACAACGCGCCGTCGACCCGGGCTTGGTCCTTACCGGACAGTGAGCTACCCATTACTCGCCGTCCGCAAGCACGCATATTAATACAACCCTCTAGGCTCATTTAATCCCATTAAATGACTCTTTCATGAAATGTCATTCAATGCGATTAACGATGAAAAATCTGTTTAGGTTTTGGGTTTGAAATCCATTGGTTTTCTTCTACTTCTTCTTCTCTCACTGCTAAGAGACGCGGTTGGGAAGTTATGCGGTCTTCTGCAGTATGAACCGCTTGGTAAATGCAGCCTCCAACAGCCTTACTTAACGAAGGTGGAACGTGGTGGTGGTCTAGTTTCATGATATCTGCAAAGGCTCATGAGCCTTTCTTTCCAGATAAAGTATGATTAAGTTCCAAAATACAATTAGGTATCCAGTGTTTTTCTGCTATGAATAAATTCAGCATCATGTTCTTGTCGATCTAATGAGGCCCTTAAAATGTCCAAAATACGATTAATCTCTATATTTCTAGAGACAGACGCAATTGCCGCCGTTGGCGTTAGGGAAATCTTATTTCCAGCAAGACTGAAACAAAGACAAAGTTGGTAATTGCAAACGAAAGAGTTTATAATGATGTCTTTATTATTATGTGCCGTGTGTTTTCCAAATTATCATTCAAAGATCTTGTTTTTCAGTAACTACGTATGGGTTCTGTACAGAAGTGGTTTCTCCTTACTTTCGACATAATACTTACCAGTTTTAATATTATTCGTGTGGATCATGTTCAAGCTAGACCTTATGGATATATGAATCATATAATTATTCTTATTTGAATTCAGAATATAATGACAAGCGAAAAAGGTTTCAAGATTTGTCATAGCTTGAGCGGAAAAGGCGAGGCGTCATATCTCTACTAATATTATAAAGAGGTAAAGTTTGTGAGGTTGTAGAGGGTAATTTCTGGATCTTCTGAACCGATTTTGAAAATTCTTTCACCAATAGAAAGCCACGTTATTTGTGAGTGTCTTAAGCTTTATATTGCAGATGCAGATTGCAGTGCGATGCGCGCTCGAACACGGACGTGTTTTCACTGTACACGGCACGAATTTTATTCCCGTGTTGCGCGGCCATAGCCGCTGCCCGTAAACGCTATGAGTTCCAAACCACTCATAGTCAATGAGTTGCTGGCATTCCTAGTCCATGCTATCGACTACATGGACGAGGTGAGCATCCTGCAGATATGCCGGTCCAATTTCAAGGAAGACGAGATCAGCAGCGGGAAACTGTTACTGTTCCAGTCACTTGGAAAACTAGACCAGATGCCGTCTCGCCGCAGAGATGGAACCGAGAAGAGTGTTCAAGATATCGTAGATATGTTGAAGAAGTCTGACCCGGACGACGTGCCTGATTTCGTGGCGAAGGAGCTGAGTAAGCTGCCCCCCGTCACGTTTGATCACGTCGACGTTACACGGCTGCTAAAGGACATCACTACCTTGAAAGCGGAGATGACCAAGATGCAGTCCAGATTGGAGGTTTCTGAAAGAAACAATATTGAACTACGTTCAGAAATAGCATTATTGCGCAATGTTGGTTCGGTAATTGGGTCACCAGAGGCCTCAAAGGTGAACACGCGTCGAGGGGCGCAAAATGCATCCATCGGCAGTTTTGAATCGGCGAACGCAAGTACGTCACCAGCTGCTGAAAACGCTGAGCAAGCGCCGCCCGCCGCCGCCGTCGCCCGCGCCACAACACCGGCTGCGGTAACGTCACACGTAGGTACGTCGACCCCTAAACGTGTCTACGCTGATATTGTTGCCACTGGCAAATCTAGTGCGTCGCAACCTAAGCGACAAACCGGAAAAGGGGAAAACCTGAAAAAGGGTACTCAACCTGCCCTGACTGCGGTCCGTAGCTCCTTGCCAAGAACCGGCCTAGTTGATGAGGAGGGTTTCACGAAGGTAGAAAAGAAGAAGAAGAAGTCCTGCTCTCGTAACTTGTACGGTACCGCACCGAGTGGACCCAGCATGTTGCTGCGCCCTGCTGTACCTACGACGCAGCTGTACATTTCGCGTCTGCATCATTCCACGAAGATTGAGGAAGTGGTGCAGTACTTGAAAGTGAAGACCAACTGGACTCTGAGGGTCGAAAGGTTGGAATCGCGCCACGACGTCAACTTTAAGTCATTCGTGGTACGAGTTCCAACGCACCATCTACAGCACTGCTTGAAAGAGGACTTTTGGCCGAAAGGTGTCGTATATCGACGTTTCCGGGGACGGTTACGTGACACCTCGCAGCAAAACACGATGCCGACGACTTTACGTGTTTAGTTATAGTTTTAAGCTGTTTATTAATATGTATTAGTTTGTTATTATTGTTTAAGATTATTTTTGTGTATTTTATTTATGGGCCTTAGTTGCCTGATAATAAAGTGATTATTATTATTATTATTTCGTTTATTCAATCTAACTACATATTTCAATACATTTTTAAATATTTTTATAAAATAACCTTATAAAAAACATTTAAAAATATAAAAAATAGTGGTCCGCCGGTATCGGGAGCAGGGTCCAAGCTACCGGTGGTTAGGGCTCCAGAGACAGGAACCTCCTCACGATGCGAGCCGTATCGAGGAGTACTGCCTTCTGAATCAGGCCCTTGATCCAACCGCCTAACGAGAGCCTCGAGAGATGTTGATCGAGGCTTTCGGCCATCAGTCCATTGGCTGATACGACAATCGGCACAATGACAGCCGAGTTCACATTCCACATGTCAACAACCTCGATTATTATTATTATTATTAACCCGAAAAATTTAAAGACTTTTTCGTGGTAGTCAGATTTGCAAAGTAAGTCGGAGAACAAACGGTCGAATGAAAACGTTTCTTACGAACGCTGCCTTAACGATGAGAGATATAATTATGATTAAGTTTTAGAAAGAAGTTGTAGAACTTGATAATGCCTATAAAAAAGTCAGCGACAGCATATGTCTAACTTTTATATTCAGGTCACAAAAAGTCGATTTTCATATTAAAAAAAAAAAATTAAATCGTTTGGTCATGTTTATTGGTCATATTATCAACAATTATGAATTCTTATCAAAATAAGTATATTTATCGTCTCAAGTGCTTAAAACAAAAGAGTTTTCCTTTGTACTGCACATAATTTGGACGAATGGTTAAAGAGTTAATACGACATAGGTATGGAACCGCGACCGTGTCGTAATCTATTGAGTGATACAAAAATATTTACCCCATATTTACCCAACGAAGTGGGCACGGGTCAGCTAGTATGATATAAGTACCCTCTTCATTCAGTTAACATACTGAAAGTGAAAAACAAACACGTTATTGGATGATTTCTTAATATTATTTATTTTATACTAGGCTTTTGCCTACGGGTACTACCCGGATAAAAAAGGATTCTATGTGTTAATCCAGGTTATAAACTATCTGTTTTCGAAATTTCGTCCAAATCCGTTTGACCGTTTTGGCGTGATTTAGTAACAACCATACAAACATGTAAACATTCACATTTATAGTAGGATTGGATAGTATTTAAATTCTTAATTTTATACTTACTTAGCAGTTTAATTTAAATATTTATATTAATGATAGGATGGATATAAGTCATGCAAATAAAGTATCATCGACTGTGATACTGTTTACGAGGAAAATATGTTCAGTTAATAATTACCTCTAAAACAACAACAAGCGATCGTGACTGCACAATATCGTTTCCAGTACAACAATTTATTTTTAAGTGCAGCAACACCAAGTGCTAATGGGGCTGTTTTAAATTTTTGCATGTCTCGCGTCTCACCTGTTTTATTTATTTTACAGTTTTTTGTTCAGATCACGTAAGATTGAAAATAAAGAAAAACTGCTTAAAGTGCATTTACCTATGTAAAAACTCAGTTATGAAAATACAAATATGAAATAATGATAGACAAAAACCGATTTTTTCTCTGATTTCTGGTTGTCGTTTTACCTATTTATATATCTACATACTTATCTTGTGCATTTTGGCATAGGCTTAGACACCTATAATCCCAAAACAAAATACTAACAATTTGTTTGTTTGTTAATAACTTTGTATGTACGTAGGGGGTTTTTTTTGAGTATGGGAAATCATCAAATAACTTCTCCCGCTCTGGGTGGAACGGGAGAAGTGGCGTGTCAGACTTTTACTGACTAAAACCCACCCGTGTTCCTTCAGTTGCCTGTGTGCCAGGGGCCGTGGTATCTCTTTCGAACAACCCGCACCTCTGGCAGGCATCGGCCCTTGCGGACCCCACCAGTTGGTGCTGACATCTCTTTGAGGCGCGCGTGGAACACAATGCGCTGTCGACCCGGGCTTGGTCCTTACCGGACAGTGAGCTACCCATTACTCGCCGTCCGCAAGCCCGCGCCTACGGTGGCCGGGAATCAGCCTGGGATTCCCGACGCCATGTTTTTATCATTGAAACTACCAGTCGGATTGGAAAAAATCTTTTTGAATTTAATAGCTAAGTTCTTGAGGATGGTTATAAGTTATGTAACATTACGCTACGACTCTTAGGAGCCGAATAAAAAGAAAAAAAGTAAGAAGAACGCTAATCGCAGTGGGTTGGCGGACAAAACATCATGCGGATGAAGTCGTGGGCATAAGTATAGCCAGTCAATTATAAACAACATAATATTTGATGATAAATCATGAAAAAGCATGCAGTTTTAGTTAGCGGAACACTTCGCTTCTAAACATTACACGACATAACTCAAACTACATTGTTTAGATTTTTCTTTGTAGAAAATATAAAAAGCGAAAACTTTTCGTCAAATCAAAAGGAAAATTTTCATAACATTGTGTAAAAATTATTAGAATTTTCCTCCAAAAATAATCGAGCACTCCAAGTTAAGCCCGCCCTTCGTCCAAGAGTACAAAGACCCAGCTACGGGGGGACAGGGTAGGCAGTACGGCAACATCGCACGACTGCTATATCGATCCTCTATAAAACTCTGCCAGCAAATAAAGCGCTTCAAAATTCTAAGCTCACTAAACGCCTGTTTGTTTACAGCGCTGTAGCTGCTTTGAATGTGTTTATAACTGCTTACGTACTCTTTTGTGATTAGAATTTCAAGCAATGTAGCGCTGTAGGAATTTTACCGATACTAGACACTGCGGTGGAATCAAGCGGTGAAGCAGATTTAGTTGTTTAACAAATCTGCTTCACGGCTTGAAATTTGAGCATGTGTGGGTGAGGGTTAGGGTTGCCAACCATACTGTAAAAAATTATACAAAATTTTGTTTTCATATTTAATGCCTACTGTTTCCTACTGTAGGATTTAAATAAGGCAATCACCAATCCAACATTAAAGAAAAAATTGACAACCGTCCCTGAAACTTTTTATATTTTTCAATAATAATGAGCTTGTCAATAAAAAAAATAAGTTTAATTTTTATTTTGGCGAGGACTTAAAAATGAAGCAAAACAAGTAAGCTCTTTAAAAAAATGTGTCATTCAAAATATTATAAACCCTAGAGCTTCTTTTACTCACTTATGTAAATACAAAAGTAGTTCTTCATTTTCTTTCACTACAATATTTTTGTAAAAACTGAAACTTGACAACCCTAAGCTAGGGTTAAAATGGGGTACATTATAAAGGGTGTATTTTTTCCCTCAAAGATTGAAAGTTTCTGGTGAAGATGAAAAGTACCTACGCAAACGCCTTAAAGTGTTAACTGTGGTTTCTTTAAATGGCAACGAGGTCTGTGGTTTGTTAGCTGACTATATTAGGAGTGTAATTGTTGCGCGACAAGTAGAGCACATTAATCATGACTAGACTGTAAAACTAAATATGGATGTGGAGGATACTTGAGGAAACCTTCGTTTTATTAAATAGGACCTATTTTAACATTGGAACCTGTAGGTTAAGAAATCTTGGCTCTGGCCCTGGCCCTGTTATACCCGAAATTGCTGAAAGTCGTAGAACAAAATAATATTAAAATACCAGTGCTTGTGTCAGCAATTATGTAACCAAAACTTCGATCAACAATAGTAGGTACTAGAAGTCCGATGAGCAAATAATCCCTACTAGGTCATCATCATCATCATATCAGCTGAAAGACGTCCACTGCTGGACATAAGCCTACCCCAAAAGGGGGGGATTTGACATAATCGCCACGCTTGGCAGGCGGGTTGGCGGTCGCAGTATGGTGGTCAAATGCATAGAGAACACTGCTGCCCATTCTCTAGTAAGTCCCTTAGTCGCCTTCTACGACACCCACGGGAAGAAATGGGATAGTGCTATTCTTTTACGTCCGGCACCACACGGAACACCCTACTAGGTAGGTATATATTAATCCCTACTTAATATTATAAATGCGAAAGTAACTCTGACTGTCTGTCTATTTGTTACGCATTCACGCCTAAACCGCTAGACCGATCGTCATGAAATTTGGCAGAGATATGGAGAAGGACTTTTTTACGCGATTACCGACACCCACGCTGGTGGAGCCGCGGGCGACAGCTTGTATTATAAATGCGAAAGTAACTTTGCCTGCCTGTCTGTTACGCTTTCACGCTGAAGCCGCTGAAACAATCTTCATGAAAATTGGCAGGGATATAGCCTATGTACTACTTGCCTGTGTAGGCTACTTTTTTACGCGGTAACCGAAATCCACGCGGGTGGAGCCCCGGGCAAAAGCTAGTATGGTACAAAAACTATGTTGCAAGATAAGACTATCTTACAACATAGTTTTTTCAACCTTATTGCTTAGAAATTATGTTTTATCTATCATTTGTTGTAGTGTGTTACCCAATTTCCCCGCTGAGCTGTTATGCTAGTAAATATTAATTAATTTGACCATACGGTAGTTCAATAAGACTTGTGACTAAGTAATACTAGCCGCACGGATCGATCGATCAGGTTAAGCTACGCTTGCCGCGGTTTTCCGTAGACCCGTAACGACTGTCAACGATCTACAAATGACAGTCGGAACCAATGGCTTATCGTGCTTTCCGAGGCACGGAGGAGTCTCGATATCTAATGCATGGGTTCACCCATCCACGGGCCAACCTCGACGAGTCAACCCGTGCGGCTATTATATGATTTAATCATGAGCCCATCAATAGGTAGTAGAGATAATCACAGAAATGAAAACACATTCGACCTAAAGAAACCTTACTCAGACTAATTTACGTGCACCTATTTATCAATCAATCAATCAACTTAGCCTATTGCAGTTCACTGCTGGACATAGACCTCTCCCAGACTGCGCCACAACACTCTATCTTCCGCCTTCCGCATCCAGTCTGTCCCATCCACCTTTTTAAGGTCGTCGGTCCATCTAGCTGGGGGGCGTCCCACACTACGCTTGCCGATGCGCGGTCTCCACTCCAGGGCTGGTCTGCTGCACCGTCTGGTGACCTATTAAAAAAAGGTGTGCCTATTCAGAGCAAAACGCTCTAAATAGGCACACCTATAAGTACAGATTAAAAAATCTACTTATAAAGTTCAATAAAAAACCAGTAGATACTGGTTGACATGAAAATTTTCGCAGAAAAGCGTAAGCTGCGGTTTTTATAATCAAAATATTTAGTAATTAGGAATCCTCGAATGACGACGAAAACTAATGAACAACAGAATTTTCAAAGACATGCGTAGGCGGACGCTTTCATGCTCACAGTTCTCATTAAATGAATAGGTAAAGGTAATCTTCTTATGATTTGACGTAAACGATGCAAAGAAAAGAAAATTTTCGTTTTCATTTCCGAAATTGAAATAGAGACCATTGCTTTGTCAACATTAAAACTAAATAAGCTAGGGCAATAAGCAGATCTTGAAAATCTTAGTGAAAGTTTTCAAGTGCTGGCTAATGAAAAGGATAATCACTACTTACTTACTTACTTATAGAAAATTATGACGAACGAAGGCGTCCGTTAACGTGAAAGCTGCTTGACAATACTTAATCAGAGTAATGTGACTTTAGTATTTACCAAATTTTATTAGTAAACTAAAAATCGGACTCGTCTTCTCTCTGTGAATCAATCATAAGATTTCAGAATCAGAAAATTATGCACTAAAACTCACAGGTCACGGTAAAAACGTGTTTCCATTTCAATTATGCGACTGAAATCGTGCGGCAATAGGTGGGACTGATTCAAGATAGAATAAACTGGCATAAATTAGAGAAGGTCAATGAGAAGAAATCAAAGAGAAATGGAAGAATTCAATGAGGGCTGCTAAATGAATGGGTAAATAGACACTTAAGGCCAATTTAATTGCCAGCAGAGAGCAGTTGTTCTCTCCAAACGAGAGACTTATCGGCACGAACAAATAGAAATAGCTTCTGCAGTGTTAAAAACTTTGCCATCAAGATAGGCATACATGTATTTGAAGTAGGTTTTATAGTCATTATAATAAGCTAGGATTATTCATGGATTGCGGAGATGACGGCCAGTTTTACGAACTGGGGTCAAGCCCAAAGCACGGACTGAATTATGAAACGGAAACGGCTCACCACGAATTGAAGAATAGCATATTTTATACAATAATAACATAAGTATTACTAAGACGGACTGGTGTTTGCAACTCCACATCAAGGCGCGTATTTTGTGTACGCGTGTCATTTGATCCACTCCAGTTCCTGAAGGAAGGCCTGCAGCAACTCCTTGGTGTTACTGACGATCTCACGGAATAATAGCATAGATAATAATGATTATTCGAGCAAAATCAGTGTTGTTAAATGCAAAAATATCTACTGCATTGCTTCGATTTTAATTTTGAGTTTGAAGTGCGTGGACCGCATTCACAGAATTAATCGCTTGTAATCAGTCTACTGAAAATAGGGCTCATTCAAAGTAATGCTGTGACACCCTCTCCAACGACGACAGGATCCAGTCTACCTTTGCTGCATGAATTGCAGTAAAAAAATTAAACACTACCGATGTAATGACGAGGTTGAAGAGATTGAATGCATTAAGGGTATCCGGCGAATTCTAATTTTCTTAAGTTTTATGCAAATTGCAATCAAAAATATAAATATAAGATCCAAGAAGTTGACGTTACGAGATTTCTGGGTATAAAGATAGATAATAATTTGAAATTTAAAGAACATATCCATACAATATGCACTAAATTGAATACCTTCTCTTATGCATTGTTTAAACTTAAACAAACTGTCAGTACTGCTACAGTCCTTACAGCCTACAACGGCTATGTTGCACCTACTCTAAAGTATTGTGTTACTTTGTGGGATAATTCTACTAATAAAGATGCGATATTTAAAGCCCAGAAGAAGTGTATACGAGCCACAACTGGTATATACGTAATTGACAGCTGCAGACCACCATTTTTAAAATTAAATATTCTTAAGTTACATGTATAGGAATAATACAAACTACTTTCATAAGGTAAATAGCAAAAGATACAAATTCAATATATGTTTATCAATCAATAAAACAGCAATTATTAAATAAATAAGAGTGTTTCACGCATATAGATATAACCATTTATCAAATTCACTTCTGGAGATAAGTGATATTTATACATTTATAAGCAATATAAAAACACTGTTACCTAGAAAAGCATATTACTCTATCACTGAATATTTACAGGATAATCTTATATAATGATATTTCATACGATATTTTAAATAATATCTTTTTATTGTTATAGTCTAGCTTCGTACCTGTGTTTGTGCATTTGCATGCCTTATGGTAGGATATGGCTAATGGATACTATTATTTATAAGTAAGACCTTTACTTTTGTACCCATATTCGCAAATGAATAAATGATTATGATTTTTAAAGAAAAAAAAATAGATTTAGGTTCTTGTTGCATGTTGATTAAAATATGATTCGCGAGTGTAACACATAGGTTTGTATTAATCGAATTATAATCATTAAAATCGTCAATAAAACCCTCTAAATTCATTTAATCTAATTGAATGAAAAAGTCAACAGCAGGCTTAGCACGACCACCGATTTGTCGACGAAAGAATAGACATGACTATTAACTAAATGATGTACAGTAGGAGAAGATAGCTATGTTTTTCTATTAATTATCACAGTTATGCGTTCTAAACGAATCATGATTTTGTAGGTAATCGTAAATACCTACTTTGTGGCCGTCGAGTAAAAGGTTTGTGGTCAGTGTGATTTTGACAGTTTGGGAAGAAATATTCTTCCGAAATAGTCTACATTAAGGATCTAGACAAAGATCGTTAGAAATGAAAGACAAAATGATCGATTGTAGAAGAATATCTACGGTGCGATTTCAAAAATGGAGAAACGAAATGTGACTTTGTATAGAAAAAGCACTGTCTATTCTTCATAGAAATAGCAAAGCGTCATGCTAAGCCTGCAGGAAAGTCACAAAACAATGTAGAAAACAAAAACATTTCTCGGGCTACATTAGCGCAACCATCTTAACGGAAATAGGTCTAGAAAAAAACACTTTATCTACTGCTAGGTACTAGGTACTGACGTCTAAATGCTGCCAAATATGACAGCCGTACTGGTGTATCTTACCTAATAGATGATGGCAAAAGCTACTGTTCTTTTCTTGACGATCTCTTTGGAAAACGTCTCCGAGGAAAAAAGCCTTTGTTTATTGCCGACGTGAGATGATGGACTAGTGGTTTTTTTTTGTTGGGTGGGAAATCAACAAATAACTTCTCCCGCTCTGGGTGGAGCAGGAGGGCGTGTCAGACTTTTACTGACTATAACCCACCCGTGTTCCTTCAGTTGCCTGTGTATACCAGGGGCCGCGGTATCTCTTTCGAACAACTTGCACCCCTGGTAGGCATCGGCTCGCAAGGCCCAACAGAGGCGCGCGTGGAACGCAACGCGCCGTCGACCCGGGCTTGGTCCTTACCGGACAGCGAGTTACTCATTACTCGCCGTCCGCCAGCCTGCGCCTACGGTGGCCAGGAATCAGCCTGGGATTCCCGATGCCCAGGGCGTCTCCTGCGGCGACTAAGGCCGTGAGGGCGCATATGCTGCCTCTCCCACACGTACGCCGCCTCCTTCTTCGCGAGCATTACTACTTCGCAGAAGGAGGTGACGGCTACCTATGCACTCTCGCTCCGTACCATGGTCCATGACCAGGGCCGGACGCGAGTGATCGCCGCCGCCGATCGCCTCCACGAGGACACAGCGGTGATTTCCACCGTATGCTTTACCGCGTCCTCAGGGCTATCTTCGCAGTGGAAACACTCGGGCATTTCCTTCCGCTTTATCCGAAACAGGAACCTCCGGAAGCAACCGTGTCCAGTGAGGACTTGCGTCAGGCGGAAGGTGAGGACGCCGTGCCGCCTCTCAAGCCACTCGTCAATGAAGGGAATTACCGCCACAATCGTGGCGTGCCCAGCACTGGGTTGCGACAATTGCACTCTCCATGTCGCCATGAGATCCCGCCGGAGCTCTGGCCGCTGTGCCGCGATTTCTTACGCCCCGGCGTTTGGCCTCTTCGCGCCACTACCAACTGTGTGTGAGGACCTTTGCCTCCAGGTCCCATGGCGGCAATCTGGCTAGGAGGCCCGCCGCGCCCACCTGAGATCGTGCGGTATCCCCGGACCATCCGGATAGCTATGATCCTATGGGACGCCTTCAATCGGCGGGCTGGTTGGCGCCTCAATGTAGGCGCCCACACCGGAGCCCCGTATAGGGCCATGGACTGCACGATCCCCCCGTAGAGCCTCCAGTAGGAGGTGTTTGGCCCTCCTAGATTAGGCAGGAGCCGCTTCAAGGCAGCCCCGGCCAGCTGGATCCGCGTTAGATTAGAAGTCAATTCAGCCATAGTTACGAAAAGACTGGGCGATGATGATGAAGTTAACTTTCTGAATAAAAGTAAATAGAGGATTTGAACTTTAATTATTTCTAGTTCTACATAATTATGACAAATTTTAGAGATTTGTATTCCGGTGCTACTTCTAGGTATCCTTTTTAATATTAAAAACCCTCCAGATTTTGTACTCCTAGCAGCTATTTGATTCCCAGATATTTCATTCTTTGTCTGCAAAAGGTGTGAACGTTGAAATGTATGTTGTTTTTTAATGTTCTTCCTTCTTTCTGTTTTGATAGGTATGATCCTTGTCTAATGCAACTCCCAACAAAGCCATAACACGTTCAAATAATACCTACAACGTACCACAAACAGCCTTAGGATCCCTGTATCACATCAATACATTGCTGTTATCTCTCTTAAAATACAGCCTCCTTAGGTACCTACGGGCAAGCTACACTGTAAATTACCGCGTTTATTGCCCGGGCGCAGTCTATACCCGCAAGCCGTAACACGTGAAATGCATGACCAATCAAAATACCAATGTCGGGTCACGCACACACTGACACCCCGTAAGTAACGTGCGTGCCAACACGATAGGTGAGTGTGTGTGAGTGTGAAATGCATTAAGGTGTGAATGTGTGCTGGTTCGGCGTACGCACACATGGAGCGTGATCAGTGAGACGGAACACGCGTTCGAGGGATAACGGAGGGCTCACATTTATCAAGAAGGATTAGTATGGATGTGCTCCTCATATTTTCTTGTCTTAATATTTTTTTTAAGATGACCTATTTTTAATATTATTTTTTTAGTAGTGGGTATAATGTTTCTGCATGATCTCAATAGCTGTAATCATAAGCTTTGTTCGATACGATATCGATACTTTAACTGAGTCACAATCAAGTTATTTCGCATTTACAACTGCGTAACGCAACGTGATAGCGATTGTGGTTGTAACTGCTTGCATAACACATTGAATTATTAAATTACAAGCCAGTCAATTGAATGTAGGAATTATATAAAGCAGCCAAGTAAACTGAGGAAGCGTTGTGAGCTAGGTCAGCATTCTAGGTTATTTATTATTGTAATGCAATCTTGATTGTGAATCATAATAATTGATTTAATTGTAATGTTAATTTTGTGTCGTAAGTTCTTTGTTGTTTGTTTGAATGACATTTGTGTTAATTAATTGTAGTTGGTGTCTATACTAATATTATTAAGAAGTAAAACTTGTTTGTTTGTTTCTTTGTATGTCAGGGGTAATGTCTGGAACTACCAGTCGGGTTTGAAAAATTATTTTCATTTGATAGCCCAATTTTTGAGAAAGGTTGTTACTATCACGCTGCGACTCTAAGGAGCCGAGTAAAGATTAAAAAAAAGTCAGAAAGAACTCTAACAGAAAACCAAGTAACTTGCGGGCGGGCGATGCGATCCTATATACAACGAGTAACATAATTAACGCAAGACCTCATACACCCCAATTAGAGTATTGAGTTAAAAGCATAATACGATGACCAAAACTATTTTTTTTTAAAGCTAACTGATATTATTAAGAAAAACGTGTCGACCCAAGCATTACTTTATGCATTTAAAATTGAGTCTTATTTCTTTTGAAATAAGATTAAATTTTCTTTGGCTCAATCAGTGGTAGGTATGGCAAAATACATAATTTAATAAAGAACTTATATTAAAAGTTACTGAAATCGATTTAGTAGTCAATTAGGAACAAACTACTTTCAGGTCTTGCGTCTATTCTGTTACACCTTGTAGGATATATTTTATGTTAAAACTAACAATTCTACGCGGACGAAGTCACGTGCAGAAGCTAGTTTTATATATGTTGACAACCTGTAATAAGAGACACCATGACGAATACATTGACACCTTGTTGTTACTCAACAGCGCGTGAGTTCTCTTATTTCTGCGCAACCTACTCATTATAGTTAAATAAGTAGCTGTTTTATTTTCACATACAATAGGTAACTACCTATAATTTACGCGGTAAGACATTTCTGGTTTAACGTAAGCTAGTGATGATAGAGGTATTTCTAAAATTCTATCTACAACAGACATCTCATTGTTTAAATTGGGACTGTTTGAAGATAGAAACGTTATTTCTTTATTTCCTTTCATGATTACAATCACGCCAAGAAGTCACAGCATAGAAACAGAACCATTCACACAAAACCACTAGAAGTAGACACATTAACACAGAATACACCCAAAACAGCATTCTACAACAACTTTAATCTATCCCAACCAAAATTCGAAATTCAAAATAATACGCAGTCTTATCCATACTACGAAAGCCAGGCGTCTGCTCGAGCCCCCGCCCACATAAAAAATGACATCTAAATAAATCCATTAGGAGCTGCTCTTCCTGCCCGAGCCCCTTTAGTTGATGGCGCCCTGTTTTGACAGACACGACTTATGATTTGTGATGAGCAGCATGCTATATTAACTCTGATGATATAAATATGTTGGTACGGAATGGATTTGATATGTAAAACAGTTGGATGAATGTTTTCTTTAATGGGATTAGTTTGGTCTTCGTACTATGGATTTGTATTTGTCCATATGTTTGTTAGTGATCTACCAGACCTGAACCCATGCTTTACAAATCAGAGACTCAAATTATATAGGCAGAGCCAGTGGCGTAGTTAGTCCCAAAGGGGCCTTGTATTTATATTTGTTAGGGGGCCCTTTTTACCTGAGTGCGGTGAAGCTTATAAGTAGGGAATATTTTATGATAAATTAATAAAAAATATCATCTTGACTCGGTAGATTAAGCTGTCATTGTGATTCTGATCATACTATGAGAGAATATAAGAGCGAGCGAACCGAGCAAGCAAATTTGAGTAATCTAACTCAGATAAGGGAGCGAACGTAGCGAGCTCGATGATTAAAGGACCCAGCATAATACACAATGATTCATTGATGCTTCGTGCCGAATTGTTCAATTCGACTCTGAAGATTTGATCGGATCGGAATTTAGATAATTTTATATCGAAAAGACCGCTTTTCCTTTAACAGCTATTGGTTGTACTTAATAAATGTTTGACAGGACAGCTTGTCAAACGCTTGTGATCATCGCTATGCTGGACCGAAATAGGTTACGTTTTCATTGCGATCATACCTAGAGAACGCTAGTGCGAGCGAAGCGAGCTCAATAGTTGGAACGTCCCTAGTTTCCCTACTCGGATAAGCTAGTGTTCTGTGGGATTTTACTACATAGAAATTAATGCTTGAGAATTGGACCGGTAGTATAGGTAATTACGATATTTTAAATATTTATATTAGAAATTCATTAATTCAAACATTACTCTTATCAATAAGAATTTGACGTAGGTATTGGATAATATTTTACGAATGCGTTAAGACGGATAAACAGGTGGGGGCCTCGGGGGGGGCCTGTAGTTTGGGGGCCCCATTTCATAGATACGGCTGCTGCGGCGGTAGCTACGCACTTGGGTAGAGTGAAAATTAATTCGTGGGCTTGAATTTGAAGGTAGGTAATAGATGCCTTTGAAAAGTCCAGTTAGTAATTCGAAAAAATCATATTGCTCAAACTTAAGGTAGAAACTAAAAAGCCCTTAAATCAAATGGACTCTCTGCAGACTTATTTATAGATTCTTCAGCATCGCCTTTATAGGTATGTCTATCCGTAATCCAAACCAACTATATAAAATAGAATTAAAGAACTTAACTGGCCAAATACTGATTAGTCAATCAGTCCTTCCAAGGTTCTTCCAGAAATGCCGAGTTGGTAAAAGATTACGTTACAAATCTTCCTATGTAAGTACCTACATGAATGTAGAAAAACCACGTATTTCATAGGGTATCGTAGCTTCAAACTATATACTACCTACGAAAATTCTTCCATAGGCAAAGATGTCTTCTAGGTAAGTGCTTTTAAAGAAGACCGAAGCGCAAATAGAAACACATCGAACCGATGGCATTATCGAAAAGACTAATGCCTCAAAAACAGGACGTAGTTACAAATATAGTTGATATCATAGTAGGTTTCCGGACACACTCTACCTACAATGCTGACTAATTTATTTATTTATTTAACCATTTATGGACACACATAATATAAACAGGCAAGAAGATTAGAACAGAAAAATTGGTACAGAGGTAATGCTTATTTGTAAAGAAATCTCATCCAGCATACCTGCGATAGGAGAGAAGATAAAGAGATGTAGACAGCGTGTGTAAGGGTGAAAGAGAAAAATGAAACCGACAGCTTCGTTTCCGAAGCAATTTTAAACCCCAAAGCTACTGAATTGGGAGACAATAGATCGTTAGTTGTTTGGCGAATTATCGGCAAATGCCAAAGGGATCGCAATCCTATTACCTAAGTCCGGGGACAGTCTGGGGCGGTCTATGTCGAGAAGCAGTAAGCCGATTAAGTTATAAGCAGGCTTTAAATGTCACTTCAGTAAGTCTTCGCGTTTATTGAGTATTTCGTTTCAATTTTCTTCAAGTGGGTCTTTGAGTCATCTGTGTTGTTGGTTTGTGAATCACACTGTTGAGCTTCATTGTTTCCAATAATGTGTTTAATGCAATTATTTAGTCAGGTCTTTGTTTGTACGGCGCGATTGTCATGTTGTAAAAGTGTGACTGTGGATGTTCAGATCTGCACAACTCACTGGTGAGGCGAAGATATTTCTGGTGGTGGGTAACGGCCCCGACTTAAAGGTTGTCGATCGTGGGTTCGAACTCATGCAGGTGCTTATCTTTGTTTAAATAATTTCATCACCATTGCTCTCAAAACGGTGAAGGAAAACATCGTGAGGCAACCGGTAGGTCCTAGAACCAAGACATGTGACATATATCAACCACTACTGTGCTTATGTGATGGATTATGGCCCCCTCCCTCTCAACGAAAGAGGAGGCCGGTGTCCCAGGAGTGGGAGCATTATGCTTGCTCACTTTACCCAAAAAGAATAGAGTCTTCTATACTAATATTAAAAAGAGGAAAGATTTGATTGTTTGTTTGCATTGGATAGGCTCCGAAACTACTGAACCGATTTGAAAAATTCTTTCACTATTGGGAAGCTATACTATCCTCGAGTGATATAGGATATATTTTATCCCCGTATTCCCAAGGGAACGGGAACTACACGAGTGAAACCGCGGAGCGCTGCTAGTCTTCAATAAATCACGTTCTCAATGTAATATGCAATCGACATAGAGCTCTCCCATTGTCCTCTAGCACTTACACCCTTGCTCAAAATTGTTGATAGTTTTGTAGTATTTATGTATGTTTTAACTTTATACTATTTGGTTTTAAGATTACCAATTAATTGTAAGTATTGTTGTTATAGATATATTGATTGTATTTAATTTTACCAAAACTGTATCTTAAATAAATAAGCCAGTAACATGTGGAAACGTAGTGAATTGTACATTTACTTATAGAATATTGTGTATCTAGATATAATATACAATGTACGATTGTTTGTTTTCCCAAATAAAATAAAAATCCCAATCTATCAGGAGTTGGTATAGAATTACTTCTTCATCCATCATTTTCTAACAGCCGTTATCTGTGAAGACATCCGCATCTATCGTTTATTTTGGTCTACTTCTTCTTTTAGATCCAATCACATCCATAATTACAACTTTCCTCGCGACATGTTCCTCATTCTTTTCCATCACATACTATGACAAAAAAGGTCTTTCAAGATAAAAAAAAAACAAGGTACTCAATTCAACACTTAATTTCTTGCCGTGACTAAATCACCAGCTCTTTAATTGCAGTCATTTCTCAAAGTATCATTTACATAATCCATTAAACATAAATTTCACCCGAAATGGATATAAAAAAGAACAACTACGCAACAAAGGGCATGTACGAACGAAACCTCAGCAAATAGCAGTGTTCGCGCAATACTTGCCAATGCAGCACTCAAAAGACCAGACTCTGCTGACCTTCTCTACCGCTCTTAAACCTATCACTCTAGATCCACCCGGGGTAAGGTAAGTAATGTTCAGAGGTCTAGATAGTCTGGTCGCTGTAGTAGGCAGTAATCTAAGAGCATTAGAGCGCTCGGCGTCGCGTGACACGAAGTACGTTGACCGCACCGCTCACTGTAAAGCAATTGCTCCATTAACAGGGCTATCAATGTTCTTTATATCCTTCTAAGATACTTTAGATAAAGTTTTCTGTTATTTTATTACTGTATTTGTGTCGTATATTGAGAAATGTTAACACATACCGAAGGACAAAAAATTTGTAATGAAGGACCACGTCAAAAAAACTGATTCTATTAAAATGAAAGAGGTTTAAAACATGAACAGTTAGTTAAAAAAACGATTCATATGCGTGATAACCCTGACCATTAGTTGTACGAAATCTGTGAAGTGATTTGTAGTTAGTGCGCGAATACGGGGCCAACGACCGTGGATGCAAACCACGATAACGGTTCGCGGCGTGCAGTCCGCAGTGTTTTGACGGCCCAATTGCCATTAGCGTAATGAGACAAGAGAGAGCGTGACACACATTGTGAGTTTTGTGAGTAAGAATGGACAATCAACTATTGTTGGAGGTGCTTTCTATGAAGTGCCTATTAGTATAGCTACCTATATGAGAAATATTTTGAGAAACATTATGACTGCCGGTCTACCTACTAGTTTATCCTCGATATGTGACTATGTATGATTGATTATCAATTATAAAGCAGTACCTAACTCTATGGATTTTAAAGGAGAGTGTGAGTTTGAATGAGGAATATGAAAAAGAAAGAATGCATATGTTTGCAAGTGGCAAAATGCATATGTTTTGGGCCTAATATCTTCATCTTGTTTCTGATTATGGCTTGAATTCTCAATACCACATTAAATGATGTTTTTACTACATACGACAGAGATGGAGAGAGTATGTGAGTGTATGATAGTAACAATAAAGAAATGATTAGAATATTATTATAGAATCAGAATATTATATTGAGACTTACCTAAATAGTAATTCTGACCAAGTAAATGACTCAAAACTGAAATTACCATCTTTTAATAATACTTCACTAGAAGATCATTCAGTGCTAAAGACAGAAGGAAAGAAAACCAAAAATGGTGGAGAGGCGGAGAAACAGTATAATATTTGTTAAGCGTAATGTATTTGCGTATTTTCTAAGAAAGGCAAAATAGCTTTAATCATGAAAAACGTTAGATATAAGCGATAAGGGCAGGAGAAGAAGAATCGTAGAGATCATATAAAAATACATATTAAAAAGACGTTTAGAAATATTTATAAATTCAATAACAATCAGCATGTCAAACATCACCACTGCTCTCAAAACGATGGAGGAAATCATAGTATGGAGAACGGCATCTCTTTAATCGTAATTTTTGGTTCTACCTAAAATTCGAAAACACATCTACCAACTCGCACTGGGCCTGCGTGGCGGATTACGGCCCACTCCATCTCATCAAGATGAGGCATGAGTCCCTGGAGTGTCAGATTGATTATACAGCATGTAGAAACCTGGTATGCGCAGTTGCAGAGCTATTTTAATCATAATGCATTAGTAACAAATTCATTTAGATTAGCTACAAGCAACAATGAATAATGATAAAGTTCCCAATAAGTCTTTATCGAAACCAAGTTATGTCGATATCGGCACTTTACATTGAGATCAAAGGTATTCGGAATTAAGAGAAAACGCTTTGAAGGTCTAATTGACATGAGTGCCACGCTTGAAACTCATTGCAAAACGGAATGCGTGTTGCATACCTTGTGTCGATGAGGACAGAGATAAATAGACTTTCATTTAGATGATCATACTATATGCGTTCCGTGAGTAGGAAAGCACGTTAACCTGGTCCCGCCCGTTATTAGTGGATCTTTGACAGTCGTTACGGGTCGTCAGAAGCCCGAAAGTCGGACAACCAGTCTTACCAAAGGGTATCGTATTATCCAATAACTGGGTTGTGGAGGTCAGAAAGGCAGTCGCTCCATGTAAAATACTAGTTCTCAGCTGCACCCGGTTAGACAGGAATCCGACTCCAACATAGCTGAGAAAAGACTAGGATAGACTAGATTGCTTGGCACATCACACATAATATATAACAGACAATGATACAACGTATTAAGTGCAGCAATCATCAATCGATATAAATATAATCTTGGTCCTCTTGCTAGATCAAACGAATTGCCTTTGAAGATATCTAGGAAATATTAATTATGGCTAAAAACTGGTTTAAAAACACAGCTTTACTGTGACCGGCCAAAGTTAGGTCGAAGAAACCAGGGCCATCAAAAAGCGCGTTGTGTTGACGATTTCATCAAAGTTGCGACAAACACCTGAATGAGGGACGCACGGAACCGGGAAGTATAGCGGAAAAAAGTTGAGGTCTATAACCAGCAATGGGTGATTCCGGACTGAAATGATGTTGATGATGAACACTTTGCGTATCTCTTTATGGATCTTGCAAAAGGTAAAGTGGTTGTACTTACTTCTTCCTACCGTGAAGCACTGTTGCTGTAGTTTTCAGTGTATTTTTTAATGTCGATGTATTTACAGGCATTTGAGAAGTTAATAACAGGGACAACAAGCATTGTCTGGAATGTCAAGAAGAAGCGCTCCTATAATGCCTCTTATATTAAGGATGTTCAAAGGCAGCAGTGAACCCTTAGCCGTTGCAATGTTTCAACATTTAAATCTCTCGGATCAGCTCTTACATACACCAACCCTACAATATTACAACACGATAGAAATTAACATTACATTCACACGACCTTCTTCGACAGTAGCTTTAGTTTATCGCCATTAACAAATAGTTAGATAGTTATGACATTCGATACATTCTCCACAATATGAACCGGCCATTCAATAAATTGTTGCAATCGCGTAAACGGTCTACGAATACATAAACTATGCTAGTTCACAGATCACGCCATATGCTGAGATTTATGTACGTTTACTGCCATTATATACGATGGCCAGTTAGTCGTTGAACTTAGCTGGCAGGTAATAAATAAAGACATTTAACATGTTTATGTATATGCTTGCCAACAAATAAAGCAATGTTTCGACTTGTCTGTCTGCAGTCTACAATATTTCGAATTTGATAGACTTGTTGGCAAATAACTGGCAGAACATGGCCTGAATAATTTCATGACGAAGGTGAAATTGAAAGCGACAAGGATGGATTTGGAAGTAACCATTCCAGATATGTAGACCCGAATTGGGATGATCAAAGAGGCATCGAGGGACATTTATAGCAACACAGATAAATACCTATATATGGCTGAAGAAAAAGTTTATATGTCAGCCAAAAGTCAACTTTATTGCTGTTATTTGGATCACGTATGAAATGGTATATTTATTTTATTGCTTTTATATAGTTTTGTGGCTGCTGCTAGACTCCTATACCTTAGTGATATTAAATTTTAATCGTATATCGGAGAATGCTGTGATTTATCTCCCAGAAATAGCCTCTTAATCTCCAATGCCAGTCAAGGCATGGGGTGTTCTAAACTTAGCTTAAGACCACACGGTGCAAGTAATAAAATTCTATGATTTATTTACCTCCATAATGTATGAAGACAGCTAGTTAGTAGTTAAACTTAACTTGTAATTAATAAAGCCGTATTTCTAGGCTCATTAATAATGCTAACTTATGGATTACGTGATACAAAGTCACGGGGCTTAGCAGATATACGTCATGTTTAAAGACCCTATCATAGCCATCATTCATTATTAATTTATTGCTAAAATTATATCTGGCATATTTATGGCTTTATCATTTTTATCGTCAATGAGCCAGGAGGTGTTATAAATTTATACGTAGCTATCATTATCGATATTTATGAATACCTACTTACTTACATACAGAAACTACAAAACGTCACCTGCTGCGATCCGTACATACGCTAGTTACGGTCATACATGCTGCGTTGGTTGCGAGTACTATGCACCTGATTCTTTCGAAGAATATCACTAATAACGTTTGCCATATATACACACTATAATTATGTATTCTAAGGTCGTCCCCACTCGGCGTTTCCACTTGTAAATACCTAACCTATTTATATAATTTACAACGTTTATAATTGTTTTAGAACGTGTACTCTTAGCTCTCTACCCACATTCCTCGTTATGAAGTTTTTAATTTTCTGATTTGCGAGAAAAGTCACTTCCGTCAATTTTATGGAATGGTGATGTATCGTCGTAAAAGACCATACATTCCTGTAGTTTTGCCGTGAAAACTTCATAAAGACATAGATATACTTTCCCATTCATCATTGTGGTGGTCCGTAATGTCAAGTTCTCGCCTAGTGCTTAGTTTTTGCTACGGGCATCTATCTCGCGCCTATGAACCGTTTCTCAATTGTCAACATCCCCCACAGTCTCTGATCAATGACGGGCTCGTTTTTGTTTCAGCTATCCTTATTCAAACTTTATTTTATTCTCCTTTTATTTTTTGAGCATAGTTTGTTTCCAAAGTTACGGTGAAAGTAAACTTAACGTTGTCATTTTAATTAAAATGAAAGACAAGGATCTAGCATCCGGAACTTTTTATAAACTCTTTTAGATAAGGATGACAAATGATTGTTCCCTTGTTGAGCCAAAATTACAAAGACCGTTGAACATCGTGTTTTAATTCATCGTGATTGGTTGGTTTTAAAGCCTTCCTTTTTTGTCTTCTAATTTGTAGATCTGCTAATTAATGAATTATTACCTTTTATTTTAATTCCGAGTAGTCATTGTCATTAACATTATCATAAGTTTCGTTGTTTTCTTTATTTATTTCCATTTCCACTTTTAACATGTAAGTGTTTTTGAATACTAGGCTTTTGGTTATTTTGTATAAGTGAGTATATATTGCCTCTTTTTTTAATGTGCGTCTTGTTTGTGCAGAATTAACAATTTTTATTTCTTCTTTTTTTCGGTACTTGTAGCTGTAGGATTTATTTACTCTCATCCTACTATTCCTATTATTTCTACTAATATTACCTACAAATGTAAAAGTTTGGATGTTTGTTACTCAATCACGCAAAAACGGCCGAACGGATTTGGATGAAATTTGGCAGACAGATAGTTTACAATCTGAATTAAATTAACGATACTTTTTATCCCGGTCCTACGTTCCCATGGGATAATTTCTGACCTATACGCGGGCGAAGCCGCTGAAAAAAGCCAGTCTTTCATATATCAAAGAAGACGCAACGAGTACTGTCCAACCAAGTAAATTCATTTGTGTTATAAAAGACCACCCAGGGCTATCACTTAAACTCACTTAAAGACATAATTATCTATCCAGTGATTAAGATCTCTTCATTGCGTGTGGTGATATAGTGGTGAGAAGCACGCATCCCATGATTGATGATCACGCAACAACAGGGAAGAAATATAGCTTCATCATTATTTGTAAGACTTTTCTTTTGTGGGGTGCTAAAGTGTGAAGTATGTTAAGCAAGTAGAATATTGATGAGAAAGATATGACGCTACAATATAATTATAATAACGGGGTACGTGAATCAAGAGAATGATTTACATATTAGGTAATATTAAGAGTTTGACCAGGTATACCGAATAATAAACGACCGGTTGTCCACTTTAGCCCTGGACCGAAAGATTTGGAAGTCATGGGGAGAGGCCTTTGTCCAGCAGTGGGATGATACGGATTAACAGAAACAGTAACAGGTATAATTACATACCCTCTGTGGTAAATATGGCTAGTAGAACACAAATAGGATATCATCAAGTAAGATCTGGTCAGGAACAATGCAAGATTTTGTTTAATGCAAAATCTGAAATGATGACAAATTAACTATACTTGTCTCAAGTATAATTGACTTACTTGAAAGTCTATCTATCTATCTTTTCAGCCCACTGCTGAGCAAAGGAACCCCTTTCCCTTTTCCAAACACTTCTGTCCATTGCCGTTGCAGACCAGTTTTTTTGGTAGGAGTTGAGTTCGTTCCTCCATCTTCGTCATCGTCGTCTTCGTTATGTGCGTAACTACTAGTCTCTATTTCATGCCTCATTTTTTCTTTAATGCCAAGAAAGGGGACCAATGCCACCAATATTATGCATGAAGGGGAAACTCTAATACTGTATATACTAATTTCGTCAGTTATTCTATTTGTCAGATAAGTTAATTATGGAAATTAGAATTCCATCACCTCTTTGAACCGGTCTATTGAGAGAGTTTTGCTCAGCATTGGATATTCAAGACTAAGAATGAAGAATTCATAAAGAATGTCTACCTAAACATACTTCATTATACTTTTCGTTTTAATATTCATGTGTGTTATTGGATCCTACGTGAATTTACGGCTTGAGATCCAATCAACAATTTTGTATGTAGGTAGATACAACATTCTTAGCCTCTCCATTCCGTCTTATAAGGTGCTTGACGCAAACAAACTAATTTACAAGTCTTTATTTGGAAAATTATACGGAGAACTACTTGCGTTCAGACCAGACCTTGAAACTAGAGAAAATGCACGAGAGGCCACAGCAAACTGGTTGACCAAAGAGTACACTTGATACAAACTTACATGACCACCAACACAAGGAGTTATAGACCGTATTGTTGAAGCGACAAAGATGAAAGAAGCTGCAGAAAAAAGTTGGCAGAACTGTATCCCAGACGCCAAGAGCGAACCGTGTCACCGTCCTCAAATGTTGCCGCTTCGTAACGAGCGAGAGGGCGCTATCACAGCAATTAATAAGAAAGAAAGAGATGCACAAAACGGGGACAAACCGAGTAAATTGCTTCATGATTGGATAATTATTTTATTGATACAGTTAAATGCCATTGTAGACGGACCTTAGGGTATGAATGGAGGGAAGTGCTCTAATAATTTATGATGACAATTACTATTTACGCTTTGTATTAGACGTTTGCAATATTCATGAGTTGTTAGCAGTAAATATGAAACATAGTGTTAATTATGTGAGGCTGTTTAAACTGGAGGGTTTACGATTTCTAGTAAAGGGAATTGGGGTTTATTTCGAATTCAAATGAGACTTAAATTAGCCTATGTATGTGAAAGATTAAAGAGTACTTTCTGTACCTACGTGGTTAGGAATAATATACCGTGCTCTTTGTACTACTCTTCCAAGTGGAAGAGTAGTACAACGAGTACGGTATGTTATTCCTAAACACCGAATTGGACCGAGGAATTACTTAATTCCTCAGTCCAGTTCGTGCTGCTTAAAAGAACGAGCCATGTGAAAAAGTCTCAAATTAGTAAATACACCGCTATATTGTCCAAAGATTTCATTTGTTTGACCAAAGAAACCAAACCACCCTTATTGCGTAATAAACTTTTAATCAGAATAATTTTGTAGGTTATTGCTAATTCATTGCTTCATATGTTTGAAAAATTTGTCTGCTCAACAACTTAAATAACGCAATGAATGTTGTTGAACTGTCAAAATGAAAGCCATTCCTACTGTTAGTGTTCCGCAACTACCCCGCTGTAGCAATTCATAAGTAGCACGACTAACCTATTACACCAGCAGGCTTCGCATGACGCTTTCTATTTCTACTCTACCGTAGAATAGAAATCGCTTGTCTACATTTCTCGGTTCAAAACTGTCAACTGTTTACACGGAAACGTAATTTTTGCCTACTCTTCCGTCGACAAAACGCTTCTCTACGGTTCTCGTGCTAAGCCTGCTGATCATCAATCCCTACCAATATTATAAATGCAAAAGTAACGTTGTATCTGTTACGCTTTCACGCCTAAACCGCTGAACCGATCGTCATGAAATTTGGCAGAGATATAGCCTGGGATATGGAGAAGGACATAGGCTACTTTTTTACGTGATAACCGACATCCACGCGGGCGGAGTCGCGGACAAAAGATTGTACATAAAAAAAAAAATATAGATACATATAGCCACTCGTAGATTTCACCCTCACTGAATCACCGAATAAAAAATTATAAAGAAAGGTCCAGATATTTAAGACCAAAGGAAACTTCAGTTTTCCAGTACTATTGGATATTATCGCAAACAAAAGTTGAAGTTTTGGAATTACTGCAGTTGTTTGCACATGTCTGAAATTCCCTTTTTCTATACCTAACTTACATCTAATACAAATAGGTATATTATCCATCCAAGTAATAAATATTGTAACGTCTGTTTGTAATGTCAAAATAACGTTTTTTACTAAATGCATGTGAAAGTATATAGAGTAATAATAACAACGAGACTTTTTTTTTTTTTTTGTTTGTCTGCATGTTTCTTTCGGCTAATCTCCGAAATGGCTGGACCGATTTTGATGGGACTTTCACTAGCAGATAGCTGACGTTATAAGGAGTAACTAAGATTTTTTTTTAAGAAGTACTGTTTCACCCAAAAAAAAGGCCGCATAATCAAATTTGTGTTCCGATAATCACGCAACGATGTCGCGGGCACAGCAAGTTGTGAAATAAATTAACTGAGAGCAACTTTCTTCTTATAATGTATCAATACTTTCTTTATTATTTTATTAGAATAAAGAAAGTTTGACATTTACATTTCACACTATATTTAATATCACGACGCTTTGCTTTTGATACTTAGGTACTTCCTTTCTTTTAATTCGTTTTTGTAACTTTTAAAATAACTAAAAACGTTTTATTTCAGATGTCGCGATCCAAAGGTACACATGCATTAATTATTTTGAAATTACAGACATTAAAAAGAAAATGAATATGAAAATCAGAAATTAAAATTAAGGTTAAAAATGTACAAATTTAAAGAAAACGAAATGAAAATAAAAATTAACGAATTTAAATAAAATTTAATTAAAACTAACAAATCGAAGTAAAATAAAATTAAACCGCAAAATTAAACAAGCAAGACAAAATGATGACAGAATGATGAAAGATTAGACAAAAGCCTATTTAATGAAGAAAACAAATAAATCGGAGTTTACACTCAAAGATAAATTAGGCCTAAAGATCCTAATGCTTATACCTAAGTACGTCCAGACTTTCTGCTTTATAGTATTTCTTCCTTGAAAGTAATCGCTATAAAATAGTGTCAGTATACTTAGAAACTTTTGTGGATCATGAATTCACAATTTAAGAGAAGCAACAGGAGATGGCTGCGTGCCAACTAAAACAACGATTTCGTTCAAATCGTGAATTGTGTCTCTCTTTTAAAATATTCTTTAAGCGTATTTTGTCTCAATTCTCTGAAACTATTCCGATCCGTGTGGTGCCGGACGTAAAGAATAGCACCATCCCATCTCTTCCCGTGGGTGTCGTAGGAGGCGACTAAGGTATTTATTAGAGAATGGGCAGCAGCGTTCTCTAGGCATTTTACCACCATACTACGATCGCCAACCCGCCTGCTAAGCGTGGCGATTATGGCAAGCTCCCCCAAATTAGGGGAGGCCTATGTCTAGCAGTGGACGTCTTCCGGCTGAAATGATGATGATGATTCCGATCCTATTCCTAGTAATATTATAAATGTTAAAGTTTGTATGTTTAGATGTTTGTAACTAATCACACAAAAACGGCTGAACGGATTTGTATGAAATTTGCTACACTTATAATTTATGATCTGGATTAAAACATAGGATACTTTTTTATCTCAATAGGACGACGTCCACGCGAGTGATGCCACTGGCTAAAGCTAGTTTGTACGTTTAAACGTACAAACTAGCTTTCAACAATCCTGTTGCAAATAACAGGATTGTTTTAATGATGAAGCCTTATTATTACTTTAGGAATGAAAAATTTCGAAAAATCCTGTAGATACGGAGACTTTATAAAGTGCTAGTTGTACCTAAGTAAAGTCTCGTGGGTAAGTAATAACAGCCGCTTGAGTCAATCGATCAGTTTAAGCTACGCTTGCCGCGATCAGTCCGTGGATGGGTGACCGTCTTTACATACCGAGACCCCTCCGTGCATCAGAAAGCACGTTAAGCTGTAGGTCCAGGCTGTCATTCGTAGATCTTTGACAGTTGTTACAGGTCGTCAGATGCCCGAAAGAATGACAACCAATCCTTGACAAGGGGTATGTATACACCGAGAAATTTTAATGGTTGTTTTCTCGCGGCAGAATAACTTGCCATAAGGAGTACTATTAAAGCGCAGAGTAAAATTTTTAAAAAGAAGTTTTTGTTTTAAAATAATTAAAAAGATATTCATCAACTCGAAAACGTGAGAATCAATAGTAACACTAGAGGTAACTTGTAGGTACTACTCGAATCGCACGCGCCGCCGACAAAAGGAACAGCGATGCATAAATGTTCAAAGCAAAATAAACTCTCGCACGTGGTGGTTTTTCTGCCATTTTCTGTTTCTAATATTTTATTTGTTTATAAAACGATTGTATTACCAAGAAAAAACCAGAAACTGCGGGAAAACAACCATTCAAATGTCTCGGTGTAGTGTTACCCAGTAACTGATACAGTCACATACATAGACACTACACGTTAAATGCTGATATTCAGCTGCATCCAGCGATACTGGAAGCCGATCCACCACGACCACTGCCTGCTATGCTTTCGACATTTGACCTACAATTTGTGAGTAATTCACAATAGTTTCCGTAAAAGCAGGAATTGAGCCAGACGTGAAGGGAGTACGTCCTAGAACAACACACGACCACGTCAAATATCAATAGCATTACCACGTGTGATGCTGATGACAAACCTAATGCCGTTACTTTTTTAATGGACGTTTCCTGAGAATGGTATATTTGGAGACCCTTCGTCTGGAGTCGACTATTACGAGCTGTTACTAGCTGGATATGATTATACAATTTACAGAGTTTTTAAGAGTATGTCTGTGAGAGCAGTAGACCGTTTAGCGTGGATAAAGCGTTTAGCCTTTTATCCTAATGTCCTAGCAAATCAATAAAATACCAAAACCAACTGGTTACCTAAACCGCGTCATGCGAATGGATCGTGGCTGTAATTGGTTTGGCCGTATCTTATCAGCGCTATGTGGTGTATTCTTATCACTGTGTTTACTTCAACTCTGGCAAGCCACCACCAGTTATCTTGACCTCTCCCCCCCCTCTCTGTCCCATACAAAAATGTGTCAACTAGGTGCATATACAAGGTGCGAAAGAAGTCTAATTATATTGGTCGCTATAATATTATTAGCTGATGTTTGTACAACTGAGGAAGAAATATTTTCATTTAGTCACGGCCGTTTCCTGCATGTTTTGAAACGTGGAATGTATTGCGCTTGCGCAAATTAATAACACCGCTCATGCTAGCTACAAACAATGGTACTGGTTTATAAATACATACAGACAGATAGTTGATAATAACGAATGAATAATCTCGTATGCTGCCTGCCTTTGTAATGACAATGTCCTCGTTTTCAGTAGGTATATCCTAGGTACACACTACAGGATAGTTTGTCTAGACTGAAATGGAATAGACTGTGATATTACGTCAGGTTATTTCAATATTACATCATCAGTTTATTGTTCAGTTAAAGAAGAATAAAGATATCTACATGGTAACGCTTTTGTAGAAGCTGTTAAGGATGCTTTAAATGTTAACAGAGATACAACTGCTGCAATTTTTATTTTCTTATTGGAGCCTCGATCTCGCTTGGTGGAAACCGATGGATGAAGTCTACGATGGGACGAGCTAGCTCAGAATCTTCTGAACTTCACTCTTGCTTAGAAGGCCAACGGGTCATACGCAGCGTGTAAATTAAAGCCTAAAACAAAGCAAACTGTAGAAAACAATGCAATAGAGGTAAAGGTAAAACTCAGTGAAATAGAAACAAAGGTAGACAGAGTATGTGATTCAGTAGAATTAGATTAAATAACTTGAACTAACATAAGAATCATTGTAGTTACTTATTTAGCTAGTACCAAGGAACCTTTAATAAAAATTACAGGAGGAGGAAAAGACAGTGGTGCACAAAATTTAAAGGGCTGATTGGAGATAATGCATAACTTGCAATGAACAAACAGTAGCTTCAACTACTGTATTTGAAACTTTGGCAATATCCCTTCATCTCTCGCTTCCTGCTGGAGCAGCTTTTTCCAGTGTGTTTTTATCAACAGAAGACTAGATGGATGGTACAGTTCCTTTAACTGCTTTTACCAATATATAAATACATAGCGGATCGTAATATTGCAGGTCACATGCACTTGTACCTATGCTGGCCAAAGGCCTTTCTTTAGGCCCTTTACTCCTTCTAAACTTCCTTCACTATCTTCTTCTCTTCCCCCTGTCTTGTGCGATCTCTTGACATGTTAGCCCAGCAAACATGATCAAGCAGTCACAACACCCAACATAGTGTGTTGGTTGTTGTGACGCGTTGTATAAAAAACTCCTGGGAGCTTATTATAATCATCATAAAACAACTCGAATACGAAAAATATCATCAACATAACGTTAAATTCACTCAAATATCGCGAGCCTAACCTAACAGTACATTTCAAATATCTAAAAATCTTATATTTATCGGCAAACGGCCAATTTCATGGACCATTAGCGTTACGCGCAGTCATTTTATAGTGCCAACTCCACCAAGGTCTTACACCTTAATTCGTTGTGATAAGGTTCATTTTGTAATGGTGGAGGTATCAATTTATCTTGGAAAACGGGTGAGCTGAAGTTGAGAATTCGATACGGTTCGAGATTGAACTGTGAATACTGACTGACTATGAGTTGCGCCATGATATTTGTGGTAATTTGCTTATTTCGATGGTGGTATATTATGAGATGTAGTAATTTGAGAGGTATTAAAAGAACTTGAATGTTATCCTGGGGATAATGGCGGAATCGTGCCGCTACTTAATTCTCACTGTGCTGCTGTGCGGCTTCTGGTAATCAATATATTTTGCTAAGTGGTATGTAGCGAGATAGATCTGAGGGGCAATTCTCGTAATTTTAAGAACGTTCACAGTCTGATCTCAGTGTCAATCTGTCAAAAATGCCTGGATTTTTCATACATTTTTGACATTTGCTTGTCGCTGAGATGAGACTTTTGAACGTTTTAAATAACGAGAATTGGTCTTCTGAACACGCACAAAGGTCTTTGATGTTGGACATCGAGAGATGGAAGCCAAATGGAGTTGGTTCGTGGTATTGAACGGTGGTGTAAAATTTGTAACTCATTGGCGAGATGGGAGGACAAAAAAGTTACCATCATTGATGATGATGGAGCAGTGGTGGGTGGGTAACGGTCACGACTTACTAGTTGTTGGTGCGAACCCAGACAGGTGCTCTACTTTGCGTAAATCAGCTAGAGCGTATAGAGGTATGAGGAACAGGGTGTAAAGTTCACTCATACTCTATGGAAAAGGGAGGATCCTCCGACCAGACGGGTATTGTGTCTGGTGGGCAACTGCCCGACGGTTGATGTCGGGATGTTGTACCTATGCCAATCGCGCGGTAAACTTTAACTGCGCGATCTAGGATTCCTATGATGTGCATCTTTGCGTAATCGCCTGTGGCGTTGTAGATGGCGCCACTTCTCTTTTTGTATTTCTTCATATTGTTGCGAAGTGTTTTTTTCTGTATTGTCGCTACACGGTGAAGAAAACATCGTGAAGAAAAATGTTCTAGAACCAAAAATTCGAAGACATGTGACATTAACCAATCCGCACTGGGCCCTATTTTATATTATTTTAAATTTAATTTTTTGTTAAGCATATTATGTAGTTAAATTTGTGATATTCCTGTGCGAATCTAATAAATACTTTTTCTTTCTTTCACTGGGCCTGCGTGGTGGATTACGGCTCACCCTCTCACCGAGAGGAGCTCTCTGTTAAGAATATTTAATTGGAAATAGGCCTAAGAACATTTTTTATGAGCTTCAATATTTTTCTTGCATTAATTTACTCCAATATTCGTTATTTCTTCAAATAACAACACGCCAACACGTGTTGTTCACCAAAACACACTTCAAACACCCAATTCTCCTCTACCACCTCCCAAAAACCTCTCACCACTGCTTTTTACCACCAGTTAAACAAAAGTGTAACCCAATATAAGGCGGGTTATTCTCGTAAACAAGTTAAACCAGCGTTCAGAACATTTTACCTAGCGCTAAGTGGCTCTAAATCAGATTACTGCCCACCCCCGAGGGTAAGCTATTGTTACACTCTCGTGCCGACTCGCTAAGCCGAAGCGAATTAGCTCTGTGATTTTGAGATTGGCGATGCGTTTGCGAATTTTGAATTGGTGTTGCTTGTCGGTCTTTCATGATGAGATATATTTCATCTGGTGTATCACATATCCTTTTACACTAACAGGTGCAGCCGTAAAGCCCCTCATAAGGTTAAATGAAGAAAGGTTTAACGAAAAATTCTGGGACCTGGCAGATGCAAGAAGCTAAGTACTGGTAGATGAATGATGGAGAATGTGTGTTCAATAGGATTATTGAATTTTCTGAAAACAAACTTTCTCCATTTTCAGCCAAAATTTAGATCTGAGTAGGCAAGTAGCAATGTTTCCTGGACTTGACTAGGATTACGCCATATTACCTCTATTTATACAGGAAAAAAATTCGTCGGTTTTACAAAAAAAAAATCAGCTGTTTCATACATTTTGACCACGTAGGTATTGCACTTTTCTATGAAACAGCTGATTTATTTTTTGTAAAACCGACGAAATATTTCTTCGCTGGGGTCTAGAATGGTATGCTGAATTCATGGTTAAAGTTTGCGCACTGAATAAAAACTTTTCCTGTATTTTTACTCCACGCGTCGTCGACAAGAGAATCCCGAGAAAGCTAAGATGGATATTGTTTGACACAATTCCTTTCGTCTCAGACTAGCTTATTTTCGGAAACAATAACGCACAAAAAGCATGTTTACCACAATGTCTTTATCATTAATCATATTAAAACAGAACCTAACCCTCGGTCGTCGCTTACAGCCGGCACGTGCTACCGCAACTACCCCGCTCGTGTTCCCCCATCTCCCTCTATTCTCCCGATGGCCCCCGACTTCCCCCGACCTCACCCGCTACGTACTGCATATAATGAAGCTAATTATGGAAGTATCACCCTTGCTAACGATAGGAAAGTTGGTGAGCGTGATGATTTGAGTTAGAAAATTGATTATGATTAACGATTTTTGGGGTAATAAAGAGGATTCTGGTGTTGAAATCTTAGTAATTAACAGTAGGTATAGTAGAGTTTTGTAGCAGTATTTATTAGAGGCTTTATTATAATATTTACTTTTATAAATTCGTGCTGATTTTTCAATAGTCAGATAACTTTTATCTGAAGAATAAATCTGACAGTTTGACATATTTTCTATAAGTACAAAAGCTGTCAAACCGACATATTAAATTCCTTAGATAAAATTTTTCTGACTGTTGAAAAATCAGCCCTATGCCGATTAAAGTCATGAAAACTCTTTGATTAAATTTAATACTTAAAGATCAATCAAACAAATTGGCCCCAACGGGTGGGGTTCAAAATAGGCAAAAGAATTCGAATGAAAGCCAACAATAAAAATTGTTGCAACGTTACTAACGTTGCAACAATTTTCAATCAACTTGACCATTAATAGAAAGAAAAATAAAAGGGATGAAATATTAAAACCATCGTAAAAGAACCGCAAGACATTCAACGGAATTTATTCTACAGCAAAAGTAGTCCGTTATTTATTGATTCTCATTGATTTTTACTTATAAAACAAATTAGAATAATTTGTCCAATAAATCAGATTCCATATCCAACGGTCTAGCAGTTTCGACGTAAATCCCTAACAAAATAAACAGCAAATCGCCGTGAGAACGAGACCAACTAGCGCCACCTGTTACCCCTCAGGTAAACAAATGGCGAGACGGGCGGGAGACAGGTTGCGAGTTGCGGGACGCGGGTTGAATGTCCACCTAGAATATACATTTGTATTTTGTGATTACAAAAAAAAAAACTACGTGCACGGTTGTTATGACTTGACAAAAAAATATATTTATTTATTATTGTGTAATAATAATGTGGGTATTATACACTAACACACACACATTCCTTCCAAGATTAATTCTCTAAAAGGTGATTTTAAAAAAATCATTCCAGAGTCTAGAAGAACGAATGCGGTCAAAAGTACCTACAGACACACGAAAAGTTACCTACTTAGATTTATAATACCTACATACCTAAGCATTGTATAGAGACCTACTAGTGTTTAATAATACCTACATACCTAAGCATTGTATAGAGACCTACTAGTGTTTAATAATACCTACATACCTAAGCATTGTATAGAGACCTACTAGTGTTTAATCTGCCAAGCCTAGACTATGAATGACGACTAATCAGACACAACTAGGGTTAAGTTCTAATTTAACAGCCTATTGTTGAGATAAATATCTAACGATAAGAACTTCAGTTAACACACTGTGCTTACTAACAAAAAATTCATTAAGAAAAACGAAAAAGAAATTCGGAAGAAAACTAAGGCTACTACAATCTTATTCGAGGAAAACGTTCTAATAGTTTCGTAGAAGGTACCTATATTATCATTCTGTATCTCAAAAAAAATGCAAAATCACCTGTGAAGTAAGTCAAATAAAATATACGTCATCGACACCAGAAGAAGAAGTAAAATAAATTGACAAATAAAGGATTTAAACTACAACGTGTGAAAAGAAAAATAAACTAGTATTTGTAGATTGAAGTTATTAATTAAAAAAAAATATACATAATACCTATGCTACAGTAGATGTCAACAAAATGGGACATTAGGTATGTTCAAAACTACGTCAGCAAAACGATTGATAAAACAAATTAAATAGCCACAATAAACCGCAAATTATAACAAAAAAAAAACATTCAATCAAACCGCTTTACTACTTAACAAACAACTTTTGCACGAAACAAAAACGTGTCAAAACCGTTGTCACAATAAATTGAACCTGTTAATAGCCCTGAAAATAATTCGTAAGTAATAAAGTATCGTTTTAATTAGGGTGTCCACCAATTAGTGTGAAGCGGGACTGCCAATTATATAGCGAATCCCAGCTTCACGCCGCGCCGCTGCTGTCACGGCGCTAAATTTACGGACCAAAACAATCCCGTGATCGGAATTTCGACGTGTTGAAGTGTTTGAATAGTTGTGAAATTATTAGTAGTCTTGTCAACTTAGCCACCTCATAATTTCACAACCAACGCTTCATACTTAGACAGTCTAAGTATGGGGCGATGCGGTAGGTTTCCTAATTGGTATTCTGCTTGACGAGGAACGTAACTGCCGAGTGCTTTGAATATTGCTAATAAAATTACGTGTGAGAGCCAGAATCACCTATAGTCAGTCGTCTGGACTTCAAACCTCGCGAGAAACTTCGAATCCACTGATATTATAAACATAGTGTACCAAGCTAGGTATTTTGCAGTTAGAAAATTGCGAGGGTGATCGTGTCAATGACAATTCAGCCAATCTACATACCTACATACAAATAAATAAAATTGTTGTGCCTGTTTGCAATGTTCAAATATCAGAGGGACAATTCTCTTAATTTTAAGAACGTTCACAGTCTGATCTCAGTCTCAATTTGTCAAAAATACCGCTAGTTTCCATACATTTTTGACAAGTTTTTGACATTAATTGCTTGTCGCCGAGATGTGACTGCGACTAGATTTCGAACGTTTATAATTACGAGAATTGGCTTTCAGGTTTTTACTAAATGCCTATGAAAGTGTATACGGTACTTATTACAAAAAACAACCATTTCACATTTTTTTGTCTGTCTGTTTGTGTGTTTGTTCCGTCTAATCCCCGAAACGGTTTTAATTATAGGACAGTCACGGGCAGATAGTTGAAGTTATAAGAAGTAACATGGGCTACTTTTGTCCCGGCATCGGCAGCACGTTCCCGTGTGACTAATTTATAAATAAAGACCCTTTCTATACTTCACCTCTGAAGAAGAGGCAACAAAATCTTCAAAGAAGTACTTCTTCAGGAAAATCCTTTCGTAAAAATATTAGGTATATTTTTAACCTAACTTTCTTTAAATCAGATTAAACAAAATAAATTACTTTTCCCGGCGAGTTGCGGTAATTGTTGGACACCGGGCCTGATGTGCGGCGATCCCGGGGGATTACGGTGTCGTGAATCGGGGGAACTTTTTCATCCCCCTTCTGTATAATCCTCCGGTGTTACATTTTTATTTTATTTTGAGGGTTCAGTATGCCGTTCTACGTAAATAAAATGCAGGTTACATAATTTTGAGAGATATTTTACGGCACACAGGCAGGCACTTTATACTTTGTGTATTTAATTAGGTATTTGCGGAATTCTGTCGAATTCCCAGGTACCGTCCGGAATCTAACTATGAATTAAATACTTTCTAGCGTTTAAAATCGTGGGACTCCACGTATATTTTAAGAAATGAGCACTTCACATGGTCGCGCCTAATACAAGAATCTATTCGCTTCCGAAACAAAACCTATCCTATTCTATTTGAAGGATAGAATCCTAGAACCATCATCTTGATGATTATTTATTTATTATTTTTTAATAAAAAAATAACAAATTTCCTTTAACCTAACTTAACTAAAACGAATAAACTAAAACAAAGCGTCGAAAAACTCAACGTGACCGTTCAAATGTGACAAAGCCATTTCATTACCTGCCTGTATTTACATAAAGGTTGCATTCGATAAGCAACAAACAGTTCATAACCACTGCTCTCAAACGGTAAAAGAAAACATCGTGAGGATACTGGCTTGGTCTTAGAACCAAAAATTCGAAGACATGTTACATCCACCAACCTGCACGAGCCCGCGTGGTGGATTATGGCCTACTCCCTCTCATAGAAAGGAGGCCTGTGTGAACATTAAAGGTTGATTTCCTAACCAACTTTAGAAAAATAAGGTATTTGGCTCTTACGAGTAATAGTTTCAAAGTATTTTTTTTCTTAGTCTGCTCTTTGTCCCACGCTTGGGCAAAGGTTTCTCTCCACTCCTTCCATCTTGTGTGAGCTCGTTCGTCCTACTTCCAGTGTGGACGGAACCTTACTACTATTTAGGTACCTACTATTTTTTTTTTCCTGTCAGCACATACCTAGCACGTTATTCTGTCAGTGTAGGTACGACTAAACGCCGACAGACTGAACACCGACAAGAGTTTACTTCGACGGGACTCTTCGCCGACAGGACACTTCGGAGACAGGATTCTTCACCGACAGGGCTCATCGGGTAGGTAATAGGTTAGGTTAGATTTGAAAGAAAGAAAGAACCAACCGCGCGCAAGCCGAGCAAGCGAAGCAAGCGGTGCCGCGGCACCGGCCGGCGAGCGCTATACTTTCTTGTTACTGGCAGTTACTAGACTATTTAGTAATTGCGCAAGAATGAGCCCTGTCGGCGAAGTGTCCTGTCGGCGTAAAGTCCCGTCGAAGTAAACTCTTGTCGGTGTTCAGTCTGTCGGCGTAGTGTCTGTCGGCGTTTAGTCGTACACTCTTATTCTGCAGTAAGAAAATCGCGAGGGTCATGTCAATGATAATTCAGCCAATCGTACTAACCCTACTAATATTATGAATGTGAATGCTTGTTACTCAATCTCGCGAAACGACTGAACAGATTGGGATAATATTTGGCACACATATAGTTTATAACCCGAATTAACAAATAGGATACTTTTAATCCCTACAATTTACAAGAACCCCCTAATTTTCCGCTACAGAATCCGTTGTGTAATTATTGGAGACCGTGTCCGATGTGTGACAACCCCCCGGAGATTAGGTTAGCGTGAACCGGGGAAAGTTTTTAATGGCTCCCGTGCTGTTTCGATGTAATATTAGTGTATTGTTTTCTTGAGTTAGGTTAGCTAACTAATACGATAAAAACCGCTTTTTTTTTAAATGCAGTAAGTATCTATTTTATGATACCATATCTAAGTATATTTTTTTTTTATTAGGGAAAATAAACAGACATTACAATAGGTACTACAAAAAGCTTCAGAGTGAGTAAATACATTACCCACGACATTTTCCACATATAATATTATCAAAACAAGATATAAAACTAGAGCGATGTGCGCTTACAATTTAGAGTTACAATAAAATTACATTATTTGTTGGAGATAAAATTAAACAGGCATGCAGATAAAAAGAAAGAAAGAGAAAAAGAAAATACATTATAAAAATACAGTGTAAGAGTTAAATTAGAGTTAATATGGTTGTTCTGGTTGGTTATATGTTGCATGGTTGTTTGATTCTTGTATCAATCTTTGAAATAAATTAATCGATTCAAACAAAATCGACACAAGTTATGTATAATGGCACTCCATTATAACATACACACACATGATTATCCACCTACCAATTACCTACCAATCGGGTTAATTAGGAAAGAATGAATGCATTGCACCAGACTCGATTAATCGAATGAACCCCAAGATTGACACTACCCCTAAAGCGTCTTGTTCCATAGTGCTACAAAAAGAAAAAAAACATAAGAATCGCAAAGAATGAAAGAAATAAAATACGAAAATATACGGTAGATCAGCCAATAGGCCTAAACCCATAGCCCATAAGCCACCTACCGTGAAACTTTCCCCATTTTCAACTCGAAAAGCTACTAAATTCCGAAACATTTAACAGTAGAACAGCAAACAAACGAAATCTAAACACGACAAGTTTCAGCACTTCGATATGACAGAACTTTGTTCCGAAGTTAGCCGAGTGCAGTGAGTTCGATATTGGTAGAAAGTTGGGCCAGTTACGGGAAAGGGAGAGAAGTAATAATGGGTTCGGTGTTTTGTTTGGGCTTTTTATAGGCTTATTTTTCTGATGGAACGGCTTAATTAATTGCGGTTAGCAGAAGGAATCGGGTTTCTGTTTTTTTTACGTTACGAACGGAAAGCTAAGTCTGTGCTAGAATAGGTAGGGAACTACTTATGCTGAAAATGAAAATTTCCGAAATAAAAATGTCTGACATCATAATTATGTTTTGAAAAATAGGTAAGTCTTTGCTGATACAAATTGGTTCAATTACATTATTAGCTGAATACATTAAGTGAACAAGTAAGGTGATTCCTTCAACTTAGCCGGCGAAATTCAAGTTTTATTTGCTGCGAATCGTCATTGTTTTCAAGATCTTATGAATAGGTACCTACGTAGGTAGGTACCAATAGGTTAAATGATTAAAATTTAGTCATTATTCTATCATAATTGTCGCAAATTGAACTTTGACCAACAATCAAGTTGCCTAACCTTTTCCTAAAAAAATTGGGGACAGCTTCCAGTCTAACCGGATGTAGCTAAATGTCAATATTTTATCTGACCTGCACAAATCAGTTAGGTACTGGATAACACGATACTTACCCCTTGATAAGACTTGTTGTCAGACTTTTGAGTTTCAGACTAACCGTAACGACTGTGGTGCGGGTTGTTCGAAAGAGATACCACGGCCCCTGGCACACAGGCAACTGAGGGAACACGGGTGGGTTTTAGTCAGTAAAAGTCTGACACGCCCTCCCGCTCCACCCAGAGCGGGAGAAGTTATTTGATGATTTCCCCACCCAAAAAAAAAAAAACCGTAACGACTGTCAAAGATCTACGACTGACGATACGTACGTACCATGAATGAGACCATAGATTTAAGAATGTTTTTTTTCTGATTAAAAACCTCTTTAAGCACGTTGGGATTGTTTTTGAAGTGAAAACTTCTTTAGGCACGTTGGGCATTTTCCGAGATGGGAAAAAACAATTGAACTCGCGACACTAGGTACCTATTACCGACACCACTGACAACACGAACGTACGAACGAACAACGTTGAACGTACGTTGAACTTTGAACGTTGTTTAATCTGACGATTCAAAAAATATTTCCTGACGATTTAAAAAGGTACTAAATTGTTCAAGTTTTCACTTCTGTCGGCACTCCCGGAGTGTTTTATTTCTATGGCCGAGCCCAACGGCTTAACGTGCTTATCAGAGGCACGGAGGGGTCTTGATACGTAATGGATGCCTCTCATCCAAGAACTAACCGCAGCAAGCGTAGCTTAACTTTCGATTTACACGTATGGCTGCTATAATTTAGCCACGAGCCCATACAACGTAAAACAGCGCTACAATTTGTAAAACACGTAATAAATTTTAAACTACGCGGGCTACCTTGACGGATCCCCCCCAAAAAGTACATATAAAATGACATATTCGTAAATTAAAACCTCGAGAACCTAGTGGTAGGTACCTATTCATATACAAAACAGAATTACAGCTACTATCAATAACATCTTAATAAATTAAATTGAAAATACATGTCCACTGCCACTAACGAGCTGGAAAAAGTTAACATAACAAGTTAAAGTATCGATATATATCTAATGAACCTCTTCAGGGTGGTCAGCACTTATAGCTGTGACGTCACACCGGTTCCTCTAGCTTATGCTAGGTACTCGATAGATAGGTGTCAATTTGTTCAAGTCAAGCGCGGCTCGTGTGTGGTTGGTTATGGAGGCGTTTTTAATTCCGGAATTTTTATGTTCGAATTAGATTTATTCGTAGGCTTGTAATAATTGATTAATAACAGCCGTACAGGTGGATCGATCAGGTTAAGCTACGCTTGGCGAGGTTGGTCCGTGGATGGGTGAGCATCTTTACATACCAAAACCCCGCTGTGCCTCTGAAAGCACGTTAAGCCGTGGGTCCCGACTGTCTTTCGTAGATCTTTGACAGTGGTTACGGGGTCGTACCAGTCTTACCAAGGGGTATCGTATTACCCAGTAACTGGGTTGTGGAGGTCAGATAGGCATTCGCTCCATGTAAAACACTGGTATTCAGCTGCATACGACCTGAAGACTAAGTTGAGAAAAATAATAGTTTAAAAAACTAAAAAACACGCTTTAAAAACCAAACTAAAAAGGAGAAAATAAAAAGCGTGGGGTGCTTTTTGAGGTATTTTATAATCAATTATTGTCAAGCACCCCACGCTTTTTAATTGAATTAAATTACATATTTTCTCCTTTTTTAGTTTGGTATAAAGAGCGTGTTTTTTAGTTTTTTTAACTATTATTTATTTTAAATTTTTTAGTTTTTGTTTTTGTGTTTTTTTTTTTTTTTTTTTTTTTGTAATTTTTCTCAATTTATTTTTTAAAATGATTGAATTGTCATCGGTCCTCGATAAGTTTACAAAGTTTCAATGAAATCTGACCGTTTAAAGTGGGTCAAAATCGCGTCTAAAGGAGTCAGTTACAAACATACATACAAGTGAAGCTAATATAGGTAAAGCGTGTAAAAAGGTAGGCAGATGATGACGATGTTAAGTATATTATTATGCCAGATGGCTCTTCTGATAGCCTTTCTATTGTATCACTTTGATCTGCCCAACTCCTATCATACCTAGCCCCTTCCTAGGATTTTTATACCATTTGACCCATTTGTTGTAGGGTAATATTAGGTTGTATGTACTGTTTATTGTAATTATTTTGCTTTGTTACTTTTTTTTTCTCATTAAATACAATTTATTTGCAAACGCATAAAGAAAAGTACGTAATAATTAAAACTACGATATACAAAATAAATACAAAAACAAAAGGACACTTAGGCGTCGAAGTATTCCTCCGCATCGCTGTCATCAGGAAACGTGCCAAGAAGACTGGCAGCATTGCCACGTTGAATGGCAATGCTAATTCTTTGGCCAAAGAACGACCCAGCCCTCTGGTCACGTGAAGTGTTTTGTTACTTGTTTTGTCTAGTTTGTAAGAATCCTGGCTTGATTTTCGTGCGTTGTCTTCGGGTGACCAATAAAAATCAGTGCTGTGCTGAGGGTCCCATAGCACACAGCATCATGCTGAGTGGAAGCCTTCTTGCCACAGTCACGGCGTGCAGCTGCCGACTATTAATGTTCTATATGCCGATGTATAAAAATATCTGTGTTGTTATCATGTTCTTTTTTATGTTATGTCATCTTTTTATATGTACGTGTTTCTGTGACAAATAAATCCATTTTTCCTTTCTCTCTTTCTTTCTATCACGTGATTATCATCACCTACCGCTATCATACTCAAAAAATTCCTCAGTGCATGACCTTCATTGCTCTACCAGTCACGTGTCGGTCCAATACGACGACTGCAAACGTCCAAAATTATTGATATGAAAGACAACTCGAATTATGTACAAATGTCGTGACGCAGACACTTTAAAACCACACAAATAAAATACAAAACATCTAATTTACATAACATTAAAGAACAAAAAAGTTTACGACTCTCCATACGAACTAATTGGTATATATTCCGTGGACACCATTTTATGGGTGTTTAATTCATTGCTATACGGACCTCGCTGCTTTGAGCTGGTAATTGACACTTAAGCGGCTCTTTTAATGGTACGGTCAATTGTATAGTTTATAGCCATAAACTGTGGTATTTTAGGGGTCAGGCGGATTGATTGGAAACTATAGTATCCTTGTTTAGTGGTTCTGTATGGTTTCCAAGTGGTTTTGCAGTGAAATTTCTTAGACAGCGTTTTGACGAAAATTGGACGGGAATCGAGAGATAAATATCAAGGACGTGTCACGTTTAGGCAGATTTCGTTACATGAGAGAGAAGAAAGATATCTCTCTCTATCTCTCACACTAAATCTCTCTTATTCTTTTTTTAAGTTTCACTTCTATCATGAATTCACGAGTATGGTGCTGCAAACGCAATTTGTTTTCCATCTAGGTGTCATGAAACCCAAGTTTAGGATTGGTGATCAACGGCGAAAGAACCATCCGTTATGAATTAATTTTAAATAACAAATTTAACTTACAAATACAAATTGTTTATTCATCATAACAGCATTGTAGTACAGTTTACAGGGTAAACAAATTAACTGCAATGGTGGTTTTTTGTTTTTTTGTTTTGTTTTGGGTGCTGTATTCCCAGCTAGGTTATAAAATAACCTGTATAAGGGTACAGTACCAGTCCCCAAATTTAACTTATTTCTACATAGTATTAAAACAAAGTCGCTTCAAGCCGTCTGTACCTACGCTTCGATCTTTAAACTACGCAACGGTTTTTATTGCGGTTTCATCAATAGATAGAGTTATTCAAGAGGAAGCTGTGTATGGCATATTATATAATATATGCATATTATACTAGAGAAAAGGTCGAGAATTTTAATGATTTGTAATATGATGTCGTAAACAACATATTTTTGTGTGCTTACATTGCAAACGTTGGCTAAACTTTACGAGATAAATCAAAATAATGTACTACACAATTGTATATTAAAAAGAACTACGAAAAAGTCCAGGATGGTATAATATGTCTATATTTTAAGTATAGCTTACCGTACCTTCATAACTTCACGTAAATAAAGAAATAGTCACGTATAATGCGGTAATTGAAAAGCTATTTAGACGGATACAGATCCTTATCATTTTAAATACGTTAGTTACCTTAAGCATTTCATGTAAATTATGATAATCCTATACACCGTATGAATTAAATGAATATCTTATGTGAGTTAAGTATCGCTAAAAAAAACTAAAGCGCGCGAAAATAAATACAAGCGCGGGTCTCGCGCCCCGCGTGTCTCTTTTGAAGCAAATGTTTTTAAGTTTACTGTTTTTGCAATTAGGTGATGATTGGCTGGCTAAAGCTAGTGATTGACAAACATACGTTGTTATTTTAACGGTTTGCAGTACCATAAACTACATAGTAAGGTCTTTGTTGACAGTTTATTGTGTGTGCTTCGTGGATGGTTAACCTGTCAAGAAAATGTAATGTTTTGGCGCATCCTTTGAATAGGCAAATGCCCTTTTGCCGTAAATGGTGACTAAATGAATGGATGGATCAGTCATCGGGATTATTATCCAGCAACAGATGAAAAGCAATGTTGAAGGGGAGTGTTCAATAAAAGGTGAAACGAGACACTAGCACACTTTTTTGTCACCGACATCGATTGTTGTCAATAGAGCCGGTTATGTTGCACAAATGTTGCTGCTAAGTAGGCTACTCTTTAGTGATTGTTCCTAGGGATATCAGCATAATGCTATAAATATTTTTTTTAATAATTTTTGCCTCCATTTCTCGTCGTATAACAAATCAGGGGGCCGATTCTACTAATTTGCAACGTTACACGTTAAACTGTGTTTCCACAACAGTTCGATTTCGATCGCCGTTCGATAGTTACATAAAAAGTCATTCTACTATTTTATAAGCAAAATGGAAACTAAACTTAAAACGAATTGCAACTGAACTGTAGCGGGAACACAGCGGGTAACCCGCGTTACCAACATGCCAAAATAATATGTTTTATTAATACCAAAAAGAAAAAAGTTGAATCTAAAAATGTTACTAAACACGAATATGTGGCACTAAAAGTATTTTCTATAATTAAAAGACATAATGATCATAATTTTATCATTAACTTTGTCCTATAGTAAACGTCACGCTCATGTTCGATTTTGTTAGTAGAATAGGTTTTGACATTGTTTCAATCGATCGTTGGCGTAACTAAAACGTAACCGCAGCTGTGTCGCAGCTGGACCGTTGTTCATTTTAGTAGAATGCGAAAACGCTTAAAAGTGGTGATTCGGTTGCCGTTCTATTGCGTTTTTTTAACAAATTTGTTAGTAGAATCGGCCCCCAGTTTTGTTCTTTATAATCCTTCTCTTAATAATAGATGTTGTAGTAATATTTTTATACTAAACATTTATGATCGAGTTATGTAACAACGGAGGTTGCCGCTTCAGCTCTTAAAAATGGGGTTATTAATAATGTTTGGAAAATGAAAATTATGAAACCTTGCTCGGGTTAAAATTTACTGTATAAAAATTTTCTACAGCTCCAGCTGTTGTCGTGAAGCCTTCCATCAGGGATTTTTATATCGTGCTGACTGGTTAGGCTAGCACATTTCTGGATGTTTTAATCTTGTTACCGTGCAGCAGTGGCCCAGTGGTAGATATCGGCCCCTATTTACGAGCTGTTACTGTAGGCGTCTCACTTTACTTTGTATAATTAATTTCAGAGAGTGGATTTTATTTTCCAGCCAAGTTTTAGTTTCCTCTCGACCCCCAATCTGTTCTGTACCTAACTGTACCAAAATATTAATTTTAGGTATATTTACTGAACTAGGGGTCGAAAGTGGACGAGGTATGCCTGTCCTTTGTATGAAAATCCAATCTCACCCCCTGGGGTTGAGTGTGAACTATGTTTAAGGGTTGAGAGGAGGAAACAAATAAACAAATCTTTTTTTAGGGGTCGACGGGTCGAGAGTGGACTAAACGAAAAAATAGAGAATAAATAAATGTAGGACGATTCACAGGTTTTTTTTTCACAATAAACACTTAACGGTTCTTTCATACATAGATCTGATATATTAATTGTGTGGCGTATAAAAACAGAATAAAATTAATTAGAGGCACGAAATAAACGGGAGGTTAGCCACGGTGGTCGGTCGCCTGTGGGAAATTGGTTCAATACGGTGGGTGTTAAAATATTCAAATTATGTCGTGGTTCTGTAGAGCATTTCGGAGTTTTTATATATAAACGTTGCTTAAAGTTAAGTAATGGTTAGCGACTGTTTAACCATACATTTTTGACGTTTAAAAATCTCTTAACTTTAAGCAACGTTCATAAATATGAGGGTAAATGTTTTTTCATATTATTTAGTTTCAAGTGCCTGAAGCTTCTTAGATGGCGATTCAATATCTGGAGTTGGACGAGAATTGACAGTGAAATTTCAAGGAAGCGTCGCGTGTAGGCACATTTCGTTACATGAGAGAGAAGAAAGATATTGCTCTCTCTGTCTGTCACAACTCTCATAAATTATTTCACGTGTAGGCACGGAGCTGCACGCGCTATTTTCATTGCGTCTTTCTTTGATTACCCACATAATGTAAGCACAATTTAAAAAGTAATTTACACTCAGATCAAGCGGCCCTCGACAAGAAGTTTTATTTTTGTTGACATTGTAGAAATCCTATTATACCTCGATATTTTATTCAATGATAGGTATATGTATGTGTAGTATACCTGTAGGTAAAAAACATCGCTTCTCACGATACTTTCCAATCCATCGAACTCAAACTCCATAAAAAAATCAGCTACACTTGTTGTGCACATGAATATAATTTTAATGAGTTCCCTTCGTCTGTATATCACGCGTGCGGATCTCTAAAAGTTAAATAAATTGCCGCTCTTGTGAAGAGTACAAAGCGCCGGCCTGCTTGTATTTCATTCAGTCCATCGATAGGAATGTTGAGCGGATCGGGCAGTGTCACGGCTCGGGGAATTGATTTTTTTATTGGTTGGGTGTCGAATGTGTTTGAATGTGCTTTTTTTGTTTCAGGAAATTAATGGGGAGGTTAAAGGAAAAAGTAACAAAGAATAATCGTTTATTTCAACATTAAAAATTACATTTAGAGAGTACTATTGGTCCCAAACTAAGCACTGAATGTATTTTGGCACTATTAAATAGTTACCACATTTTGGTAATTTTCAAGTTATATAAAACAGAAGTTGAAATTGGCTACAGTTAAGCTAGTTATCGTCATCGAGACTAATACACAAAAATATACAAACAAACTAACAAATAAAGGGCGTACTTCTTGCATGTATAACAATGGCTAATTAAGGAAGCAAAGGATTCACTACAGCATCGAAGATTCAGTTCATTCACGATTATGAAATCTAGGGATTATTATATAATGGTATGATTAAAAAAATGCTATTGCTAAAAAATAAACCACTCTTCATGAAAATATCCTGAACAGCAACGATTCACCGATCCATAAGCTCCACGCGGCGTTCACAACTGGTTGTCGTGGGTGTCTAGGGGTATCGATTGATGTTAGAAAAGGACAGCTTTATCACCCCATAAGCAAGCTAGAAAGAGACAAAACACCAACCTTCCGAGAACAAGATAGCATCAAGAGTTACGCCAGGAAGACAGAGACGTCTCAGGCGCAGTCAATAAAAGCCCTTTTTTATGTGGGTTATTTTTCATTTTTTACGATTGTTAAGTGGTTATTTATTCATAACACCTTTGTCGGTTTTTTGTCGCGCTCATTAACTCGAATTAGTTTGAACAGGCGTGCGGCGTTCCCCATAATTACTTGGTGATTATGAGTTTTAATATTTGGGCTTTTCAATTTTAATTTTCGACGTCTTTTTTTAAGTGAAGTATGGTATTGAAAGAGTGAGTGAATGATGTTGATTATGGTGATCTTAGAAAATGACCAGCAAATGCTCGATGCATTGCTAATCATCATTATAAATACCTACACATTGACATTGATGAATATTATCTATACTTAAGTCATGGAAGTATATTAAATTTATGACATGAATATTTACTTTTTAAAATAATATCTATATACTCAGCCTATAATGTTCCCAATGCTGGGACACAGCCCTCCTTTCTGTGAGAGGGAGTGGGCCGTAATCCACCACACGGGCCCAGTGCGGGTTGGTAGATGTCACATGTCTTCGAATTTTTTCGTTCTAGGACATGCCGGTTTCCTCACGATGTTTTCCTTCACCGTTTTGAGGGCAGTACAATGATGAAATGATTTACACAAAGTAATGCGCCTGGCTGGGTTCGAACGCACGACCCGACGACGACGACTCGTAAAACGAAAAACCTTGAATTATTGTGAAGGGCACATTGCTCGCAGAACAGATGGCCGATGGGGCCGAAAAGTTCTGGAGTGGCGAACGCGCACCGGAAGACGTAAAGTTGGAAGGCCTCCCATAAGGTGGACCGATGACCTTGTGAGGGCCGCAGAAGTCAGAAAAATTGACCCACATACATACTTAGTCCTCAACCTCACATTCACAATCATCATAATCATTTCACCAGAAAAACGTCCACTGCTGGACGTAGGTCTCTCCCAAGCACAGCCACTTCAATCGGTTCTGTGCTTCTTGCATCCAGCGGATTTCTGCGTCCTTCACCAGATCATCGGTCCACCTTGTGTGAGGCCTTCCAACGCTACGTCTTTCGGTACCTACGCGGTTACCGAGTTTGACAGTTCTTCGGGCTATATCGGTTTCCTTAATAGTATATAGTTTCCTTAATAGTTTCTTTAGTAGCCCACCCGTATCGGGAATAGGGTCCAAGCTACCGGTGGTCAGGGCTGCTGAGAGAGGAACCTCCTCACGATACGCGCCGTATCCAGTAGTACTGCTTTCTGGATCAAGCCCTTGATCCAGCTGCCTAACGAGAGCCTCCTGAGGTGTTGGTCGAGGCTCTTAGCTATAATTCCATTGGCCGTCACGACTATCGGCACAATTACTGCTGTATCCACATCCCACATGTCGACAACCTCGCGTGCCAGGTCAAGATACTTGATCTGCTTATTTTTTTCAGCTTTCACGAGGTACGGATTTCTTCATTGGAAATTCCAAGCATGGAGAGGTCCATTGCCCTTTGGGAGACAAAAATGAGTGCAACCGGGACAATCATTAGGTATGTACGGGCTGGTATCAATTTTGTAAAAATTGTTTTTCAAACCTGCTTTCATCACGTAGGAACACCTCCCGATCAAATTGCTTTAATATTAATTAAAAGAACAAGCTACAAAAATAACATTTAGCAACCCAGTTCACATTACTCACGTCGCCACCTGCATATTCGTGTAAATTCCGCAGTAATTAGAGACGGAATAAATGAAATTAAAGTACAGCTGTCATTAAAAGATCCCTGATAAGCAATGATACTATTCCGACTAAGTACATATATGTAGCAAGGCGTTTTACAGGAACTAAAAATAGATAATAAAAACTCCATTCTGTATCGATTACCATTTTTCCTCGACAATGATGGATATTCATTCAGGCATTCGGTTTCTGATAAACCCACATATTGTGTTTTTTTTTATTGCTAAGTACATGGTCCTCTTGACCTCGAACACGCCTGATGAAAACGATGGTTGAGGTCTATGATGGAACGAGCGTGCCCCGAAGCAGCCTGTTCACTCTTGCTTTGAAGGCGGGTTAAATCTGGAAGGGAACACAGATGCTGGCAGAGAGTTCCACACTTAGGCTGTGCGCATTATTACAGTTCCAATTACCGTTTAATAATCGTGAAGACAACAGTCTTCTTGTTTCGTAACTGCCAAAGGCTTCTTCAGACAGGCGCGACGCGACACTTGTAGAACAATTTCCATGAAGTTTTCAAAATATTGTTCTACGAGAGACGCGTCCAGCTGCATCGCGCTTGTTTGTGGGAGCCTTCAAGCTATACGAGAACAGCTTAAGTCACCGTCGCCGTGGTGAAACGATTATCTGTTTAGATTAGTACCTAACTAATTGTCTATCGGATTAAATTAGTGGTCAACTTCTGAAACAATAATAAGGTAAAAATCAGTTTCGAAACTATGTAGTTAATTCATTCTTGGGTTCTCAATAAACAAAGTATTGTTTTTAATTTGTATCTTATACGGACTAGCGAGCCGCCTCGACTTCAGACCCGTACAGTGTATGTGACAGATGTCGTTTAGGTAACTATATATAGACCGAAAAATTTTAATGGTTGTTTTCCCGCAGCGAAATGGTATTGTTTTAGTAATACAATCGTTTTATAAACAAATAAAATATTAGAAACAAAAAAAGGCAGATTACCATTGTGAAAAAGTTTTTGACTAGGTGCGAGAGTTTATTTTGCTTTGAACATTTATGCATCGCTGTTCCCTTTGTCGGCGGCGCGTGCGATTCGAGTAATACAGGTATTAATATAGGTCTACAAGTTACCTCTAGTGTTACTGTTCATTCACACGTTTTTTTTTTTTTTTTTGGGCTTTGGCTTCGCACGGTTTGTGCATTTAGCCAGTGTCAAGTAATTTTTCTTTTCGATCAAGTAAATGGCCCGATATCGGTCACGAAGTTACATAAAAGTCATAGTCGTCTTTAGTCAGTCAAGTCAAAGTTATTGTAAAGCGGTAGCAACTTTACAACAACCTAACACATGAGTTTTTGGGGGAACACGAAAAGTCCACGTTAGTCACTTATTTTCACCTTCACTACACTTGTGCACACACATGTAACTAAATTGAATAATTCACTACCAAAATTATACAATTTAATTCGCTATTTCACTAAATTTTATGAAAATGAAAATTCGTGCGACATGTTCCAACCCGATCCCGCCAAAAACTCCATCCATTCACACGTTTTCGAGTTGATGAATATTTTTTTAAAACAAAAACGTCTTTATTTTTTTACTTTTACTCTATGCTTCGAAAGTAGGTACTCTTTATGGCAAGTTGTTCTGCCGCGGGAAAACAAATATAAAAATTTCTCGGTGTATACCTAATGTCTCCCAGCGTCTTGGATAGCAACGGGGCATGGCGGCCGACCGCCTGTTTCGCAGCGAGCGATTAATAATTTTGAATCTATGATATCTTCCAAGATATTAATTTTAATAATAATTTGCTAAGGGCAATTTTGATCTACATTGAATGTACAACGTATCTAAGGTATTATTTATTTAATTGGATAAGGATTTAGCGAAAGAAATGCGATTGAATTTTTCGACGCTATAGTTTAGTTTGTGAGGAAATAGTTGTAGTTCAAGTAAGGATATAATTTTCTTATCTACAGGGTGTAAGGGAAACGCTTTCGAAAACGAAGACAGGTGATAGGGCTAGTGATTCTCGATACAGTACCATAAAAAATCTAGTTTTTTTTTACACTTTAAATGATGTACAATAGGAGAAGATAGCTACGTTTTTCTGTTAATTATTACAGTTAAGCGTTCTAAACGAATCATGATTTTGTAGATAATCGTATGTATATACTTTGTGGCCGTCGAGTAGAAAGTTTGGGAAGAAATATTCTTTTGAAATAGTCTACATTTATAAGGACCTAGACAAAGATCGTTAGAAACGAAAGACAAAATGACAGATTGTAAGAGGATAACTACGGTGCGATGTCAAAAATGGAGAAACTAAATGTCACTTTGTATTGAAAAAGCACTGTCTATTCTTCGTAGAAATAAAAAACGTCATGCTAATCTTGCAGGTCATTCGCGTTGCTTCACTTGTAACGACAAGAAGTGTAGAAAGCAACACGAATGTTATGCTTCCTGATACATATTGTTTGTTTCGAATAAATTGCGCTATTTTACTTGCTATGGACACTTCGTCATCACATACATTAATTAATTAATAATTACTAACAACTTGCAAAAACATTATAACCTAGAAAGGAAATTAATAAGAAGGTAGGTACTTACTCTAATTAAATAATCATTGCGTGACAGTTTTTTCACACATACCTATGGGGGCGTCCATTAATTACGTGAGGCGTTTAGGGGTGGGAGGGGGTCGAGTCGAATCTCACCCAATCTCACGTGGGGGAGAGGGGGATCTTGGTAAATATCACGTAATTTATATTTTTTCCCGCAAAGAAACAATGTAACATTACGAGATAACCGGGTTAAATTATGTGAAACATGTTTTTCCACCCATATGGAAAAATCTTAGAAAATAATATTTATCGTAGTTATGCGAACGCCACAAAGTAGCACAGTACCTCCTCGATGGTTAAACCGTCACCGCCCAGCCAAGTCAGCCAAATGCAACGCATAAATCCAACGCAAATAAGCACAGATTAACGTTTTTACACTAAAACCACGTATTTGAAATATCTCACGTGAGATTATGGGGAGGGGGGGGAGGGTCGAGCCAAATCTCACGACATCTCACAAGAGCGGGGGTGGGGGTCGAAAAATCGCCAAAATTTACTCACGTAATTAATGGACGCCCCCTATCTAGTAATTTCTCGGTAGGTAGTGGCAAGAATTATGAGTCCCGTTCCCGTGCAACTGTTGAATCATTCAGTTTAAAAAGTAAATTAAAACCGCTTATCATCATCATTGGCAGAGATGGCCCAGTGGTAATGGCTGCAACTAACGAGATGTAGGTTGTAGGCTTGAACCCAGACAGGTGCACATCAAGTTACCCCAATCTGTCAAATTTTTTTTTTTTTTAATCTTTATATCATAAGCATAAGGTTCATGTTCAATTGGGAAAATTTGACAGTTTGAGGTAGCTTGATGTACTAGCGGTTGTACATTATTTCATCATCACAGCTCTCAAAATGGTGAAGGAAAACATTGTGCGGAGACCGGCATGTCCTAGAACCAAAAATTCGAACACATGTGACATCTACCAACCCGCACTGGGCCCGCGTGATGGATTACGGCCCGCTCCCTCTAACAGAGAGGAGGCCTGTGTCCCAGCAGTGGGAACAAAATAGGCAGCCTTGTTCCACCCAGTGCCGAATGTCAAATGGTCAGCGCTAGTCTAATCCAGGCGTTCCCTTCCCCCGAGGTCCACCTCGTCTGGCCCTCAGTCTGGCAACGCTTCTTCAACCATCCCTTGGCAACCATTCCGTTAAGGTTCTACTTCACCTGCCATCACTACATCTAGCCAAGCGTCCTGCACATGCAAAAACCTAATTAATAACTACAAAACAATCACACAAACTTCAATGTCGGAATTGCAACAAAGAGCTGAAATCATTCTCAAACTCTGCAGCAATAACAACAATCAAATAACTGAAAATTTTACTGCGGGACCAAATTACCTTTAGAAAGGGGACACAATAAATCTACGCTAGCTAATGAACAAACGTCTACACCCAAAGGCACAACTCTGGTATGCCAAGACGATAAAAACGAGCCTTTCGTTTTAAATTAATCACAGGATACGCTATCTTCCTGTGTAGATAATAACTACATCCTTTGGCATAGCGTGATTATAGCAATATTTCTATGGAGTAAGAACTTCATTAACTGTGTAGCTTGAACCAAATATACTATCTAAGGGAAAACTTGGGTACCTATATCAAGCTGAATAACTTTCTACATAGGACCAACATGGTAATAGCGAAAAATAATCAGCTGAACTATACAAAATTTCTACACCTACTGGACCTAAATGTATAGACAACTACGCAGGTAAATTTTTTCACGACAAAACAACTTTTTCCAAAAAAAAAAACACAAAAAAAATTTGAAAAAGTTGTTTTTTTCACTTTTACTGGTTCACATGTGCTTACCCCTTCACAGCATGCCGGCGTGATGTTATGTTATGAACTGGTGTAAGCAATAGACAGACATGAGATTTCAGCAATCCCAGTCCATTTGCTATCTTTTATTGAGGAGTTCCGTTGCCAATCTCCAAAGTTCTTCATCAGATCTTCACCAAATTGAAATGAGACCACTTAGAGAAAGTACTCTTCCAAAAAATACCTTAATCGCTTCGTGTGCCTATAAAATTTGAAGAGTTCTCTCTATTTCTCCAGGATCCCATCATCAGATCCTGACTTGATGATCATGGGACCACCTGGGAAGTATATCCTGTCAAACAAAAAAAAAATCCAAATTGATCCAGCCATCTTCGAGTAATCGGGGAACATACTTACATAAAAAAAAATAAAAAAAAGGTTCCGATGAATTGAGAACCTCCTCCTTTTTGGAGTCGGTTAAAAATAAACAAAAACGGATCATTTTGCTTACCATGCATGGGATGCATGAAGAAGCCTCCTCGTGTAGCGCAATTTGTTCCACCAGTAACTCGAATGAACCGAGCGCTCGGCGCATCCCGGACAGTCACACCCAATACCTTGATGACTGGCCAATTCTACCTTTGCGGTGGTAGGGCTGACGCCCGCCTGGTTTGCGACCACCCTCCCACCGGAGTCCGGCGTCAAGCATCTTGCTGTGTTTCATCGATGCGTGGGAGTACCAGCAGCGCCTCGAACAAGAGTGAACAGGCATTTTCTGGGCAAGCTCGATCCATCATAGACCTCTTCTATCAGTTTCCATCAGGCGTGATCGGGGTCAAGAGCGGGCCCATTTAGTAATTTAAAAAAAACCAATGGTAGCATTTTTATTTGTCAAACCGGCCATATAATTAGTTTCCCAAGCTAATTTTACCTGTGATAGCTACTTCGGGAGCCTTCGGTGGGTCGACTATACAAAGCTATTATTGGCATTGGTAATTGGTAAAGATACAGGAGTATTCATTTTAAGGGCCTAAGTCCCGTTTGGTAGCGTAACACGGTCACTTTATGAACCGTACTGCTCATTAACGGTTGTCTTGAAGATTTGAAAAATATATGATTTTGCTATAGATTCATATATATTAGATCATTTTGCCGAAGGTACTTTTTTTGTATGGTTAATACTTTTGCTGTAAAAAAATATTTTCCAACACGCAATATTTTGGCTCCTATTCCATACTCCTACTAAACGGCTTCGTTATTTGAAAAAAAAATACACTGAAAAATAGATAGTTAGAGGTACCACAGAATCGCTAGAGCACAATTGTAAATTAATCAACATTTGCCAAGGAATATCCCCATTTTGAGATAAAGGCTCAGAGGTGCCCTGCGCGGGCGCGGGCGGCAGTCGTGCTTTAGCATTCAGACGGGAGATGAGGCCGGGGATGATGGGGGATGACCTTAACCTACAAAACTGTCCGTAAATTATAGGAATCGGCCATTATTCGATATTCACACGGACGGACGTAATAAAATCGCGGCGGGTTTTTATCGCGCATTGGATTTGCAACCCTCGGTGTTGAACCGAGCATTGAGAATCCAACAGAGTGCCTCACAGCGCGTCGAAAATCGAACAGGGTGTTTTACTATTCAATTTTTAATTCTCAAGCTGTGCGTCGAAGAAAAAGCGCCCACAAAAATCCCACCGCGATTTTATTACGTCACTTTGATGATGATTGTTTACTTTGATGGTCTGTAACTTTGTACCATAACCTTAAAAAACTGGCCAAGTGCGAGTCGGACTCGCGCACGAAGGGTTTTGTACCATTATCTGATTCTATAAAAACGGCAAAAAATCACGTTTGTTATATGGCAGCCCCCTTAAATATTTATGTTATTCTATTTTTTAGTATTTGTTGTTATAGTGGCAACGAAAATACATCATCTGTGAAAATTTCAACTGTCTAACTATCACGGTTCATGAGATACAGCATGGTAACAGACGGACAGACAGACAGTCGGACGGACAGCGGAGTCTTAGTAATAGGGTCCCGGTTTCCCCTTTGGGTACGGAACCCTAAAAATTACCACAGATTTCTGATACACGCTGTAGATTATTATAGGTAAGTGTGTAACAATCACATTCACATAATTATTAAAAAAAAAAAAGTTATGTAATTAAAAACGTGTCGTAATAATAAACGGGACACGTGTTAAGAATAAAGACCGTAACTGAATCCAATCGTGCGCAGTGATGAAATGGATTCTAGATGCGATAAGACGTCTTGATTTCATGCTGTTCAACACTATTCACGACAAATCGTAAACTTTGATTATTATAATAAAAACAGAAAACGATTTTACTGAGGACGTAAACAAAGATTACCTAAAAGGTTCTATATAAGAACTTAAGTACCTGTCTTAACTTAAGTACCCGTCGCAGGGGGACCAAGGGTGCCAAGGGTGCCAGGGTAGTCTGGGGCCCTTGTGCTACTTGGTTCCTGGGGTGGTCACGGCGTGCCATGTGTCCTGGTGCGCCGGACTGGTGGGGTAGTTCGAAAGAGATACCGTCGCCCCTGGCACACAGGCAACTGAGGGAACACGGGTGGGTTTTAGTCATTAAAAGTCTGACACGCCCTCCTGCTCCACCCAGAGCGGGAGAAGTCATTTGATGATTTCCCACCCTCAAAAAAAAAACCACCCGCCGGTGAGGAAGAGACAGGTTAAAATCTATTTTCTCGCTCAAGAAACTGACGTAGAAGATATTGATGATTGCTGCTGACATACCACCAACACGCTTATGTGGCTTATTGGTGGATGTGCACAAAATTACTTGCCGGAAATGGGCGAATCATCACTTTTAAACAATATTTGGGCCGTTTCGTTACTACAAGAACTAATAAATGACAGAAAAGTAATGAACAGTGGTTACATTTTTGTCCTTACGCCCATGTGAGTGTAGCGAAATGGCCAAGCCACATATTTTAACTAAGGTGTAGAGTTTGTGAAGTTAGGCCTTGTAGAGTTAGGGCGTATAGAGTTAAACGCTTGGCTCTACATGAGATCTGATAACTTTTTGACAGTGCGAGTCATATAGTCTCGTCTTGGCAACATTTTACATGAAAATGTTTTTAGTGGGATACTATTTTCTGTGGGCGAATCGACAACTCCAGAAATACGTAATAGGCACGTTTTGAATCGTAAATGTTTTTTTATTTACGTTTTTTGGCGACGAAAGAATGTCTTTTTCATTCAGTGGAATTAAAATTAACTAAGAGGGATGTATGGATAACTAGCTTCCGCCCGCGGCTTCGGCCGCGTCGGAAATTATCCCACAGAAACGTACTACCGAAATAAAAAGTATCCTATGTGTTAAGCTAGGTTATTAAAAATATGTGTGCCAAATTTCATCCAAATCCATTCAGTAGTTTTTACGTGAAAGAGTATCAAACATCCATCCATCCATACTTACAAACTTTCGCGTTTATAATATTAGTAGGATCTTAGAGAAAGTTTTATTTTAGATTTTTTTTATGATTAGATATAGTTCTGTTACGGCATACCTATATTTGGTAAGAGCAGTGATGGCCCAGTGGTAACGGCCGCGACTTACGAGATGTAGGTCATAGATTCGAACCCAGACAGGCGCTTCACTTTGTGTAAATTATATCATCACCACTGCTCTCAAAACGGTGAAGGAAAACATCGTGAGGAAACCGGCATGTCCTAGAACCAAAAATTCGAAGACATGTGACATCTACCAACCCGCTCTGGGCCCGCGTGGTGGATTGTGGCCTGCTCCCACTCATCGAGAGGAGGCCTGTGTCCCAGCAGTGGGACCATTATAGGCTGACGCCACCAGTGGACCCGTTGATCACTGTGAGCACCCCCATTGCTCCTCCCGCAAAGCCCGTGGCTATAAAGAAAATGAACCGGGCTGATGATGACGGCTTCGTGACGGTGCAAAGGAGGAAGCGCCGACCGAGTAGCTGTAAGAACCGCTGCGGCAAGGCTCCTACGGAGCCCAACGAAAAACTACGTGCTGCGAAGCCGAATACCCCGGTGTTTATTTCCCGTCTCCACTACACCACCGACACGGAAGATATTGTGAAGTACGTGCGCCAAAGGCTGAATTACGCGCCGAGAGTGCAGCTTGTGGAGTCGCATCGCAACGTCAACTTTAAGGCATTTGTGGTGCGCGTACCAACATGCTACCTGCATCTGGTGATGGAAGAAAGCTTTTGGCCACAGGATGTGGTATTCCGCCGCTTTCGCGGACAAGTGCCACCGGACCGCACAAAGACTTAGTGCAAATAAGTGATACTAACATAATTTTAAGTTTTATTTACTAATACAAATTGTTATTATAATATGTATATTTAGGCTAAGGTATTTATCTATGGGTCATTGTAACCTGACAATAAATGGTTTATTATTATTATTATTATTATATTTTAATCAATACACAACCTGACGCTGACCTGATAACTGCAAAAAACTTAAATTCAATTTCATCCAGGAGGATGAAATTGAATTTAAGTTTTTACAAGTGTTTTTTTTGAACTAAGGATAGTTCCTGCACAACAAGCTACCCCAATCTGTCAATGCCATTATTTGATAGTTTTTCGACTTTATTACAGAAGCATAAAGTTCATGTTCAATTGGGAAAATTTTACAGTTCAGAATAGCTTGATTTGCCGTCTGTACAAAAAAGGTGCTAGAATTAATTGCGATGAACGATCATAAAAATAATAGGTTAGTAGCTAGGCGATAGTTTTAAAATCCATAAAATACTTTCTATCAACAAAAACACACACACGCCAGCAATTTAACAAAAACTGTAATGAACAGTTAAAAAATTGCAGAAAACTATTAAAAAGCAACAATGTGGGAGCCATTCATGTCTACCACGCTTGACTAACGCGTTATAGTTAATTTTTACTTTACACCGTGACCAAAATATTCCCAGCACGGTTATTTTATTACTTTTACGACTTTCTTTTATAGACAAAACACGTACATTTTACACGTTTCACGCTATAATTGACAATTATGATTTTTATCTAGCTATATGGTCTTCAGTTGGATGATGAGTTCATAAGGTATGCCGGATTGATCACACCAAACATCTTTAAAGAACTACCGTTGCTTATGTTTAAAAAAAGCTGATTCAGTGGCTTAAAGAAAATGTTTTTACACTGTTAATGAATTTGTGTCACATGTCGAAGAAAGAAAGTAATGTCAATAAATTTGGTTTATACATATTTTATTTAGTATTCAATTTTACATTTACTTACTATTATTATTTTTATTTTGACATTATAACAATATTCATGGACATTAACATTTCAATTAGTACATAAAATCTGACATTTTATAACAATCATATTGGTAAATGATTTAATGTTATGTCATTTTTTTATTATATTATGTATTGTGAAATTAAATATTTGTATTAATTTATTTAATCAGACATTTTGTAACGTCTATTAGTGATAATCAGAGATGGGCCGAATGTGGTTTGAACCGCATCTGAACTTTGGCCGAACATTCGGTTAAAATAAAAAGTTGGCCGAAGTTCGGCCGAACTTCGGTTCAGTACCCTTTAATTGTAATAAAATATACTTGATGTAAATGAATGTTTAGTTTGTGAACCAAAAACGTGTTTTTTTTTTCAATTTACGAATTGTATTCACATGTTTGTAAGAATACTAAGCTTATTTCATTTTTGTAATACTATAATAGTATATTTATAATAGTAGATTTTCAAGAATAATAAGAAGAACTAATTTAATTTAAGGTTTACATTCACAATGTTTCTAACTAAAATAAATGACCATGGGTGAGTAAAAGACATAATTTTATTTTACAGTAATGCTATACTCAAACGGTCTTATTCATAAAATGTTATCAAACATCTAACGTTCCTCACGTTTCCTCACGATGTTTTCCTTCACCGATTTGAGAGCAGTGGTGATGAAATTAAATACACAAACTGAAGTGCCTGCCTGAGTTCGAACTCATGATCTACAACTCGTAAAGCAGACCCAATAACACTGGTCTCTTGGGCAAAAACTGTGTACGGCAGCATTACAATCTCCAGTCTCATTCCATTTGCATTCGATAAATTCCAAAAAAAAAATACCCATATTAAAACCGAAGTGTGACCTCAAGGAACAAAACCGTCATAATTATTCTCATTTATAAAAAAAAGGGTAAGTAGAGCCTCAGGGTAATACGGCCCCTTGAAAAAGTCGTGTTCGCGGAACGCGTTGTACTTGTACGAGAACAAAACGAAGCACCCTTTGAAGACTTGCAATTTTAAATCCCTACTTTAAATTGAAATGGACTCAAAGGGTGCCTGTTTTTAATTATTCACGTAGGTATAAACAATTTGAAAATCATGAGTTTATAAGGACAGTGGTAACTGCAAAAGGTGATATAAGGAGCCATAGGTTCCTCAAGTGGCTCCCTGTTCGACTTCGCAGAAACTCTCTAATATTGTGTTTGCTTTTTATCATTCTTCACAACCCTAAAACCCCATCCTATCTGCGGGAACGCTTCTCCTACGCCCGTCCTTTTGATGCGCCTTGCAGGTCGCATCTTAGAAATCTCCTCAAGTCCCCTCCCCACTCAACCGACTTCTACTCCTACTCCTTCACTGTGCACGCGGTCCGGTTGCGGATTTCACTTCTACCTAACATTAAGGACTGCCAAACTGTAGCAGTATTCAAAAGATGAGTGAAAGAACACTATCTCTCCACTTTGTCATAGTTGCTTATGTATTGATTATTTAAATTACATTATAATTATTTATATTTTAGTGATATTTATTTTAGAAGTATGTATGTATGTTTGTATGTAAGTATATTCTCATATTATATGAGTATATTCAAATTGAGTTTAATTTGTAATTTTATGTTTTCCCTTCTACTATTATTACACGCGTTGTCTATATCTCTGTTATCTTCTCTCCTATCGCAGGTGTGCTGGAAGAGATTTCTGTAGAAATAAGCATTACCTATGTACGTATTTTTCTGTTCTTTTCTTCTTGTCTATTTATATGTGTGTGCTTAAATGGTTAAATAAATAAATCATAGATAAAACTGTGTTATATCGTCTTTTTACTCGACTACGGTGAAGCAAAAAGGAGGGTTACAATTTTGACCGGTATGCAATCTGTGGGGTATGTATGTTTGTCTGTTCTCTCATAAGTTCAAAACTGCTTTGCATAATTTGCCAAATTAGGTACCTATCGTTAGAATCGTTTCGTTCGATAAGCCTTTGATAGCCCGCTGGTTATTGGCGGTAGTTGGCGCTCTAAAGGACATAAAGAGAACTAAAAACAAAACAGTGGCACTACGGGAGTGCCGACAGGGTCCACGATTGTTACAACAAATGTTTATACCACCTAAGCATATATACATTTTGGAATTCATTAAATGATTGAGTATTGAGTATTGAAATTTCATTGAACAATTACGTGTGTTGTGTGTTGATTTAGAAAGATCAGCAAAAATATTAACTGATTTAAAAAAAAATATACAAAAATCAGAAGTTTGAGTAAATTTTGGCAGCTATTTTACCAAATAGGTAAAATCTTTTATTACATGTAATTTATACTGATCAAGCTCAACTAAAACTAACTTATAAAACTAAATTTTAAACAGATGTGTCGGTAACAGAGTCGCGAGTTCAATTGTTTTTTCCCATCTCAAAAAATGCCCAACGCGCGTAAAGAAGCTTTCACTTCAACAAGGTTTTTTTCAGTGATGCCGTGTTGGGTATCAAATGAAAGGGCTTAATTAGCACATTGCAAATATGTATATATATATTAGGTATACTATGAGCTAACCCCAAAATGATTAAAATAAAAAGCAATATCAGAAACTACAACGAGACTACTGAAAAATCACGCTCTAAGAAATATAAAATAAGACGCAACTCATCATTTTCATTACATCTTTCTGCTAACTTTTCCACAACAACGCACCGTATTTATCACAAGACTTACGTACCTACAGCATTTATTTTCTTCAGATTATTTCCTTATTTCGGAGCAACTTCAATCATACCGTATTTCGATATACTTGATTTATCTTCATCTAAAAGGGCTAATTATTTTAATGGCCGTCTTGAAATTGAAATATAATGTCAGTCGTGATATCTCAACATTCTCAACTTCCGAGCAGTACGACAGGTTCTCGATTTATTATCACTTCTGAATCTAGAACGAACAAAATCGGCTTTGATGAATTACAACTAGGATGTGGGTTGTTTCAACTAATTTTTTTTTTCTTATCTCTAGATTTTAAAGTCTACTTAGGGCTGATTTTTCAAAAGTCAGATAACTTATATCCAGAGATCGGATATTCGGATGCATATTCACCTAAAGTTGAGATGTTGGCTAACATGGAATGCGCTTTTGAATCGAAAAAGTCTTAATTTAGGTAAGCAATTTGTTTATTTTTTGTCTTAACTAATACAAACCACCCCAACTCCAGTACATACACATATTTGTATCGGGTTAAACATTAATTTTAAATTAATACACACCTGAATAGTTATGCAATCCAAGAACTCCCGGGGTTTTTAATAAATATTACAAATGATTTATAAAGCCGCTTCCATACTTTCATAGCTAAAAATTATCTTTAGGTAAATATGCATCCGAATATCCGATTTCTGCTTATATCTGAACAATAAATCTGAGAGTTTGGCATATTTTATTTACAAAATCTGTCAAACAGACATATTTATTCCTCAGATAAAACTTATCTGACTATTGAAACATCAGCCCTTAATCTAATAGACCAAGATCTTCTTAAATTAACGATTAAACTCAATGTCAAAGCATTTATCCTATTCTACTAATATTATACATGTGAAAGTTTGTGTTTAGATGTTTTGATGTTTGTTACTCAATCATGCAAAAACGGCTGCATGGATTTGGATGAAATTTGGCACACAGGTAGTTTATAACCTGGAATAACACAAAGGTTACTTTTTATCCCGATAGTACGTTACCGTAGGATAATTTTCCACCTCAACGCGGGTGAAGCCGCTGGCAAATCTAGTTGTGAACTAAATGCTTTGATATTGAGTTTAATTACAGGCACTTTTGAATTGTCAAGTATGAATAAGAAATATTACTGCTTGAAAATGTACAGTAGATGATAAATTGGGTGTATTGGGTCTCCTAGATAATAAATACCTTTGCAAGTGAAACCCTCAGCTGTTATGAAAGGCATTGAAGGGTTGTTGATCTAAAATACTTCGCAGGCCGGCCACTTGACCGAGTAACTTGATATTCTGTGCCACTGAAACTCGTAAATTAATCAATTAATTGCAGCAACTTAACAAAAAGGGCTTATAAGTCGATTCGCACGAATTTACTCACCCGAATTGGGCGAATCGTCACTTTTAAATAATGTAATATTTTCTATAGGCGACTTGCCTGAAGTTTCATTGTTTCGTACTTTTAGGGCCTGGTCACGTTTTGTATTTTATGTAATTACTTAAGTATACTTTTTCCTTAACTTTTCGTTGTTTCCAAAACGTACCAGTTGCCTAATAAGTAAGTATTTTTGGTCGATTAGCACACAAATAAATCAACTTCGTGCGAATCGCGTTTAGAAAATATGACACTAATTAAAAGTAACTATTCGCCCGAGCCGGGCGAGTGAATACGTGCGAATCGAGTAATAAGCTACAAAAAGTATGTAAATAGGTACTTCATTGTACAGCCAGCGTCAAAAATATCGGGACGAACAGACTGTTCAAAATGATCTCAACAACTAAGAAAATTAAACTTTATCTAAATTGGATAAAGGTCTTGTCAGAATTACAGTTGTCGTGTACTGTCTTCATTCTGAAACATTCCTTGTGTCATTGAGTTAATTTTAAATTTTCATAGTTGTTAAGATCATTTTGAACAGTCGGTTCGTCCCGATATTATTGACGCTGACTGTACAGTCATGTGAGACAATGACGTTCCTCAAGAACTTAAAACAACAACATTATGATGACACGCCGCTTTTTTTATCAAGCGTTAATGTTGCCTGATGATGTCATCATGATCAAACAACACATTAAAGATAAATATGCTTTAAAGTGTCTTGTACACATCGGCATTGGTTAGGACCGTTTATTTTAGACTTATTGACTTATTATTAGTGATAAAATACGATACACGTGTCATGGATTTGGATAAATTCGTCACAATACAGAAAGTAACGACATAGCCCGGAGAATGACCAAACTTAAATGGCAGTGGGTAGGGCAAATTGCTCGCAGTACATATGGCCGATGGGGCCGAAAGGTTCTGGGGTGGCGACCGCGTACCGGAAGACGTAAAGTTGGAAGGCCTCCCACAAGCTGGACCGATGACCTTGTGAAGGTCGCTGGAATCCGCTGGATACGGGAAGCATAGAACCGATCGATGTGGCGGAGCTCGAGGGGCCTAAGTCCAGCAGTGGACGTCTTTCGGCTAAAATGATGATGATGTTAGGAGCAGTGGGGGCCCAGTGGTAACGGCTGCGACTTACGAGTCGTAGGTCATAGGTTCGAACCCAGACTTGCGCTTTACTTAGTGTAAATTATTTAATCACCACTGCTCTCAAAAACGGTGAAGGAAAACATCGTGAGGAAAACGGCATGTCCTAGGACCAAAAAATTCGATGACATGTGACATCTACCAACCCGCGCTGGGCGTGCGTATTGGATTACGGCCTTCCCTCTAACAGAGAGGAGGCCTGTGTCCCAGCAGTGGGAACGTTACAGGCTGATAATGATGATGATGATGATGATGATGAATACAGGAAGGAAGCGCATGTGCCCAAGTCCTTTGACTTACCTACTGGTTATTCTCTGTCTGCATCTTCCCACTGCTGGCCAAATGCGCCCCATGACTTCCAGCGGTTTCGATTCATGACTTACGTTGGCCACTGATCGTTTGTTTTGACCAGCTCGTCCCGCCATGTTCTACGGAGTCCGCCGCGACGCCTTCCAGCCAAGGTACTAGGAATTCTAACCTTTGTTAGAATGGTTTTCTGTAATGTGGATTGAAGTTAAGGGGCACTGAAGTATTACTAATCTGTGGTATCTGCAGAAGAATATCCTGCATCCACATCCCGATGGGTTTTAGATGGTATGAAATTTTATTTTATCTTCTCCAAAAAGCCTAATTATTTTGTCCGAAAGACAGAATAATTAGGTGTACAAAACCACCTGTGTCAATATTTCCTGACGTCACAAGAGTGGGTGATATTGTGGGTAGATTTTAATACTACTAAAACCGATATCATAAACACAACATCAACTATGACGTTATAACTTTATATTAAATATATTTGCGTAACAGCAACGTCAACAATAATATCAGCCCACGACAATTTATGAAACCACGAGCCGTGACGTCAACTTATTGATTACGTCAGAGCCACCCCCGCAATCAAGGCGAGGGTAGGACGATAAAATGTTAATTGGAAATCGTAGCTTCATAATTGATTGGCTTTTGTTTTCAATGTAACTTTTTTATTGCTCGAGAGGTTGGTGGGGAATGCTTCATTTTCCCAATTGTTCTCTTGTGCGCTTGGAAATTTGGAATACCGTAGCAATGCAATTTTTATAAAGTTGATTGTCGTGCATGGTGATTGTTCGAATTTACTAGCCTATTTAGCATCGGACGTTATAGAATCTGAAAAATGCTGAGCAAAAACAAGGAACAAGTCCAAAAGAACCTGCTATGCCGCTGTCGTCACCATCACGTCAGTATTTCATTAGAAAAACGTTCATTGCTGCACATAGCCCCTCCCTCAAGCACCGCCACTTCGACTGGTTTTGTGCTTCACGCATCCAGCTGATTCCTGCGGCCTCCGCCAGGCCTGCCACAGGCCTTGCCCGCAGAACAGATAAGCCGAAAGGTTCTAGAGTGGTGACCGCGTGCCGGAAGACATAAAGTTGGAAGGCCTCCCACAAGATGGACCGATGACCTGGTAAAGCTGCGGTGCGATACCAGAATTGGAGGCCAACCTAGCCAGAAAGATTGCTGAAGATATAGCTTGGAAAGACGTGCGAAAGGCATCAGTGTTATAATCAAAAGAAGAACGAGGTTTATGTCCAAATATTGGAGTCCTTAGATGTTGAATAACATGAAAGATGCCTTTGTCTTTCTGTTATTACAGTCTAGCAGTAGATGCCTTTCAGCTGATGATCATAGTCTCCAACTGTAGACTGATAAAGGCTTATTAAAATCCTATGATGTCCTACCCTCCTTCCACTTCTCTCTGTTTAAAGCTGCTAAGGACCAGTTCTTGTTGAAGGTGTCCAGCTCATCCCGCCATCTTCGTCTGGATCTACTGCGATGTCGCTTGCCATTGGGTCCTAAAGACATAATAAAATTAAGTTAATTTAATTACATATCGAGCTACTGCTACTTTGTTTGATGTCGAGTCGTAGTATCGTTGATTTAGGATAGGTGTGAAAAAACACTTTCCATTATAAAAAAATTGGTCACGAATGCCTCGTGTACGAGTATATGTTATCACGTTTTTTTTTTCGTTTTTTGCCTCTCGATTTCGGGATGGTTTTGGCTAACACCTTTCTCCTTTGAAGTTTCTAAAAGACGTATTAGGACTATTTAGAACCTTAAGAGTAGACAGTAGCATCCTTCTGCTCAAAAATACTTTTAAAAGAAAATATCCAATCGGTCTTTAGAACGGTCTTGTATGTGTGTGTTCAGCTATGGTAGTGTTGCTACCTTTCTTTCTCTTTTCCTTATTCGAGTTTAGAAACATTACCTGACGATAACATTATCAGTCCATATCATATTGTTCCCACTGTTTGGACACCGGCCTCCTCTTGTGAGGAAGTGGGCGCGGGTAGGTGACTTCGAATTTTTTGATCCTAGGACATTTGGGTTTCCTCGATATTTTACTTCACCGTATAGAATTTTCGAATCCTTCACTGCTTACCTGATGATATCTACGTACATTTATATCTCATCTCACCGATACCTACATAGGTATTTTTATCCAAAAACACATTTGACTATACTAAGCCGAAGTGTTCCATAGTAGCGGCATCCGAAGTGAAACCGCACCGCTTTCTACTGCGCCGGCGCGCGGTGCGCACGATTCGCGCGCCGCATTTCTATTAATCATGACGTCAACGTCACGACAGACGCTGCGCGCACGCCACCGCAAGTCACGTGTGTGTGGCAACAGCAATTTTAAAGTCATTTACTTCACACGTTTCACTGAAAGCATTGAAAGGAAGGTTATAGGATACTTGATAGGCAGATAGGTTCAATCAGTAGTTAATTGGCCCAAGGTGTGTACTGCACCAATATTATACTCCACATATTATCCGAAAGTTTTGGAGATAAGACATTGTTTTATACTGCACTTTGAACCCCGGCCTCTCTACTTCTTGAATTGTATCATACTTCTAAACTTGATAAAGTATCTGAGTAGGTATATCTTGGACATTACTGACGTTACTCACCAAATGTATGAACGTACACGAGGCAAAAGGAGTATGTAAGCGTGGCGTTCTGTTGTTTCTGCTTAGCCCCATGGGAAGGAGTGAGTTTATGTATGTATTTACGTATTACTGACATCGGCCTTATGTACAGGGTGAAATTGAAAACATGCGACAAACCGAAATGGGAGATTGTACTCATCATTATGAACAACTTTTACTAAGGGACCAAAGATGCAATCGCGAAAAAAAAAACATCTGTTCCCTACATTTATGTTCGCATGACTCGTCTAAATGTAGGGAACAGCTGTTTTTTTTTTTGCGATTGCATCTTTGGTCCCTTAGTAAAAGTTGTTCATAATGATGAGTACAATCTCCCATTACGGTTTGTCGCATGTTTTCAATTTCAACCTGTAAAAATGTTCAATACTTAAAATAAGATTGAAATCATGAACCCGTCTTGAGCAAGCGTGGTCATTAATCCTTGTGCCTTCTCGCAACAGTGGGGCAATAGTAGTCTGGTATGATTTTTTTACTTATAAGGCAGATATGAGTGTAAACGCCGGGAGAGGACGCCCGGCAGGCTTAGCATGACGCTCTACCGTAGAATAGAAATCGCTTGTCTACATTTCTCGGTACAGAACTGTCAATTGTCTACACGGAAACGTAATTTTTGTCTACTCTTCCGTGGACAAAACGCTTCTCTACGGTTCTCGTGCTAAGCCTGCTAGTAGGACATATAGTGACCTTATTTGTGATGCTCTTCAGAAAAATCAGGGTTGTAGAACTCGCAACCGCGTGCGTGTATGACCAGTGGCCCTAGTGTGAGTTTCATTAAACGGGGCTCCAATTGGCCCTGGATTGGTGAAGGACTAATTGGAATCTCAAGTAAGCAAGTCCCATTTATTAGGACTTCATTTTAATAAAATGTTTAAAACCCTGAATAGTATAAGTACCTAAGTAGATAGGTAATAAAAGCCTTGACCGAGTGGCAAGTAATAATCAATAAATCAATACTACTTACGTTATAAATAGCGTGGGATTTTCAGCAATAGGATAGGTATTTTATAAATTATTTCAGGAAACTAGCTGTGTTTGCGGATCGTTCGAAGAACTGTTTTTTATAACCTTTTCTAATTTCGCATAATATGACGCATAGATATCTATCAGGTTACATATATACGGGGCGGCAGGAACATCGGCGAGTGCAACCTGTGACCATGGCTTCAGTACCCACATAATTCTCGGACTGTTGAAATTATTTAAAAATAATCCTGTTCCAACATTTTGACCGCGTAGGTCTCTCACTTTTACCACATACATACGCTACAGCAGGTTACACAGAAGACCGAAGAGTATAACCTGCCTCTCTGCTTAGCGTTTGTGGACTACGAAAAAGTCTTCGATTCGATCGAGACATGGGCTGTACTGCAGTCTCTTCAACGGTGCCAGATCGGAAGACCGGCGAAAGGTTCTGGAGTGGCGACCACGCACCGGAAGACGTAGAGTGGGAAGGTCTCCCACAAGGTGGACCGATAACCTTGTGAAGGCCGCGGGAATCCGCTGGATGTGGGAAGCACAAGACCGGTCGAAGTGGAGGAGCCTGGGGGAGGCCTATGTCCAGCAGAGGACGTCTTTCGGCTGAAATTATGAGGTTTTGCACTTGTCTATGAAACAGCAGGAGTTTCTTTTGATAACCAATGAAAAATTTCTACGTTACAGAATAGTGTGCTGAATTAATTAATGGCTACAGTTTGCGCGTCGATGTTCCGCCACCCTGTACTGCATAGCTACTTACATACATTTGGGAAAATAATCTAGATGCTTACCTAATTGTAAATATCTTTTTGTCTCGTGCTTAATATGGAGGGAAGTGGAAACCATGGTTTGTTGTTACTCCTCCGCTGTCCCACGTAGGTTCCAAACTAGTTGAATTATTTTTATAGGAATCGTCAAGCTTCATTGCATCGGGGGTTTTCTGGTGATCACCACTACAGGACCTTAATTAATCACAATCCGAGAGTTTTAAAGGATATTTCTAAACCATTGCTTTAAAAGTTTAATAAATTCATCCGCTCAACAACGTAATTAACTCTGCTGAACTGTGAAAATGACAGAAGTTGCGTCATTTACGTGTGTTACGGAATTACCCCGCTGATTCTGGAGTTCAAGAGTTGCAGAGAGAAGAGAAAAATCACGTTTTCTGGGAACTATAACTAAGCAACGCTCATCAAAGAGTTGCGTTTCATTCCATTCATGGCTTCCCTACTTCTTCATTCGCGATACCACCAACTGTTAAATGGTAAATAGTTTCTACAGTCACCAAGGTAAGTTACTGAAATTACCATTTACCAAGGTAATTTACGGTGTGTTAGCTGATATTTTCTTATTTTGTCCATCAAGTGTTTTCTTTCACCGTGCCCAGAGAACTTGCTTCATCGTTTCTTTAGTTGCTTAAGGCTTCTTCAGCCCCGTATGTTACCAGTCAGTCTATTCGTATAGGTAGTGAACCACTCTCAGCTGTAAATTAGTTACAGTTACAAAGAACGATGTATTTAACGGCGGCCTCGGTCGGCTAATGTCGTGGGTACTAAGTTTGCTTACTAAGTACTGAGTAGGTACGATGGGATGGTCTAGTGACGTTCGTTGGCTGATGCCGCAGAGTGTAGTAGCTGTGGTTGTAGAATCTATGGTGGTGTGGGTAACTGCTCTGTATTCATATACGCAGTGTTTGCCAACAGAGTCATGGTTTTAGTCTTAGTTTTAACTTGGATTTAGTTTTTCGTGATAAATCCACGAGAACCTTCTGACAACAAATTGCTTTGCAGTTTGGCAGGTGATATGTAATTTTTTTTTTTTTTACATATTGGATAAAATAAATATTTTAAAAAAGAATAAAGAACACAACATTGCTATGTTGTGTTCTTTATTATTTTTTAAATGCGTGATGCTTCACGCCTTGATTCCCCGAAGGGTTCGTCAGAGGTATACCTACCTACCAATAGTCCAACAAACATTTCGCCAGTTATGTTTAAGTCCCATGTAGTTGGGCGAGCCTATTGCCAACAACCGGGCACAAATCCAGACTCCGGGCTACTGAGAAAATCCAGAAAGAGAAACCTTATAACACTTTGCCCGACCTGGATATCGAAGCTGTAGGTACCTATATATTCACTTTTTTTGCTATGTATTTTTTGTTTCACGAACTGTGTCCAAATAAACAGTATTATTTCTTTCTTTTAGTAGTGGTGGTGGGAAATCATCAAATAAGTTCTCCCGCTGTGGGTGGAGCAGGAGGGCGTGTCAGACTTTTACTGACTAAAACCCACCCGTGTTGACAGTTGCCTGTGTGCCAGGGGCCACGGTATCTTTTTGAAACACCTCGCACCCCTGGCCCTTGCGGACCCTACCAGTTGGTGCTGACATCTCTTAGAGGCGCGCGTGGAACACAATACGCCGTCGACCCGGGCTTGGTCCTTACCGGACAGCGAGCCATACTTTCTTGAAAAAATTTGGTACCATGTAAAATTGTTTTCTCTTCAAAACTTTCTTTGCCAAGAGATTGAACAAAACGCAATGGACCATAATTTGGAATAGCCGACAATTGCTAAAGATACTCGATACCTATTCGATTTGTCTATTAAAAAGTAAGAATCTATCAATTTCTATGGCTGATTATTTACACTACGAAAATTACCAACGCCAAACGATTTAAAAGTTAAAAAGTTATCGTTTCTTCAATAATATTTTGGTTTATGTATATTTTATGTACGAATTACACAATACGAGGTCTGGTTTCTAGCTTATAAAGCTATAAATAAATGGAATAGACGAAGAATGCGGATGAACGCCAGTTATGATCGCGATACGTAATCGGTCTATCAATATTGGATTTACGAAACGAGCTGAGAAAAATAGAAAATAAGAACTAACATTATTGTTTTCTTGGCGTTAGTTTATTTGATGAGGTTTGACTTTTTGAGAGTTGAATAAGATTTAGAATTTACTTACTTGATAATAATATTGATAGGAGTATCATTCCCAAGCCTATGTCAATCCTGTTTTCTTTTGCATAAATAGGAACAAGTATTTTAACCTAGCTCTGGAGCCAGAACCTGTTTTTATGGCAATAAAGAAATTTATTATTTCCGTTCTTATATTTACAAAAATTATACAAAAACATTTTTTTTTTAAATTCATTTATCAATATTTGCATTGGATCAAAGAGCAACCATATTGAAATGTTTCTTCAATTTGTTATGGGATATTCGACCATTTTTTCTTAAAAGTAAGTAACTACACAGGCTTCATTCTGATAACAACAACAAACATTTCCCATACTACCTACTTTAACTAAGTAACAAAAACATACTACCTATACCCAAGTTATGAGAGAGAAGATTTGATATTTTCCCAAGCTCTAAATGTGAAACGGACCACACAAACCGCGACATGATTGATCGGGCGTGTTGCAAGTATGACACGACACTACAAGCCGCGCGGCTGTCGCGCGTCGCGGTTAGGCGCGGTAAATCAATGTATTTACCAATGCAAATCACGACGTAATTTATTAATTAAGGGTATTGTTATTAGTCTGGGAAGTCTATGTTGTAAATACATATATCCTTATTGTACTATGATTATAATGTGAAAGTCTAGTTTCCGGGCTTTTTTTTAAATAAAACTGATTTTATTGTTTGGCTTACAGCCAGCTCGTTTCGTTTAGTCCACTCTCGACCCTTCGACCCCTAAAAAAAGGTTTTTTCATTTGTTTCCTCTCAACCCTTAAACATAGTTCAAACGACCCCCAGAGGGGAGATTGGATTTTCATATAAAGGAAAGGCATACCTCGTCCACTTTCGACCCCTAGTTCAGTAAGTACACCTAAAAAATATATTTTGGTACAGTTAGGTACAGAACAGATTGGGGGTCGAGAGGAAACTAAAACTTGACTGGAAAATAAAATCCACTCTCGACACCCAAGGGTCGAGAATAAACTATAGTCAGGGTTCCAGTGGACACATTAATTAATGGGGTTCGAGAGTGGACTAAACGGTTCGCTTAAGCCCGGAGAAAATGTTAATGTTTTTGTCTGCAAAGGTTTCAAATAGTGTTGCACAGCATCAACAAATAAATTGCGTAATTATTTCGTAGTAGGTACGAATGAAAAAGGCAAAATAGTCCTTTTTTGCAAGTTTTATGTATTGTAACGATCATTTATAAACTAGTATTATGTGAAAAGCTATAGGCGATATAAACTAGGTGTTATGACAGAACGGCTTGGTGGTCGCGAGTCGCTGCAAGGTGCGATAAATCACACCGTGTACCAATAGGTACCTACGCAAGCGGTCACATTATCATTGCAAATGACGACAATAAGTAATTAATTAAATATCATGAGTGTGTAATGACTGCAGGTACTAGTACCTAGTCTAGACAGAAGAGTTGTTTTCTATGCTAAATTAAATTCCTTTTCTTTGTAAGTACTTATCTTTCACTTAAGTTATAAAAACACTTCTTACTTACTTTGCACCCCTTTCTACGAAAATTACGCGGATGGTGGAGTATGAAATTTGGCACAGTTAAAGTTTATATGAAGAAAGAGTATACAAAACTAATATTTTTATATAAGTAATAATGTATTTTTATTGCAAGGAATAATGGTTGAATATCGACCATTATTACCGGGCGACCACTATAGTAATACCTAATAGTTGTAAGTATCTATGTCGGTTTAATTGTCATTGCACATGTCAATTAAATAAATTGACACATTGGTATAGGAATAGAACAGAAAAGACGAAAACCTTTATTTTCCTTTGTTTAAAAAATTAAAGACATTTAGTTGTGAGTGTACGACGAAATTATAATACACTACTTAGCTTTTGCCAGCGGTTTCGCCCGCGTGGAGGTCGAATATTATCCCACGGGAACGCATTACCGGGATAAAAAGTATCATATGTGTTAATCTAGGTTATAATCTATCTGTGTGCCAAATTTCATCCAAATCCGTTCAGTCATTTTTGCGTGATTGGGTAACAAACATTCAAACATCTAAACTTTCACATATATCATATAAGTAGGATATGACTGGTAGGTAAATACATAGTCAACATGGTAAGGGACCTACTGTACTTATCCTGAAACGTAGGTACCTACTTAATAACACTACATGAAAAGCTACAGACCACACAAACGTGATTGATCGCCGAGAGTGTTAGGAGTAAGACAGAGCGCGCGGCGGCGCGGTTGTCGCGAGTCGCGGCGAGGCGCGGTAAATCACTTTGTTTACCAATACGCAAGCGGTCACATTACCAATGCAAATGACGCCCTATTGAGCCCGCTTGGGGAGGACCGATAGCACGCAAGTTTTGGATGAAAATAAATATTTTAAGTTATGAGTTGACTTGTATGTTTGTATGTTTGTATGTAACCGACTCCTTTGAGCGCGATTTTGACCCACTTTAAACAGTCAGATTTCATTGAAACTTTGTAAACTTGTCGAGGATCGATGATAATTATTTAGGGATGGGCCGAAATTCGGTTCACATTCGGTTCAACCGAATTTCGGCAGCTTGAACCGAACTTCGGCATTCGGCCGAAATTCGGTTCAGATGCCGAACATTCGGCACACGTAAAATAATACCTGCTTGCACTATTTTGGCTGAAATTTAATAGAATTAAAGTATAGCATTACTGTAAAATTAAATTATGTCTTTTACTCACCCATGGTCATTTATTTTAGTTAGGAACATTGTAAATGTAAACCTTAAATTAACTCAGTTTTTCTTATTATTCTTGAAAATCTCTGCCTTATTAATTAGACATACTATTACAAAAATGAAATAATCTTAGTATTCTTTTAACAAACATCTGAATTCAATTCGTAAATTGAAAATAAAACACGTTTTTGGTTCACAAACTAAACATTCATTTACATCAAGTATTTTTTATTACAAATAAAGGGTTCTGAACTGAAGTTCGGCCGAACTTTTCATTTTAACCGAATGTTCGGCCGAAGTTCGGATTCGGTTCAAACCACATTCGGCCCATCTCTGATTATTATATTTTAAAGGAGATGACCAATACATACTTTTCTAGTAAAATTGTATTAATAGTAAGTACCTATACATAGAAATCTTTTAAAACTGGGGTATTTTTTCGACAGCCGATTCATCAGAGATTAAGATGAGTGGTAAAAATCGAAGATGAGATTCGTGCAAATGGTGGATATAATAATCAGCAGTGGGCAAGCTGCTGTAGTTTTCTAGATGATAGATAAATGAATAAAATCATCCATATGACATGAACGTTTGACCTACAAATAGCTAAGAGCAATACGGGCCGCTTTGCTCTATGTCACATAGGTCATGAGTCATGACTCTCATGAATGAGGTATGCAGTGCAGTTTTAATGCAATGTTGATAATGAACTATTTACGCCTAAAATAATCCTACAGAATTTGTTTATTTTGGTTTAGGTGAAGATTTAGACAGGTTAGTATTTTCCAGACCTTTTTTTGCTACACAATTTTTTTATAGTTACGAAGCTGCAACAACATTTCCACAATAATTCGCTCATCTAATCAATTTAATCGCACCGGAGGTAAAACGATTAAGTAAATTTAACGTATTTTAAAGAAAATCAAATAAACAACTCTATTTGTTGACCATACATAAAATTTTCGACAGCATGTTTTGCTTTTGCGTGCCGAGGCTATGTCTGTGTGCGTGACGTTACAATGTACATACACAGACGGGGCTATACGTAAATACCACACACGTGGACTGGGCGGCCAGTGAATGGTGACCTATCGTGTCCCCCGCAAGTGTACGCAAAAAGGAACACATAAGGGGAGGATGGGAGAATTTCAGGGGTCTAGAATTCTGGTTGTTATAAATATATGCATCTATCAATGTGTGCGTATGTCGTGATCGTGGTGTTAGCACTCGGCTCACCTTCGTGCGACCTCGTGTTTCGACACCGGCGGCCGAACAGCTAGTTATTGTTCCCCCGATGGTTCGCGCCGGGCGCGCGCGCAGACTACTGATGAGCTCTCAACGTTCTATTTTTAAACTTCGATACGAGTTTGAGATGTATGAACGTTGAAGGATTGTAAATTTGTAACACTTGTTTTAGTTTCTGCTTACCCTATTGGAGGATGGGTGACCTCAATGTTACCTACGCGTTTGATGTGAGATTAATAGACGGGATTTTGTAATGGTGTTAGTAAATTAAGATTATGCGCGTGGGCAATTTATGTACACTTGATTTAATGTATCCTATCTTATCTCCATAGCCAATGAATTAATGAGCAATTTAGTTTAACTCGTATTAAATGGTTATGGGGAGATACAGAAGTTTAATTTATTAGTTTCCGTTACGTACCTTTGGTTGTACCACAGTCTGAATGAATTAAGTTCACCAAAGCCAGGGGTTTTCATTGAGCAATTTTGAGCAATTTTGAGCAATAATGTTGAACTGTGCAGGGTTTTTGCATGCCCCTACAGTATGGTCTGTAAGTATATCAGAAAGTCTCACAATTAGGGCTGCCTCGTGAACAGTTAAACTGTAATTGGACAGTCAGACATCATTTTACATAGTACCTAATTTATTCCAAAAACTGAAAATTGTTGACAGAAAAACCAAAACGACGATTTTTTTTTGCTTTCATCTAGTTTCACCACTTTCTTAACTTTAAAATGTAATTTTTATTAAAAATGGGTATTTTTTTTTTAAATTGATAGGTAGTTGAAATTAAGATTTAAGTATTTTTTACATCTTTCTGTAAGTTTGAGGACTCATAACTTTTTTTCTAGCTAACATTTGATTATAGCAATAATTTTATAAGAATCTGCCAAAATAAACAAAAATATTGCCTGTTTTACCCATTTTTAATAAAAATTACATTTTAAGTTAAGAAAGTGGTGAAACTAGAAAAAAGCAAAAAAACAAAAAAACATATCCAGGGGGCCAGGGCCAAATAAATTAGGGCTGAGTAAGTAGCAGATGACCCCACCTATTCCCCACCATTTTCGTATGTTCAACGTTCTGCCAAACACTCTGTATATCTATTTTTATTACTGATTATTTATTTATACTGTAACTGCCCGTGACATCACATCACTTGGGCCCAAAGATTTAATACTCTATGCTTGGGCCATATCGAATACCAGCGCTGCGACACTTTTTAAATGTCGCAGCATCATGCTGAGGTCTTTTGACCTCGCGCAGGACTTTCTGTTTTATTTTAATTTTATTTTTTTACTTCCAAGTTTGTTTTTTATAATTTTTGTACGATTGTGGTTTAGTTTACCTAGTACATAAGCGATCTTCCTGTGCGAGTTACAATAAATACTTTTTCTTTCTTTAGTGCATACTGCATAACCAAGAAGAAACTCAAACAGTTACCAAAATATAGCCCATCCGACGTCATGTCTTGCATTCTCTAACAACGACAGGTTCCAGGAGGAATTGGTAAATTCATCCGTTTTGTGGAAATACTGGGCAAACAAAATATGATAGGGAAGTGCCAGCAATGAGTAAATGGCGAGAAATCGTGAGGTGACACATCAGCCCCTCAACAAGAAATTTCATGAGGACCACGACTGCTCAGACAAAAGTGTTACGAAGAAGAAAAAGTGCCAGCAACACGATGTAGGTGAAAGAGCTTGAAATATTGTTTTAACGAAAAGAAAGAAAGAAAGCAAAAACGCTTATTTGCGGTAAACATGACGCAAAAAGAAAAGGAACACAAAAAAAAAATAAGAAAAGGTTGAGGGAAATATGCGTCACATCCACGCAAAACGGCTATCACTCAGCATTATGCTGCGACCCTATGCAAGACAGAGCCCCAGTGCTGGTTTTCAGGGACAGCAGGCTTTGACTTAATGACGTCACCCGGTGCATCAAACAATTACTAGGAAACTAGTGGTACAGCCGGTACAGCGAACTAATAGAAAAATGATATAATTTATCGGGTATAGTTTTAAACGTTGCGCCACACTAGGAATTTCTTCCTGTATCGTGGATGCGTTTACAAACATAGAAACTCACAAACACAAACACCCAGACCCGGAACAATTACTTGCAGATCATACAAATATTTGTTCCGTGCGGGGATCGAACCCGCGACACGCTGCGCAGCAGTCGATCGCTCAGCCATTACGCCAACTGTGTCGTCAAGTTATTACATACCTAATAGTTACTTAACTAAAATGTTTTTTTTTTTTATATTGGGGTCGGGCTCCAGTCTAACCGCATGCAGCTGATTACCTAACAGTACCATTTTACATGGAGCGACAGCCAATCTGACCTCCACAACCCAGTGACTGCGTAACACGATACCCCTTGATAAGACTAGTTTCTTAACATTGCCCAAGGAAGCAATAAATGCAAATGTACGCCCAATCTTCAGCATTAACATCAATCGACAAGATCGTTGTTGTCGTAGTCGTATTGTTCATGCAAATGTAACCGGATCCGAACCTCTATTTGCTCAAATTCTCAGGCTATTTCATCTTGTTAGTTCATGTCTGAAAGCTCACTTTATCGGCATACATTTACGTTTTTCCGTACCGTATCTTGTCGTGTCATCTTGGAATATTTTCAACGTTTCACATCGATTCATGTCGAATACTTGATTGCTTTGAAATGCAAAGTATGAACGATTTGTGGTTAAAGAATCCTTATTTTTTTTGTAGAGCAGTGGTGGCCTAGTGGTAACGGCTACGACTTACGAGTTGTAGGTCGTAAGTGCGCTTGCGCATGCGCTTTACATTGCGTAAATAATTTCATTACCACAGCTCTCAAAACGGTGAAGGAAAACATCGTGAGGAAACCGGCATGTCCTAGAACCAAAAATTTGAAGACATGTGACATCTACCAACCCGCACTGGGCCCGCGTGGTGGATTACGGCCCATTCCCTCTCACAAAGACGAGGCCTGTGTCCCAGCAGTGGGAAAATTATATGCTGATTATGCTATACTGTCCCACAGCTGGGCAAAGGCCGATCCCAAGTCCTTCCAGTATTCCAGGAGCTCTTTTCCCGCCCCACCTTGAACCAGCCCTCGCGGTACGCGTCGAGGTCGTCAGAATCTTTATTCAAAATAAATTTACAAAAAAAACCACTTCATGAGAAACATAATACTCATAGGAAAATAATGATAATAGCTTGCGGAGGTTTAGATCGGTACCTACAGAATTAGGTTAAAACAAACACACTCGGCACACACAAAAAAGTCATTACAAAGTAATATGACACATAACATGCTCAAAGAACGTTATTAAAGTAAGTAACAAAATATCAAAGCTAGCATAGACCGTCCCCCGACGCGACGAATGCTTTGATCAAAATATTACCTCCAACTTCATATTAAACTTAAAGGCCCAATTTCTACATATTTTTTACTTTTTAAGGGTTTTGGCTTGCGTCGGGGATTTTTAATCTAACTTATTTTCCCTGCTTTTTAAACTTAATATACCTAGTAATAGTAGACACGCTACGATCAACATATATCGCTTATATCTGCGCAGCTTTACATATGTTTCAGACAGTGGAGCTAGTTAGGTACTAATTTATCCTCATTCCCCTTTACTTCTCCATCATCAGACCCTGATCACCATCGATCTATAACCTATTCATTGAGACCTTACCAATGAGCCCAAGCACGATACTTACTTCTGCTGTTTGTTGGTGAGGAAGTTGGGTATCCTGCAAATTCCAGGGCCCCAATTCTGTATGGTTATAATGGTTCCCCGCGGAATCTTACTACGTTCATTCAAACTACGTCAATATCGTGTTTTATAGAAACCAATGTAACAGTAAGGAATCGAAATGTCTTATTCTGTATGTTCCAAGAAAATTTGTCGATATTTATTAGCAGATGTCGTGTGTCGTGTGGGATTCCTTACTTCGAAACCACGTAAATTTCTTGAAATTTACGTGGTTTCGAAGTAAGGAATCGTTAAGTGGTCATAGTGAATTATGGCTCTGGTGATGTTGCAGCATCAGTTCAAGATTATGTTGTTCTTCTAATATCAGACTTCCAACCCGCACTGGGCCCGCGTGGTGGATTACGGCCCACTCCCTCTCACAGAAAGGAGGCCTGTGTCCCAGCCAGCAATGGGAACGTTATAGGCTGAGAATGTAATAGATTTCCAAAGTCGACTAGATTAGGCCTGTGGAAGATGCTTACATCCCTTCATCAACTAGAAAAGAGCTGATAATCATCAAACGGCTGAACAGATTTTCTTGGATCATAGCTAAGAACACTCCCGATTAAGTCACCTTTCAGACAAAAAAAAAAAACTAAATCGATTCAGCCGTTTGGGAGCTACGATGCCTCAGACACTCAGAAACGTTAAACTTATAACACCCATCTTTTTCCGTCGGGGGTTAAAAGCAAAAATCTTTTAATGCGGGTAGAATAAGAACGGGTAGAATTTCTTTACAATATGCATTTATGAAATCTGAAAGAAAGAAATTCGTTTATTTGCGGTAAACATGACAAAAAGGAAGAACACAAAAATAATAAGTTGTAGGAAAACAGGCGTCAAATCCACGCAAAACGCTCAATGTAGGATAAAATGTTAACCAGTTCGCAAACTGTAACCATGAATTCAGCATATCATTCTAGACCTCCTAGCGTAGAAATTTTTCGTCGGTTATACAAAAAAAAACATCTGCTGTTTCATAGAAAAGTGCAATACCTACGCGGTCAAAATGTATGGAAGAGCTGATATTTTTTAAAGCACCGAAAAATTTCTACGCTAGGGGGACTAAAAATCATAATTATGCTGAATTCATGGTTACAGTTTGCGCACTGGATAAAAATGTATCCTGTATTAATGTTAAATAAGCCTACGTTAAAGCCTCATCGAGATAAGTGCTGGCCCAGCAATAACGGCCCCAACTTGTACATCATAGGTTCAAACCCAGTCAGGCACATTACTTTGTGTAATTTATTTCATCACCACTGCACTTAAACCGGTGAAGGAAAACATCGTGAGGAAACCGACATGTCCTAGAACCAAAGATTGGAAGGCATGTGACTCTACCAACCCGCACTGTGCCCATGTGGTGAATTACGGCCCACTCTCTCTCAAAAGGAACGGAGGTGTCCGAGTGGGAACATTGGCTGATCGACATGATCCTTAAAAATCCGCAACTTTACGGTTACAAATCCAAACATATTTTACCTATTTCTCGACAACGGCTTTAAAAATATCATTAAAACCTTAACCGATATCGTATCGTATGAACCAATAAAACATAATAAAAATCATAAACGTAGTGTTTATGATTTTTATCGTCTACTTTATTTATATTCCACTCAGATCTGAAATCAGTTTTATTTCCAAGTATAAATAAAATGTCCAAATGTTTGCATATGGGTCCGCGATGGACAAAAAGATAATACTTTGGGGAAAGACCTTTCTGCTGAGATTGCGGTAGACAATGGCGAGATTGTGTTGTTAGACAAAGCGAAATCACATTTTCGTGGAAAGAATTTTGTTTATATTGCATTTCCTATTGTTCTCATGCATAATAATGCGATGTTATGACAACAGTCTGCATGGATGACGATACTGAAGTAAGTATCTACAACTTGGACTATTATTCGTTTTTATTACGTGTTTTGAAATTAGTTGAACAAAATATGATTCGCGATCGTAAGACTTATGTATTGGGCTTGCAGATGGCGAGTAATGGGTAGCTCGCTGTCCGGTAAGGCCAAGCACGGATCGACGGCGCGTCATGTTCCACGTGCGCCTCAAAGAGATGTCAGTACCAACTGGCGGGGTCCGTAAGGGCCGATGCCTGCCAGGGTGCGGGTTGTTCGAAAGAGATACCGTGGCCACACAGGCAACAGAGGGAACACGGGTGGGTTTTAGTCATTAAAAGTCTGACACGTTCTCCTGGTCCACCCAGAGCGGGAGAAGTTATTTGATGATTTCCCACACCAAAAAAAAAAACATCATATAGAGACGCGCGTGGTACACTACGCGCGGCCATTTCGGGTCCTAAGGAATAGGGGGCGACAGATTTCCAAAAAGTGCCAACCTACCCTAACCTTAGTAGTAGCTTGTATACTATTACTAAGGCTCCGATGTCCGCCCTTCCCTCCATACATCAATCTGTCACAGGTACCTTTTGAACCATAATAGGTAGACACCTGACATTTCACGTGTGCCACTATGGCCACTATCATCATCAGCCTACAGCAGTCCACTGCTGGACATAAGCCTCTCCAATTGCGCGCCTTTCAGCCCGCAGCAACTCTCATCCAGTTGCTACCAGTCACCCTGCGAAGATCGTCGCTCCACCTAGCCTAAAGGCGTCCTACCTTACGTTTTCCGATTCGCGGTCTCCACTCAAGAACACGTCTACCCTAACGGTCATCGGTTCTACGGCTAATGTGGCCGGCCCATTGTCACTTCAGCTTGCTAATTCTGTGAGCTATGTCGACAACTGCTACAAGAAATAATATAAAAACTTTAAAAGAGTCGGTTGTTTTTTTTTGGAAAGGTTCTGAAAGTGAACCTGGCCAAAAAAAAAAAACAACCGACTTTCGGTTCGTTTTCGGTTCACTTTTTAGTTATAGTACCTACCCCACACCAATTCGAAATTTCATCATCCTCGGGGTCAAAACAATGCATATTTATGCGATAGCAGCAATCGTGGTTGATTTGCTGTAATTTTTTGAAGATTTGTCTGTCTCCGAAACGCATCATCAGATCTGTATGAAATTTTAATGGGACCATTTCAGAATATAAACCCCTTTCGAACAAAAAAAAAATTTTGCAAATCCGTATAAATATGATGGAGTTATGCCCGAACATACATAAAAATATATACCTAAACATAACCTACTTCTTTATGAAGTCGGTTAAAAAATAAAATAAAGTTAAAATTTAAAGGGGGATCTCATCACAAAAAAACGTGTTATTATTCGACGATTTTAGAACCCTTCGCACTTGGCCGCTTTTAATCTTTCTGACGTAATTAGGCATGTTAACCAAGAACCAATAATTTTCCACCATAAACTACGAGTAATACAGTACTTAAGTGATGTAACACACCTAATGGTTTTAGCTACACCCAGCAAAACTCTGCATCCTCAATTTGGAAGAAAGACGATGTTAAGAGCAGCTCGGTGCTCATGAATGAAGCGTCCAGTGCACTTGTCAATGTAGGCACGAGGAGTCCATTTAAAATAGCTTACCTGGCAACCAGCCAAAAAAACGTGAAACAGATGAAAGAAAATTTTTAACTCCCACTTTTGATCCACTTTAAACCGCATACCACGTGGTGAAGCTTAACTCGATTGCTTGTTTTCCTTAAAATTCGCTGTTATTTCAAGATTTTCTTTACTCCCTTTCATTTCTTTTTCTCCCTCGTCATTTCCCGGTACCTTACGTACTTTGTTTTTAACACCCGGCTTTCTTTCAATTTCACGGCTTCCGCCCCCGATTTTCTTTGTAGTGAATAAATAATGTTGGCACCTCGTGTGTTTTGCTTTATTTTGAGGTTTTTGCCTTTGGGGGATTTATTTAGTTTAGAGACGTAAAAAATGCGACGGGATGTACTCGTGATGTGTTTATGGTTTAGTTTATTTACAGGTTACGGTTGTTTGACTTGTTCGGAGCAGAAAAGGACGGATAATCCGATAATGCTATTGGATTTTTTGTTTGTAGTTTCTTTTTCAATACGGAGTTATTTTTTTACGAGAGTCTCTATTTTCTTTTTGTTTCGGATGGCTTTTGATACCGTGGGGTAATCCGTAACACACTGTCAGAAACACTGGTTTTTATTTTGACAGTTCAACTTCTTTTTCAATACGGATTTGTTTTTTTAAGAAACTCTAGTCTCTATTCCTTTTTTTTCTGGATGGTTTTTGATCTGTGGAGTAAGTACTTGCGTAACACACTGTCAGTAGCAATGGATATCATTTTGACAGGTCAACAACATTCATTGCGTTATTTAAGCTGCTAAGCAGACATCTTTTCTGAACATATGAAACAATGGATTAGCAATATCCTTTCAATTTATTTGGATTGAAATTCTTTTGACTACCTTAACGTTACGTAACGTAACCGTAATTACGTAACGTTAATGTTACTTAACGTTTATCATGTCTTATAGTAAAATAAGAATGAAATGAAGAAATCAGTACTCCGCTGGATGCGAGAGGCACGAAGCCGGCCGAAGTGGCGATGCTTGGGGAAGCTTGGGCCTATGTCCAACAGTGGACTTCTTTCGGCTGAAATGATGACGATAAAATGAAAAAGTCGAAGCTAAGGATATAAAATATAAACGTCTAACAATGCAGCTGTTGACTCACCTTAAGACGATGATGCTGTACCGACTGCAGCTCATGGAGCAGCCAGTTATAAACCTGAACTTTCTTCGTACTAATTCCAAAAGGGATTTCCACTGGAGATGCCAACATCCAGATTTTCGTAGCACGTTAAACCTGTCAAACATTATCTCAATGTAGCTAGGATAGGCAGAAATTTGGGCCGGATACTACATTTGGATAGGCCTAGATAGCTAAGTAGCTGGAAATGTCGAGATGACTAACGCCCGTTTTCTGAGCTTCCTTACCCGAAGTTTGAAATTATATTTTATATCGGTATTGCTATTAATTATTTAGTTCCATAACGTGCTTCTGAACTCTCAGTAAAGGAAGTTTGCTGAAATTGATAACTTTGTCGAATTAATAACTATTGAGAGTTTACCGAAGACCTCAAAAATCAGATAAAGAGTGCTTGCGCGACGGGGTAATTGGAGAACTAACAGCAAAGGTTTTAATTTTGACAGAACAACAAAATTCAATGCGTTATTTACGTTATTGAGCAGACAAAAGATATAATGCAATGGAATAGCAATATTTTCACATGATTCAAATTGTGATTGATACGACAAAGTGGACATTCATAAACGACTCCGCCCTGAAGTGTAAATGTGGTGCTGTTTCACAAACAATGGGACACTTAATATCATGTTCCGCGTGTCCTGTCAGTGGTACGTTACAGGAACTGATAGACGCTAGTGATGACGCCAAACACGTAGCCGATTTCTGAGGGTCTACTCCCTAAGCACGAAATCCGTATCTTTTTCCAAACTTGCGGGCGTTTCCTACTCCGTATCACCTACGGATATAAGTCATTAGTTTGTGGCCCGACCTTAGAATGATTAACACCACATTTTGATAGTTATCCCTACTCCCGAAGTGATTTTACCCATCCAAAAAAGTTAAAATTAATCGGATGTAGGGTTTACTCCGAATTATCAAACTATTTACTGACGGGCCCATATCTTCGTTGACGGACTTATAGAGTAGGCCCCTTGGGCCGGGTCCATTTAGATAACCATCGGCACGCTAAGAGGAAGAAGAAGAAAATTGTGATGGATTGTATGATACGTAATTAGGGTGCAGGTCTTTTATCTTTTAGATGTGAGAATATTGGGTGAATTAGGCCTGGCCTGGAGTAAGAGGAAAGAAAGAGAGAGCGGCAGGCCGATAGGGTATATAGAAGACTGGTCTAATTTTAAATTGGACGTAGTTAGGCAGAAAGTATCTACTCAATCCACACAAAGTCACTTTTGACTTATGGGCGTTTAAGTTTGACATTTTATGTGCTCTTCATACTGTGGGTTGAGTCGGGGTAGTGAGAAAAACTAGTTTCCGTGTACATTTTAAAAATAGGGTTTTCACTACATAATAGATTTGACCCTCAGGAGTACGATGGCATTATTATTATTAAAAGCGTGTGATGTCCCACTGCAGGGCAAAGGCCTCTACCCTCCTTCCACTTCTCTCTGTTTAATCCTGCTAGTGACCAGTTCATGTTAAAGGAGTCCAGCTCATCCCGTCATCTCCGTCTGGGCCTACCGCGGCGTCGCTTGCCATTAGGAGGGACCCATTGGGTCGTAAGTTTGGCCCATTGGTCGTCTGATATGCGGCAGATGTGTCCAGCTAAATTCCATTTTAGTGTGGCAGCTTTCCGAGTGACATCAGTTATCTTTGTGATTGAACGGATGGTCGTATTCCTAACCCGGTCTGTTAGTTTGATGCCCAGAATACCTACTTAACTCAATTTTGGCCAAAGTGTTGATTGAGTCCTTTCTGCTTAAAGAACTACGTCCAATTGTGTGAAAGTACGTAATGCAACATGTATCATACAATGAGCAGCTGGCTCAAACATTTTGTATAATAGAGACCATGTCGTTATTATTATAATAGTCTCATAATAATAACACCTTTCAGATTAAACAGCAAGATATCTTCTAACGTCACCTTGGCATGTTTAATTCTCCACAAATAAGTGATCATCAATCATTCTAATAAGACAGCAAACAAATTAAACTTCTCAATCTCTAATTGCGGTACGAATTATAAATTCTCGTCTGAGTCTTGAAATACACCTGTACACATGAAAACGTGCGAATCAACCCAACTTGTTCGTCGCCGACGCCGATCCATTATCGGACTTCCAGACGAAACATGAATATTATTCCGGTAGAAAACACAACCTCAAATTGAACTTACCCACACGAAGCTTAAGGTTGTTAATCGTATGGACAAACAAAACCGATAAGACAAACTGGAATCGGACATCGAATGATTACTAGTCTCGCGTGTTTGAATTTGAACGTCGTATTCGTTTCGAATGCTAATTAAAATGTAACTGTAACGCGTTGTGATAAGGTTAGTTTTCCAAAATTTGGTGAGCATGTAGGTTGTTTTTGAAGCGTGCTTCGGCGAAGCAATGAGAGAGGGCGTGCGATAAATAACCGCCTTTGTGCCGTCACCGGTCGGCTAAATAACGGCTATTAAAATGTGTTTCGAGATTGCTCGTGTTTTTTGCGACTTCGGGCAAGGATCGACAGGTATGCGGTTCGGACTTGGCATTTAAGGGAAAGAATTTCGTTGAGGGCGCTCATAAATAATGAAATAATCTGTGATATGTGATGATCTGATTATGGGGTTGTTGAAAGTTTGGAATAGCTCAGATCTGCTCCTTTCAAACAATAGTTCTCGAACATTCAGGTATAAAACTAAAAAAAATCTCAAAACTGCAGGTTAAATTATTCACATAAATTAAAACCAATATTCTGAGAATACTAATAGCACTTACTGTTAAGTGGAAAAATAAAAAACAGTCAACAACAAGGATCTCTGGTCACCTTGGAGTTTTCCTCAAGCGTTTCGATAATGTAACTAGCGCCATCTATGTTCAAAACGTTTTTTTGATTCACTTCGTTTGAAGATTCAACAACTAGTGGCTACTTTGCTTTGAGATAAGGTTTCAAAAGATGAAACGGTTTGGGATTTAGCTACCGACTCCAATTTCTACATTTTGTTTTCTAACTTTCATATTTAATTCTCAGAAAAAAAAAAACTATAAATTTCTGAATAAATCAAGAACTGCATAAAAAATTTAAGGAAGAGCCCATTTGTTGGGGTTGGTTCACCAGGGTTGAAACTATCGAACTATTTGGTACCCCAAAATGTAGGTATACCCCAAAATGTCAAAATTTTACAATTGAACATGAACCATATGCGTATGTTATAAAGATGAAAATCTATCAAAGAAATTTGACAGATTGGGGTAGCTTGATGTGCTGGCTTCTGTATCCAATAGTTAGATAGTTTCAACCCTGGTCATGATAAATTTTCAATTAGCTGTGAATTGTTGTAAAAAGTCGTAAAACAATTACGAGGTCGATTTCACCTTATTTGAATTGCTTTGAAACAAATTTACGATGTCTTACTTATTTTATTCGAAGGTTAAGCTACGCTCACCGCGGTCAGTTCATGGATGAGTGGCCACTCCATTACATAACGCGACCCCTCCGTGTCTAAAGAAAAGAAAAAAAAAGAACGTTAAGCCGTTGGTCCAGGCTGTCATTCGAGGATCATTGACAGACGCTACCGATAGTCAAAAGTCTTACCAAGAGGTATCGTTTTACCCAGTACCTAACGTAAAAGGTCAGATAGGCAGTGCTGATATTCAGCTACATCCGTTAGTTTAGAAACCAACCCCAGCATAGTTAAGAAAAGGTTTGGCAGATTGAGACAGATGAGAATTAACTATACAATAGGGTATTACACTCATTTTTGAAAAGTGTCTTAATTAGATTCTAGAGTGCTAATAAACAACTAAAAAAAACCCAACATTTTTATTTCGTCGATTAGTGCCATAAAAATGCATTAAAATTTTACATTTTCAAATTTCGCGCGTAATTTGACAAAATCAAAAATCAAAATCAAAATCAAAATATTTTATTTCACATAAGCCTGCATGGGCACTTATGAAACGTCAGAAGCTAGGTGCACGGTTCCAATTTGTCGTTTCCTATGGAGAAGAGCCGGCAAGAAACTCCACGGTTACTCTTTTAAAAATAATTGGCTTTTACAATGTTTTCAAATTACAGTGATAATAGGTATGGGAGGACAGTGCAGGCCAGTCAATAAGTACCAGGTACTTAGAGGAATGAAAATACAGAATAGAAAAACGTCTACAAATCTAGTCTCTAAGGCCTACAACGTTCTCTCATTCACAATATGTAAAAGAATCTACCTATATAAAATGAATCTATTTGAACCAAGTGACATGATTTCGATGACAATCACTGAAAATAAATAGTAGGTAGTAAAATTGATGCATAATGTCAAATTAATGACGAGAATATGTCAGACATTGTAAAAAAAAAAATAATAATAAAAAGAATAAAAATTAACATTGCAATTTGGGAGCAGTTAATAGACTTTCACACGGTTTTGCTGTTAATGAGGTACCAGGGAAGCCACATGTGCAGAAGGAATTAATGCCAAACTTCCCTGTCTTCAACGTAGTCTTTTATCTTATAATATGCTTTTTTGATAAGGACACGTTTGATGTGAGTTTTAAACTTTCCATCGCTAAGTTCTGTAACCGACTTTGGCAACTTGTTATAGAAGCGGATACTGTTTATTAGAAATGACTTGCTAGTTTTAGTTAATCTAAATTTTGGAATCACAATTTCATCTTTACTACGTGTATTTAGATTATGGAAATCGCATCTTTTTTTGAAAAGACCTAAATTTTTGCGAACATACAAGATATTTTCTAGAATATAAAGAGAAGGCAGAGTAAGTATATCAATTTCGTTGAATTTGTTTCTAAGAGACTCGCGAGGCCCCATTTTATAGATTGCGCGGATTGCCCTCTTTTGTAAAATAAAAATTGAATCTACGTCCGCTGCCGATCCCCACAGCAGAACGCCATAAGACATAATACTGTGAAAATAAGCAAAGTATACTAACCTAGCTGTGGCTACATCAGTCAACTGCCTTATTTTTCTTACTGCGTAAGCAGCTGAGCTTAATCTGCTTGAAAGCGCTCTAATGTGGGCACCCCATTGCAATTTTGAATCTAAAGTAATTCCCAAAAATACAGTTTCCGAAATAGCATCTAGTTTCTTGCCATCAAGTTTTAAATTTAGACCTACTTGGGGTACATTTGGTAGCGAGAACTTAAGACATTTAGTTTTGTTCGCATTGAGTAAAAGATTATTAGCAGCAAACCATTTCGATAGAACAGCTGACGACGCTGGAACCAGAATGATCTAGGGCACAATAGTATGTTTCTGAGAAAATGAAGGAAATGCGTTACGCGTTATTATTTGAAATCTATGAGCTTTTTATTATTATTTTTTAGTTATATGTACTTCATGTAAGTTTTAAATAATAAAATAACAATTTTTATCAGTATGAGTTATTTATTAAAACTAACATTCTTAGTTTTACAAAAAAAAAATCACTTAGATCACTATGGCAGTTCACAAATTTAAAAAAATGTGATAATAGTGAAAGTTTTCACTTTGATATGTTAAGAAAAAATCACTTTAATCATCACCAAATACAGCAGGCAAAAAATTATCATCTTGTGCTTCCTGATTGCCGCCTCTTCTAGGCACATGTGGTAGGGTCAAGTAAAACTGATGATGGATAGGAGGTACAAATTTTAGACTTTTCTTATATCTTGCATTTTTTAATACGATATTAGTCTAGTTTCAGGGGCTTTTTCTGGTATATAATTCTTTAGGTTACAAAAGAAAGTTTCAGAATCTATATCATTTGGTTTCAAATCAACCGTTTCATATGTTTCCGTGTAGTCATCATTGTAACTAAGTATACTTGAACCTTTACAAAACTTTATCTTCCGCATGTTAGAAATTTTTGCGCCTTTTCTTAATACAACCTGATAATCTTTGAAAAGTGTTGCGAGGCTTTCAAAATCTAGAAACTTATTTTTCATATCTCGCACAGTAAAAGGTTTTTGTTTTCTGCAGTCTCGGACGAGCTTCATCCAATCTTCTGGTGTATAGATATCAGTCTTCTTTTTTAGTTCTCGACTTATAAAAGAAAAGTCAGTGTCGTTAGGCAGGTAAGTATGGCCACTGACGAGATGATGCATAGTGATCGTTTCTAGATATGGCGATTTATTAACCAGAAACATCATAAAGTGTAAAACATTCCAGTTTCGGTTTTGACCGGAGCAACAGTCGCTAAAAAAACACAATGATTTGACAGTGTCCGGCACGGAATCTTCTAGCAAGTAGTGAAGTGACGACATCATTTCTTGCGAGCCTCTGTCCCCACAATGTTCTGGCCACATATTCATGAGAACTTTTTCTCCTTCCTTAGTATAAGCATGAATACCAAAGTTCAGCATTTGCAGTTGTCTTAAATAGTAGACCTCACCAGTATTTAATTATGGAAGAGGTAGAGTTCGTTCCAGATCAAAAGTAGCTACTAATAACGATTCATCAGTTTTGACTTTACCTTTACAGTCGTTTAATATGTTTCTTACTTCGCCTGCAAGTTTAATATGCTGATCTTTTTGTGCCCTTTTAGCTAGGCATGTTTCTATATCTTCATCCGCCTTTATTGATATCTATCGAGCATATCACAGGTTTTACAAGTATCTGCCTTAGGGATATAGAAGTATAAATTAAACTCGGTTGTAAATACTTTGACGTAGGCACTCTTTTTCAATATTGGTTTTCCTTCTGACTCGCATTTTGCTTTAAAAAGTTCATACATTTTGTTCATTGAAAGATCCGGGCGCAAATATTTTCGTGTTGATCGTCTTTCTCCATAGTGACTCACAAATTTCGGAAAACTATTAATGTGGTCTTTAATCCAGTTCAACTTTTCATCCGACAGCTTGTTAGCAGGTACATGTTGTCCCCTCTTATCTCTTTCTGCTATTCCAGAAACAGATTTTTTATTGCGTAATGCATAATCTAATCTTTTGTTAGATATTTGTATAACCTTTAAAAAGAAACTTTTGCAAACTCTTTTGTCCAACAGCATGAATTGGCGTACATAATTTATGCGGCTAGAATTTTGAGCATTTTGTCTTTGCTTACGGCGTTTTGGTTCTAAAGTCTTAAGTAAATATTCATAGATATTAAATTTTAATAAAAATTACGTACTTAAATGATTTATGTATACGCAAATAATTTATATTTCTTTATTGCATTTAGATCAGTTTGGATATCCATAAAAGCCAGCAACTTGCGACCACAGTGATCTAAGTGCGACTCATTACTTAGATCAGTCTGGCATGTCTCCATTTTGCAAATCGCACCGATTCTATAGTGAGATGTTGTGATTTCTCAAGGAAAATAATACTGGGAAGCACTTAGATCAGTATGGCATGAAAGAATTATGATTTTTCCATGCAATTGTGTAAAAAAACCATTTTTGCCAAAAATGTCACTTAGATCACTCTGGTTCTAGCATCGTCAGCTAGGCTTTCGTTGACATGTAAGACATCCGTATCTTTTCTATCTATTCTAAAAATAAGAGAAGTAAAAATAAGACAAAAACGCTTGACGCAGTAGGCGCCATATTGCTCTGTGGGTATGACGTCAGTTCGCTAAAAACAAATGCGCTGATATTTTGTATGACAGTTATTTACAATGAAAAAAAAACGAGTTATTTTACTACTTAACGTTGGTTTGCTATTCCTGAATGCAAAATATTATTTAAATAAAAATTACTTTGGTTACGAAAATAATAAAAGTACAAAGTTGCTCAGTTGACATGCCGTATGACGAAATAACATGGCGACTACTATTTCATGGTGTTCAAACACAGATTAAAAAAACTGAAATCTTTAAATTGAATTTAAAAATTTATTTTGTTGTTTCATGAACTAAAACTAACATTTTCCGACTGCGTTTTGCTATTTTTAGATTTTATCTCGTATAGATTAAAATATCCTAATAACAACGCCGGCAGATCGGTCCTATCCTATACAGGCGAAAGTAGATTCATCAGCTTGAGAAAGCTAGCATTGCATTACAAATAGCAATATATCATCATCATTATCATCATTTCAGCCGAAAGACGTCCACTGCTGGACACAGGCCTCCCTCTCCTCCTCCTCCTTCAAAAACTTAAGTGGCAGTGGGCAGGGCACATTGCTCGCAGAACAGATGGCCGATGGGGCCGAAAGGTTCTGGAGTGGCGACGGCGTACCGGAAGACGTAGAGTGGGAAGGGCTCCCACAAGGTGGACCGACGACCTTGTGAAGGCCGCAGGAATCCGCTGGATGTGGAAAGATCAAGACCGATCGAAGTGGAGGAACCTGGGGGAGCAATATACATACGACATAAACTTAGGCCTAAAGCTTCTCTGCTCTCTCTTTACTTAAAAGAAGCATAACTCACATCATTTAAAATATTGAGTTAAATTTCATTTAAAGACTTTGCAAGCTTCAATATAATTATAGGTATTATGCATTTTTATACGACTGCGCGACATCAAAGACAAGGTTAACTGAAAGAAAAAATAAACCCAACTGCAACTCAAAAGCCTTTTCAAGCTGTCAGCTACTAAAATATCTAGTTGCTTGAATGAAAAGTGGTGTTGTTTTGAATCTTTATCTTTTTAACACGCTTTTAATAGCTTTACCTGTATGTTTGTTTGTAACCGACTCCTTTTATGGACTTGATTTTGCCCCACTTCAAACGGTCAGATTTCATTTAAACTTTGTAGACTTATCGAGGACCGATCGATGACTATTCAATCATTTAAAAAAAAATGAAAAAAAAACAAAAAAAAACTGAGTAATCACGCTTTTGTAGTCAGCAGAAATTAAAAAAAAAAATCTATTAAAAAGCGTGGGGTGCTTGATATTAATTGATCATAAAAATACCTCAAATAGCACCCCACGCTTTTTAATAGAATTAAATACGGATACCTAAAAAACTTTCACATCTAGTGAATAGTGGATCAAAGATCTGAGTGATGACCGGTTTCTGAGACTGTACCTACATTTTTTTAACCGCGGTTTATTTTTTAGATAAATGAGATAAAATAATGGAAGGATATTTTTTACAATAACAAACCTTTGTTGGTGGTCTCCGCATGGAGTTCGATTTTTTATTATTAGTGCCGGGACAAAAGTAGTCTATATCCTAACCCAGAACATAGTTTTTCCTTGTCCCATTTAAATATGACGAAAATCCTTTCAGCCGTGAAAAAGTAACAGAGAGATAGACAGACAAAAAGACTCAGTTTCTCATTTATATTAGTCAGTATAAGTATATATAATGTCCGTCAACATGACACATTGTATTTCTAAACAGTTAAGAAAGAGCTTCAACATATTATTAAGAGTTTATCTTAAGACCTAAACAACTCCGCTACACTAATAAAGTATTAGAATATCTATTTTTATACGAAGGAATTCGCCAACAAACTGCACGCATAGCATTAATTAAGATCTTTTCCCAGGCTTCGTATCTGCGTAGTTACTGGATAAAGTGGTACACACAAACGATAACGTATCATATCAGGTTTAGTGATAAGCTAACGCTATTGCCTAGGGCCTTTAAAACTCGTATAGCAAGCAGAGAGGTGTAGGTAAAGATAAAACTGATTGTTAATTTACTGGTCTATCTCAATCATTAGAGTGGTGTCTCATGAGTAGTGGAGGCCAAGTGGTTACGAGTTGTCGGTCGTAGGTTCGAATCCAGACTGGCGCCTTACTTTGTGTAAACTATTTCATCACTACTGCTCTCAAAACAGTGAAGGAAAACATCGGCAACCGCATCGGCAATTCGAAGATATGTGACATCTAGGTACCTGCCCGCATTGGGCCCGCGTGGTGGATTACGGCAGCATCAAGCTCGTAGAGAAACCTGTGAAAGCTGTGGGAACATTATAACAACAACAACAACAATCATTTTATTATCAGGCAGCTAAGGCCCATAGATAAAATACACAAAATAATCTTAAAAATAATAATATACTAATACTTACTTATTTAAACTATAACTATACACGTAAAGTGGTCGGCGTCGTGTATCGCTGTGAGGTGTCGCGTAACCGTCCTCGGAAACGTCGATATACGACACATTTCGGCCAAAAGTCCTCTTTCAAGCAGGTCTGTAGATGCTGGGATGCTGGGTGCTGGGTGGTGTAGCTTGATGATCTCAATGATTAAAGTGAGACTGGCTCCTCATATCTTATCTTCGAGATTAACAAAGATGAATGGATGATGGATCTGGAAATAATAAAGTTGCCTTGTGAAAATCAGGCTCTAAGCAGTTTCTCTACGAGAAATCTTGAAATGCACGTTATAGTACGTTAAGATTATGATTGATGGCATAATATACCGTAACGTTTTCAATAACATGTATCGCGCGAGTTGGAATCACGCCTGGCACTTAACATCATCAGCTTACAGCACTCCACTGCTGGACATAGGCCGATCTCGATACTCTGGTACTCTTGTCGTCGCTCCACCTAGCCTGGGGGCGTCCTATCTTACGGTTACACATTCGCGGTTACCACACAAGAACACTTCTTCCCTAACGGTCATCGGTTCTAGGTATGCCTAATATGGCCGGCCTATTGCCACTTCAACTTGCTAATTCTGTCAGCTAAGAATGTCGACAACTTTGATTCCCTGCCGGATAAAAGAAGAGAAAGATTCCAAGAATAGCTCGTTCCATAGCTCGCTGAGCGACCTTGTATTTAGCCGGCAGCTGCACGGGTCGGGCGAAAGTTTAGCTACGCTTGCCGAGGTCGGTCCTCGGATGGGTAACCGTTCATAATATACCGAGACCCTTCCGTGCCTCGGAAAGCACGTTAGGCCGTTAGTCTCGGCTGTCATTCGAAGACCTTTGACAGTCGTTACGGGTGGTTAGAAGCCCGAAAGTCTGACAAACAGTCTTACCAAGTGGTATCGTGTTAACCTGTAACTGAGGGTTAGGTTGTGGAGATTGTTTTACATATTGTGAATGAGAGAACGTTGTAGGCCTTAAAAACTAGATTTGTAGACGTTTTTCTATTCTGTATTTTCATTCCTCTAGTAGGTACCTGGTACTACAGGCCTGCACTGTCTTCCCATACCTATTATCACTGTAATTTGAAAACATTGTAAAAGCCAATTATTTTTAAAAGAGTAACCGTGGAGTTTCTTGCCGGTTCTTCTCTATAGGAAACGACAAATTGGAACCGTGCTCCTAGCTTCTGACGTTTCATAAGTGCCCATGCAGGTTTATGTGAAATAAAATATTTTGATTTTGATTTTTTTGATTTTGAGGAAGTCACTTCATGTACAGTACTGGTATTCAGCTGCATCCGGTTACACTGGGAGCCGACCCCAACACGGTTGGGTAAAGGCTAGACAAATTGATTTCGACGATGGCAGCGATCATCAACATCACCATTATGCTCCAAACCAGGATTCCCTTAACAATAACGAGCTAATATCTTTAAAACACATAACACTACCCTCAATACCTCAAAAACCTAACCCAACCAAGACAAATGTCGAACCTCGTATAAATCTCCTAATAAACCCGTCTTCTTTCAACACCAATACGCTACCATCAATAAAGAAGGAGCTAACAGCTAACCCTATCCAATATCGAGGCTCATCAATCGAAGCGTGAACATTATCCTGCGGATAGTGGCGCTGGGTAGGCAGGGTGACAGGTGGTAAATCACTGGAAACGACATTTTTTCCGCCGTCGCTTCGCTTCGCTTCGCTTCGCTTCGAGTTCGCCCCCGAAGTCGAGAGCTGTCTCGAGAGATATGGTTGGGGATGGTCTGCAAAAAAGGATGGAATATTTTTATTTTTATTATTTTTTATTGAAAGAAAACCGGTTAAGTGCGTGTCGGTGCACAGTGAAGTATTCTGTAGTTGGGGTGAATATTTACACTTGCACTGTGTCGTTTTTATTGATCACAAAAATAATTTTGTATTTCAAAGTAGTTTTCGGAATAACGTTGAAAACCAAAGTTATTTTTAGATTCCTATGTGTACCTAACCATGCCAAATTACAGTTTTTAGTGCCAAGAGTGGAGTACAATCACGGTCAGACAGACAAAAGGAGTTGGTGAAACTATAGGTTTCTTGTTTTACTATGGAAAGAATTTATATAAAGAAGCATAAGTCTAAGATAGAGTAGGATGCAAGAGTGTGCGAAGCAAGCTCGATAATGTTAGAAACCCGCCTAGGATCGATTAGATTTTCGGAAATAGGAGTTCAAAGCTGGCTAATGCTTTAGAATAGAGAGATTGCAGAATGCAAGAGCGAGCGTAGCGAGCTCGAAAATGTTAGAATCTCGCCTCGATTAGGATGAGTTCTCTATTATTCTAATAGGCGATTTTGGATATTCTTAGTTCGAATATTTTTGCACCTATATTTTGTATTGCACACCTCTCCCGGCGCCACAAAATAAGTTTCACATTAATTACCATCTGAAGTGCTGACTATGGTTATCGGTTTTGTTTAGAATAATTCTGAAGTAAATTATTGCTATATATACGTACTGCTAAACCTTTTCATATTCACTAAAGTAGATCGAATATCAAGAACACTATAAGACGCAAATGCTGGGTATCAATTTCACGTGATCCATAATTCATCTTTAATGAATTAAAGACACGCGCAAGAAAAGAGAGGGTGCACTTTTCTTTGCTAGGAACTAATTAATGAGTTCCAGATATTTAGCATTAAAAAAAACGACGTAGATAGGTAAAGTTAAGTTTTATACATTTTAAAACTACTCTAAATTCATTGCGTTTTTTTGCTATCGCTACATAGTGAGGGCGTGGCATCATCCTCATTATTTAGATATTAATCCGGCACTCTCCCTCGCTATCCTTCGTGCACACGAGGATTGCGGGGGGGTGCAGGGTATCCCTCTGGGGGGAGGATGGCGACGCGTCGTCTCGTTTTAATTAATATACGACACTTGTGGGACTTTGAATAGTCTCACAGTAAAAGTTTTTGACTTTGCATTTATTTGAGTTTTATTAAAGTTTTGCTTTTCCGAGTACTTAGTTATTCGAATGTGAAAGTTTTTCTTCGGAAAATGTCTGGGACAGGGGTGATATTTCATGTTTCAGTGGTTGCTGTTGTTATGATCATCATAAGTTACTGTTTCAAAACGAGTTTGGAATTACTTTTATACTAAACTTGCTCGTAAAGGATGTTATTACTTTTACAAGCTTTATATTAACTTCACTTGTTTGTTTGTTTGTTTGTATGTAACCGACTCCTTTGAGCGCGATTTTGACCCACTTTAAACGGTCAGATTTAATTGAAACTTTGTAAACTTGTCTAGGACCGATGACAATTCAACAATTAAAAAAAAAATGAGAAAAAAATACACGTTTTTGTAGTTAGCAGAACTAAAAAATAGAAAATAAATAATAGTTTAAAAAACTAAAAAACACGCTTTAAAAACCAAACTAAAAAGGAGAAAATAATTTAATTCAATTAAAAAGCGTGGGGTGCTTGACATTAATTGATTATAAAAATACCTCAAAAAGCACCCCACGCTTTTTCAAACAATCTTGTTCGATAGGTAACAAAAACAACATTAGATTATGTACCTAATTAGCATCTCATAATGTTTACAACATACAAAATCATAGATTTTATCTATACAAGCTCAAATTAAAGTAGCCAGCAAAACTCCGGAGACGTGATGGGTATCGATATGTGAACATGATTTTAAAAAAAATCATTTACGAGCAAACCCGTACATATCAATTATTGTATAGATCTTTGCCGACATAGACGCGCAGCGAATTAATAAAATATAAATGACATATTTAAGTTTGAAATTAGAATCAGTAGTTGCATACCATTCACCGCGGGTCGATCATTCATGTATCAATATTCAGTAGACATTATCATTACAACATGTCGGAGTTATAACCGAACAAAAAAATAATAATACACGTTGTATTGATAACCTCCTCCTTTTTGAAGTCGGTTAGAAAGAAAACAGATTTTCTCAACTTAAACTTCAACAAAAACAAATACCAGCGATCTTTACTCCCAAAAAAAAACACCATCTCGTTTTTATTTTTTATGTTATCGCGTTTAGATAGGATCGATACCCATTACGCTGCAAAGTTTCGCTAGCTGATTTATTTTGACCCTGTCCAATTATATCCTACTATATAATATTATAAATGTGAAAGTTTGTATGTTTGGATGTTGCTCCACGCAGGCGAAGCCGCTGGTACAAGCTAGTTACCAAATTTATCTCCTTCACATATCTACATAATGCATGAATGACTGTTTGTTGCAATGTTAACCCAGCTCTCATCTACATAGTTCTTTTGACGAGAAGTTAAATGAGGGTATGATACGGCATGCAACAAGTGGAGGTCCTATCTCACCTTATTACTACATTAGGTGCTTGGGGCGAAACCACCATATATTACGATTCCTACCGGCTTCCCTTCGGTGATTCGCTTTTAAAAAATGGCACGTCAAAAATGTGTACTATTTCCAAAAAATATAGTTACACTACGGGTATTTAATTCACAATAACATTAAAACAACAAAAACTCTTATTTTTAGCTTTGTATTACTACAACAACAAAAAAATGTTCTAAATTAACCCGGTGCCAAAACGTCATAATCGGGAACTAAAAATTCATTTGTTGGTCACGTAGCACCGCTTGATATTGGATGAGAGCAAGCCGCTGTACAACGGGTTACGATAGAGACGGATATAGAAAAATGCGTCAGCGAGAACGAGATGGAGGAATATTGCACATTTTATTTGGTTTTCAGCTGTTCAATTTTACTGTATTTAATTCTTTATATTAATTTTAGAATGATGGTAAGTGTTATTTTTTGATAAGTCAGTAAGTTACAACCGGCTTCGCGCCGGCTTCACTCTTAGGAAAGTTGACACCCCGCTGCTGTTAGATGCTTGGGTGGAATCGTCTGTATCGGCCTACAGGCAAGCCTCACCAGCTGGGTAATTTCGTAACACGTCAACAGTAGGATTGGCTTTTATTTTGACAGTTCAACAACATTAATTGCGTTGTTTACGTTTTTGAGCAGTTATTTTTTCGAACATTCATGTGTAAGCAATGGATAGATTGTTTCAGATTCTGATTGATAATGTGTTAGGCAGAAGGCTGCGTTACGAATTTTAAATACGTGCAAAAAGGAGGTTGTGATTTTGACCGGGGTGTATGTATTTATGTGGGTATGTTTGTTCATCTGTTTCTTCATAACCTTTAAATTGCTTATCAAAATTTGACAAATAAGGTGTCGTTGGAAACGTGATCGGCTGCTGGCCCCAAAAGAATACAAATTCACAAACTAAAAATATTTATTTTACTATGATGCCGTGTTGGGTATCAAATGAAAGGACTTATTAATTAACACGTTTCTATACCTACCTACTGAGAGTAAACTTCAAAAAATATGAAATGAAAATTACTTAAGGTCAATAACTAAAACCCGACTTCTGGATACGAGTAATAAGTAGATAATTATAGATATCAAACAAGAAAATATTCTCACCTGAAAGCCGCGTCGTGTTACTTTCCTTTTGAGGTACGGTACCCTAAAAATAGTTTTTTACAAGTTCACACCCGAAGGTTAATGAGTTAAGTAGAAGTCATTTACGATTACGATATCAGGGAGTCATAAAAAGTCTGTAGTTAATTCATACTCGGAGCTAACAGGGAACATCGATCTACAATAATGTTATAGGTACACACGGGCCCCGGGGGCAGCATATGGAACAAGTAGACAGGTTTAAAATGAGGGGTGATTTTTAGGGATCCGTACATCACTTCGTTGTTCACGGTGTCGTTGTGTACAGACACACGGACGGATAAATAACGAACAACGAAAAACAAATTAACATTAATTTGTGGTTTGAAAAGATTTTTTTTTCACTTACCTATGTCTGGGAGATATTTTTTCAACTACAAAGCAAAATCTTTTACGCAATTAGGTATTAATGTCAATATGTACTATCATTCCGTGTGGTGCCGGACGTAAAGTAAAGCACCATCCCATCTCTTCCCGTGGGTGTCGTAGGAGGCGACTAAGGGACTTACTAGAGAATGAGCAGCAGCGTTCTCTATGCATTTGACCACCATACGGCGATCGCCAACCCGCCTGCCAAGCGTGGCGATTATGGCAAGCCCCCCAAATTAGGGAAGGCCTATGTCCAGCAGTGGACGTCTTCCCACTGAAATGATGATGATGTGCTATCATGTGTTGAATGACTTTAAAGGTATTTGACTTTTGTAATGACCATAATAGGGGGCGAAGTATTTCCGTACGGCCCCGGGCGGCGAAAACCCAGGCTACGCCAATGATTTTCCTCCTAACCTTATTTCAGTGTCAAGCTGACATTGTAACACACATTCATCATTATCATTTCAGCCGAAAGACGTCCACCGCTAGACATATGCCTTCCCCAAGCCCCGCCATTCTGGAACTTCGACCGGTTCTGGAATGATATGGCCCTGCATTGGTTGACTCACACAGTTAATATAACAATGTTTGGTCTTTAAAAGAGACCATGATCTCTGATTTGATTTCGGCATTACTTCTCAGGGATTAGTCAGCTCGGATATGTTGCCGGTGACGTCTAGTTTTAACATAGGTTTTTACCAAAAACATTACGAGCAAAACTGTCTTATAAGATCTACATGCTTACAGAAACAAACATCATCTTGTACATACTACGTATTATAAAACAAAGTGCCGCACCGCTTCTGTCTGTTTGTCTGTTCACGATCAATTCAAAAACTACTGAACGGATTTGCGGTTGATCATGCGATTTTCACCAAAATACAGAGTGATGCATGAGGAAGTTTTAGGTGTATAATTTGTTAAGGTTTTGTGTACATTGGTTGACGCGGGCAAGCCGCTGGCAAAAGGTAGCTTGTAAACGATATCAATGGATAGGTAAACAATTAATCAATTGCATACATACGATATAATCAACTGTAAGCACAGATATAATACTACGTAACTGTAGTTTCATTCATAGGTATGTAGACACAGACAACTCAGTGCACACAACAGACCCCACGGCATAATTATTGCAAGGAACGCACCCGCACGTAAATGGGACGTGGGACATCGTGTAATTGAACAGGATTTACAATTCAATAAGTGGGATAGGTATGTCCTTAATATTTTTTTTATTGAGAATATCCCGTCTTCTATTATACAGGAAAAGTTTTTATTCAGTGCGCAGGGGGTCTAGAATGATATGCTGAATTCATGGTTACAGTTTGCACACTAAATAAAAAATCCTGTATATACAACTAGCTGTGCCCGCGACATCGTTTGCGTGGAATTTAACAAAAAAGTAAATATTCATGAAAATAAATAAAATTTCTAAAATAAAAGTAGCCTAAGTTACTCCTTATTACATCAGCTATCTGCCAGTGAAAGTCCCGTCTAAATCAGTCCAGCCGTTTCAGAGATTAGTCGGAACAAACAGACAGACACACAATAAAAAAAAAATGGTATATGTACCGTGTATAATATAATATCATGCATTTAGTAAAAAGCGGTTATTTTAATATTGTTATATGTTACTTTTTATCCCGGAAAAAGTTCCCGTAGGATAATACACAAATAAGTTCGAAACCAACAATACAATCACATTAACGACTAGGTACTGTGTTATCCACATTGTTGCCGAAAAAGTCAGAAAGTCGAAGCAAAAAAAAAACAGTGTAAAATGTTGCAGTAAAAATGTTAACCACGGCAACCAATAGCCTGTTGAAAAGGTTGAAATTTAATAACATTTTCATTAAGAAATTCCTGAATTTTAAATCCAGTTGGATTTATATTGTACCGGCGCGCGGCGACCAGTCGATACGCTGCTCATAACAATATGTAGGTATCTATCTGTTATTTTTCTTGTTTCATACTTTTTATAGCGTGGGAAACTTTAAGTTTTGAAACTTAGTAAACTTAATTTTTTTTAAATTTGCTTCACATAACGTTTTACAAAAACTTAAAAAAACAACCGACTGTCAGAAAAACACTACTTAAGTGAAAAATAACTTTAATTTCGGAAGTTGATTGTTTTTTTTTAAGTTTTTATTTTTCACTTTTTAGTTACAGTACACGCCAATTCGAAATTTCATCATCCTTGGGGTCACAGGGTGTACTATAAATACCTACACCTCTGACCAACTCTTCGGGAAAACAAAGCGAGATGTTATTTCATCTTCAAAGACAATTATTGCTCCATTAACAACAGAACAGACTATTTCGAACGCAACAATAACGAATGTTTTATTGACGAGTCCGCGGTAGCCATTGGATAGTTAATTGCGGATATAAAGTTAATGGAATAAATTGATTAAATACTCGACCGACATTTGTGGCTGTGTCTGTAGTGAAGCCATTGTTATTATTGTAATATTTTCGGGTACAGTCATGCCTTAATTACTATTATTTTCATGGATTTTTTAGGTTTATTCAGCACCCTTATTGATGATGACAACGTCTTTGATTGGCACTTGTAATTAAGTTTGGTATACTGTTGCAATCCCAAATAATCGTGTGATTTGTTCACAATACTTACTTCTACAGCTCCTTCAGTGGGGCTTCTGGTTGATTACTAAAAGTCGCACAGGTCGATCGATTAGGTTAAGCTACGATTGCCGCGGTTGGTCCGTGGATAGGTGACCATGTTGTGCATCGGAAATCACTTAAAGCCACGAATGACAGCCGGGACGTTGGTCCCGTAGTTCGTGGATCTTCAACAGTCGTTACAGGTCGTCAGAAGCCCGAAGCCCGACTCGATATCAATTACAATTTATATCATTTTGAATGATATTGCTATCAGTGTTATAGCTAAGTTCAGGGGCGCATCTAGCAAGATTTGAATTATGCGCCCCTCGACCCCTACACTTATTTTTATGGAAGAGTAAGGACACAATTTGGAGACCAGTGCTGCCCCAGTGGTAACGGCCGCGACTTAAGTAGGTCGTAGATGAGAACCCAGACAGGCGCTTTAGTTAGTGTAAATTATTTAATCAAGATTGCTCTCAAAACGGTGAAGGAGAGCATCGTGAGGAAACTGGCATGACCTAAAACTAAAAAAATTAAGACATGTGACATCTACCAATCCACATTAGGCCAGCGTGGTCGATTACGGCCCACGTACTCTCACCGAGAGGAGGCCAGCAGCGGAAACATTATAGACTAATATGCTTAGCACAATGATTCTAATTTTAAATATTACAATACAAAATTTTAGGTGAATAAAATTAATACGAAAATAAAACCAGCAGGGCCTCAAGTCTGCTATTACAATAGTGTCAGAATGGTCTATCATTGATTTCATAATTGTTGATTTTGACAAATTTGGTAATCTACTAATAAAATGGCGTCATTATGACTTTCCAATGGTCAGCCACTGACACTCCATTGAAAGAAATGGCATTTATTGGTAATCTCGTACATCATGACAAATGAATGACTGACTTAATTTACGAACTTCCTACTACTATAGATTGCTTATAACACTAATAAATAATATATATAAATGACATCTGGCATGAATAAATGTTCAAATTTAGTAGTAGTTTTTCGAAAAACATTTCTACTAACGAGTTTTATAATAATGGCAATACGAAAATGCCATTATGACACAATTCTATTACGAGACCACTGACCGACCAATGATCGACCATTATGAATTTAGCAGATTACGAACTTTTAGCAAAATGACAAATGAATGATAATGGGATCGTGTTGGAATGACGAATTTATAAAAATAGCAGACTAAGGCCCCAGTACCTATTCACAAAAAGCACCAGAATCGTACAATTTTAATCCCGGGGATGTTTGGCACCGAAATCGTTTCATTATTTGCGGCTGTGCCCGAGTAATGACAGGGTTACCCTCGCTGAAGGTAACCCTTTCTGTCGTGTATATATTTGTCATTAAACTGGTCACTTGTAACGCGTCCTATTTAATTTCGCCTTTGTCCCGGGATAGTGCTCCCGTTTGCATATTTCGAGGAAACAGGATGTGAGGTTAAAAATATTCTTATTAACAAACAGGGGAAAACAAACGTTAATGCAGGTATTTTTGAGCATCCTGATTGTGGTTACTAGGTTAAGCTGTCGTTATGATTTTACTAAGAGAATGCAAGAGCGAGCACAGCGAGCTCGAAAATTTTTGCGCCATGGTTTGGATATGTTACATTTTCTGTGTGATTTTGTTAAATGAATGAAAGAGCTAGAGAATTGGACCGCATCTACATATTTAATATAATTTGTTTCTGTTAATTTTTATTAGGTTTTCAACCATTCCCGGTCGCTTTTCAAAAATAATTTGGGGTTTAACATTTTTTGCTTCCACTCGTCGCTTCAGCAGGCTCCTGTATCAGGGGTACCGTATCGTTGGTATGGCTGATACTTACGGGGTACCTAGTAGCTACGCCCCTGCACTTAACCTTCGTCAAGGCACAATATAATGGTCATGATTATTTTGGTACCCCCGTGGCTAAGGCGCTCGAGGCAGTCGCGCCCTTAACATGGCTCTGATTTTAGGAATCAACTATTTAGCTCAGCTCAACAATGTATGGATATCTAGGTCAAGGTATGAGCCTAGCTTAGAATTAGGTCATCATTATCTGCCTAGCGTTTCCCCAACGATGTTGGGGACGACTGCTTCTTTTTCTTCTACTTAACATGGAGCGACTGCCTATCTGACCTCCACAATTCAGTTACTGGGTAACACGATACCCCTTGGTAAGACTGTTTGTCAGACTTTCGGGTGCCTGACGATTCGTAACGACTGTCCCATAGGTACCTACGCTTTGGAATGGGCAACTAGCTTCATTTTTCTACCTCACCGACCTTGACAATTCAAAAGTGCCTGTAATTGGTTTATTTGAAATAAATGCTTTCAGTTTGAGTTTGAGTTTGTCAAAGATCCACGAATGACAGCCGGGAAAAGATCCGCAAATGACAGCTGAGACCACCGGCTTAATTAACGTGCTTTCCGAGGCACGGAGCGGTCTTTATATGTAAAGATGGCCACCTATCCACGGACTAACCGCGGCAAACGAAGCTTAACCTGATCAATCGACTCATACGGCTGAAGTAGCTGTTGAAATAGGAATAGTGAACAAATCACACAGTATTTTGGACTTGTAACAGTACTAACAGTATACCAAACTTAATTACAAATGCCAATCAAATTCTTAGTCATTGTCTATATTCAAATATGTAGTTCAAAATACTAAACAACGTTCACAATAGATTTCTTGCAAAATTAATATTGACAGCCCTACCCGCCTCCCATCCCGTTCCCGGTCCCGTCCCGATATTTGTTATTAAATTGGTCCATGCTATCCATTGAGCTGCCCGCGTTCCCGGGAACATCCGGGAATGTTCTCGGTTACATCCTGTGTAGGAATTTACTCGGATATCGATGTGAAATGAAAAGGTAAGAGACAACGAGCTCAAAGGGAAATGGCTGTCTTTTTCAGTGGAAGTGTGGTTTTCGTATCAAAATGCATTTTCCCGTTCCAATGTTTTCACGTTGTTCGTTGTTATTTGTTGAAGTCGGAGTTGTTTATTTAAAATGTGGGTAGTTGTCAGCTGACCTTATAAATTATTATTCCTCTGAGTTGATAACAGTTCAGTTTGGTATTTTATAAGAAGCATAGAATGCGTTCTCTGAAGTTAATTAGTGCCTGGTTTTTTATTTTTATTTGTGGACTTGTTTGTGTGCGTTTAGAATTTAGATAATGGTTGGAATTTTTGTGCAAACTATGTTTTTTATTATAATTTTCGTAGCTAGCTGTTCAATTAGTTTTTAACCGATTTTAAAAAAGGAGAAGGTTCTATGTTCGACTGTATGTATTTTTTTTTAATGTATGTTCATCGATCTCTCCCCCATTTGTGGACCGATTCTCAAAATTCTTTTTTATTTGAAAGAGTATTAGTACTCCTGTGGTGGTCCCAATGGCACCAAGTCAGGATCTGATGATGTAATCACAGGGAAATCGAGGGCAAACCTCAAATGTTATAGGTATTAACAATGTTTTTTACATATTTTCTAAAGCTATTGAGACATTTGCGTGTGGTCACCATCATCTCATGACGCTGAGCTGACGAAAGAAGGTTCAACTCTTGAACGGTCAGGAGTGGTATGATATTCGGGCATAACTCATAACATAATTAACATAATATAGACGGATTAGCAAAATTCTTTTTTTGTTCGAAAGGGGTATATTCCGAAATGGTCTCATTTAAATTTCATATAAGTAGATCTGATGTTTCGTTTCGGAGACAAACAACGGAACTCTTAAAAAAATTACAGCAAATCAACCGCGATTGCGGCTATCGCATAAATATGCATTGTTTTGACCAAAAAAAAACAACCTACTTCCGAAAACACACTACAATGTGAAAAATAATAATGTCCTTTCTGTTGTACAGTCACAAGCACTAATATACAAACGTTTAAAAGTGTTTTTCTTCTCTTGTACCTACCTACTCAATGTTATTATGAAAGTAATATTTTGGAACCCACACGATAATAAAATACCTAAGTTATCTCAAGGTCAACCGTAATTTAAGATAAATCGCTTTTGAATATGGCTATATCTGTAATTCTGTATACATATTAATGCTCGTGACTGTACAGTCATGAAGTTAGAAGGAGTTTAGTATGAGACCAATGGTTGTTTTCGAATAAAATTGAAATTGATAAATTAACTGTTTGTCTTCTATAGATTAAACTAATTTTGATTCGAAAACATACATCGGTTTCTTTCTAAACTTCAACTATATTCCTGACCCTTGTTACTTATCTCTTTTGGTGATCGTACACACGGCTACACATCAAGCTATACATTTCCAGTATAAGTTGATCTCGTATTGTATAGGATTTCCATACAGTGCGAGATCAGCGTAATCGGTATGAAGGTAGTGTCGTTTCTAACTCCAATAGTCGAATGTGTTGACTATTGATGAATACTAACAGACGAGACGCTGCTTACACTATAAACAGGACACAATTTAACGATCCTCTTTGATGACTTTCATACAACACGTGTTCCTCGTTAAATCTTTAATTCTCGTCCGATATCCACTACCGAGTCCTCCAGGCTGTGAACAGATCCATCCTAAGACTAGCATAAAACATCTATGTAGGTACCTAGTTATTTACTTTAGTATTAATAGTGTTCGTTCGTATTCATGCGTGTATATTAGGTACCTACTCGATTAATATCACATTTCCGAACGCACATTTCCGTTTCGTTCTATCGCCCCGCGCTTTCACTTTTTGATCGCAGTTTGTATCTACTTAGCCCACTTTCAACAGTGCCGGCTAAACCCCCAACAAAACTTCCTTTGTTAATACAACTGGCGCTAATAGCCACTAATATGGTTATAATTATGGTTCAGCTCTTTAGCCTCTTTAGCGCCTTGAAGTCGCTATGCAACGCAAATGCACGCGCTATCGTTCCGGCTCGCAACATCGCACGGCTATTATTACGTAAGCGACGTTGCCGTTCCGCCAGACACCGGTCTCGCCGCTCTCGCCCGCCGTGCCCCTCAGTCTCGCTAGAGCGCTTTCGATATTACAACGTCAATTGCGACATTCATGATGGATTCAAATTCAAATTCGTTCGATATGTATTCCCCGAAAATAGAAATGGACTCGGAGAGTGAGAAGGAGTATTCTAGGCGAGATATGAAGTTCGATAGTGCGAAATTTAAGGTTCACTGGAATTCTGAGAACACGATGAAGTTGATTGAGACTATGGAGAAAGAGTGTAAGGAGTTGTGGGACATAAAGAATCCGCTGATAAGGGATCGGACCGCGCGGCAGACGAGGTTGGAGTATTTGGCGGAAATGTTCGGAACGACATCGGAGGAGATGAGCAGGAAGATTCACAATTTGCGCACACAGTTCAACAATGAGTTGCGGAAAATAAAGCGACGCCAAGTTGTGCGCAGTGGTTGGGAGTACTTCGATGCTCTCTCGTTCCTGATGCGAGCGCCCTCTACCGACCCTCTGGAGACAGTAGACGCAGTTAATTTGGAGGTAAGTAGTGCCTCGCTACATCACGTTAAACTGTTGCGCGCTCGATGTTTTTTATCTTTGTTCTCTATTTTTCATTGTTGTTTTTGATGACACCGGAATGTCAACGTGGTAGGATTTTATCGCTTGATGTTATCAAGAGTGATGTTTGAATGTGTGTCGCGGTTTGTTATTATTTGATATTGCTAACATTTGGTTCACATTTCATTATGATTCACTTGAATGTATATTATCGTACGGTTTACAACACAGAGTTCATTTTTTATATACCTAGTTTACAATAACATTTTTCGTTTCGTATGTTTATTTTGATGTTTATGTCATAGAAAAGTGACGTTTCGGGGACAGATTATGCAGCAATTAGCATAGACAGTTGGTTTTATTTTGCTCGTGGATCATGAAGTCTCTTCCAATGAAATCGTAAAACCGGTGCTGAGTGAGTCGGGCTCGCACAATTTAGAAATTAGAAGGAAAGAATAACGTTACGGACACATTTTTAATAACTTTAACTCATATTTTTTAATTAAGTAAATACCTACCTACATATTTGTTTACAAACACAGACGGCCGGTTTTTTATTTTATTAGCTACTTTAATTAAAAGGAGGTAGTAAGACAATGATTCAATTAACGTTACTTACCGGCTTATTATTGCTTTCCTCTAGGTAATAAACTTTCATTAAGTACCATTGTTTCGTTTCAAATAAAACCTTAGCCGCATTGTCATAAAGTCTAAATTATTTTGCCTTTGAGGACGTAAGCACGTGGCTGTCTTCTAACGAAAACCAGCTGCGAGGAATAGACAATATAAGGTCAAACAAATGAAGACCTTATGGGAGCTACATATGGTTGGTTTTTAAGGCACGTGGGAATGACTGTTCCGTACAATTATTGTAGTCAGACAAATATTCATGGAAGTTTTGTGCTTATTTTATGTAAAGTTTGCTTTTTATTAGGTATAATAACGTTTTATTCAAAACGTGCCAATTGCCTAATACGTATTTCTGGAATTGTCGATTCGCCCATAAATAAATTAACTTCGTGCGAGTTGCCCATTGAAAATATTACCTATATTATTTAAAAGTGACGATTCGCCCGGTTCGGTCGTGTTAAGTAATTCATGCGATAGGTGTAAGCCCTCGCGGGCGTTATATCTATATTCAGCTATTTTATTTACTTTCAAAAAGTCGGCCAAGTGCGAGTCGGACTCGCGCACGAAGGGTTCCGTACCATTATCTACAAAACGGCAAAAAAATCACGTTTGTTGTATCTGAACGTTTCATTGAATTTGTTTCTAAGAGACTCGCGAGGCCCCATTTTATAGAGTGCATATTCCTTTAAGCGACTATGATAAAGCGTTTTATACGAATATGTACATTAACACATTTCATAGTATATACGTATGAAACGCTGTTGTCCTTAGGCTAGGGTTTATCTAACCACACGTCAACCGCGACCGACGACGACGTGTAGCCGTCCGTCCGTCATCGAGGGCGCGGGCGGCTGAATGGAATGCTGTGTTCGTAAATACAAGAGCTCTGTCTCGCTCACACGCTGTCCGCGACAGTCAGTTGCAACGGCGATAACGAACATTTTGACAACCTGTGGCGTGTCGCCCGTGTTGGTCGTCCGTCGTGACGTCACCGCACGCTGTCGGCTGTGTCCGACGTTTTCAAAAGAGAGAGAGAGAGTCGTTACGACTAGTCGAAAGCTGAAAAGTCCCTACAGACAGTTTTACCAAGGGGTATCGTGTTACTCAGTAACTGGAGGTCTGATAGGCAGTCGTTCCATGTAAAACACGGGTATTCAGCTGCATCAGGTTAGATTGAAAGCTAACCACACGATAGTTGGGAAACGGCTAGGCAGATTGACACCACTACGTTACTGTATTTACTCAGCTAGACCTAAAGAAGTAAGTGAGCCTTACTTACATAATACTTTTGCTCACCCAGCTTGCGGAGTTCCAAGCTGATGAAGAAGAGGAGTTCGGAGCAGCTGCGCGGGCGCATACAGCGCTGTCTGTCAACAACGGCAACAGTACCAACAGCAGCCCCAGCAGGCGACTGCACAAGCCCCTCAGGGTTGCAGCATCAGCCCCCCTGCCAATGCCAGCCAGTGCTAATCCTCTCTTATGGCCTGAAGAACCTACGCCAAGGATTAGGCCAGGCCTGAATGCTGATGAATGTCAGGTAAGCTGAAGTTCCTGTGGACGTCGAGCGTCGACTTAAATATTATTACTTTGACCCGAAACAAATACCTGTGAGAGAGTACCTCTAGTTAATTTTGAACATTCCAAATAAATATTTGTTCAATTTGAGGCCACCCTATTGAATAAATTCCGACCTTTCCAAGTTCTCAATGATTGAATTCCATGATTTCAATAATGCAAATATGTATTTTCATTGTTTCTGAAACATGATAAAATAAGACGAGATTCCAGAAAATAAACAGTTTTATTAGTTACCTATAGTTTCCGGGACTATAGGTACAGGAAAAGTTTTTATCCAGTGCGCAAACTATAACTATGAATTCAGCATATCATTCTAAAGCCCCCAGCGCAAAAAAATTTCGTCGGTTATACAAAAAAAATTACAGCTGTTCCATACATTTTGACCGCATATGTATTGCACTTTTCTATGAAACAGCTGATTTTTATTGTAAAACCGACTAAAATTTTCTTCGCTGGGGGGTCTAGAATGGTATGCTGAATTCATGGTTAAAGTTTGCGCACTGAATACAAACTTTTCCTGTATACTTGTGTTAATTTAATTGGTACGTAAGTATTGACGAATTGGTGTCAAAGAATAAAGGAGAGGACCCATTTAAAGCTCATTGTATATCTTTCTTTGCAAATTCATTACAGCGTTATTGCTATACAATGACACGTTTCTACTACTGCCGCCATTCAAATAAAATGTAATTCATTCGGCCGATTGTGTTTTTTAACCCAAATCGCCGAACAAAATGAGGGATATTTTTTTTAAACCTTATTTTCTAAATTAACTAGGTACTACATAGGCAAAGAGAGACCATAACAATATTATTTCTACCCAGATATTTGGCGACTTCGTAGCTTCAGAGCTCCGTACGCTCCGTTCCCACGAATCCCGCAAGCGACTGAAGAGGATGATCCAGAAGGCCATCCTCAAAATCGGAGAGGAAGAGGATGTGAATGTTATCAGTGGATGACAACGACGCTTATCACTGGATTCCACTGAGTAAACTGTTGGATAGCCAACAGCTGGTCTATTCTGAATAAATCTTCCCGTGAAAACTTAGGTGATGTCATGGTGAATAGTTCACCAGGTATAGCATTCCAAGACAGTGTGTTACCAGTAGTGTGTAATATTAACTCCCCAACCACCTTTATTACCTTTGCGAATCCGGTAAAACAATGAGGTTTTAATTAACAACTAAGCACGTGGATTTGTAAATTGAATTGTTGTGTTTGATTAGAAAAACGAAACGACTATTTAAACGCTTTATTTAAATTTCTACACAGAATGGTGACTGAAAATGTTTCCTTAATTTCGTGCTTTGTGGCAATAAAGTGGCAACTGGATACGTAAGCAATTACGTCACTCCCAGAATGCGAGGCCTTATTATTTTAGATTTAGACCATGGGTGAAGTGAGCTTGAAGTAAGCTGTTTGACAGTTTACTAAGACTTCACCTAAATTTTCACGGTGAATATTTTACGGAATAGACCAGCAGGTTTCCGGTGAATCTTGTGATACCCTTTGAAAAACTCTTCTTCGATTCGAGGCATACTTCTTTTAGTGAGCCTGCCCAGTGGTGATTTAATTTTGATTGTCTAGAAAAATATATTGGAAAAATTCTAAGCATCAAATTAGTGTTATTGTATTGTATATCTATGTCTGTTGTTTTCTTATATGCTTGGTCATTATAATCACCTGCTATGTGTTATGTCATTATGTGCCTAGTTTAAGATCTGAGTTTAACGTCGTTCGTATCTTATTTATTAGTATTACTTGCCTACTTACGACGAATTTCCGACTGAACTGATCAGCACAAATCTTAACCGGTTTCAAGAGCTGTCACTGACAACTTTGTTTTGGATTCTTGGCACTGACAACACTAGAACGCGGTTTGGCCCCTGGCACACAGGCAACTGAGGGAACACGGGTGGGTTTTAGTCAGTAAAAGTCTGACATTCTGCTCCACCCAGAGCACGAGAAGTGATTTCCTACCCAAAAAAAGGGTGCTACTGGTTCGTGATCTGAACTATGAATGAATGACATCACGATCTGACAGTTACCCTTACTCCCGATGTGTTTTTGACCGATCTAAAAAGTTAGTCAATCGGGAGTAGAGTACATTCCGAAGTATCGAACTACTTTCGGACGGACCCGTATCTTCGTTGACGGGTTTATCGTGTCGATCTTGTTCATGAGTTTCATTGGCGAAATTCACTCTTAGTGCTCACGAATGTATAAATATCACGGCGGGGTTTTATCGCGCACTGAATTTTAAACTCTCTGTGTTGAGCCGAGCAATGAGAATCCAACAGAATTCATCCCATCACGTCGAAAACCCGTGCTGTAGGATTTTCAACTCTGGACGCTTAACAGTGCGTTGAAGATCCATTGCGTGAAATAATCTCGTCGCGATATTTTTAAGTCTGTGCGAAAGCGGACTCAAAGGTAAGATATAAGGGGCCATCCATAAATTACGTCACACGTTTATGGGGAAGGGGTCAACGTAATGTGACTTTGTGTGACAAGGGACAGGGGGATCAAAACCTTTTTGACGTCACATGTTAAAATCTAAAATAATTAAACTTAAAATTTATTTGTAAACCAAAATCTTCAAAATATTACTAACTCGATCTATATTTATAAGGCTCATTGTAGGTTGAAGTCGTCGGCAAGTGCTGTTTTAATTAAAAAAAAACATGCAAAAACTGCTGTTTTAATTTAATTACTTCTAAATATAAAATTGTACAATATGTGACGTCACACCAAGGGGGAGGTGTGACCACCTGTGACAAGGAAGGGGGGAGGGGACAAAAAACCATAAAATTTGCGTGACGTAATTTATGGATGGCCCCTAATTAGGAAATAAATAAGGGCAAACACTCACAGTCAGAATTCAACGGAATGTTTTCAATGGAAAACAAAGTTACGGGGAGCAGAAAGTTCGTGAACAAACTAATTAAACACATGGCTGACTCTCGGTTAACGAGACTGAGCAAATGGAATGAGGCGAAACTGCACAGTGGTACACTTTGATATGTGGAATGGAAATATTTGCACTAGTTCTTTTGATATATTGTGGACTGTTGAAGTTATATCTAGCTTATAAAAGGTGTAACGGAATAAACACAAATCCTGAAAGTTGTTTGTTCATAATTGGCTACTGAATCGATTTCAGTCATTCTTAATGTGGGTTTTTTTTCAAAATTTATTTAATGTTGCCATACCCACCGGCGATCGAGCCAAAGAAAATTCAAGGCAGTAAGACTCAATTTTAAATGCATAAAATAATGCTTGGGTCAAAACTATTTTCTTAATGATACTGAATAGATTTAAAAAAAAGTTTGTCTTTGTATTATGCTTTTAACTGAATACTCTACGTAAGATGTCTTGCGTTAATTATGTTAGCCGTTGCATAGGCGCATAATTATGTATAATCGATCCTACTTGTACACAATATAAGTAGGTACCTATTATTCCAAAATATAATGTAAAATTTATATTCAACATTATAACTACGGTCAACTGTGGCATCTTTACCTTTCCATATCTACTTTACCCACGAGTACTGTACTTAAATTTCTTTCGATAACTAAAAATCTGTTGCCGCCATTTACTTAAGGGCCTACGTCGCGTTTGGTAGCGTAACACGGTCACTTTATGAACCGTACTGCTCATTAACGGCTTGTCTTGAAGATTTAAAAAATATATGTTTTTGCTATAGATTCATATAGATCATTTTGCCCGAAGTACTTTTTTTGTATGGTTAATACTTTTGCTGTAAAAAATATTTTCCAACACGCAATATTTTGGCTTCTATTCCATACTCCTACTAAACGGCTTCGTTATTTGGAAAAAAATACACTGAAAAATATATAGTTAGAGGAACCACAGAATCGCCGAAGCACAATTGTAAATTAATCAAAGGAATATCTCCATTTTGAGATAAAGGCTCAGAGGTGCCCTGCGCGGGCGCGGGGGGCAGTCGTGCTTTTGCATACAAACGGGAGATGAGGATACTATGGGCCTTTAATATCGAAGCGATACAGAAGTAGAATAATCTACCTACTATTAGGTAGTTACAAATTGTTAGTAATCGAGAGATATTTTAATACAGTTCTCATTGGTAAAGTTGCTCATGGTAAGTAAAGATGCCACAGTTGACGGTACATGTTAGGGAATTAATTAATTATTGTTATTAAAAATGTACCTCCCTACAGTATTTTTGGTAATAAAGGAAAAAATATTGTAAAGGCTCCTACAGGCAGACACGACTCTCATTGAACAAATTCTAAGAAAACTTCATGGAAATTGTTCTACAAGTTTCGCGTCGCGTCGTCTGTTTGAAGAAGCCTTTAAGGCCACGCAGTTTGTAGACAGCTTATCACGTAAGTCAGATATTACATTATTTAGAGATAATATTTTAATTTGTGGACCAAAGTGTAGTTATACAGACGCCAGCACATCAAGCTACCCCAAAACATGAACCTTATTCTTTTGTCATAAAATTGAAAACCTATCAAAGAAATTTGACAGATTGCGGTAGCTTGATGTGCTGGCCTCTGTACGAAAATTGTATTGTGTACTTCATTCAATGTCAACATGATTTGCCGTAACTGTACGTCATTTACGGCAATGTCAAAAATTTGAAATTATTGTTATGAAACGTCTTATTAAGATATCTAATTCAGTAAATGTACTTAAATTCATATCGGTGAAATAACTGATAGTAGGTACTTAATATAAAAAACCGTGTATTCTGTTCATTGTTATACCCATTATTATACTTCAATAAACACAAAATATAATATTATATCCCCCCTTTTTATTTTTTAATCTAAATTACTACCAATATAGCTTTCTATATGTACGGTCACCAAAACATTATGCAATCAGGGTCGTCGAATGTAGTTGAAGTTTAGTGAGAATTGAATGGAGGTTTTCGAATAACATTTAACTTAACAAATGGTGAACAAACAGTTCATCATAATCATCCATCGGGTTCTTTCTTAAATAAATATAAATAAAATTCGTTTATTTCAGGCAAAACACAAAAAATAAAATAAAATTTCACAAAACTGCCATAGAGAAGAATAAATTATGAGCATAAAAATTTAAAATAAATGTCACAAAATTGTAATAAAACAACAAGTCAAAGGGTCACAGAATTAGAATTTCAATAAAATGTCAAAATTTAACGGCCATAAAATTAAAATTAAGTTAACAAACGTCATAGTAAAATTGCACATAAACAAAACAATATATTTATTTGATTTAGAGTACACAGATACAGGTGACACTTAATTTAAACGTGCAATTTGCCTCGTACAGAATAAAATGACTCCTATGCTAGGAAAACCTGTGTTACAGGGGTCATCCATCCGTCCATTATGGATGTTATAATAGTTACATTCAAATTAGTAATGTGCACTTAACAAAATAAGAATAAAAACTATACTAATACAATTTTTGAGGATAAAAAACGAGAAAAAGTAAAAGGAGTTTAAATTAAATTAATAACAATGAAAAGGGAGTGTCTATTTGAGTGGCGGGTGCGGGTTAGTCTGAGTCTAGTTGTGTTTGTGCGAGTGTAGAGAGAATGTGTAAGTGTAGACGTGTATGGGTGAGTGTAGGTGTGTGTGTGCGAGTGCCTGCCTGATTTGTTTTTTATTCTTCTGTGTCGTCATAATTTAGGGTGAGCAGATATTCCTTTATTTTTTGTTTGCATTGGAATTTGTTCAAACGTTTAATGTTTATTGTACTGTGCAGCATATTGTATAGTAATGTGCTTAAATAACGGTTATGCCGTCGCCGTCGTGCAAATGTGGTATTAGTTAAAACCCTAGGACAAACGGGTTTGGGTCATCTTCTGAGCGTAGGGTTTTGACATCTATTAAGAGGGGCAACTTTATGTTTGCGTGTAACCGATCGAAACATATACATTTGGCGCACAGTCAGTACCTTAAAGTCCGAATAGACCTGCTGAGTGGGATATCTAAATGGTTTGTTTAACGAGACTTTGATTACTGCACGTTGGGCTCTTTCAGCCGGGATGAGAATAGTTTTGATTGCACCGCCCCACGCAACGGTACAGTAACTTAGTGTTGATTCACAGAGGGCTGTGTATAAATGGATGTTTTTAGGATATCTTTATGGGCCGAGGTTCTTAACTTTTTGAATACGTAAATGAGTTTCCTAGTACGTGCAGACAGAGATTCAATGTGAGTCTTCCAGCTGAGACAAGAATCAAGGTAGACGCCGAGATACTTAACGGAGGAGGCTCTCATCACCGTCTGGCATGAACAAAGATTGTTGCGGTCACGCTCGTCACCGACATGGGCTTTGAGTCGTAGAGAGAGCTCAGATGGAAGGGTCAAGGGTCTGGAACCGAAGGTAACAAAGTTTGTTTTGCTGACATTTAGAGTTAAACTATTATTGCCCAACCAGATAAAAACTTAGTTCAGCGACCATTCAGCGGCCTCCTCAGCCTTTTCCCAGTCATGTCTACTGGATAATAAAACAGTATCATTGGCGTAAGCTATAATTTGAGTAAGAAGTTGAAGAGAGGGTAAGTAAACAGAGTTTGTTTACATAGATTTGAAAGAGGAGAGGGCTAAGCAAACTTCCTTGTGGCACACCAAAATCTAGTAGTTGGTCCCCTACTCATGTACGCACCTATTTTCACGCACTGGAACCGGTCCGATAGGAAATCCTTGAGAAATTTATGAGCTGTGCCGCGTATACCAATGTGTCCAACTTTTCGAGAAAAACAGGGACAGAGGGATGTGTCGAAGGCTTTAGAGAGGTCCATAAATATGCCAACACATTTTTGTTTACAGTCAATACAAAGAAGTTATCAATAACTTAACTTTAACTATATCCGATGACACTGGTTACTTAACACTTTTGGTGACTGTACATAGGTACCTACATAAGAACCGTACTTCCTACTAATATACAGGATACATTTTTAACCAGTACGAGAACTGGAACCATGAATTCAGCTTACCCCAGAGCAGAAATTTTTCGTCGGTTATACAAAAAAAAATCAGCTGTTTCATAGAAAAGTGCAATACCTACGCGGTCAAAATGTATGGAACAGCTGATTTTTTTTTGTACTGGTTAAAAATGTACCCTGTGTTAAATGTGAAAGCTTGTATGTTTGTTACTAATCACGCAAAAATGGATGAAAGGATTTGGACGAAAACTTGGCACACAGTTTATAGCCTGGATTAACACTGGATATTTTTATCCCGGTATTAGGTACCTACGTTCCCGTGAAAAAATTTCCGACCACCACGCGGACGAAACCGCTGGCAAAACTTAGTCCGAAAATATGTTTCGTAGTTTCCGTTTTTATTAAAAAATCAAAACGCATGTGTGCAATCTTTCTTTCGGTATTATAATTACGAATATATTAGTTTGCATAAATTGAATATTTTATATCCAACGCCGCGATCTTAAAACGCATACTTTATTCTAATTATAAACTTAAACAAGAAATACAGTCTGGAAATCGAGTAGGTATTTATTTATGATATTTATTGATCTTACCGCTTGTACCTAATGAGTAGGTAATTAATTATTTTATATTAAACTAGATTCTGCCCGCGACTTCGTTTGCGTGGAAGTCGTAAGATACACAATAAATCTACTAAAATAACAGCAAAATTTTTACATGCTTTTATTTAACTTGTACTTATGTATGTTCGGGTGGAATCCTGCAACTCAATTTTGAAGCAGATTTCTTTAACCGATTGAGCTGAAATTTTGTATACACGTTTAGTTTGGATGACAATGCATGGTTAGCTGTATCATGTCATTCTAAATCCAACATGGCGGAACACCTAAGATAGCGGACTATTTTTATTTATACACACCTACAATATGGGTATCAAATGAAAAGGCTCGCTGAGAATAACTCGAAAAATAAAGTGACATCACTTTAAATCCAATGTGGCGGACAAGATGAACAGACTGAGAAATTTGTCCAACGATAACTAAAAAGTATAAAAACAAGATTTTATTTAAATCCGCTAAAAAGAATAAAATAAACTTTTACCTGCTATCAACTTATAACGTCATTAGGTACACAATTTATATGATATAAAAACTAGTCGCGAGATTTACCTCTGTAGATAAACAAGTTAGGTAATTAAATAACTTGATCTGATTGATTTTAATTTTTTTAATTTGACATGCTTTTGTATTTTATATCAGATAAATAATTGTGTAATGACGTTATAAGTTGATGGTAAAAAGTTTAAAGGAAATGTTTATTTTATTCTTTTCAACGCTTTAAAAAAAAGCTTGATTTCAAAAAGTTTTTTTACTTTAAATTATTATAAAACTCCCTTGGTCCCCCGACCCACCGCGTCGCATCGCATCGGTCGCCCCCGCTCTACTATTTCGTTTTTCGATTATCATTTTTGATCGGCTTCTAAGTATCATATCGTGATGTTAAATAGCCCTCCTCAAAAATTGGGCTAACAAATGCACTTTTTTTCAAATACGACTGGTAGTTCCGGGGATTAGCGGATTAACTCTTCAGCTTTATAACGAGGTTGGTTAGTATTTTTTTTTTACTGTAGGTACAGACGGCTACACATCAAGCTATACATTTCCAGTATAAGCTGATCTCGCATTCTATAGGATTTCCGTACAGTGTGAGATCAAAGTAAACTAGAAATGTATAGCTTGATGTGTAGCCGTGCGTACCTAAAGGCTTAGTTAGGTACCTACTTATAAAAAAAATCTTGGTCCCTACAAATGTTGTTACTTTTTTGAACCCAAAAAAGGAACAGTCGGTTATTATAATCTGTTATTTGGTTCAACATTTCGTTGTAAATTAACACACAAAATGAAGAAATGAGTGCACAATGAAATCTAAAAGTGGCAGCTCTGACTGAAAAGTTCTGCGGAAATCATTTGCCATCGGCATGTGATGCGAAGGAATGAACGAGGAAAATGTGAGGAAAGTTTTGAGTATCGAACAAGACCAAAGAAACAATTAATGGACTGTGTGAAAGATGATAAGGCTGGAAAGGATGTGACTACCGAGATGACTATCTAACAGAGAAGTATGGGAGAAAAAGACATGTTGCGCAGACCCAAAATAAATTCCGATTATTCCGGACCTGGCCAGAAATCTTAACCCAATCGCGGGTTAGGTTAGGTCCTTTACATTTTTTTAAATATTTGTTCCAAACGTAACCCTCTTCCTAACCTGACCCTGATTTTTGTTAATTATATTGTTAGTGTGATATTTTGTTAATTATATTGTTAGTGTGATATTTTTGTTAATTATTGTTAGTGTGATATTTTTGGAAAAGTTACAACATAGTTAGGAAAGGGCTAGGCAGAGATGATGGTGATGATGATGTTGGTGTGATATTTTGATTACTTACGTAAGTATAGTAATTATCAAAGTCTGATTTGACACATAGGTAGTGTTTATTCTAAGAAAGAGGAGATGGGAAACTTATCTATATCGCAATTCGGGTTATGTTAGGAACGATACGTCGGGTCAGGGGGCCTGCTCTTGTCCCCGAGATGGCGGCGCGTAGTGTTCCACGCGCGCCTCTATGTGATGTAAGGGGGGAGTTTAACACCTCACTCCCCCCCTAACGCGAGGTGGCCCACACAGGCGGGCCGGCACTAGCCGGGGATCGCGGAAGTCACTTTTGTTCCCGTGATCTCCGGTGCAAGTGTGAGGCGGAACACCGGGGTGGTTTTAGTCAGTAAGAGTCTGACAGACCCCTCCGCCCTCCCCAGGGCGGAGGACATCCATGAGGATTTCCCCCCGTCATCAAAAAAAAAAAAAAAAAGGGGGCCTACTCTCTAAGCACGAAATCCATAATCTCGGTCGAAGTTACGGGCGCTTCCTACTCCGTATCACTTTTGGACCTATGATTAGTTGTCCCTACTCTCCCTATATGGTTTTACTCGTCCAAAAAAGTTAATTAATCAGCTATAGGAGTCACTTCGAAGTTTCGAACTATTTTAGGACGGGCCCGTATTTTCGTTGTCGGAGTTAGAGAGTAGCCCTCCAGGTTAGGAAGAGGGTTACGTTCGGAACAAATACCTAAGTATTTTCATTTTCTTCAAGTTCCTAACCTAACCCGCGATTGGGTTAGGATTTCGGGTCAGGTTCGGAATAATCGATAAATTCGGATACGGGTAGGAGAATGATGATGATTTCGTTGTAAGTTATGAAGTTATTCCTTTACCAAAACGTCATGTAATGTCAGGATATAAAGTTTTATGTGCTACCTATGCTAATTATTAGGATACTTAGATAGCTAAGGAAACCGCATCGAATCCTATGCAGAAAACAGTAAACAAAAAAATACTACGTACATTGGATTATCAACTCCCGGTGTTTAATCGAGCATTGAGGGGTTTATTCATAAAGGTTGCTTAAAGTTAAGAGACGCTTAAACGTCAAAAATTATGGTTGAACAGTCAGTTTATGAATATAGGGGTGAGAATCCAGCAAAATACAACCCAGCGCGTAGAAAAACAGTAGGTTAGATTTTCAACTCTCAGTGCCCAGCAGAGCGATGGAAATCCAGTGCGCGATGAAATCCGGCCGCGACATTTTTACGTCTGTGCAAACATGGGCTTAGTTTCATATAAAAACGGTTAAAAACGTTTGTCGTTTATTAAAATCCTTCAAGACATTAAGCGTCTGTTTTCTGTCTTATTTATATCAAGTAATTGAATTAACTAAAGGTACAGAGGCCAGCACATCAAGCTATGCAAAACTCAAATTTTTCCAATTGAACATGAACCTTATTTTATTGCCAAAGGGTTGAAAAACGATCAAAGAAATTTAACAGATTGGGGTAGCTTGATGTGCTGGCGTCTGTACTTAATCGATGTAATCGCTTACAATTACCGCGTTAATGTGATCGCTATTAGCGAACCGGATTAGATTCCATTGATATAACTAGATAGACGTGTCCATATCAGGCTACAGTATCTTTAAATAGTATCTATTTAATTAATGAGTATAGGAAAAAGTTCATTCGACCAAACGGTGCACACCATGACACCACTCCGTATTTTATTTTCAGTGGCGCTCAACCTTTTCCCCGAACCCCAAATGATTAATTAATTTTGTTGGGTTGATCTTTGGCAAAAGCATTAGTTAGCATTGTCATTCATCGTGACAATGCTGACAGTCTTCTGGGCACATCTCCGGATGACAGCCATGCGGACGAGTAGGTATTTCGTCGCCTGATTGTCCTTTTGTTTTTGTATAATTTATTTGTATTGTAATTTAATTTTGATTTAATTTTTAATTTAGTTTGATCTGATTTGATATAATAAGTGTACCTACAAACATAGTGTAAAATACATAACGGCAATTAAAAAGTAAGGTTTTGATTTTGACCGGTATTTATGTAGGTAGGTAGGTATATATGTTTTTGATTTTTAATTCTGATTTCATTTTGATTTTTAATTTTGATTTCATTTTGATTTTTAATTCTGATTTCTTTTTGATTTTTAATTCTGATTTCATTTAGATTTTAATTGTATTTTGGTTTTAATTTTGATTTTAATTGTATTTGCATTGTTATTTTAATGTTGTTTTTGATTTGATTTTGTATGATTAAAATTTTGGCTGGATTTCAATTTAGAATTTTGTCTTTATCAACAATGGTGAGTTTATGAACAATTATGAACTTTATGAACAATGTTATCAATTCGGTGAGTATATAAACTCATCTAATTTTAAGCAAGTGCCCAAAATCAATCGACAAACAAGTAATGCATGATGTGCGTACCTGTAAGAAATTGGTACACTAGTCTATAAGTATATTGGATGTATCCCATATCTGTGTATCAGTGTATTCAATTGTTGGTGAGCCAAATAAATAAATAAATGTTGAACATCTGTTACCTCATAACATTATCGCAATTTGTCAAATGAGGTATCGTTGGAAGCATCTTGATTGTCTGCTGGTTATAGGCTATCACATTAAATGAATATGGCACCGTCTAAGGACACAAGGTCATAAACTAAAAAAAAATACCTAATGATCCCGCGTTGATATCATAGGAAAGGGCTTAATTAGTATATTTCAAAAATATTAAATTGTTAGCTAACCACAAAATAATTTAAATAAGATTGTAAAACCTAAAAGTAACTTTAAAAACTAAAACCCGAGAACTGAAAATTCACGTTATAATATTCTCATCTGAAACCCGTGGTCACCTACCCTAACAAAACAATACATTCTAAAATTAGTAAGCGATCATAAGCTTTAGGGCAAAGTAGCTTATGACCACGGCCACGAAATAAAACTCAACGTTCGAACAACAACCATTAGCCACATAATTTAAAATTCACTTCACTTCCTTCCTTTTATTAAAAACACGCATAATTATTCTTAACGGATATCCTATTTTTATGTTTCGAATCTCGCATAAAAAGGTCTGAAGGTCGCACATTAAAGTCGGCCTCAGGTTGAGCGCCGCTGGACTGTTATCTAAAGTTTACACACGGATAAACACGCATGCGATCATTAGGGTTCGGCAGAGAGGTAATGTTATAAGTAGTCTAATAAGAGGCTCTTATCTATTTGACACAATACTTCTTTTTATCCAAGTAGGCACGTTTCAAATGTGGGCTAAGTAATAACAGTCGCAATTCGATCGATCAGGTTAAGCTACGCTAGGCGCGGTTGGTCTGTGGATGGGTTACCATCTCTTTATGTACAGAGACCCTACCGTGCCTCGGAAAGCACGGGTCCTGAATTTCATTCGTAGATCTTTGACAGTCGTTACGGGTTACGCTGCTGTGGGCTAGTGTAACCCCACAGCAGCGTATAACCTGTAACGGGATGGGTTAAGTAGTACCTACCTATTACAGGTAGGTACTTACATAATTTTACCTCAATTTATATAAACTTCATTCAGGCTTCTAGCACAAACTTTATAGCATAATAGTTTCTGCCCGCAACTTTGTCCACGTCAAAATTTTGTCCCCGACCCACCGCGTCGCATCCAATCATAGAACCGCACTATTAATTCGTTTTCGTTTAGGTTTCTTACTGTTTTTTTTTTTCTTTTTGGTCGGCTACTTAGGTTCGTAGCTTGATGTTAAATAACGTGTAACCTTCCTCAAAAATGGGGGTATCAAATACAAAGAAGAATTTTACGAATCCGATTGGTGTAGTTCCAGATATCGCCCCCTACATAGGCTTTTTACTAACTTACCAACACAATTTACCTCTTTATGAAATTAGTTATAGCATATTAATCTAATATTTATGTTATTATGTAAGCCACGAAACCACAATAAGGTAAGGTGCGACCGCGACCCTTCTCATCTTAGTTCGATCGACGAGTTCAGCATAATTTTGTGGGGTGTGCTTAATAATAAACTTTATGACCGAATTAATTGAGAGATGACGGCGAGTCAGTGATTTATTAACTTTATATTTATGGTAATCTATTTTTTGACTGATAAACTCAAAAACCAATTACAGGCACTTTTGAATTGTCAAGGGGTTGGTCAGTCAGAAGTAAGAAGCTAGTTGCCCATTCCAAAACATAGTACACCGATGGAGAAGAACGGGCAAGAAACTTCACAGACACTCTCTTAAATTGATATTAAATTGGATCGTGCGCTCAACTGTCATTAAAATAAAGTTATATCAACACAGATTTTCCTTCATAAATTATTCATTAAGAAAAACATACCATTCACAACAAAGTGTGGGGGCTGGGGTGTAATTCACACCCCGAAATCAATGAAACAGACAGATATGTGTGTGTCCGTACGGACAAAGCATCAAAATATATCCCATAGTGTGAATTAACAACAGCTTTGCAGACACAGACACTGTCGAGTTGGATACTCGAAATAAATCGCATCGCATCGCCCGGACGACACACCCTCTAGAAATAACACGCATCGCTTCCTATCACCCTTTCAAGCCATTGCACATAAATATGTGATTTTATCCTAAAAGGGGATTTCAGCTGAATGTTCGTGATAAGTGCTTTGTTCTGCAATAGTATGTTAAGAAGGAGGAAAAATTACTAGTTGGATAACATCTATGGAACACAAAATACGAAAAATGTGATCTAGCTAATGCTGTTCTATGATATATCAAATGTGATGGCTCTAGGGTATGATATACTTCAGTGCAGGGGCGTATCTACCGACCGCATGATACGGGGCCCACGAGTTACAGGGCCCTTCGTGTGTAAGCCAAGATTCGTAAAATATTACCCAAAACCAAAAAAAAAAAATTGAAATGAGGCTCGTAGTGTATGAATAGGTATGTAATGGAAATATGAAATTCTCAAGCTCTTGTATTCATTAACTCTAGCCTATCAGAGTCGGATGTAGAGGTGTGACTAATATATTCGTAATAGGTACAGGTATTATAATACAAGCCATGTATATTCATATTAGGATAAGCGAATATGGCGTAATAGGTTACCAGGTATTAATCAAATAATAGGGACGCGTACGAGTATAAATTGTTTAACATGGTAAAACATGAAAATAAAATAAAAAAGTATAAGAAAAAGACTAATGATGTGTTAAGAAAAATGTATATAATATTATGTGTATATTAAAAAATCAATAATCATTGTACATAAGTGATTAAATTTTTAAATAACGCCAACATATTCAACGTTGACAGTCTTAAGCCTATTAAAGTATGAAATAATGTTTAATCACAGTTTCACTTCTGTATTAGGCATACGTGAATAATTTAGTAGACGTGCATATTCACGAGAATATTGTATTTCATAATTATTATTATGGAGAATATTACACAGGTATCAATATTGGATTGTACTCAATCTAATATTGATACCTACTAATAATGAATCGGTTCACTAATATTTGACTAATACCCAGTAATAGGTATGGTATCATAATATACATTAACTAATAATAGGTCTTTACCTATGAAATTGCCGTTTTGTATGAAAAAATTTAAACGAATTTTTTTCATGTATTTTTTATTTGTATTAATCGAAGTAATCACCCATGCAATCAATGCATCTTTGCCATCGCAGTGGCAGTTTATTGATGCCCTTCTTAAAGAAATCAGCTGGACGGGAGGCAACAAATTCTTCAAAGGCATTTTGTACTGCCTCTCGGGTATTGAATTTTTTTCCCGCCAAGAAGTTATCCAAATTCTGGAAAAAGTAGTAGTCTGTAGGCGCAAGGTCTGGTGAGTAGGGCGGATGACGGAGAGCTTCCAACCCCAGTTCTTGCAACTTGGAGACCGTCTGCTGTGCAGTATGAGGTCGCGCATTGTCGTGCAGGAGCAGCGGAGACGAGCGATTGACCAATGCTGGTTGGAGATGTGCCAGCTTCTCCATCATTGTGTTCAGTTCTTCACAGTACACATCTGCAGTAATGCTCACCCCGTTTGGTAAGAAGCTGTGATGAATCACACCGGCGCTAGACCACCAAACAGTGACCATCACTTTTCTAGGGGTAAGTTTTCGTTTAGGGCATTGTTTAGGTGCTGAACCAGGATCCAACCAACTTGCTGAGCGCTTGCGGTTATCAAACAGAATCCATTTTTCATCGCAGGTAACAATGCGGTTCAAAATTCCTTCATTTGTGTGTCTGTTGAGCAGTGCAAGGCACGTCTCGACGCGTAGGTACTTCGCGCTGACGATCATTGAGTTCGTGGGGCACCCATTTGTCAAGCTTTTTTACCTTGCCAATTTGACGCAAATGGACCAATATTGTTTTGACGCTAACGTCGAAAGCTGCTGCTAATTCAGCCGTAGATTGTGTATCATCAGCTTCCACAATCGCCTTTAATTCGTCATTGTCGACCAAAGTCTTCGGACGACCGCGAGGATCATTTTTCAGGTCGAAATTTCCAGAACGGAAGCGAGCAAACCAATAACAGGTGGTGCGTTGGTTTGTAGTGTTAGCTCCGTAAACGTCGTTGATGTTGCGTGCCGCTTGTGCCGCGTTGCTGCCACGACGGTACTCATATTCCATAATTACTCGAATTTTTAACGTATCCATGATGACGAAAAAGATTGAAATGCGATGAAAATGTAACACTAATCAATAAACAAATGACTACTTTTGGAAAAAAAAATCCATGTTTTTAAAATAAAATTAATTTGAAATTAGAATTCTTACCCAAACAAAAATTATTTTGATTTGAAATGGCCAGTACTGCAAAACGGCAATTTCATAGGTAAAGACCTAATATATTCAATAATAGGATTACTTAAAAATGATAATAATATAACATCTCTAGTCGGATGCTCCAAGTTTCTAGCTCACTTCACTCGCTCGCTCTCTTTGTACGGCCACAATGACAACTATGCTATGCTCGTATTTTGTAAAAAGAACAATACCCTCCTTTTGAGCTTCGCAGCAAAAGGGGCTGGCGTCACATTTTGATACAAGGTCCCTTAGAATTGCTACGCCACTGGTATGCGCACGTATATTAACTTGATTAATTACCACATCCAATTACGCATATCTCTGATACCAAATGACATGCCTTACCTACATAACATTCCCCGAATTCCCTCTACGTACAGTACAGCTATATCACCGTTTATAATAACAGTATAGCCCGGAGCCGTTCCAAATTATTGCCGCCACTTGACTACGAATAACGAATGGTAGTTTCAATTGTTCGTCAATCACAGTTTTTTTGGTACGAAGTTCAATCGGTGTCAGCTCTAGGCCCCTCTATTGATTCTACCCCTATATTTCGGTAATGTAGGGTTGAATGTCAATTACTGTGTATTTTTGATGACATACAAGCTAATAATGGATTAGGTAAAATGTTTTTTTTTTTTTGGGTGGGAAATCATCAAATAACTTCTCCCACTCTGGGTGGAGCGGGAGGGCGTGTCAGACTTTTACTGACTAAAACCCACCCGTGTTCCCTCAGTTGCCTGTGTGCCAGGGGCCGCGGTATCTCTTTCGAACAACCCGCACCCCTGGCAGACATCGGCCCTTGCGGACCCCCCCATTTGGTGCTGACATCTCTTTGAGGCGCGCGTGGAACACAACGCGCCGTCGACCCGGGCTTAGTCCTTACCGGACAGCGAGCTACCCATTACTCGCCGTCCGCAAGCCCGCGCCTACGGTGGCCGGGAATCAGCCTGGGATTCCCGACGCCCAGGGCGTCTCCCGCGGCGACTACGGCCGTGAGGGCGCATATACTGCCTCTCCTTCACGTGCGCCGCCTCCCTCTTCGCGAGCATTACTGCTTCGCAGAAGGAGGTGACGGCTAACCTTTTACTCTCGCTCCGTACCATGGCCTGCACCAGGGTCGGACGCGAGAGATCGCCGCCGCCGATCGCCGTAGGGTTGAATGTCAATTACTGTGTATTTTTGATGACATACAAGCTACTAATGGATTAGGTAAAATTTTTAGTTCCGATGTCATTTTTAATGAACGAATTAATTGCACCGATCGGTGGTTTGACCAGACTCGATTAATCGAATGACGCCCAAGATTTACAATGGCCTTTGAAGCCTCATGTTTTATGGTGCTACAGAGACCATTGCATTTGCATATCGAGGAGTAGACCGGGGTCACTGTAATGGTGGGGAAGACGTGCCCTTAAGATAGGGAAGGATTGCGAGCTGCACCGGAAATGCGTCCTAGAGTAGGCATAGAATCAGTGGAGAGACGAGTGATATTTATTTATGGGAGGGATCTGTTAAGTTAACAACCTCGAATTGAGATTGCTCCAAAAAGAACTTAGATGCCATAAATCTCCTATTCATCCCAAAAAAAGCTAGGTCATACTAATTATAGAACCATGAACGCCGCAGCCGCAAATAGATTCATCTTCTAAGCAAATCTCGGGATCGACAAGGAAATGGGAATTGTACCGTAATCTGCTTGGACTAAGGACTTAAAGATCGATATTCGGTAATTCCGACATCTGTTGCTCTTCTAGTATTCCACAGCTCCATGTAACTGTATACCTTAAGTAGCAACCTAGTAACCCAAACCTGGTTCCCACGGATTTTCTTTATTTTGTTTTTTATTCGTAGATATTGTCATAATACAAGTTCGTTTATTGTATAATGAAACCAGAGATGGTTTGCACTGATACTCACATTCAATAAATCGATAACATTGCTTAACCACTAATGTGTTGATTCACTAATAAGTAAACAACGAGAGTAAACAATATGAATGTTATTTCTTCCGGAATGAACTCTCAAAATAATGTTGAAAACTGCACCAAAATCCATTGAGACGGTCACAACCAGACACTAAAACCAAATGATTTTATACTCTATTTCTGTATACTTAGAAGGTATTCTACCTTTCTTGTCTAAAACCCTTTGTGCCTACATAAATTAAGACCCATACCGGCTTACTTTGGTATTTTTCCGAGTGCACAGAATCAAAATAAAACATCCTCCACCATTTTTTCTAATTTCATCTAAACTAGTAATTTAAATCCATTTCGCAGTCATAATGAGTTCCAAACAAATGTCAGGCATCGAGAAGTTCCCAAATTAATCATTCCGTACATGTCACGTGCAGGTGAGAAGGGTTCGTACCTACGCTTGCTGACCCCTAATTGCCTTGTTTAATTTGACGTGCGTGTGTAAATAATAGCGTACGCTTTAGTTTAAGATTTATTTACTTATTGATGTCGTATATGATGGATATTCCAGACATTGTAGCCTGTAGGTAGTGAGGCCGGTTGGAAGAAAAACGCGCTCAAGGCAAAGCATTCATTGGCAAGATGATCAGACGCGATCATGAGGGCTGTTGGAGACAGCATCTACAGAGCAGTTCACACTGCAAAATACCGCATAACTTCAAACTTGGAGACCGTCGTATGTGGTCGCGATCCTCAGCATTAAGAAGTACTGAGGACCGTCATTGTTTTTTTTAAGTAAAACTTCTATAGGCGCGTTGGGCATGAGATGGGAAAAAAACAATTGAACTCGCGACACTGTTACCGACACCACTGACAACATGAACGTCCGAACGAACAACGTTGAACGTACGTTGAACGTTGTTCGTTCGTACGTTCGTAAAAATTATTTATGTACAGACGCCAGCACATCAAGCTGTCAATCTGTCAAATTTCTTTGGTAGATTTTTAACTTTATTACACACTAGCTTTTGCCCGCGACTTCATACGCGTGGACTTTAGAATCAAGTAGATAATCATTTTTTTTTTGATAATATGTAGCCTATTTTTTAAGTTAGACCTCTCGGAATACATCATTGAAAACTGCATTCAATTCCATGCAGTGGTTTTTGCGTGATGCGGTAACAAACATACAGACAGACAAAAATTCTAAAAACCGTTGTTTTGGCTTCTGTTGCTCTAATAAAGACCCCCCATACTATTTTTTCTTCAATATCTTTAATGTACAGACATCGGCCTGTTACAATTTTATTATATGTATAGATAAGGTTCATGTTCAATTCAATTGACCTACAGTTAAATAAAATAATTATCACAATAAACGAATTCTTAGTTCTAAGGTCCACGTGTAAAAAGTTCATTGAAAAAGCCAACAAATATTTTACACCATTTTATTTACATTTACAAATAATTTTCCTGAAAACTTCCATCTTCCTTAATTCTGATACAATATTCATTTGAATGGAACCGTCTCACCTTCGCGGGCTAACAGGAAAAGAAAATACCTCTTCAAACAACCTCGTTCTATTCGTGGTATAGGTACCTATACAGTAGGCAACGTTCCGCGGTATCCATTGTTTACTTATTAAAGCCATTAGGGTAGGTCGGCCAAAACATTGGATTGCCCTTTTATGGTTAGAGTTGAGACTTAGTTGAGGAAAATTAAAAATAGTAGGAATGGTATAAAGGTTTTGCGGAAAATTGGTTAAGTACTGGTGGAAGTGTTTCATTTGTTACTATAATTGAGGCGCAAGGGTAGCCAGCTAAATTTAAATTTTCTAACGTTTTTTGCAATTTACAGGGAGATCTAAGGTATATTATAGACAGCAGGTGAGTTTTTGTTACTGGCTGTACCTGTAAATGTAGCAAGCTAGCTAGGGGGACCCGTTGGTTATGGACAGACAGGATACGGAATAGGGTAAAAGCGGGATAGTTGCCACACTTTTCAAAATCACTCTATATTTCTCAGTACCAAAAGCAAGATACTTTATTTGTTAAACTGGCCGGTACTATTTTATTTACAAACGTATGAGAAGTTAAATACATTATCTTTAATATTTCCAGAGTATTAGCGATTTTTGCGGAGCTCTATTTTTCAGGACATCTATCCCACATAAGGGATAGTTGCCTAATCCATATAAATTACGTTTAGGGTAGATGCCCCGCCGAGAAACAGGACATCTATCCCGCAAAATCTTTGATCTCATTTTGCCTTCCCATGCAACCGCACAGAAACATGCGACACGGTCAACTTAGGGGTAGTTGGAGTCTTTCGAGAGATTAATAAAATAGCATGCGATTCATCCGCGAAACTCGAGTAATTACGATCAGGGCAACTATTCCCCTGGGGCAACTATCCTGGTTTAACCCTACAGAGAACCGGAAGCAACTAGAAAGAGGTATACTTACCTAATTATGTTGAGTAGTCCACGGCGATAGCTTTTGTTGAGAGAATGGTTGTCAGTTTTTGTTCTACTCAGCAGAGAAGAAAATCCCAGATTCAGATAAAACTAGCTTCATTTTTCCGAGTTAAGTGGATAGACTCCTTGATAGTTCAGAAGTGCTGTAAATTGTTTCATTAGTATAAGTGCTTTGAGTTTAGTTGGAATTTAAGGGCGACTGGACCGAGGATAGCTTACAGTTGATCATGTCTATTATCGTTTTTTTTTCAAACATAATTTAGCAAATAACGGTAATAGCCTGATTCCCTAACAGGCTGATTCCCGGCCACCGTAGGCGCGGGCTTGCGGACGGCGAGTAATGGATAGCTCGCTGTCCGGTAAGGACCAAGCCCGGGTCGACGGCGCGTTGTGTTCCACGCGCGCCTCAAAGAGATGTCAGCACCAAATGGTGGGGTCCGCAAGGGCCGATGCCTGCCAGGGGTGCGGGTTGTTCAAAAGAGATACCGCGGCCCCTGACACACAGGCAACTGAGGTAACACGGGTGGGTTTTAGTCAATAAAAGTCCAAAAAAAAAAAAAAAACCCTAATTATGGTGATGATCATCTAGTCCTTGAATACGTTTGTTAGAGCTTACCTACATATTATATAGCTTATCTACCTCCAATTAATACATGGATCAGTTACAGAAATCCATAATTACTATTGTATTTATTCAATCAATTATAATGTCTGAGTATACCTACATTATAATGATCTAATTAACATATTTCTTGTTCCTGCAACGAGATATCTTCACACGTCATCCGGTAGATTCACGAGAAACACGCGATTTTACCGTTTTTATATCTCGGTGCAAACTATTCTGTTTACCCTTGGAATGTGATTGTTAATGTCGATGATTTTATAGGCCATGGAATTAATTAATAAGAAAGTCTGAAAGACATTTAGGTAATGCAGAAAGACTGTCTGTGATGGACGCGGGCGTGAAAAAATATATTCCTTGGGCCTTTAGAGAAGCTTGTTCAGATAATATTGGCTATGTGGATATAGCTGTAGGTACCATGGGAAAAGCTAAAAACACCACAGTCGCTTACATAGATTTAAGAGTGGAAACTAACGTAATTCGGCGCAGCGTATCGAATGGCATCAATATTATAGCGTATTAAGACAATCAGCTATTATTGGCTATGTGGCTACCTATAACTGTGGGCATCATGGGAAAAGCCAGATCATTTTGACGCGGGTAGCAACGAGTTTTATATACAGACCACTGTCCGTTACAAAATTCCCGATTGATTCTAATCAATGGTCTTTAGAGCCAGATCAAGTAGCTGAGTTGTTTGAATAAAGAAAATCTTTCGCGTGTTATTGGAAACTGTTTACTTATGTACGTACGATGTGCTACATATTTATACCATTTCATGTAAGGAATGATTTCCTGCAAGTTATGGCAATCTGTGAGAAGAATTTAATTATTTGTTCTTTGTTGCCTCAATAGATGCACCTACATCCTTGAATTCAACAAATCTCAATAACCTGCTAAAGGGTTCATCATTCTAATATGTACGAAATTCCCCAACAACCAAACAAAAAGCAATTTATCGATGTCAACCCGGGAGGACGCTGAGACAAAGAAAAAAGACCCATTCCTGTTTTTTTTTCTCCTGCTTTTCGTTCACCTACTTCCGCTAATCAATAATGTTACCACCACTTATTTGTATAGCAATTGTTCCTTCTAATTTTCGGGCTGCACTCGTGCTCCAAGTAACTTCTAAGTTAAATCGAACAAAAAGCACAAACCGTGTTTTACTTTACGACCGTATTTGCCAGCACTTCTCGTCTTGCTCTCTCTCTCTGACGCATTGAATGTAATATATTGGTCCTTATCGCACGGCCGTCGACCCGACACGGCACCATTAGCCCGCACGGTAAAAGTACATACAATCATACAGAGATTGGATTTTATTATTGGACACGTTTCATTGGACATGATGCAGTTTTGGTCGCTTTAGTGTCCTGCGTTTCTATCTTGTTACGTATCCTCTTAACAATGTTAAGTCTTTCAGAAACCACTCGCAATGATAAACTAACGGCTTGGATTAAATTCACAGAATCATATAGCTACTTGGTAAACCACTTAGCAGAAGTTAATATTAGAAATACAGTTAGAAACAGAATTGTTTACGCGAATAATTTCACTAGCAGAAACAAAATTAGCGTTGCACGATCAGGAAATCATAAACCAAGAAGACTTATTATTCTCCTTAACTCCAACATTCTGAGAACTAAACGAGCGCTCATTCAATTTAATTTACAAAGAATGCGCCGTGAATTATGTTCTGAATCCGTCATTCATTTCAACAGGCACTCGAGTTAAATACCAGGAGCGCATGAGTGGCATGGCGGCGGCGGTGGAGACAAGCTCTTCCTGCGAGGACCTGCGATGACAGATAGACATGCTAATTGCGCCCGGCTGTCGCTAACGCCATAAATATTTAGCAGGCACTTAAAATGTGACGCAAGCCATGTTTGGTGAGCTCCGACATAGTGCTGATAGATATGAGTCTAAGAACACTAACTGTTTTGATAAAAACATACGATATTTATTCCCGTCTTCAAGGACTACTCAAAATATTGAGTATAAAAGCTTTAATATTAAATCTAAGATGGATATTATAAAGCGCTTACGTTTCAAGTCTTCAGCGTAATATCTTTATAATGAATGTCGGGACTTCGGGAGCACATGTGAGTGCGGTACGTAAACACATGTTACGGATATTATTTATTACACGCGATAAAAGACGGAAAGGATCCATAAAAACAAAATCTTTTATGTCTTATTAGGCTCAGCTATTTTGAAATATGTTTGTCAAGTGTTTCAGTTTTGTATCGTTCTTGAATTTCTAGTTTCCACGATATTGGATGTGGAGAATTCTCCCCTGCTAGTCTTAGATTGTAATTCTGCCCAACTGCCCAATTAATGGTTATTTGGTTGGCCCCCGATACAAAGTAGCACAATAGCAGAAAGTATTAAATAGAAATACAGAACTGTTTTTGTACCTTCAGCGGTCACAACCGCAAATGTGATATCATTAGGTAGCTAACGAACAAGTCCCTTAATCAGTAATACAATATCAATCCCTTACACAATTAAATCACGTCTCCATATTAGACTAATCCAATAATAATATCGATATTCCTCAATTCAGACATCTAATATTAATTATCCGTTCATTGTGATTGATTTCTCCATTCGATGTTACTCCTGTTATATGATATTTATTTGCTACATGAAGTCGTGATCTGGCTGTCCATATTTTTTGTAACTATGTGGTTTTGGTAATTCATTTGCAATAATGGCAAGCGACATCGTGGTAGGCCCAGACGGAGATGGCGGGATGAGCATGACTCCTTCAACAATAACTGGTCCAAAGAAGCTATAAACAGAGAGAAGTTGAAATAGACTAGCGAGGTCTTTGCCCTATAGTGGGACGTCAAAGATGTTTAATAATTTAATAACAATAATTTGCAAGAGCATCTTCAATATTACTAATTGCAACATACACTACCCAATCAACGTCTGCTGTCTAAACAATGTCATGGGTGTCTAGGAAGACCATTTTCCAGCTTGTCTTGGTATGGCAATATTTCCTGTATTTAACGTAAGGCCGTCTTTGTCCGGTGGAAAAATAATAAACATGAGAATTTAAATAAATATGACAAATAAAACTTGTATAAAAGTATCCAGAATCTGATGAGTTGACGTGGATTTTCTAATCAAGTATAAGGATATGGTATTACCCAGTACCTAACTGGGTTTTGGTGGTCAGATAGGCAGTTCTTCTTATCTGGTACGCTCTTGACAGAGCGATCGTGATCGTTAAGTACTCGTAGCAGTATTGGAAGGGGCAGATGTGATGCACTTCACGACATTTCACCGCCGCTGCCTGCTAAAGGTCATCCTGCTGCATTCGTTAACCGAGCCTCCAATGGCAGACTTGATCTGGTCAGTCCAACGCGTGGGTGACCTTCCGCGTGGTCTAGTGCCTTCTACTTTCCCTTGGACGACAAGGCGTTCTATGGACTGATTGTCACGCCGGGAAACATGTCCGAAGAATGTCAGGATGCGAGATTGTACTATAGAAAACAGACGCTGCCTGATACCGAGTTCTTGAAGTATCGAGACGTTCGTGCGATGCTCAGGCTGATAGGCAGTTGCTCCATATAAAATACTGGTATTAGCTGCATCCAGTAAGACTGGAAGCCAACCCCAACATATTTGAGAAAAGACTAGACAGATGACGATCGTGATGATTTTCTAATCAAGTTGATAAACCCACATCAATAACACCATCTTCAAATTTATATCTATGAAAAAATCTACACTTTTTATACAATTGTGTCAAGGTGCCCTTGCCTAACACGGCTTGTTATAATATTGCGTAGGATTACATAACTATGAAGCAGGAAGTTGATACTTATCTGGTTCCGGTATATTATTTCTATAGAGCCTGTCAGTCAGCAGTATAACAGTAGTAGGTACAGTTGATTCAGTTATCATAATCTCAGTGCTTTGTCCAATTTATACCTAATTGCACGAGCATGATAACTGGCTGCTGAGTAGTTCCATATTCACTGAATGATAAAAAAGTAAAACAAAAACTACCGACTTCCAAAAAAACACTACAAAGTTTTTTGTCACCGCCTTCCGAAATTAAAGTTATTTTTGACTTTGTAGTGGTTTACATGTCCTTGCCCCTTCACAGCGTACCGGCGTAATGTTATGTTATGAACTGGTGTAAACAATAGACAGACATGAGATTCAGCAATCCCAGTCCATTTATTTGCTATCATTTATTGAGGAGTTCCGTTGCCTATCTTCGAAGTTCTTCATCAGATCTTCACCAAATTGAAATTGGACCACTCCGAGAAAGTACTCTTCTAATATATTCGGTTAGGAAGAGGTGGTTCCTACTAGATATGTCGATGTAGGTATTCAGAAAAGTTGGACAAAAGAAAACAAGTAAGAAAAACATTTTATTTGGGAAACACAAGCACAGGAAGTACAAACAGTTAAAAAGGAACATTCAAGCAAGCAAGCATGCATGCAAGCAAAAGTAAGCAAGCAAGTAATGTTATGATGATGACGTTGGAGTCGTTTATGACGTTGCCATAGAAGGCGATATCCAGTTAGCACCAGCAGTTCACGCGAATGACTCTCAGAAACCAATGGATGATTCCATCATGCGACAGACGACTTTTTTTTGTCCAATAACAGGGAAGTGCCGAACAGGAACACAACACTAGCGCTTCGTCTGCTATCACAGCTACACTGTTTGCTATATATCCGCTAATAGGTATCTTGCAGGAAGCCGATACTTGGTACGTCCCAACTAGGATTGGAATGTATAGAGTAGATATCGGTCTGGGTTGTCACTAATGACGGGATCTAATTGAATACGCTTTTAAGTTCCGGTATTTGACAGTCGGGATTTACTGGAATGTAGCACGATACTATCGCTCTTCAGATCGAATATTACATTCCATACACCGAAATTATTTTAGTAACTTGACTGTGCTTTTCGGCATCATTTTGATTCGTGGATGCCCCCTTCTAATTCAGTATGTATAGATTTTGCAGTCTCGTGCTTTCCATAATTTATTATTAATTGTAGTTATTTTAGATATCCTAAAGTGATAGATATTGAAATGTTTGCCCATTGCTCTGTAACCATGTTTTTGTCATGCTTATTCCGTATTTTTCAATGATTTTCTAGCTTACATAATATAATGTATGACGACTCCGATATACTACAGGAAACAAGGTCGTTTAAACGATTTTGAAACAGTGGCTCAAAATATTAATTGACTTAGTTTAACCTATTTATTTGTGGCACAAAATAATAATAGTTACTTTCTCCCTAATTGCATTTTATAAACACCCATTTGGAAGATTTTTTTTCCAATTAGACATTATTGACATTGTTTTTTTTTAAGTTTCTGGGTAAGAAAGACGGTGCTAATGATGTAAACAGCGTCTCAATTAGCGCGTAAATAGCACTTGATAGAACAATGACCGACATTTTGCAAGGTCCCCAAACACAAGCTGCATCCATGTTGACCGTATCATCATTCAACTTCCCACTAGCTTCATGTTACGCAATTACAGCTTTTTTATTATTTTCATTCATTCCGATGTTACGGCGCATTTTAATCCGCTGCCGCAGCCATTCATTTTGTTCGGGACCCGTCAACCGAGACGCGTTTGTGTAATGTTCCGGTCCTCTACCTCTCTCTTTCACTCACCCTCTAATTTCTATATTTTGGTCCTTTTCTCTGCACCGCATGGTTCCTTTGTACCTTTGAAGGCGATCAGGGGGACTTGGCACGCTCCTGAGAAAACGGCAGATGTTGAAAGTTTGTTTGCTTCGGCGACAGAAACTTTTGATAATACTGGCATTAGAAGAGTTTTGAAGGCTTAATAAAGTTTTTACGCAGGATGTTGAAATAAGAATTTGGTGTATGGAAAGGATATAAGGCAACTTCCTTTGTATCGGAAGTTTGTGTGAATTCTAATCTTTTATTGACGTCTTGCTTGTACTTAATAGAAGAAGTTTTCTGTTAAACCTTAGGTGATAGTGATACTTAGCGAAATTATTAAAAAATCCTATTTATGAAAATATAAATTGAACTTATCTGGTAAGTAAGTAGGTATTTTATTAATCTATTAAAGGTCCCAGCAGTTAGATGCTTATCTGCTAGCATGGAATAGACCACAAACTTAAAAAAACAGAATACCTACTAGGTATATCTGACTAAATTACTAAATAAAAGACATAGGAACCCTTACATTATATCATTAGGTATCCAAGTGCGAATCACTAATCAAAATGATTCGTTATAAATAAAACTAAATGCCATGATAATAAATTAACGCCTCCCATTCACAATAATGGTACACCGCCCACACGCTGCCGATCCCCTCTCTGCAATTTCACTGGATTCCAAGAACTTCAAAATATATGACTAATCACTTGGTAGGTAAAAATACAAATTGCGTGGGCCATAATACCTAAACCATCATTGTTCATAAAGTAAATAACTGACAGATATAAAAACCTTCAAGAAAAAGGAACAAAGAATTTAAAACAAATGCTCTGCGCAAATTTCCAGAGATTCATAAAATTTTGAAATTGGAAAAAAGTTTCGAACAAAAAGTGAATTCGAAAAATAAAATCAATTTTATTCAACACTCATTTATTTTGTAGCGGCAACAGATAACTTTGTGGAATGAACTCGACTATCTACAGTTTTATCGTGTGTGCGCTTGGCAGCAATAATGGAGAGACATTTCCCGGCTTCCGTCGGCCTCGCGTCGAAGTTCCTCGTGCATTATGTTGCTCTGGTACTTGTCACCAGTTTCGATTGAGCATTTAACGCGCCGTACTCATTAACTTCTTCGGTAAATAAGAAAGTTGAACAATTTTAATTAAAGTTTGTTTTATCGTCGTCATCATCATTTAATTTACCGTCGTTGGTTTGATTTTTCTTTTAAACTGTGTTATTGGCTTTGTCTCACAGAAAGGGGACGTCAACTTTTTTTTATCTTTTTTTTTAGTCATTTTTCTCCGAAGCGTTTGGCTTCCGAAGGCTTATTGACTTACAATAAGGGACACACCTACGTTTTGGTCGTTATTTTTGTATTTGGGTTTTTATGGATGATCTTATTTTGCTCTTATTTTGTTTGGTGTTTATTGTTCATTTTTTTTTTACATATTATAAAAATTGAAATTCACTTTTCAAACGATCGTTTTGAAAATAGTCCTCTACAACCTCTGCTCTCCTAGAATTGTTAAGCACACCTAAAAATTCAAAGACGACAATTTAATGAAAATTTTATTCGTGTAATGAAACTGTAAAATACTTTCAAGCCTCTTTAATAAGGGGATGCGCTAAGTTAACCTAAGAAATTCCAATTAACTTAAATTTTTTGGTATTTGTAGGGCAGCATAAAGTTCTATGTTGATTAAAATATGACTCGCGTCCGTAACTTGTATGGCTTTATAGAATTACTATCATTAGGATCAGCATTACAACTCCTTAAATTGGCCTCAAATGTCATGATTTCATGTAAGTACTTAATAGTCATGTAATAGAGTACCTAATACAAACTTAAAGAGATGCATTGATGAATATTATGATTATAATTCTAAAATAAATATTTGTTACGGGCACGAATCACATTTAAATCGGCATACAATGACACGGACTTACAAATTGCAAAAAAACGTAACGTAAAGAAAATTAGAATTTTACAGGCTAACCTAATGATGCATTCGCCTTAACTAGTCACGGACAAACTTGGCATAGCCAACACATAAATTGTAGAACTTTACAGACTTCCCATAGCCGCCATTAAATATGAGGGGTTTTGTTGGTGACTGCCATTTCGCAGTTCCTGGTTCACATTCATTGCTGACTGTGAACTTATTTTTATTTCAGTATTTCTTTATGAGTTTAGGAAGGCGAAGTGTTTATGATTTGTTTTCCATGTCTGGTAGTGTTCTTGTTTGTATTTTTCTTCTGATATCTGTTTTTGCTTGACAAAGTAGTGTAATAGCTTATATTTATGATATATATTTCGAATGTATCGGATTCTTCTTGTAAATGGAACTGTTGCTTGTTTGAGATTTGACTGTTATTGGCATTTTATTTGATACTAGCTTTTGCCCACGGCTTCGCCCGCGCGGAACTTTCATCCCCTATTTAACTCCCTTAGGGGTTGAATTTCGAAAAATCCTTATTCCTTGTCTATATTATAAAGGGAACCTCTGTGCAAAATTTCAGCTTTCTGGGTCCAAGGGTTTGGGCTGGGCGTTGATGAGTCAGTCAGTCTGGACTTCACTTTTTATTTATATAGTTTGTTTTTAATTATTTCTCGTTAGACTTTCCCTTTGTTGTTTGCATACCAATAAATGTATACCTATCTCAACTAGCTTCTGCTCGCGACTTCGATATATCATATCAGTGGCGAAAGGAGCATAATAAGATGATTTCTACCGGCTTCCCTTTGGGGATTCGCATCGGCAAATCTATTGCTATTAAAAAACGACACGTTAATAGTGGCCATCATTATTAAAAAATAATTAAAAAATTCTTAATTTAGAACATATTTTTTTTCTGGCGCCAAAATGTCATAATCGGGAACTAAACATTCATACAACATCGATACTGTAATGATGTCACTTGTCACTAGGTCACGTCACAAAGTTTGATATGGACGAGAGCAAGCCGCTGTACAACGGGTTATGACAGAGACAGATATAGAGAAATGCGTCAGCGAGAACGAAATGGAGGAGTATTGCACATTTTATTTGGTATTCAGGTGTTCATTTTGATTGTTTTTAATTATTTACATTCCTATTTTAATTTTAGAATGATAGTAAGTATTCTTTATTGATAAGTCAGTAATTCATAGCTGACTTCGCTTCGGCTCCTCTCTTAGAAAAATTTACACCTCACCACTGCGCTGTATCCTATAGACATTGCATATACAGGGTGTCCGGTATTTAATGGTTAATCTTGAAATGGTTAATGGTAGAACTAATGGAGATTCAAAAAACTACTCTTTTTAAATGACTGTTAAAAAAAACAACCGACTTCCGAAAAAACACTACAAAGCGAAAAATAACTTTATTTCAGAAGGCGGTGACAAAAAATTAAAATACATACCTATCCAAAGACACCTACTTCCTAAATTAAAGTAATTTTTCGCTTTGTAGTGTTTTTTCGGAAGTCGGTTGTTTTTTTTTAACAGTCATTTAAAAAGAGTAGTTTTTTGAATCTCCATTAGTTCTACCATGAACCATTTCAAGATTAACCATTAAATACCTGGCACCCTGTATATCGCAATGTCCGCAACCTACTTCGTTTTCGCTTAGATTTCTTTCCGACTGTTTTCTTTTTGCTCGGCTTCTTAGGGTCGAAGTGTGATGTTAATAAGCCTATAACATTTCTCTGGAATCTCCCCCCGGTGGGTTCCCGCATTGTCGGTGCGGGGGGGCTCAGTAGCCGTGGTTTCCGCACCCACGGTGAAGCGAAGAGGAACCCCGAGTTAGGGCCGCTCGTCAGGGCTTTTGCTGCCAAGCCGACGACGTAGCGGCCAAAAAGTAGGTTGCGGAGGGGTGCACCGCAACTGAGGCGGGCCGCGATGTCGAATGGGAGGCATCGCGGCTGAGGGTTACAGGCTGCGGCGGAGGAGGAGTGCCGGTACTTTTGAGTAGCGCTCTTCCCTTCCGTGGCCTGGACGCGGCCGCCACCGTTTGATGGCGGACGCGGTGGGGCCGAAGGGGAAGAGGAGTGTCGGTATAGCGTTGGCCGCTCTCCTTATCCCCTGCGGCCGAAAAGTGGTAGGCGGCGGAGCCACTGCGCTGAACCGTCGCAGGGGGACCAAGAGTACCAGACACGGGGTCATCTGGGGCCCATATGCTACTTGGTTCCTGGGGTGGTCACGGCATGCCATGTGTCCTGGTGCGCCGAACTGGTGGGGTCCGCAAGGGCCGATGCCTGCCAGGGGTGCGGGTTGTTCGAAAGAGATACCGTCGCCCTTGGCACACAGGCAACTGAGGGAACACGGGTGGGTTTTAGTCAGTAAAAGTCTGACACGCCCTCCTGCTCCACCCAGAGCGGGAGAAGTTATTTGATGATTTCCCACTCACAAAAAAAACCTTTCTCTAGCATTAGGCTATCAATGCAAAAAAGAATTTCTCAAAAACAAGAGATTGGCGCGCTCAAACAAATCAACAAACGAACTCTTTAGCTTTAATATTTACTATTATAGATATAGATAGGCACGTTAAGTAGACAATAGACATGTACAATAAGAATATAGAGAAATTATGGATCTAGTGTCTATCTGTGCTACCTACGAGTAGGTATATCCATATTGTACAAACTTTACACAGGACATAAATTGCCACATTTATTGATGGTTTTACTGTACGAATAAACCTCAAAAGAGTCGAAGACTAATATTTAATGTACAAAAAAAACATAATCCACGGTCTACCAATCCCCAATCTTAGAATTCAATAAAACATTTTTTTAGTAATACGAGAAGTTTCTACTTACACGGCACGATACTAACTTTTAATATACCAATTTAGATAGATGCAGGATAATTTACTACCGAAAAGCGGGCTATCAAAGATTTAACATCAAAGCAACACAGAGCTAGAACATAAAAAACTCCTCGTTCCAACCAATTCCATTTAAACTCATGTTAAGCCACTAAAATCTTGAAACCAGGAATGTGGAACTACTCCGTTGAATCCACAAGCGGTATGCCGGCCGTCCCGTAAACGGCAACCAGATAAAGACGGTAATTGACGTCCACGGTTGCTCGCTGTGAGACATTTAGCTCACTCGTCCACTTCTGTTACTCCAAGAAACATACCTCAATCGAAATAGGACTCAAACCCCATTAAAATAAGCTTGGGAATCGAGGAGCAGGTTTTACTTGCGTCATTACGCGCCGCAGAAGTAATTTGAAGCCGTATGGATAGGAGCGAACAACATATGATTTATGTCAGAGTGTTCCAGTGTGTATGGATGGACGGTGTCTATGTGAGCGTGCGTTCAATATTATGAGGCATGCGCAGTGGTCGCTACCGCCATCTGTTGACAGCCACGTGGTTTGGCGCGTTCAGCGCAGGCGCGACCTCATCGATCGTCACCTTGACTGCTTAATAAATTCATGTACACGATAACACGAGCACGTTTTGTGAGTGAGAAACGCATTTTATGAGTGACGTGCCATTTGTTCTGGTCGAGTGGCGCTCGCGGCATTGGCGAATTGGTCGTGTTTGCCAAGGTTGGCGGCATACACGACCAATTCGCAAACTTAGAGAGGCACCGTGTTTGCTCTCTTTGTGTGACATCCGCATTGCGATAAACACCTACGTCACGTCTATTATTTTCATCTCCTTGTAATTAATTAGTTATTTTTGTCCAACTTCGCGTTGAATTAATTTGCGGAGTAAATAACCTCTACTGCTGTTTCATAGCTCATTTTGTTTGAGGAAAACCGAAGTCTGTTTGCAATCATTTGCCTTTAATTTCCTATATGGAGATTCTGCTTTCCTGTTACTTAAAAAATACAGTTTTATCCAGAACAATAGCATAGCAAGGATATTATGTTAGGTTGGAAACTAGGTAGGTACTTATGTTAAATTATGTACCTCACTATGATCAATAAAGAAAACTCAAAAAACTAATACTGCTGGACACCAGTACTGCTATAACGTCTTAGTTTTTCCTGATTGATAAATTCATTGTTGTGTTTATTAATAGATGTACATACCTACGTTTAGGTTTAATCTGAACAACTTATAGTTACATCCAGCAGAATTGCAGACACGTGAAACAAAACAAAAAAAATAAAAAACAGAATACCGACCAAATACTAAACCTGCGAATAAAAACGAAAAAATATGTTCCGGCTACGTCTCTAATTAGATATTCCAACTGAGCTATTCTGTAAAAACCCGGTAAAAACGTTTCTCTCTCTCTCTGAGCTTGAAGTTAGCTGTCATTCCACTACCATGCTAAAGGATGACATCTCACTTGAAGCACACTTCACTTTAGTTTTCACGGTGAGAATTCCACTGACCAATGTACAAAATATCGAGAGTCTACAAGTAAACCAACTTGATTTTCGGATGTAAAGACCAGTTTTTTAAACCGGTCACCATTGTCACAATCTACCTTGTTTTTACGTGGTTCAACTGGTTAGTTGAACCAGGTGAAAACAAGCTAGAAGAAGAATAAAAGAAGAGTTCATAGAAGAAGAATTATTAGTCAAAATCAAAAGCCATTTAATCAAACTAGACTGAGAGTCAGCACTTTTTGAACGTCAAAAATACATAAGACAGTCCCCAAAAAAAACGCCCACCCTTCGCCACTTGGTAGTGCTTTAGCTGGAAAGAAGAAGTGGCGGAACAACAAGTCTTTTAAACTCTATCTCCTCCATTTCTAGCCTTTGCCAAAGCCCTGACTTAGGTACAAATGCGGCGAAACATCGGTATTTCAAAGAACCTTCAAAACGTGTATGATTTTCACTTCCGTCACTAGGAAAAATAGACATATCTTTTTATATAGCATAACCATAATCAGCCTTTATTGTTCCCACTGCTGGGACACCCTCCACCCTGACTGGCCTCCACTCTTCGTGAGGGACTGGGCTATCATCTACTACGCGAGCCCAGTTCGGGTTGGTAGATACATGTCTTTGAAATTTGGTTGTCACATGTATTCGAATTTTTGGTTCTAAGACATGTCGATTTCCTCGAGATGTTTTCCTTCACCATTTTGAGAACAGTGGTAAAGAAATTATTTACACAAGGCCTGCCTGGGACCCAGGACCTACCTACATCTCGTAAATTGGGGGCGGTTGTCTTTCGTTTCTACGGTGGTAATACTTCGCGTGCAAGCAAGTATTAGCAAGATCCGCAACTACACAAGTAATAAGGATACGTTCAAAGATAGATCTGCAGTTCACCTGTGTAATTAGACACCGGAAAATGACAACCATCGAATGAAGGATGTGGGCCAAAATATACACCGACGGCGAATATCCTCGTACATTCGGCTACTACTAAATAATAAAAAAATTAAAAACTTTTTGTTTTCTTTTCCTGTTAAACAAATGTTCTACTACAGCATGAACAAATTATAATACAAGTCCCATCTTTTGAAAAAGTTTTGTCAATTCTTGTTATAATGCCCACTAATTACAAAATGCCCAAAAGTGCAACAAATCATTGTGTCGTCTAGCTAAAATAACGCTCTAGGTACATTAATCATCATCATCATCATTTCAGCCGAAAGACGTCCACTGCTGGACGTAAGCCTCCCCCAGGTTCCTCCACTTCGACCGGTCTTGTGCTTCCCACATCCAGCAGATTCCCGCGGCCTTCACAAGGTCATCGGTCCACCTTGTGGGAGGCCTTCCAACTCTACGTCTTCCGGTACGCGGTCGCCACTCCAGAACCTTTCGGCCCCATCTGCCATCTGTTCTGCGAGCAACGTGCCCTGTCCACACTGTACATAAATATTATGTGGTAAATATGGAAAATATCGTTAATGATGATAAAGCCATGGAATCTTTCAAATAAGACCTCTAGGTAGGTACATTTTAAAAATAAGAAAATTTCAACTCAAGTTAACGCAAAATAATTAAAAACACAAATTGTAATCATCATCATATCATAATCAGCGTATAACGTTCCCACTGCTGGGACACAGGCCTCATCTCTGTGAGAGGGAGTGGGCCGTAATCCACCACACGAGCCCAGTGCGGGTTGGTAAATGTCACATAATTACGTTCGAATTTTTGGTTCTACGACATGGCCGGGTTTTCCCACGATGTTTTCCTTCACCGTTTTGAGAGCAGTGGTGATGAAATTATTTAAACAAAGATAAGCACCTGCATGAGTTCGAACCTAACATCTACATCTCTCATGTCGCGTCAGTTACCACTGAGCCACCACTGCTGTCTCACACTCTACACCACTGCTCAAAACAAAAATGAAAAATAATATTTTGTTATAAACAGAAACGTTTAATTCATTCATATCAGAATTAACAACGTCTATGAGTCTTAAAAAACAATATATTATAATAGGACTATCCATTATCTGAGGTAGGCATAACTAGAAATTACTTATTAATAGCGCTGTCATAAATTCTATCAAGCCTGTTAATAATATAACTGTTACCCTTTCAGCACCGCTAATAGAGATAGTATCGTAACAAATTGTCTATAAATATAATGTGTTGAGAAGAAATTGGAACATATTCAGCTCTATACAGGAAAAAAAATTATTCTGTGCGCAAACTGCAATTTTTTTTTTGTATAGCTAACGACAAAACAATTCTGCGCTGGGGGATCTAGAATGATATGCTGAATTCATGGTTACAGTTTGCGCACTGAATAAAAACTTTTCCTGTTTATGAAATATAGTCATTCCCTTCAAGATCGTTTTAAAGAAATAATCACGTAGGTACGTCGACGGAACTTAAAAATACATTGATCAATATTATGATTAAAGTTTATATAAATAGCATCGAACCTATATATACTTAAACCTAAGTCTATCCATCACCAAATCAGGAAACTAAATTGGATAAGAAATATATGTAAGTGAGAACATAATTATTCAACTCTGTTGCGCTGTTGACGATCTTTTGATGAATTTGTGTGTCTTCATCTAATTTGTTTCAATAAACATCTATTTCTGTGTTATTTTTACGTTGTGTAGTATTATTTTTGTCTGGAATGATATTTTCGGATTCTAATTTAACACAAAGACAAGACGACACGTTTCTTACAATATTCATCTTATCATACTTGGCTCTGGTTTTTTTAAAGTTATTTGATCAAATCTGAACTCAAATCTTTATCTATCGTATCTGATTCATTGCTTTTAACATTTTTGACCAACCTATACACAATTTATTTATTCCTTAGTTCAAAATTTCATAAAACTAATTTCAAATTCAAAACAGCAACGCCACCCGTCGGGCCGGCGCGTTTCTCCCGCAGGTAAAACTGACGTCAAGGTACCAGGATCGCATAAACTTGAAGAGATGTATTGCTGTCTCACCACTTGTGGATGGACACGCCCACGCCCCTTCTCCCCGTCTCGCTCTCGCATTAGGGCCGGGGATATTGTGAACGTGTGCGTGTAGGTTTGAAATTTCGAATAGGGAATGAAAGAAATTAATGATTTTGTTATCTGTGCTATCTTTTGTACTTTAGCGTTCTTTCTCTAGATATTGATCTATTCTTTTGTATGACTATGATTTGAATGGGTGACGATAGATGTTTTGAAATTATGCAAGGCTGCTATTGTTAACTGCTACTGATAAGTGATAACGTAACTTATTAATTAGCACATATTACTTGTCGAAAATTATATCCAGTAGAACCTAAATCCTTAAGTGCTATTATGTTTTTGGCAAGAAAAACCTATAAAATCTGAAGGTTCAACGGCAGTTTTACCTATTGAAAAAAATGACACAATAGTGGCACTGGCATCCTCCATGGTTCCTTCATAGTTCCACTTCAAAAGATAACCAGCTGCATGCATTAATAAAACCTCAAGGAAATACTTACGTAGGTATATGAAAATATCCAGCCCATACAAATAACGCAAACCCATGGACTGAAAAAGGGAAAAGCTAAAAAACTTTTTCCAAAAAAAAAACAACCGACTTCCAAAAAAACACTACAAAGTGAAAAATAACTTTAATTTCGGAAGTCGGTGTCTTTGGAGCTGTATTTGAATTCTTTGTCACCGCCTTCCGAAATTAAAGTTATTTTTCACTTTGTAGTGTTTTTTTGGAAGTCGGTTGTTTTTTTTTTGGAAAAAGTTTTTATTTTTCTCTTTTTAGTGGTCCACATGTGCTTACCCCTTCACAGCATACCGGCGTGATGTTATGTTATGAACTGGTGTAAGCAATAGACAGACATGAGATTACAGCAATCCCAGTCCATTTGCTATCATTTATTGAGGAGTTCCGTTGCCTATCTCCAAAGTTCTTCATCAGATCTTCACCAAATTGAAATGAGACCACTCCGAGAAAGTACTCTTCCAAAAAATAGCTAAATCGCTTCGTGTGCCTATAAAATTTGAAGAGTTCTCTCTATTTCTCCAGGTTCCCATCATCAGATCCTGACTTGATGATCATGGGACCACCTGGGAAGTATACCCTTTCGAACAAAAAAAACTAAATCCAAATCGGTACAGCCATCTTCGAGTAATCGGGGAACATACATAAAAAAAAATAAAAAAAAAAAAAAAAAAAAAAGGTTCCGACGAATTGATAACCTCCTCCTTTTTGAAGTCGGTTAAAAATAAAGAAGATTTCAAAATTAAATAATCTAAAAAACCCTTTCACCGTCTGAAACCCACCAAAATGAACAAAGAACGCGCAGAATTCTAAATGCGGAACGCTACGAACAGCGCCACCTATTATTGCGAGAGAGAAAAGTTTCTACGCATTCTCGAAAAACGAAAGCGTTAAAGAAGTGTTATATCTATCTACAATAGCTGAACTTCTGGACTGTCATTTCTGATACCTTGACAACAAGGTCTGCTCTAGGCAATTAGGAATAATCCGCAATAGGAGCCGTGTTGCCCCAGAAGATACCAATGACCGTCAATAACAAAAAGATAATTCTTAGTAGGAAGTTATATGGCCCAAATTACATTAAAACGGTTGCTGTAGAAAGTTAACTAAAAACAGAACTCATAAGGAGCTTGGGTCTATTTAGAAAAAAAAAGCACATGATTACGTATGTTATGCGGATACGGCACTAAAATGAAGTCACTCACAATGGACCTATAAGAAGCCACATAGGTACCTAATCGTCCAAAGAGCTATAGAGAGCTCGAAAGCGGAGAACCAAGATAACCGACACAGCCCAAAGAATTGTCAAGCCTAGGTATGTAGCTGTAGGTCATGGCTTGGAGAACCGATAGCCCAGTGAAGGTTGCGGGAATCTGCTGGACACGGGAGGCACCGGATATCTGTTGCCTGGGACAGGAGACGGGCTATGAGCAGCAGTATAGACGTCTCTCGGCAGAATGTTGAAGATAAATTAACGCAAACTGATCTTTTCGCAGTATCATCGGATCAAAATATCCTCAAACAGTTCACCGTTGAAATATCTTTTGGTAGTTTTGAATCAGTTTTCTTAGCATATCAGATAATTGAATTCGCTGAAATTAATTTTAGGCCATCAATCATTTAGCCAAAATCATTTCAGACATCGTCTATTCTTGTTCTCTCTACGACACAAAAACAAAAATCGACCCGAACAAAATTAACCTTGAATGAGTCACGCCTTCCACCACAAAACTTCTCCACCGATACCATAAGTAGTTGTTGCGGTTCAACCCTCTAAAACCTCGACCTTCTTACTTTTACGACTTAACTACTTTTTACAAACCTATTAAACAGAACAAAGAAAACGCCACAAATGGAACTTGGATTCGGAGCCATACCTACACCACAGTATAAAAACAAAAAGAGCCCATACTTACATAGGTAAGTACCTACCTACTAATAAAAAAAAACACTGAGTGAAGTCACCAAATTACCCAACGACCCTTTTACAAATTTATTTATTGAGAAGGCACTTCAACGACTTATTCACTACGACAAACACAAGCAGGAATCACAAACAGTTTAAGGAATTGTAAAATTAGTCACTTACAGAAGTGCACAGCGCTAGCAGAGTAATTAAAATAACACACAAGATTTCGTTAGTTAGATCACTTATATGAAAGTAATAAAATAATATAGTTAAAAAAAGAAATGAGCTATGTTCACAACTGAGATTGGAATACAAAAAATACTTAAACTTAAAAAAAAACAAAAAAAAAAAAGACACAAAGAACCAATATCAAAACAACACTTCGCGGTACAAATTACGATCATACACGAAAACCGTCACATTCTAACCGAAGAAGATAAAATTGACATTAACCTACTTTTTACAAATACTCTAAAACGTCATAAACAGTTCAAATCTGTTCTAATTAACCCTTAACTAACTAGCTACAGAAGTCAGTCGTGTTACTTCCTTCAAAGAATAGGCCACGCCCTCTATTCCCATGGAGGTAGTCAGGCGGCTAATGTGAGCAAAGGGCAGATGCATCCTCCCATGAGCGAAAGGTAATTACCAATACAATGCATTTTGACGCATTTAGGAAGAATAGAAACTAACTCCAATGTAGAAGAAAAAGCCTTTATCAAAATTTATCGGTTTTGAGTTGATCTCATTTGTCAAGCATAGATACCTATTACTTAAGTACGTTTTTTGTGAGTTTGGGTGATTTTTTTTTTGAGTATAATACGCATTTGACACATCTATAATCTAGTATCAAGGTTTATGCTACCTATATAATAGCACTTAAAACATTGAATTTTAAACAAAACTAGGTACGCTCTTTACTATCCCAAAAATATCTGTGCGTATGACGAAGTGACCTGAAATCCCGAGAGACAAATCATATAATAGGCCAGGTAGCGATCAGCACATATTTTATCTAGTACAAGTAAAACAAACCTGAATGCGATTGACGCAGCATACAATAAACGCAACAAGCGCAGAGTGTAAGGCAAGAATGATGGATGAAATTGAAGCTTCTAAAAACGAAGTTGTTATATACCTGAAACACCTGCTGAGGATTTCAAGGATTTCATGGCCCATACTGTAAATACGTACCATTAGGTTTTTTCCTTCAAAGGATCAAATCAAACCTAGTGACCAAGTAACAAAGAAACATTTACGAAAACGAAAAAACTGCTCACATTCACTTCACCGAGTATACTGAACGAAACGTACAAACTTTTCAAAAAGCCCTTTAAAGTATCAACGAACCGAAAAACCTCTTAAGCTTACTAGCACCATAATTCTATCACATATCTCATAGAATCACTTTAAACCAAAACCTTCAAAATCACGTCAGAATTATGAAACCCATTCACTCAGCGGTACCTTACCGAAGGGCTAGGGGGCGGGGCGCGGGGCGGGGCGAACGCCGCGGGCCGCCCCAAGGAGTGGCCCTGCGCGAGCGCGGGCGTGCGCGCCTCGCTTTAGACCCCACCGCTACACTGTGGCACCAAGAATCTACCATACGTTGTGAGACTATAGGGAAAAAGTTCCTTTATTAGTGTGATAAGAATAGGAGGAAAATGGTGTATAATTGCAAGAGTTACTCTGACCATGAGCTAGCAGTTCCTAAATTCGGTTTGATGTCGAGTTCTGGCGAGTTTGAATGCCAATTTTAGGACCAATGTGATACACCCACTTCTGATACGGATATTGAACGTTGGAGGGGTCATATTGAAACACCCTTTTTTGGAAGGCGTTCTAGCTGTAAACACGAGCAACCTTTATAGTTGTGTGTGAGACTGGCAACTTATTGGTTTTGGTTAGTAATTATAGGATTTTAATGTCCCAGGATTTTGTAAAACCAGTAGAAGTATTGATAAGATTTTGATACTAAGTCGAATTAACGTGAAATGGAGAATCGATTTGATCAGAATCCTAGAAGAGCCAGAATTTTGATAAAAACCATGGATTTGTGTATCGGACCTTCTGCTTGAGGGAGGGGATTTTTGACCAGCAGTAGATGCCTTTCTGCAGAATTATGCTGATGATGAAATACCTAAACGCAAGATTCTAAAGGTATAGGTGCCTATTTATTTGTGTATTTTTATCTTACAATGTTCAATAGGTATGTGTGTGTGTGTGTGTTGTGTCTTGTGTGTGTTAGATAGAAGTAGAAAGAGTAGGGAGGCTTTTACTCAGTAGGATATCACAGGCTATTAACAACAATAATACCTATAAATATGGTTGTACCTAATAGTGTTTTATAACAAATTTTCAAAATTGCTTAGTTATTTATTTATTGTACACTTTTTAAATTTGTTATTGTATTTTGTGTTTTACGGACTGTGACCAAATAAACGGTATTCTTTCTTTCTTTCTTTTCTTTCTTTACGACGATAACACGAGCGGGTACACACCCATGGCAGTTGGGCCTGCTACAAACTTGCTGACGTCTGGTGATAAGTAGGTACTTAAATGACTGAGACAGACTGGATGCGAAAGGCAGATGGCAGGGTGTTGTGGCGTATCTAAGTAGCTCGGTAGAGGCCTATTTCCAGCTGTGGACTAACGATAGGCTGAGTTGATCTATTGACGAGCCTTTTGTATGAGGGGCGTACAGAACCGGGTAAACAGCAGAAACGGAATATACCTAAGCCTCCTAGCAGTTCCATGTGGTGCCGGACGTAAAGAATATCACCATCCCATTTCTTCCCGTGAGTGTCGTAGAAGGCGACTAAGGGACTTACTAGAGAATGGGCAGCAGCGTTCTCTATGCATTTTACCACCATACTGCGATCGCCAACCCTCCTGCCAAGCGTGGCGATTATGGCAAATCCCCAAATTGGGTGAGGCCTATGTCCAGCAGTGGACGTCTTCCGGCTGAAATGATGACCTAGCAGTGGGTGAGATGATGATATGTTGATAAAGCATTTGTGATAAATTCGTAATACTTACCCTACTTACTTTAGCGCCGATTTCAAATAAAATGGCATCTATCAAGTTTGAAAGAAAGAAAATACATTTATTTAGCACAGACTAAAAAAGGCACACAATATTCAGCAAAATAATAGAATTAAAGAATGAACAAAAAGTGTAAAGTGCGTCAAAGTGTGCCTCACGGCTGCGCTAAAAAGGCCCAGTTCAGCATAAATGCCAGACAACTAGTGCCTGACGCTGGTTTTCAACTGGACCTGACGTTTGATGTAGGTAGGTACCTAAGTAGTTGAATAAATCCGAGATTTTCTGATCCTAAACACTCTGTCACTATCTAAAGAAAGAAAGAAAGAATAACGTTTATCTCTCTAAGAGCAGTGTGGCCCAGTGGTGACGGCTGCGGATTACGAGTTGCAGGTTGTAACTTCGCACCTAGACAGGCGGTTTACTTTATGTAAATTATTTGATCACCACTGATGTCAAAACTGTGAAGAAAAACATCGTGAGGAAACTGGCATGTCCTAGAACCAAAAAGTAGAAGACAAGTGACATACACCAATCCACACTGAGCCCGCGTGCGGATTGTATTATAGCCCACTTCTCAGTGTAATCATTACATCCTGAATAAATAACTTACTTGCTTACGTATAAGTATCCCTAGCTTTCTTTCAACACAAAAATAATAAAAACCACATAGCTTATTTTTCTGCTTCTTCGTGTGATAGGCCTCGCCTTATCATATATTACTTACATACTCTTGCTCAATATTTTTAACTTGAGCAGTATTTTGGCTCTGCATACGCCTTCTGACTTTTCGCTGTGCGTTTTATGTGCGCAGCGTTTTATTCTAAATAAATAATAGTTTAAAAAACTAAAAAACACGCTTTAAAAACCAAACTAAAAAGGAGAAAATAATTTAATTCAATTAAAAAGCGTGGGGTGCTTTTTGAGGTATTTTTATAATCAATTAATGTTAAGCACCCCACGCTTTTTTATTGAATTAAATTATTTTCTCCTTTTTAGTTTGGTTTTTAAAGCGTGTTTTTTAGTTTTTTAAACTATTATTTATTTTCTATTTTTTAGTTGCTAACTACAAAACGTGTTTTTTTTTCCCATTTTTTTTTTTAAATTAGTAAATTGTCATCGGTCCTCGACAAGTTTACAAAGTTTCAATGAAATCTGACCGTTTAAAGTGGGTCAAAATCGCGCTCAAAGATTCCGTTACATACATACATACAACCCGAGCTAATATAAAGCGTGTAAATTATTTATTGGTGAGAATAAAATAATTATTTATAAATATTATAAATACGGGGAATCAGAGTTCGATTTCGGAGAGGGAGCCTGAGAAACGGCTACCAGAACCAAGGAAGGCCGCAGGCGCGCAAATTACCCACGGAGAGTTACATACTGACACACTGACATACAAGTGAAGCTAATATAAAGCGTGTAAAAAAGGGGGTTTCAGTGGCGGCGCCTCCACCAAATGTGGGAGTTCTGCCGAACTCCCAAGGTACCGGGTTTGAGGTACTACTAGAGAATGGGCAGCAGCGTTCTCTATGCATTTTACCACCATACTGCGATCGCCAACCCGCCTGCCAAGCGTGGGGATTATGGCAAATCCCCTCTTTTGAGGGAGGCTTATGTCCAGCAGTGGACGTCTTTCGGCTGAGATGATTGAAAAACTCTCTGGCTCCTCGGGATATTCTCTCCTCTATATAGGAAAAAAATTGATCCAGTGCGCAAACTGTAACCATGAATTCAGCATATCACTTCTAGACCCCCAGTGGGGAAATTTTTCGTCGGTTAGGTATACAAAAAAAAAACAGCTGTTCCATGCATTTTGACCGCGTAGATATTGCACTTTTCTATGAAACAGCAGATTTTTTTTTTTTATAAAACCGACGAAAAATTTCTGCGCTGTGGGGTCTAGAATGGTATGCTGAATTCGTGGTTATCGTTTGCGCACTGAATAAAAACTTTTCCTGTAAGTATAGGTACCCATACTGGGCCTCTATACCAACATCTACATACATCTAAGTATACCTACATATAATTTTCATATAAATCAAATTAAAATGTCTGTTTGTAATGTCAAAATAACAGCTTTTTACTAAATTCATATGAAAGTATAAACGGTACTCATATGTTTTTGTCTGTCTGTTTGTTCCGGCTAATCTCTAAAACGGATGGACCGTTAGTGGACCCGTCGTTGACTGCACTTTCACTAGAAAATAATTAGCTGATGTTATAAGGAGTTGGTGCCTAACTTAGTTTTTTTTTGTCCTAGTTGCAATTCCACGTACCTACCTGCCCCCCTTCCCGTGAGTTAATTGCCGTTATCCACGCGGGCATAGCCGCAGGCAGTAGGTAGTTGCGCAGTAAAAATATTGACCGTTATATAATAATAACCACAATTAGGTACTCCAGTAGGTACGTACCAACTGGTCCCTTAATTGATACCTATTCGTTATTTTAGTTGTTATCAGGAAAAGAGTAGGCAAGCGGTTGTTAACCAATAATAAGGAAAAAAACAGGTAATTACGGCTCGGTTCTAGTTGTAACAGCGACTTGCATTCACAAACTCTAAACCTTAGTCAAAATATGTGGCTTTGCCATTTCGCTACTACATGAGCGTAAAGTGAAAACTTTATCCACTGTTCATTAGTTTTCTGTTAAACAATAGTTCTTGTAGTAACGAAATGGCCGGCCACATTAGCTGTGGAACCAATGACCGTCGGGGTAGACGTGTTCTTGAGTGAAGACCGCGAATCGGCAAACGTAAGGTAGGACGCCCTCAGGCTAGGTGGAGTGACGATCTTCGCAGGGTGACTGGTAACAGCTGGATGAAAGTTGCCGAGAATCGGGCTGAATGGCGTGCAATCGGAGAGGCCTTACTCCAGCAGTGGACTGCTGTAGGCTTACAATGATGATGTTGGGCTCATATTGGCTATGCTGGCTTGTGGTCAAGCTTGTAGCATATGACATCTGACATCGTGTGTCAAATTGTAAATATAGAACAAGCTACAAAAATATAGGTTGGTTATTTCGCTTTGAATATTATTTTATAACTTATATCCTGACGACTGGTAATTTGGTGACCTTGCTAGGATTTAAGTAATAAAATAATATTATGATGGGTTTCCCATTTCTTCCCGTGGGTGTCGTAGAAGGCGACTAAGAGACTTACTAGAGAATGGGCAGCAGCGTTCTCTATGCATTTTACCACTATACTGCGATCGCCAATCCGCCTGCCAAGCGTGGCGATTATGGCAACCCGCCCCCCCTTTTGGGGGAGGCCTATGTTCAGCAGTGGACGTCTTTCGGCTGAAATGATGATGATGATGGATTTCGATAGTTCATTTCCACAATCAACGTAAATTGGTTGTTCATCACGTCAACGCCGGCTGTTGCTGAAAACCAGCGCTGGGACTCTATCTCACATAGGGTCGTAGACTCGTAGTATTATGCTGAGCGATGGCCGTTCTTTGTAGATATGACGCATATTTCCCGGCAACTTGTTCTTTATGTGTTTGTTTCTCTGCTTCATGTTTACCGCAAATAGCCCTATTTTTCATCTTTTTAATCTAGCAGGGTGGATTTTACTTTTATAAGATATTTCATACCAAATTTGCAGACGTCCCTCGTGATGGATAGGTAAGCAAATGGGTGGAAATGATTGATGTGGATTTTGCTTTTCTTCACCGTTTTGAGAGCAGTGGTGATGAAATAATTGATAAAAAGCAAATCGCCTGTCTGGGTTCGAACTTGCGACCTATAACCCATGCGTGGCAGCCGTTACCACTGGGCCATCACTGCTCTCTACGGCAGACAAGACAAAACAAGCAGGTAATAAAATAAACAGTAGTAGGTACTAAGAATTTTTAATACAACGATACAAAACGTCCTGCCAGGGGTGCGTGTTGTTCGAAAGAGAAACCGTGACCCCTGGCACTCAGGCAACTGAGGGAATATGGATGGGGTTTCAGTCAGTAAAAGTCTGAGACGCTCTCCTGCTCCACCCAGAGCGGAAGAAGATATTTGATGATAGCCCACCCAAAAAAAAAAACCATGCAAAACGTTAGAACTTCATTTAGCTAACCTTGTGACTCAACTTTAGTCTTCCACTGTTCAGCAAAAAAACCTATAATATATGCAGTTTGCAACAATAAGCTCATTTGGTAAGCAACCAACCGTTCAAAGGTTGTTTTTTGTAGTCGCCAGGTAAAGAAGCCACAAAAAGGTATGGGTTTAGGTTACAACATCTACCTCCCTATCACTCACCAAACATTCGACTTAACCTGCTTAATTATTCACTTTGAAAATAATTATTAAGGAAACTAATAATCGCCGCCGACTGCCTCGTTGGTCTAATGGTCGAAAGCGGTACTGCTTAGTATAAGGCTCGATTCTTAGGCTGGGAAAAGTGTTATTGGGTTTCTCTATCTGAAATTTCTCAGTAGCAGCCCGGTTTCCTGCCCGGTTGATGGCAATAGGCTTGCCCTAATGACTTAGGACTTAAGCTCTGGTGAAATGTACTCCAGTACTATTATAGGTATGCCTTTGCTCAACCCTTCGCGCAACTTTTACACGTCAATCATACTTTGAAAACTAGATGAGGTCCAGGACAGGCCCAGACATAATCTTGGTCAGATGATATGATTACGATGTAGATTGATGTCTGAAATGGTCTTTTGGGGCAATAACCACACAGATGCAGTGTGAAGTGAATGCAAGCATTTATCAGTAATCTCGCAGCTCAACTCAAAACTTATGGAGCTTAACGATTTTAATAGATACTTCGAGACGTGGAAAAACAAATGGTTTGTGTGCGTCTAGTTATATACTTGAAGATCATCACTCGAATCAACTAAGCCTGTGGTTTCAGCATTCCACAGATTCCTGCAATCTTTACCGGTCGTGGCGACAGTTTCTGAGGCGTTCCTCAAAGTACGCTACGCCTTCCGGTACCTAGGTACTATAAGATCCGAAGGTCTTGGATACCTGGGGTCAACGATTAAATAATAAACGTATGTAAAACTATTAATGATACCGTTTATTATACGTTTATGATTATAACAGCAACGCGCCTGTTAATTAATTTTCTTCGAAACAAAACCTATCCTAGTCTCCCTGAAGGATAGAATCTAGATCCATCTTCTAGACAGTTCAAATGTGACAAAGCCATTTCATTTTCTGCCTGTATTTACATAAAGGTTGCATTTGATAAGCAACAAACCTTTACAGTACCAACACGATCGTTACTTCTAAACACTTCGGTCCCAACATCGGCGAAACAATCCATCCCTTCGATTTCGGCATCCATACTGCGAGCAAAGTGTACCACCCTGTGCCACAACCATTAACAGCATCTAGGTACTCATCTATGAGGTAGATTATAGATGAGTAGGTACGAATAGAAATTATGAAGATCGATGAGAACTTATCTATTTTCCGAGTACCTATTTGATGGATTACAACCTGGGAGTAATAAATTCTGTATCGGGGTTTACAGTGATCAATGTTTTTTTAGGAAGACTTCGGCTCGGCCCGCGCTGAGATCACACGGGGCGATTTAAGGCTCAGATCACCGCGTCGCGACCCTACTAGAACTATTTCTATGTAATTTTATGGATATAGTTCTACTAGATTAGCGTCGTAACGTGGCCTCTCACAATGGGCCTCATAAGAAGGCTGAAAGTCACCCAAAGGGCAATGGAGAGGGCTATGCTTGAAGTTTCCCTACGCAATCGAATCAGAAATGAATAAATCCGCAGAAGAACCGATAATCGACGTAGCCCGAAGAATTGTCAAACTTAAGTGGCCAGTGGGCAGAGCACATTGCTCGCAGAACAGATGGCCGATGGGAAGGAAGGTTCTGGAGTGACAACCGCATACTGGAAGACGTAGCTTTGGAAGGCCTCCCACAAGATGGACCGATGACCTGGTGAAGGACGCAGGAATCCGCTGGATGCGAGAAGCACAGTACCGGTCGAAATGGCGGTGCTTGGGGAAGGCCTATGTCCAGCAGTGGACGTCTTTCGGCTGAAATGATGATAATGATGGTGATGGCGTCGTGGTATTGCGTCGAGCTTGTTTGCGTCTTTGCATATACGAACACGTGTAGGTAAGTAGGTATGCTAAAGCCATACAGGGTTTCTATTGGAAGCAAAGAAAACGACAGGTCCCTTTGAACATCATTCAAATATGATAAGTCCTCAAATAAATGACCCTGAAAAAATTACTCAATAACATCAATTTTCTTCATTTAGGTAACAAAATTTCCTCGCAAAAAAATACAATTTCCAACAAATCTGATTAAAAATAACGAGATGTTATTATATTTCTCAAAAATTCGCTTCATTACGGCGTGTAACGATTGTAATTCAAAGAAACACCCACAGGGGGGGACAGCTAATCGCCCACGTAGGTAGGTACCTAGTAATGTTGGATGAAGGGTGTCTGTGGAGGGTAGCGTATCGATCCAGCGGATTACCTCCCACTGGGAGGGTGGTAGAGGTTTTAGACGATACGATTTGGGAAGTTCTATTTTGTTGATGTAGTCGTAACGATGTCGTAACAAAAACATTGTAAGAAACAATTATTTTTAAAAGAGTAACCGTGGAGTTTCTTCTGCCGGCTATAGGAAATGACCAATTGTAACCGTGCACCTAGCTTCTGACTTTTCTTAAATGCCCATGTAGGTTTATGTGAAATAAAATATATTATGATTTCTGAACGATTTTTCGAAAAATTATAGCGCTGCGATGGTGGAGAGTGCCATAAACTATGTAAAAAAATACTATTTCCAAGAAAAAAAATCGTCTTCTAACAAAATACCTATTGAAAAAGCGATTACAAGTGAAAAATTACATAACTTTTGCCTATTTCAGCTAGCCAGAATGCAATTCTGTTGTGGATACATTGTTAGATATATTCGTTTTGTTAGAAACATTCGGTTTTGGTTATGGATTAAGTACATAGGTACTGACTTTGAGCCTAGCTTTAAGTCATTGTTTTAACATCTTATAAACATTGTGGAATGCAAATAAATAAAATATTTTGAGTAGGTATGACTATGCGCGGATGAGCATGTGCGGTTGGTTACCAACCAATCAGTTATGTAAATAGAAGGGACTATCGAGGGGGCACCCTTCATCGTATCGACCGCAAGGCACCCTCCATACGGCCGGATGAGTCAGAAAGATTTTAGATGTCACGACTTCAAAATGATTTGTTTGTTGAGGTAGTCGTCACGGTATCGTGAGATCATTGATATAATTAATATATTATTATAATAGGTACTTATATTAGACAAAAAAAAAATGCTATTATAGGTAATAGACATATAGTGTCATAATAGACATACGTTCAGCCATGTTTCACCATTCGACATGCAAACATTTGTGTTATAGTTATTGCTCGTTATCGTTTTACCTGCTTTCATTTTAAGGACTTTGGCAAATAGGTACTATGAAATCTAAAAATCGTGAATGAACTATTAGGCGATTTCCCTCGAAAAAAATTCAATTGACGAAAATAGGTGATGCTGCGTTAGCTGCACGCTCAATAAAGAATATTTTTTGTAGACAGTTAAAAATATCTGCGATGCAAGAATATGCAAGCGGGTGTTTTGTCGAATAAGAAATGAACTCGACATACTTATTCAACATTACCTAATGTAAACTTATTGAACATAAGTACGTACCTAATTTATTATAAGTACGTATTAGAACGGTCACAGTGTGTTTCACGGTTTTAGTCAGTCTTATCTCAGTATTTTAGCGTAAAACTGAATAATTTTGCATGATTTCTTGGTAATATCGCACGCGTGAGCGATAACATGTCAGGAATAGACAAGTAGCGCCATCTATAATGCCGCGCACGCACTGCCGATGCAACGATAGGAAATACGTTTGCCTATGTTTAATCAATTTGCTTTCCGAGAATTTTATTCAAGATAAGGAAATACACGCATGAAAACATTGAATAGTTTCCTACACGTATATTATTATGTGCCTACTACTACCTACTCATAGTATAGTTTTAATTTTGATTGTGTGTAATGCTCCGTAACTAAAAGTGGTCCATTAAGTTATCTACTCTTTTTGACGCTCAAAAGTGCCTTTTATGTGCCTATTTGAAATATATATGCTTTTACTTTGACTAAAGTAGGTACTGTATATTTAAAAAAAAATCCTCATTACCAACATAAATTATCACTAGAGGTGATGAATTGATGAAATATCTGTTGTAATTTTTTTTTTGGCATTTTTTCCGTATTGATTTTGACTTATATGAGGCTACGAACAACATTTCTTAACGGAAGTAAAAACTATGACTACAACGCCATAAGGCCCTTATATTAGCCATTTTTGTGATTGTTATTTTTGTCGTGTGACGATCGTGAAGCCTAAAAATGTCGTTCATTTAAAAATATTCCGTTCGTAAAAAGAATCAAATCCAATTTTATGATTATGATTTGGTTATTAGAAAGAGTTTTAATAACTTTATTTTAATTTTAATAACTTTATATTAGAGGGCAACAAAGTTTGTATTCACAATATTATGTGAATACTGTTTGACTAGATGTAGGTACGTACCTACCTAGTAAATATTGAGAATCATTTAATAACCTGTAATAATGTTTGATAATATTTTGTGATTTAGGTAAGATCATTTGTGAATATTATAAGAACGTTTTAAATCTTTAAAATTAAAGCGGCTCACAAAAAACCTTTATTTTATCTATAACTAAGTATATCTGCCACCATTTTGTCAAAAAAAAAATATAAACCACAGACAAAAAAGAAGCTGTGTGCATAAACTTTATCATTTCACCACGGATCCCTAACACCCATAATAGTTGACAAGAGATAAGGCCGTGTTCAACAAAGTTTAACTACGTGTCGATCATCCCTTATCCCCCATCCCTCTCCGCCCTTCGTAACCCGCCGAGAGGGAAGAGGGAAACCCTGTGTTATGCCAGCCACGGTTTAGTAATTAATATTTTGCAATATACCTATGATATTTTGTTTACTCTATAGAAGATTAGATTACTTTAATAGGTTGATGTTAATTAGTTTGAAGAGCTGTGTCGGTGTCGATTTTCAGTTGTTTTTCAAGTATTTCTTTTGTTTTTAGAGTCATTAAACTAATAGTTAGGCTTGGTATTCTATTATTAGAATAGATAATTCTGAGAGGGCTTGTGGCTAAGTAATAACAGCAGTACGGGTCGATAGAACAGGTTAAGCTACGCTTGCCGCGGTTGGTCCGTGGATGGGTCATCATCTTAACATACCAAGACCCCGTGCCTCGGAAAATACGTCCCGGCTATCATTCGCGGATCATTGACAGTCTTTACGGATCGTCAGAAGCCCGAAAGTCAGACAACCAGTCTTCAAAGGGGTATCATATTACCCAGTAGATGGGTTGTGGAGGTCAGATAGACAGTCCGTCCATGTAATACTGGTATTCAGCTGCATCCGGTTAGACTGAAAGCCGACCCCAACATATTTGGGGAAAGGCAAGGCAGATGATGCGGTTTATATTTATATGCGGTTTATTTTATATATACTTATCAGAGATGTACAAGATACCTTAAATAAAGTATCTGGAATACAAAATGCAAAATACTTTTAAATTAAGTATTTCAGATACCAGATGCAAATAACTTTCTGTAATGGTATCTGAAATACTAGATAATATATAAAGTACGTATCTTTCGAATACTTTTTGTAGATAAGATACTGTTGTAAAAAAAAACCTTTTTTATTAATGAATGTTTATTTTTTTACATGTAAATCGCGTTGATTGCGCAAATGTTACACAACATAGGTAATATTATATTTTTAAGGTTTTAATTGAGACTTAAGTAGATAAAACTAGTTCTTCAAAGAGTTTATCACTCATTCGCTATTGTTCATCAATTACTAAAAGTATTTTAGCAAACATAGTATCTACAAAATACTAAGATACCAAACAACAGGTATTTAAATACAAGATACAAAATGAATTTCAAAAATGTATGTGAGATACTTGTATCTTAGTTAAGTTACATCTCTGATACTTATGACTACCTAACTACGCGAAATTTTTACATTTAATTAAAATAAACACCATTGGTATACCTACGTGCTGAAAACTGCAGACAACATAAACCCATAAGCTATCTTTTCCCTGCGGCTTCACCCGCGTGTAGGTCGGAATTTATCCCAAGGGAACGTACCTACTATCGGGATAAAAAGGGGAAGGGGAAAGTACTATCGGGATATCCTATGTGTTATTTCGGGTTACTTATAAACTATCTGTGTGCCAAATTTTATCCAAATATATTCAGCCGTTTTTGCGTGATTGAGTAACAAATATCCAATCATCTAAATATCTAAATATACAAACGTTCACATTTATAATATTTAGTCGGAAAGTCATTTCTTCCCGTGGGTGTCGTAGAAGGCGATTAAGGGACTTACTAGAGAATGGGCAGCAGCGTTCTCTATGCATTTTACCACCATACTGCGATCGCCAACCCGCCTGCAAAGCGTGGCGATTATGGCAAAACCCCCCTTTTGGGAGAGGCCTATGTCCAGCAGTGGACGTCTTTCGGCTGAAATTATGAATGATGAGTAGGAAATTAGTAGTAGAAGTGTAGGATATCGAGGTGTTGATGAAGTTATCTCCAGTCTTCTGATAAACATTCTGTATATCTCTTTCCGCGAATTTTAATTATTCAAAAGGACCTTCTAAGTTTTCCGGGACCTCAAGTTTCTCGATTAAAAGAACTTTCAATGTCTTCGGTTCACTGTACAAAGCGGCAAAATAAATTAATTTAACATGACAGATTGCAAATGTTTAGAGGAAGCCGTTTATTTTCCGGTGAAATTGAAAACTGGGACAATTTCTATTGAATGTACAACACAAGTAGGTATCTACGCCTTTACGATATTAAACTATGAGAAATGTAAACAAACTGTGAGAATATGTATATTTGCGGGTTGAATAGTTCTAGTTCTAGCAAGGATGACAGAAATATGTTTCTATGTTCCTCTTCTACGAGATTCATTGTTGTTTGACCTTATACATTTTGTCAATACCTTCACAGTAGGTACGTTGCCCTTCAAGAAAATTGAGAAAATGTCAGTCCCTCCTGAGTTCCTGACATTTCCTAATTTTTTCTTGTATGCGCTGCAAGTATAGGTAGGTACCTACCTACCGAAATATTTTTCTCCCTTGAAGTCTATGTCCGTGTTATTTGTCGTCTTCTTCATATTACCCGTGTTATTCAGATTCATCATATTTTATACAATGCATCGCATCCCACGTTTCCAAAGTTTTCTTCTATTCATATTCTGTTCATCACCTATACCATCAATAAACCAAAACAAATAGTTTTGTAAGAAAAACTGCATTCACGAAATGCTCTTGCTCTCAAAATATTCCGAGTCTCCCGATATTACGAACTGAATTCTAAACTACACCAATATTATTCACAATTAAAATCAATGTCTAATCTCATCAGTGTTTTTAAAAGTATGCAAAATTAAATTTTGTTATGCTATTATAAAGTGAAATCGTTCCCCTTTAGATCGCGCGCCCTCCGCTCACTACAATATTTAGGCCTAAACGAACGGACAAATGAATTCTGCGCTCCGCTGTTAGCCTGGTACTTATTGTTATAATTATTGCTTCATTATTATCCATAATTGTGTTATAACGAAGTGCTATTATTAATGTTGCTTGAAGTAATAAATCTAGCAATAATAAGGTTATTATTGCCAGATAAAATTATGAATAATCGCAGTCAAGAAACTCTGCAGTCTTGTTTCACTGTAAAAATGGAATTCAATCGTTTATTCCGTGATTCATAGCAATAAATCTACTTGATTGTAGTAATTTTAAGATTAAATTGTCTAATTAAAACATTATTTATAGCCAAGATGATGGGTTATTTAATGTTGTTCTTACTACAAAATAGTTTTGCTAATTAAAACGCCTCGGAAGCCTATCAATTACCTACTTTAAAATTTAGGCGTTATTATTATTGCAGTAGGAAGTTATAGCAAGTATAAATCTTTAAAAAACTGTCCTAAATTTACAGAAAAATCTTTGATTGATTACTAATACAACATCAATCAATAAGAAACATTGCTTCTTATTATCCGCCACATCATTTAGGCCTAAAATTATTTACGCACGAAACTACACCATCAAACTTGATAGCCTTCATCCCAAATTACAGTACCTACTTGAATTGAAGTGAAGAAAAAAACACGCTTTATTCCTTTCTAATTTATTCTTTAAAAATCAGTTTCTATCGGCCGCTTTCTCGCGGGTCACGATCTACAACATCCGTTCTCTTCTGAATGCACAATAAGAATATTGACATCTCTGTCTAACATGCGGGTTTAAACTATCTTTATCTCTTTTCCCCCGTCACGCGACGTTGTCAATCCTCAGTACTGTACGCGGTGACCTTGTCGCAGCGTTCACGATACAAACACTAGGTATAATTACTGAAGATTTATAGTTTAATTTACGACCGCACATTCTTTCTACTCGAGAATAAAATCCTGTTGATTACGTGTTACGCAATTGGACAATTTGTTATGATTTTTATCATGTTTTGGAACTGGTATGACTTGTGACTTGTAGCTAGATAATGTTGTAATCGTGATTTCGTGACATGGTGTAATTTAATGAACGCTAAGTGAAATACGTGTTTGGATATCGAAACGGGTACATTATTATTAATAGAACTGGGGGGACTGCTTCGTAACAGTTGTCTATGGAGCTAATTGAAAAGTAATTAAAGAGATTTTGTAGGTAATTGCTAGGAGTTTTTTTCCCCAAGTAACTTAGGTATAAACAATCAAGTATATGCAGAAACAACAATAAGTATTAAGGAAATTAGTTCCAAAATTATAGTTTTCGAAAAATAATTCGTTACTATTACTGAAAGAAAAAAGAAAAGACAGAAACAAGAAGTGATATTTTGAATAATTTTTTACACACAACTCGAGTGTTTCGTGCAGATTTTTCAGGATTATTCAGTTAGAGCTAGACAAATTTTCAGAATCCGCAACTGATTCTTTTTTATAAGCGTTGCCCCCCTCACTAGAAATTTCTCCTGTATTGTGGATGCGTTTACAAACATTTAAACTCACATACACAAACAGCCAGACCCGGAACAACTACTTGTAGGTCATACAAATATTTGTTCCGTGCGGGAATCGAACCCGCAACACGCAGCGCAGCAGTCAATCGGTTAACCACTGCACCAACCGGTCCGGTCCGTTTTGTATGGATGTGATGCATTTCTCCTTAGTTGTTCATTTGTGTTTGTGTTGTTTTTTGCATCATGTTTTACCGCAAATAAACGTAGGTACCTATGTATTTTCTTTGTTGTTCTTTCTGTCTATTTCGGAGTAGTGCCGTGAAAATAAAAAGCACATCGTAGACTTACCTACCTACGTAGTTTTCACTCATAGCCAACTCTGAAAACAGGGCTGAATTTAAATTAATTTTCCGCCAATACGAGATCAAAGTTGCAACATTGTAGATCTCTATTAACTTTGACATGTAATATTTATGACCCTTACGTTAGCTATTAATTTAATCAATTAAGTCATTACTTGTTATGTTATGGACAAAATTAATTACTTTATTTATTGCGCCGATGTACCACAGGAAATAAATAAACATTGAATTTATTCTATGGCAATTTTCCTTCAGGAGTAAATAATAATACTCTAATTGCGTATATTTGTCAACGACACGATTGTTTTGTTATTAACTTAATACTTATAGGTATATTTTAATTTAATTAATTAATTATTTAATTTCTAATCCTAGGAATTATACGTTGTTTTGTTTCCCATGATGTTCAGAATGTTCATAGAATTACTTTACACTTTAACAAAATGGTTTTCTGGTAAGTACGATATCCGCGATTTTACGTTTGAGCATAACACATGCATCAAAAAAAAAAAACTCAAAAAACTCAAAGCATTTATTTCAAATAAACCAATTACAGGCACTTTTGAATTGTCAAGGTCGGTGAGATAGGAAGATGAAGCTAGTTGCCCATTCCAAAGCGTAGGTACCTATGGAGAAGAACGGGCAAGAAACTCCATGGACATCTCCGGTAAAACTAATTTCTGCGATGATTAATAATAAATTTACGCATTAATACGTAAGATACTGGGACCCTGGGAACTGAAAATGGCGAACGATAAGTAATGTGTTTGAAAGACAACCTTCAGACAAACATAGGTACAAACACTTTAGGCAAAGTAGGCGGCAAAGACTTTATTTTCTTTGAAGCTTAGGCGTAACTGCAGATTTACCAATGCTTTTTTAAAGATAGGTACAGTTTGTAGCTTAATAAACACAGTTATTGTCCTCAGGGATACCTCGAAATCAATTCATAAACAATGCTCCTAAATTCCTAATATGCAAACCTCAGTCGTGAGGATGAATGATCTCTTTTCTCTGCTTATCCCGTGGTATATGAATGAAGCGAACTAATGAATTTGGTGATAATTCATGCAATTTATTGCAGTTTTATGCAAAACAGACTTTACTTATTTTGGCACTAAACCTGAAAAAAAACATAAGCATACACTACTTTGATGTCCAGTATTATTTAAAGGAAAACTTTAAATCCTATAATTTTATTACAACTCAAACAAATTCGAATGGTGTGAAATCCGGCACCGTATTATTATCAGTGGCCCAAAAAGCTCGCGTGTGTTACGTTATTTAAAACCTACTGCTGAACACGTCCTGGGAATAATTTCTTCTGCCGACATGTAAACACGGATGCCTGGCTTAGCCACACCAAAAGGACTTAAATCCCATCCTTAAATAACGTGAAAGAAACTCTATGAGTTAAGAAATAAAGTTGAAAGTACATTGAAGGTTGTCTGGATGCGTTCTTTAAATTGTAAGGGGGTTTGTATTTATTCGTAGTCTATTTTTGGCTGCGGTAGGCGGTCGCTCCAATACATCTTGATTTTTTATATCTTTTTAAGGGCCTTTTTGTGGCCCGCGGCTATGTCTGGATTTAGTCCGTGTTTCCGGCTATTGTGCTCGAGTAATTTTTCAATTAAAAGTCCTTGGTACGGTATTTGATTTTAGGGTTAGGTGCAGTTACTGCGTCACGGGTGTGAGTTTTGTTCATTCTTAGCTGTGGTTGACGGTTGTTGTTGTATGGGACAGAAAAGTAGAGGAATAAAAAATCATAATTGCTAAACATAACTGGGAGGGATAAGATAAAAATGGCAGAAGATTAGCTAATAGGAAAACTAAAACAATGTCGAAATTTTTCATTTAACTAAAACTAAGTATTCCGATGACAGTTACAGGGGTAGACGTGTTCTTGAGTGGAGACCGCGAATCGGTAAATGTAAGGTAGAATGCCCTCAGATTAGGTGGAGCGACGATCTTCGCCGGTTGGCTGGTAGCAGCTGGATGAGAGTTGCCGAAAATCGAGCTGAATGGCGCGCAATTAGAGAGGCCCTATGTCCAGCAGTGGACTGCTGTAGGCTGATGATGAAGTATTCCGATATCATCATCACCATTAAAGACGCGATATATCTGTTACTACACTTTAAATTAGAGGTAATCATAGGTTATAGGTAGTAGGTATATTTAACACAACTAACTACTTAAGGTAAGTACTAAATTAATTGACTAAAGACTGGTAACAATACCACGTTGAATGGCAACGCTATTCTTTGCCCAAAGAACGAGCCAGGCCAGCGGTCACATGAATTATTATTATCGACCAGTCGGCGAGAAATTTTCTTTAAAAGGAGACGCGCACTCGGGCCCCATGACCCACGCGTTTCGATGCCAAACGGCTCAAACTGCAGTTATTCCCACTGCTGGGACATAGGCTTCCTCTCTGTGAGACTGAGTGGGCCATAATCCATATCGAGTTACTTACTTGGTTTTAAAACCTCTATCTTTTCCAATTGCTCAGAAACAAGTACAGCACAAATGCAATCTATAGGTACTTTTACTTTAATATTATAAAGAGGTAAAGTTTGTGAGTTTGTGAGGTTGTAGGGGGTAATCTCTACATCTGCTGAACCGATTTTGAAAATGATTTTACCAATAGAAAGCCACGTTATTTGTGAGTTTCATAGGCTATATATTAACCTGAAAAATTAAAAGACTTTTTCGTGGTAGTCGGATTTGCAAAGTAAGTCGGAGAAAAAACGGTCGAACGAAAACGTTTCTTACGAACGCTGCCTTAACGATGAGATATATGATAGAGTTCTAGAGAAAAGTTGTAGAACTTGATAATGACTAAAAAAAATGTCAGGGAGATCTGTCCGGCTTGGGCGGAGCACCGTCGTGTCCTAGTGGAGGCGATCGACGGCGGCGATCTTACGTCTGGCCCTGGTCCACGCCATGGTACGGAGCGAAAGTGCATGGGTAGCCATCACCTCCTTCTGCGAAGCAGTAATGCTCGTGAAGACGGAGGCGGCGCACGTGAGGGAGAGGTAGTATATGCGCCTTCACAGCCTTAGTCACCGCGGGAGACGCCCTGGGCGTCGGGAATCCCAGGCTGATTCCCGGCCACCGTAAGCGCGGGCTTGCGGACGACGAGTAATGGGTAGCTCGCTGTCCGGTAAGGACCAAGCCCAGGTCGACGGTGTGTTGTGTGTTTCCACGCGCGCCTCAAAGATATGTCAGCACCAACTGGTGGGATCCGCAAGGGCCGATGCCTGCCAGGGGTGCGGGTTGTTCGAAAGAAGTACCGCGGCCCCTGGCACACAGGCAACTAAGGGAACACAGGTGGGTTTTAGTCAGTAAAAGTCTGACACGCCCTCCTGCTCCACCCAGAGCGGGAGAAGTTATTTGATGATATCAAAAAGAACGATGAGAGATATTGGTATGATTGAGTTCTAGAGAAAAGTTGTAGAGCTTGATAATGGCTACAAAAAATCATCACAAGTATAAATGTTTACCGCCCAACGAAGTGGGCACGGGTCAGCTAGTTCTAAATAAAAAGAAAGTATAAAATAAGCCTGAGATGACTCAGCACAGTTATCACCAGCCGTAGAAAATCCAATAACAGACTTAATCCATAGGTCAATCTGCCTAGCATTTTCCCAACTATTTTGGGGTCAGCTTCCAGTCTAACTGGATGCAGCTGAATACCTGTATTATACATGGAGTGACTTCCTGTCTGACCTCTACAACCCAGTAACTGGGTAATACAATCCCTCCAAGGTAAGGCTGGTTGTAAGACTTTCAGGCTTCTGACGATGTAACGACTTTCAAAGATGTACAAATAACAGCTGATGCCAAGTGCTTTCCGAGGAAGGGAGGAGTCTAGATTTGCAATGGATGTTCACCCATCCATGAACCGACCGCGATAAGCTTAGCTTAAACCTTCGATCTACCTATGCAGCTGTTCTTATTTAGCCACCTGTTCCTCCGAGAGTTATTTCAGAGGTACGTATTCCTTTTTATACTTGCTATAATATTTTATCGAAAGCTATAAAAATACACTATACGCGAAGCCATCTCCTGTTTTATTGGTTATAGTCCCATTTCGATGCGTTAGAGAATTTGTATTATATTCCTGTTTATTTTCGATCCCACGGTTCAAGTTTACTTGATTATGTCGTCAAGTCGGTTATCATCATCATTTCAGCCGAAGGACGTCCACTGCTGGACATAGACCTCCCCCAAGCTCCGCCACTTCGACCGGTTCTGTGCTTCGGTTATGTGATTTATCTTTATTACCAAACGTCTTGGGACAAAAGAGCTGCATTTCTGTAACAAAAACAAGAGGTAAGTAGTATTTTAAAACATATACTTGAAAAGCAATTTAATTGATTGATATCATACAAAATCGATCAACAGCAAGGAACATTGCTTCTTAATTTTAAAAAAATCGTCTGTTCAACAACTTCAATAGCGCAATGAATGTTGTTGAACTGTCAACATAAAAACCAATACCATTGTTAGTGTGCTATGCAATACGCAATTACCCCGAAGAATAACCTATAGGTACGAATGGAGGATGAGAGCGCCAGTAATGCTGAAATTAATAACATGGAGGAGCAAAAAAGCGTCATTCATTGAGATAAAGCGACGAATGGCTATCACGCGAATATCAGTGGACAAGATGAAGAAAATATGGAGGAACAGGAACATCGCTAAAACCACGAAAACCAGGCTCATGCGAACACTTATTTTCCCCATATCATCATCATCATTTCAGCCGGAAGACGTCCACAGATGGACATACGCCTCCCCCAATTTGGGGGGCTTGCCAAAATCGCCACGCTTGGCACGCGGTTTGGCGATCGCAGTATGGTGGTCAAATACATAGAAAACGCTGCTGCCCATTCTCTAGTAAGTTCCTTAGTCGCCTCCTACGTCACCCACGGGAAGAGACAGGATGGTGCTATTCTTTACGTCCGGCACCACACGGAACATATTTCCCCATATACGCTGCTGAAACGTGGACTTTGCGGGAAGTGGAAAAAAAGATAGACATTCTGGAGGTGTGCTGGAGAAGAATGCTTGGAGTTTCATGGACTGAGTTTCGTACAAATGTCTCCATACTCCAAGTAGTCGGCATAAAGCAGCGCTTATTTTCCATAGTACAGTCTCGCATTCTGGCTTTCTGTGGCCACGTTTCAAGACGTGATAGCCTTTCCATAGAGCGCCTCGGCATCCACGGAAAACTTGAAGGTACTAGACCGCGCGGGAGGTCACCAACTCGATGGACCGACCCGATGAAATGTATTGTGGGCAGTAGAATTAGGTACCTTCAGACAGATGACGGGACATCGTGAGGCGGTTTCATTCTGCCCCCTTCATAACTAACTACGTGATGACCACGATCGCTCTGCCAAGAGCGTACCTACCGACTAAGGAGAAGATTCTCATTGATAACTTTCTCCTAATTTAGATGCAAAAAAAATGAAGACGAGTTATTTTCACTAGGGTTGTTTTTTCTTAGGTAGGTACCTACTAGTTCCTTTCTGTGTGAAATTTCTAGGCATTACAATCACATTTATATTTGTATTTGTACTGTGCCCCGGTGGCTAAGTAATAACAGCCGCACGGGTCGATTGATCAGGTTAAGCCACGCTTGCCGCGGTTGGTCCGTGGATGGGTGACGATCTTTACATGTCAAGACCCCTCCGTGCCACGGGAAGCACGTTAAGCCGTTGGTTCCTAGCTGTTATTCGTGGATCCTGACTGTCGTTACGGGGCGTCAGAAGGGAACACGCCCCGGGAACGGGAACATATTTGGGAAAAAGCTAGTCAGAAAATGATTGTGTCCCGACCCCCGATGTTGCTTCCTGCTGTTTTAACCAGTGCTCGTTATCTAATTATTATTATTAATTTACTTGATTTTATAATTTAATATTTTTTACTAATTTAGTTTAGGTTTTTTATCATTGTTAATTTTATATTTATTAGTAACTTTTTGATTTTATAATTGTGAACTAATTTTATTTTATTGTTATTTTCGTCACTTTAACTTCGTTTAATTAGGAATACCATGTACTTAAGTGCTGTGTGATAAGTTCATTATAGTACTAGGTATATTAATTATGACTGAACTTGCTGTTAAAGTTTAATAATAAATAAATAAAAAATAGAGAAATAGGTAGATCAAGGTCCTCTGATGGTAACCCACTCCTTACTAATTCCAAAGATAAAACTTTCTCAACAGTTTCACGAGATAATTGAGGTTACGCAAGTGATATTCTCACGTCTTCGTAATAATACGTGACTTATCAGATAAGAAGGTGAAGATAGTAACGGAGAAGATAAATAGAAGTATTCTGCTTGGCAACAACGATGAAAAATTTGGGAGGGGTGAAAATAACTAAAGTAAGTACCTACTTTTGACACCATTTTAAAAATCTGTTACCTATAGGTTAGGATCTGGCTTATTCGCTGCAGATTGAAGATAACTTTGGGCAGATGAGCATTATGCAGCTATTTAATAATGAATTTTAACCAAATAGGCGCGAAGATCCGGAAGATTAGATGGCTGGCGAGCGAACGTTAGGTACTATATGGTTGGCGAGCGAACGTTATTTGGTAATCTCATTCGGAAACGGGAAGATGGGAGGAACTTAATTTGAAACATTTATGAGGGGCATTAGAGTAGGTATCTAGTCCTTCAGAAATGAGGAAAGCTTTGGGCTATCAATAACAACGGTTAAAACCACTCAAAAGCAAAATCCATTGGTCCAACTTTGGATATCGTTCGTTGCCGAAATGGAAAAGCCAAGAATCAGACCTCGTTCAAATTCACCAAGCGTCCGTGTGGATAAATACCCTGCCAATTTATTAGGTTAGAAGGTATTACAATAACTAAGTACCTATGTCATCTCTTCATCTCATCATGTAAAGAATAATCAAATTTATAGACCTTTTTCAATGGAGTTTTTGAATCATCAACAATCGTTCGTTACGGCAATAAATGGCAATGGGAGGTAAAAGATACAATAACACAGAAGTAGGTAATTACTATTCTAGTGCATGCTACAACGCGTATCAACTCGTAATTAAATCGCTCTTACAAAAGCCAATACAATGAAAAGGTCAGAAATCAATTGATCTTGCCAAGCACGCATTCCGACACGAACACGTTTAAACAACAACTGGTAGCGCCATCTCTTAGAATGAATGCGGACTACCAAGCCAGCGCGTGTCGCTTTCCATTGGACGAAAATGACGTTGTCGTCACCTTGACAGATGAGACAGATGTATAGGACGATGGTAATGTTAGAGAGAGACAAAACAATAACAAAGAGGCATCGATTCGGAGGTCAGCCGCGCATGTCAAGTGCATTTCGATAAAAATAAATAGAGTTGCGACTGGCTGTTAGAACGTTTCACATTGGCAGATAAGAAGTGTCGGTATGAGACGTGCGTGAGGATTTGAATACACGTGAGGATCAGCGGGATTAAATCCAAAATAGATGTGCTTTTTTTTTAAGATTAACTTTAATACAAGATCCTTGATTATAATTCTGGGAAAGAACATCCTTGTAAAGAAAATTTTTCTCGGGTAGAAAATTATTTAGCGTAGGTTAAATGATTTGAGTACAAATTTATTTTCTGCTTCGAAACAATTCAAGTAAGTTACAAAACAGAAAAAAAAAACATCAATGAAAAAAAGCTTTTTCAAAGAAGAAAAACATCTATGACAACAACTTATTAGTAGAGGTGCACTTAAAAAAGAAAACAATTTGGCAGAAAAATCCTAATCAGGCCCAACACATTCGTAAAAGTACAATGAGATTCATCCCAACAAACTAATGGTTACTTAACGTCGGACGTGGTGGATTGTACAAATAAAGATAAGTCACGCACCCATTAGTGCCATGCAACACATACAAGAATTACTATCAGAACATCTGCGTCCTTTTCTATCTAACGCTCATATTCCATTCCCATCTCTCTCCCACATTTTTCACTTATCCTCAATTAACAATTACTTAGGTCACTTGTCACTGAATTTTCAGTCTTATGGGGTGGCAAAAGAGTTACTTTTTTGCTTGCGAATCCTTTTAGGACAGATAAAACATTGTTGCGCTAATTTCGATGTGTGTGTTTAATTCACTCGTACAAATGAAAAGAGGGAAGTTTCTACTACTGGAAACACTGTTGGTGATAATGAGAATGGTCGCTTTGAAATATCTCGTGTCTCTTTCCATTGTATCAAATTAGACGAAGAACAAGACAGGATGATTGAAGGGAGATTCGGGTGAGTTTGTTTAGTAGGGTTTACCCTTAAGCGCTTGGATCGATCTTTTTCAGCTGCAAGGTACACACGGTATGAAATTTCCACGGATTCGGATTAACGAGACCGAAATAAACAAAAAAAAGAGGGAGATACGGACCAAAAGAAACCATGGATGGATTATGTGAATACTGTTAAGAATAAAAATAAATTGAAGATAATGTAACGGCTCGCAGTGAAGGAGTAAAATATTTGCGGAGATAAGTTACTTGGGAAGTCGGGACAAGGGCAGTCATAAGTTTACAAGACTGCAAATACAAATCTGTTAACAACTATATCAAACTTGTTTATTTCAACTCTACCTGTCGCAGTCCAGTGCTGGCCTTGCCTTACTTGCAGCAGGAGAACCAAAGACACCGACAGCCGCCTTTTTTGTAAAAATAAGTTTTTTATTTTTAGTGGTGGTACTCACTTTTTTCACACCAATTCCTATACCACTTAACTTCCTACGGCAATAACAGTCACAGGAAGTTTTAAAACATCATCAACATACACCAAGTGGGTTAAATGCTATGCCATGATTATGCGAAGTTAGTAAAATTTATACCAAATAAAAAATATCCAAATCGGTTATACATGACGGAGTTCTCCTCCTATTTATAAGTAGTTTCAATATAATGTGTGTTGTTGTTAATAAGAACGTTGGAGGAAAAATGCGTTACAGCCTCGAAAGAAAACAAGCATCGCCCAGCATAATGTTGTGATTGTGACACTATGCGTCACAGAGCTACAGCGTGGTTTCCTGTGACATGGACAGTAAGCATTGACGTGATGACGTCTCTCTATCTAACCCCGGGACATACCTTGACATCATCGTTTATTCTGAAAAAGAAAATATCCTTAAAAAATACATACCTACCTACCTACCTACCTACATCTGATAAAGTAAGCTGAGATTCATCGTGAAAAGTTTCACCTCGTGTGCGCAGGAATTCAGTCACTCACACAGTCACACATATAAATTCCGCCGAACACACACCCTTCCTCACACGCCAACAGCACACAAGCGCAAAGAGGTGACGTTGAACTTCGCACACACATACAAAATTGCATGCAATTCTCGATCTTATAGCAACGGGGTTGCTCTCAATGTGTCCTACATACCGATCCCTTAGATAACCTCAAAATTTGAGTTTTTGACCCGGACAGATCATGTTATCGACTATGCACAGTTTCCTTTGGACTTGAGCCTTTAGTGTTTCGAAAGATGACGTAGTTTTTCGTTTATATTGTGTGTGTCATTTCTGTGGCGTGGGTGTGTATTGTGGCTTAGATTTGGGACGTTTTCGCCCAATATTCGGTTGTGTCTGGATGTAGACAGTTGTAGGATGTGTTGTGCAGTGCGATCGTCATTTGTCTTCGTCTTATGATAGTGTTGGGACTTGGTTAAGTAAATGATTGGCAGCAGTCGTGGCAGAGAATGAGCGTGAGTACTAACCTATATTTTCATTATTTTTATAGGAAGTGTTAAACTTTTATCAAGTTTTTTCCTGTAATTAAATACAATGGTTTTTAACACAGGGGGGAATATTTTTACCAATTCGTTATTTTTCAAATTATACTCATTGTTAGGCGGAAAAAATACGGGACGAATTTATTTTTCCTCCCTATAAATATGTATAGTTTTCCTCCACCAGCACCTCCCCTTCTCTCATTTCTCCTTTTAAATATTTATTACGTGCTTCCAAATATTCATAGTGATGCGAAACCGGTAATTTAGTATCTATCTATTATCTAATAGTTCAAGGTCACGTTGTCATTCGATCGTGAAAGTTAAATGCATGGGTGGTCATGGTAACCATATGGATTCAATACAAATACACGGATAGGGTAATCAGCTCCGATAATAAACGTTTAATAGAGGTATTAAGATATTGGTTTTTGAAAGTGCTTTTTGGTAATTATTGGCTTTCTATTATTATCTGTGGGGTCACCGGTGTCTGATGGAGTGAAGTTTGTAATAGGTAAATTATTGTGCTAGGGTGAATGTGACTTGTAATTGTTGTGTAAATATAATATTTGGTGAGTGACATAATTAAATATTAATTATTATCCATATCACCGAGGCCACTACTGGTTGCACGGAAGTAATTTAATGACTAAATATAGAAACGATTATGGAATACGCTTATTTATTTATTACTAATGGTCACCATATCATCACGAAAATAAAATTGAAAATAATAAGTCCAACTAACAAATGTCCTAACTTAACAAAGTGCAGGGTTTTCTCTAACTTAATTGACTTATTAGTGCATTTTCCCAGCTTAAACTTGGTTATCTCTGAACTTTTATACTTCTTACGGTAGTTTTTCAAGACTTTTCTTTTATTACCTGACAGCCAAGGAGCGAGGTTGTTTACATAAGTAGGTACTTATAGGTAAAGAGAAAACTACTTACTTATCTAAATGTTTTATTTCTTTTTGTTAATTTGTCGGGACAGCAACAAGAGCCAGCCCAGACATCTTGTAATTACGGGATTGTCACTTATTTTTCATCCACTAATGCTGGATGGAAACCAGTCCTTGATAAATACATTATTACCTCTATTACTAGATCATTTTATGGCTGATTTAGACCCGAGTTTACCAACAGATGGTTAAATTTAAAATAACCGCTTAAACCATTACCAGCTGACTAACAATATTTTGCTGTTTACCACGCACTAACCATTGGACTGGTACTGTAATTGGATGGTTAACTTAAACGACGTGGCCAACTCAGTTAACCATTGGTTTTTGCTTTCTGATTTGAAGTTTTGCATTGTGAATTACTTTTAGTTACAAAATAAAAATGCAAGACGCTTTGAGTTACTTATATCTTTGAAGAGGATATCTAATGTGTTAGACGATTTTGAAGATATAGAAAAAAAAGGGCACTCCTCGTATACGTAAGTATTCCAAACACGGTGCAATTATTTGAAGGAATATGACCAGAAAGGATTTGATAGAAGATTTCGTATATACAAACGTAGCGAGTGCTCTGGAATTACTTGATTTAATTGAAAAGAAGTTAGAATATCCAAGCACGTTTGCAGTGAGTGCCAAAAACTTTAAATTGGTCAGCCAGATGCACCGACGCCAATTTTTTCGGCATTTTTTGTAGCGTCTTTCGGTCATTTTCGACTCACTCATTCAAAAACGTTCGATTATTTAACCGTTGGTTAGAATTTAATAGACAACTCGAAAAAAACGCAGTTTGTTTAAACATATATGTTTAATGCTAAAATAACGGTTACGTAATCAATGGTTATGTTGCAGTTGGTCAACTCGGGACTTACAATTACATTAGTTAAGTTACGAGTTTAGTTTAAGTAGCAAGTTATTGTGTACAAAATGACAGTTTTTCAAAGTGTGGCATATAGTAAGTATGACGTCAAGAGACTTGACTTGCTACTTAACTAATGCAAGTGTAAATAAAGGAATATGCCCACTACACCGTAACATATTTTGTCCGTGCTAGGAACGTGTCAGGCACGAAAAGCAACATGACATAGTGTAGTGAGCAGACTAATATTTATTCATGTTTTGTAAAGTGTCAACTTAACCACTTCAAAATACAAAAAAAGGAAATAAGATGTGCCCCTGTAGACAGACTGTTCAGTATTTTACCTCTGACAGCAGGCAACCAATAGCAACCTTATTGTAGAGAAAATAAAGATCACTGTGATATTGACAGACTTGTTAGTGGCAGCAACCATAAAGCAACCTTACTCCAATGAGCACAAAGATGAGTTTGATTTTGACAGTGACGCAAATTCAAAGGTAAAATAAATTTAAACGGACTGCTATATTACCAGCTACAGCATGAAAAATTTAGTTCCTTAGTACGACTATTTATAATAACAATAATAAATTGATACTTAATTTATTTATTTATTTTAAAAAAATCACTTCAAGTTACAAGCATCAGTGTAGCCCTGGCTTGTACTAGGAGTTCCTGTATCAAAAGACCCAAAACACAACATCTTTATAACAAAACATCAACATTTAATGAATGAACACAAACCATGGTTAAATAAATTAGCCATTAAAATAACACAATAGGTAGGTACCGCAACTTAAATGTTCACTATCATAAAATAAAACAATAATTACGACGGATGTAAGCCAATTGATATCACGAACTACAATTGTCTCATAATAATAATATTTTATTATATCTACCCATTTCAACAATATAAAAGTAAATAGGTACTCGTCATCCATGTCAATGTCAACATGTTCCACAGATCTACAAAAGAATACAGAAATGGCGGTTACATCTCTCAAAAAAAAAAACAACCAACTTCCTTAAATTTCGGAAATTCGTGTCTTAGTTTTTGTATTCTTGTTTTTTTTTGCCACCGACTTCCGAAATAAGAGTAATTTTTCACTTTGTAGTATTTTTTGGTTACTTTTTATTTTATTTTTTCAATTGAACATTAATCACATAAGTATCTAGAACCCTCCGTGCCTCGGAATAGTCCCGGCTATCATTCGTATTTTGTTGGACGTTACGGAAAGTCGGAAGTCCAAAAGTCTAAAAGTCTGACAACTAGTTTTACCAAAGTGTACCGTGTAACCCAGTAACTGGGCTGTGGAGGTCAGATAGGCAATCACTCCAAGTAAAATACAAAATTCAGCCGAATCCGGTTAGTCTGGAAGCCGACCCCCACATACCTAGTTGGGAAAAGGCTGGGCAGATTGATATTGTGACATTGAGCTGCTGTTCTTTGCAGTGTACTATCAGAGACATCCATATCTATACCTCAAGGACTAATTTGGCTTGCAGCGCTCGGCCGCTAGGCGGTAGCAGGCGGTTAACAGATGTGGTCATCGTGTTCACGGGACTTTGTTTTCAAACTGTTGATATAGATATGGATCCATTTTTAGCAGTCGTCTGGAGTGGTAGGATCATCATCATCATCATCATTTCAGCCGGAAGACGTCCATTGCTGGACATAGGCCTCCCCCAATTTGGGGGGCTTGCCATAATCGCCACGCTTGGCAGGCGGGTTGGCGATCGCAGTATGGTGGTAAAATGCATAGAGAACGCTGCTGCCCATTCTCTGGTAGTAAGTAGTGTTGTGTAGTGTTCCGGAGTGGTGGGATGAACTCAGAATAATACATTGCGTCGGGAACCTTCCTCCATATAACCGATATATCACGTATGTAACCGATATTATTCACACATTGTGTCATCTGAGAGGCTGGCAGCTTCGCTTGCTTTTACGTGTAAGTGCTCCCTCCCTCCATTTATTTATTTCGATTCCTCTGGCCCGTCCATTTCGACCTCGGTTAACGACAGTGCCAATCGTAAAACATCCCATTGCAAAGGTTAGGTTAGATTACAAAGCGTGTTTATTGCCATGAAGCACTTTCAACCATTTTGTTAGACACGCAATGTAAACGTTTTCATCATAAACGGTTATTGCTTTAGGGAAATGCTTTCATAGATTCTACTATTTTTTTTGTTCGAAGCATTTTAATCTGTAGGTAACTAACCTATAACTGACTAAAAGAAGTTTAATAAGTGTATTACTTATTGTGTCCTTAGCCTTGAATAAATTTCAAAATGCTGGAATGTGTAGGTATATGAACTTAATTCAAAAGTAAATAACCAAACTATTGATGCAATACTGGATATCCGATGAGATCTCGTAAAGCCACGAAAATCTGTAAATAAACGGGTGACTGAATTTACAATTCAAATCAAATTATAGGAAGGAATAATTGTATAGAACATTCCCTTCGCGGCTTTCAATTTGAAATCCTTCAGGCCACAGAACACGGAGACACCTCAGCGACAACCGCTAGACGCGGCACTTTTCATACAAATCAAGTGTGTCATTGAACGTCACCGGATACTCATAGAAACAGACGGCTCGTGATAATTCTAAGGTACGACATTTACGTCATTTTGCCGTAAAACCAACCAATATAACTCTTATCTCATTGTATTTTGGTATCAATTAGGATGAATGCAAACAGTTTGATCTAAATCTTGGCATGCATCCAATTTATAACTGGTTATAGGTATATTGTTGTTGATTGGTTTCACGTCAAAATTGATCATTCCTATTTGACTATGAATGTATTACACACAATGTAAGTGACAGATAGGTTGGGCTCAGTTGCGCCAAATTCGGACAAGAATATTCTTCGTTAAGGGGAACCTAGTCGCGGGCTCGAACTCACTGGTGGGCCTGGCTATAAATCACGCTGTCACACCAGGCTTCGTGTCCGACAGAGATAGTATCATTGATGAGCAGTTAGACGCTAGTCTACACGCACAACGTTATTGAGTGAGATGCAGGATCATTTGAAAAAATTAAGAAAAGTTCTTTGGAAGACCGGGTTTTATGAAAAAGCCAATGCATAAATCAATGACCAATAAAGTTTATTGAACTTTTCGATAATTGAACTTTGTCGGTACCGACTTGGTTTTGGACATTTTACACTTCTTTTATTACTTAAACACGCCCAACGTTAAGTAAAATTAGCAAGAAAAACGAATCTTTGTTGGCTCCAAATTTTTTAATGGGTTTTTATTTTAGTATTCTATTTCCGTACAGGTAATATTAATAATAAGACAAAACGATAGCATATTTTACTTTGGATGTGCCATGTCAGACAGTGGAGTAAAACACTCTCGAAGTTTGTATGCAAAAAATGTGGACTAAGTTCACCTTAAGGTGTCTCTAGTCGCTGTCGGCGGCCATCCCAGCTGTACTTCACTCTTATCGTAATAACGTTCATGAAATATTATGTAGCTAAATACGTTTTGTCTAGGCGGATTATCCAAGCTTAAAATTAAGCGTCTTTCAAATTCTCGGAAGATAAGTAGGATTTTCGGGAAAATCTGTCACAATGTCACATTAATAGCTAAAGATTTAATAAACTCCACAGCGAGGGGTGCCTGTAGATTTTATTACCTCCAACCAACCCGTGTTTGAACATACGAACATCGTGTCTTTTTTTGTTCAAAAGATAAAAGATGCATTCATATTCAATTATCTTCCCTTTCAAAGTAGGTCACTCAAGCCGATCTGAAGAGATAATTTCAAAAACGTCAGAATACAGGACTAAAAGTACTGAGGGGACTTCTTGGATTATTTTTTAAACGTCGTTTTCTGTGTTTGTTCGCAGTTATTTTATCTCTGAATTTGCGTCACTGTCCAAACGAAAGTGATCTTTATTTTTATTAAAATAAGGTTTCTGTTGGGTTTTTGCCACGGACTCTACTGTCTAATTCACAGTGATATTTATTTCCGTTACAATAAGGTTATAGTTAGGTTGCACGTGTCAGAGGTAAAAGGTTTTTGACATTGACTGTTGTAGATTCTGACTGTTCTTTACTATACGGGAATTGACTTTCTGCAGGCTTAGCACGAGCACCGATTTGTCGACGGAAGAATAGACATGACTAGTAACTAAATTATGTACAATATGAGAAGATAGCTATGTTTTTCTATTAATTATCACAGTTATGCGTTCTAAACGAATCATGATTTTGTAGATAATCGTAAGTATATACTTTATTTATTTATTTAACCATTTATGCACACACATATAATATTCTTCTGAAATAGTCTACATGTATAAGGACCTAGACAAAGACCGTTAGAAACGAAAGACAAAATGACAGATGGTAGAAGGATATCTACGGTGCGATGTGTAAAATGGAGAAACGAAATGTGACTTTGTATAGAAAAAGAACTGTCTATTCTTCGTAGAAATAGAAAGCGTCATGCTAAGCCTATTGATGGCTATTTCTCATATCTCCATCTATCACGTTTGATTTTAATTACTATCTGTCTTGACTGCCTAGTTGGTCTAGTGGTCTGCTGAGTATGAGGTCCTGGTTTCGTCTCCGAGGTCGGGGAAAGTGTTATCACTTTTTTCTATCTGGAATTTCTGAGTAGCAGCCTGGAGTCTGGATCTGTGCCTGGTTGATGGCTACAGACTCGCCCTCTACCTATTACATGAGACTTAGACGTAACTATTGAAATGATACCTACTAGAGTTACACCTCTGCCCAACCGTTCGGAGGAACAAGCCGTGATGTTATGTTTTATTATCTATCTTCATATTATTCAACCAACTTACAAAAAAAGAAACTAAAATTAAACTCAACACATGATTTAAAACACTGGTATCTGGTAACTCGTAGTCTCTGAAATAACAGAAAGTACAATCACCAATCACAGTCACTCAGAAACACACACATACACACACACAAACCCACACAAGAGCGAACATGCACTAAATTCTATTAAGGTGAACCTAGTCCACATTTTTTGCATACAAACTTCGGGAGTGTTTTGCTCCACTGTCTGACATGGCACATCCAAAGTAAAATTTGATATCGTTTTGTCGTATTATTAATATTATTTTTATGGAAACAGAATACTAAAATAAAAACCCATTAAAAAGTTAGTAGCCAACAAATATTCGTTTTTCTTGCTAATTTTAACTTTTTAACTTTGAGCGTGTTTATGTAATAAAAGACGTGTAAAATCTCCAAAACCAAGTTGATACCGACAAAGTTCAATTATCGAAAAATTCAATAAACTTTATTGGTCATTGATTTATGCATGGGCTTTTTCATAAAACCCGATCTTCCACAGGACTTTTCTTAATTTTTTCGCGAATTTTTTACTATTAATGATCCTGCATCTCACTCAATAACGTTGTGCGTGTAGACTATCGTCTAACTGCTCATCACTGATACTATCTCTTTCGGACGCGAAGCCTGGTGAGACAGCGTGATTTTTAGCCAGGCCCACCAGTGAGTTCGAGCCCGCGACTAGATTCCCCTTAATATTAATTTTTAATTTTTGTTAATGTTCCACAAAAGGGTGAAGACACTGACTCCTGTAACACAGGTACATACTCTACCTACCACCTAGCTCAAGAGTCAGGGCTTCAATTGATTGTCACAGCTTATCTATATCAATAAAACATTTTATTATTATTCAGATACGTAACTCTAAAAATAAGAAGACGAAAATTAACTCTCCTAAACACACATTCCTATGTAACCGCAGCCGAACTTCTAAGGCCTAACTAACACAAGATACCTCAATAAATATTCTAGGGAGCTACTGCCCCTAACACACGTTCAAACAAGGGTCGTGTCTTTCCAAACAATTTACGAGGTCAGCAGGGCCCGTGGAAACATCTTACGTAAGCCCAATAGTGGACAAAGAATGATAGATGAATCAGACATGACATGTTTTCTTCAGTGCTTTTGTTGGGTAATATAATAGATTTTTGGTGGAATGATAGGTACATAATTATGTTATTTCTATACTAATAATATTTATCTACTTCTCTATTTATAGATGTGGAATTTTGTGTCTTTGTTGCTCCATTAATTAATTTTCTCTTTCTATTTTTTCCCCTTGAGTTTGTTTCGCTATTTCTTCTCACGGGTCGTCAGATAGGAAATTATTAGACGTGTAAAAGTGATTCCGATATTCTATTTACAGAAAAAAAAACTATTTAATTTATTTTTTCTCGATATCGCTCTTCTTTTCAACAATTCTTGTGGACATAGGAGATATCTTAGAGGTCCTGCCATCTTCTAAGCGGAATGCAACGAGTCTAGCCTTGTCAGGGCTCCAATTTTGTGCTATGTCGCCCAGAGTTTTGGCCAGCATTTGGCAGACGTCACATGCCCAGTTTGGACACGACTTTTAGTTTTGAAATGTTTATGCAACATAGACAATTTGCGTTTTGGAACACAGTTTCGAACTCTATCCGTCACAAAATAAGGTTTTTATTTATACATCGAGCCTTTATTTGAAATAAGAACCTTACAGAATTCGAAATACAGTTCCTTTTTTACAAAACTAACCACTTAACTGCCTACACCTAACCACCGGTCTTACGTAGTCAATTTTATACTTTGTTTAACTTTACTAAAGCAACTTTAATAAAGTTCGAAATACAAAAAACTGTCTCGAAGTTTTTGTGTTTTGTAATAAGATGTAATTTCATCCCAATGACATGAGTCAAACCGCGAACAACCGTTTGTTAATATTGCGTTATTATCATCATAGTATATAAATTCACAACATTTTCCCTAGAGGGTCGGCGAAATTACTGAATGGCACGCGCGTAGTACGATGACCCCATGAATGGGGGTCGGCCTAATTCATGTAACTTTTTATTTATTCATAAAAATATGGGTGTCAGGTCACGACTTCACGAGTGTCATGTCGAGTATTTTTATTTTCTTCCTCGTTTAAACATTTGTCGCGCTTTGACGCTTATCTTTGGCAATATTTGGAAAGTTTTTTTCCTTCTCTTGGTAAAATAACTGAAATCTATTCCAATAGTGTTATTAGTATTAATAGGTACCTATCTGATGAAAATAAAAACGCTTTTCAGATGAAGGGTATGAGTAATACATTAATCTGTATTTAGAAGATTTGTATAAAAATCGTGTGCGTTAGTGATACACAACGCCTTGAATGCAATGGGCATGGTGTACCATTTTTGATACACATTGAATAAACAAGTGTGTGTAAAAATGATACACGGGCGCCGAAGGTGTTAAGCCCCTGTGGCACTGGTTTAAAGTGTTGCATTGGGTGGCGTGGACTTTTTTTTTTTGGTGGGAAATCATCAAATTATTTCTCCCGCTCTGGGTGGAACAGGAAGGCGTGTCAGACTTTTATTGAGTAAAACCCACCCGTATGCCCTCAGTTGTCTGTGTGCCAGGGGCCACGGTATCTCATTCGAACAACCCGCAACCCTGGCAGTTGGGTGGCGTGGCTCATCCTGTAACTTCGCCCTGTCAATGCGGCTGTCAAAATGAAAGCCATTACTTTTGATAGTGTTGTTTACCTCGCTTGTTATCAAAGTCTACAAGTTTTACCCCGCTAGTTTGATATACCTAGTCCTTAGTGATGGTATTTGCGTGATAATAGTGGCCTGAAATTCAAGTGGATTACATAATAACTAATATTAATTTATCTTATCAATAAAATATGAACTCAATATATCATTGGAATATCTAGCCTACCATCGCCAACGATAATATTAATACATTCTTTTCATTAATTTCGGTTGGGGTTCTTTAATCCGATTTAATAAATAAGTAATGATACCATAGGTAGTCGTCAATAAAAATCCTAAAAACACACAAAACACAAAACCACAAAACAAAACTTTAATCAAAATCAAAAGTAATTTATTCAAACTAGGCCTGGTGTCAGCACTTTTTGAAAGTCGTCTTTCGTCGTGAATAAAAATTTATTCACGAATTGTTTATTCAGAATTTCCTGCGCCCCGCGGGGTTCACTCGCATAAGTCTCGATCCCGTAGGAATATCGGGATTAACTGTATTATTTATTCTAAATCCTAATCCAGGTTATGTTCTACCCATGTGCCAAAGGGCTTTAAACCTATTGACCTCTCCTTGGTCCGCCATAATTGCGTAGATGGCGGCATCATGAAGGGTTTTGTTACAGCCCTGAACAACGCTTGAAGTAGGTACAGCAACAGCCATTAAAAAGTTTAATTACTTACATGAGACAAAAATAATAGTTTAAAAAACTAAAAAACACGCTTTAAAAACCAAACTAAAAAAGGAGAAAATAATTTAATTCAATTAAAAAGCGTGGGGTAGGTACTTTTTGAGGTATTTTTATAATCAATTAATGTCAAGCACCCCACGCTTTTTAATTGAATTAAATTATTTTCTCCTTTTTTAGTTTGGTTTTTAAAGCGTGTTTTTTAGTTTTTTTAAACTATTATTTATTTTCTATTTTTTAGTTCTGCTAACTACAAAAACGTGTTTTTTTTCTCAATTTTTTTTTAAATTATTGAATTGTCATCGGTCCTCAACAAGTTTACAAAGTATCAATGAAATCTGACCTTTTAGAGTGGGTCAAAATCGCGCTCAAAGGAGTTGGTTACATACAAACATACAAACAAACATACAAGTGAAGCTAATATAAAGCGTGTAAAAAGAAAATAAGGAAAAACAATTTTCTTTATTTTCCCACAGAATAATTCAAAGAAGACTTTCAAGACATAATTATTAAATGTGAGGCACACAAAATGTGATTACCTTCCGTTGAGTTATTTACTTTTTCCTTATGTATACAAAGCTTATAGTACCTACAATAATAATTAGGTTGTACTTACATACGTAATATCTGCGAATAATGTTCGACATTAATGTTGAAGCTATTTCTCGAACCAATTGAGGGTGAAATGACGCTCGCTCGACGCGTGGAATTCGATTCCGTGCTATTAAACACCAATTGCGAACCAATAAATAGGTATGTGGAGTAGTTCAGATACTTACAGTGTGAAATACAGATATACAGGAAAAGTTTTTATTCAGTGCGCAAATTGTAACCATGAATTCAGCATATCATTCTAGACCCCCAGCGTAGAAATTTTTCGTCGGTAATACAAAAAAAAAATCTGCTGTTTCATAGAAAGTGCAATATACCTACGCGGTCAAAATGTATGGAACAGCTGATTTTTTTTGTTGTAAAACCGACAAAAAATTTTGCACTGGGGGGTCTAGAATGATATGCTGAATTCATGGTTACAGTTTGCGCACTGGATAAAAACTTTTCCTGTATTCAAGTAGCTCTTCAAATTTCTTAGATATTACGTGTATGGTAACAGTATGAAATGGTTTATTCGTGTTTTTTTTTAATTTATTTAATAATTGGCGACATTTTGCGCCCCCCTTCAATAGGCGCCCAGGACTCTCGCCCTGCCTGCCCCACCCTAGTTACGCCACTGTGCTATTCCAGCCGACTGCTATACCTATTGGATATTAAACACTGCAATGCACGGTAAATGGCCAGCTCAGAATGTTACAATATCAATGTGTCCAGCCTTTTCTCAACTAGGTAGGTATTTATGTTTGGGGCCCAGCTTCCATTATTATCAGATGCAGCTGCATACCAGTATTAAACATGGATAGTCTGCCTATGTTACCTACACAACCCAGTTAGGGGGCGTCCATTAATTACGTGAGTAAATTTTGGCGATTTTTCGACCCCCACCCCCGCTCTTGTGAGATGTTGTGAGATTTGGCTCGACCCTCCCCCCTTCCCCATAATCTCACGTGAGATATCTCAAATACGTGGTTTTAGTGTAAAAACGTTAATCTGTGCTTATTTGCGTTGGTTTATGCATTGCATTTGGCTGACTTGGCTGGGCGGTGGCGGTTTAACCATCGAGGAAGTACTGTACTACTTTGTGGCATTCGCATAACTGCGATAAATATTATTTTGTAAGATTTTGCCATATGGGTGGAAAAACATGTTTCACATGATTTAACCCGGTTATCTCGTAATGTTACATTGTTTCTTTGCGGGAAAAAATATAAATTACGTGATATTTACCAAGACCCCCCCTCTCCCCCACGTGAGATTGAGTGAGATTCGACTCGACCCCCTCCCACCCCTAAACACCTCACGTAATTAATGGACGCCCCCTTACTGGATAACACTATACCCCTTGGCAACTAGGTTCTATCAATTAAAATTGTTGCGGGAATACTTGTGGTGATATAATAGTCACACTTTGTCTACATTTATTTTTACGGGGCCAATTACCTAGGCAAGGTAGTAGTGATTGACCCCGTAAAAAGTAATTTAAATTTTCCTCACGTAGGTACCGTCGTAATTAAGTAGGTAGGTAATTGAGGACGGATTTCCTTAAAATCTCGTCAAGGTTTTTTGCCGTAATTCGCTTCGCTCGAAGTTTGGGAAATATAATCAGAACCTTAAATATTATATGCGACGTATTTTTGATGATGTTTACTTCCTATTTCTATAAACGACTTATACTATTTTACAGCAATATTATCAATATCAGAAAGTAACAGTACGAGGAGCTTGTGGCTAAGTAATAACAGCCGCTCGGGTCAATCGACTAGGTTAAGCTTCGCAATCTGCGGTTGGTCCGTGGATGGGTAACCATCTTTACATATCAAGACCCCTCCGTGCCTCGGAAAGCATGGGTTCCGGCTGTAATTCGTGGATCTTTGACAGTCGTTACGGGTCGTCAGAAGCCCGAAAGTTGACAACCAGTCTTACCAAGGGATGTTTTATTACTCAGTAAGTGGTATGTAGAGGTCAGATAGGCAGTCGGTCCATGTAAAATTATGGCAATTAGCTGCATCCGGTTACACTGGAAGCCGACCCCAACATAGCAGTGGAGAAAACACCATATAACACGATTACTACCGGCTTCCCTTCGGGGATTCGTACCTATCGGTAACTCTATCGCTATTATTAATACAAAAATAGCACTTCAATAGTGGCTACTATTGTCAAAAAATATAGTTACACTACGGGTATTTAATGCACCGTAACATTCAAATAATAAAAACAGTTATTTTTAGCTTTGTATGACAACAAAAAAAAATGTTCTTAATGAACCCGGCGCCAAAACATAATCGGGAACTTAAAATCATACAACAGCGATCCGGATCCAGCGATATGGAAGAGTGCAAGTCGCTGTAAAACGGGTTATGACAGAGACAGAAATAGAAAAATGCTTCAGAGAGAACAAGATGAAGGAATATTACACATTTTATTTAGTTTTCAGCTGTTCAATTTTATTGTATGTAATTCTTTACATTCCTATAATAATTAATAAGTCCGTAAGTTAAAGCCAATTTCGCTTCGGCTTCTCTCTTAGAAAAATTTACACCTCGCCGCTGCAACATACCCAACGGGAAAGGCTAGGCTGATGATGATGTAAGAACGTAACACGTTATGTTCCACGCGCGCCTCAAAGAGATATCAGCATCAACTGATGGGGCCGATGCCTGCCAGGGGTGCGGGTTGTTCGAAAGAGATACCGCGGCCCCTGGCACACAGGCAACTGAGGGAACGGGTTTTAGTCATCAAAAGTCTGACACGCCCTCCTGCACCACCCAGAGTGGGAGAGGTTATTTGATGATTTCCCTCCCAAAAAAAATAAAAACACATAACATAACATCACGCCTTCATTTCCCGAAGGTTTAAGCAGAGGTGTAACTTATAGTACACCCACATCTTGACAGTTAAGATCCTAAAAGAAAAGAAGAAAAATACATAAATAAATTATTTTAAAAAAAAACAAAAAATATCTTTGTTGTTCAAGAGAGCAGTACAAATTAAAATAGGACTAGCCTCCACACTAGGATTCCCTGTGTCGTGGTGACTAGTCTCCTTCGTCTTACAAACATAGTAGGTAGGCACGTACGGTGACGTCGATTGGTAAGATTTGTGAGGTGACAATAATCGAATGATATCTCATACAGTAAATTAACCTTGAATTATGAGATGAATTAAAGTGCATTAAATTTAAACGTGTGTAGTGTATTATGTACGTGGAAGGCGAGTGTGATGAACAGAGATCGGATATTCGGATGCATATTCATCTAAAGTTGAGATGTTAGCTAACATAAAATGCGCTTTTGTATCGAAAGAGTCTTAATTTAGGTAAGTAATTTGTTTATTTTCCACCCCTCCTCCAGTAGATACACATATTTGTATCGGGTTAAACATTAATTTTAAATTAATACACATCTGAACAGTTATGCAATCCAAGAATCCCGGGGTTTTTAATAAATATTACAAATAATTTATAAAGCCGCTTCCATACTTTCATAGCTAAAAATTATCCGAATATCCGATCTCTGGTGATGAATGAGTGAGTTAAGCTGGGTCTGGACCAAACAAAGACAATCAGACCACGAGCATTTCTTTCCTGTCATCCCAAACATTTCTGTAGGCTTGGATAAAACTCACGAAAGAATACTCTCACTCATCACAATTCCGGATGAAAATGGACTGCGGATAACATGAGATAACTTTTACGATTGGGTTAGTAATGTCAAAGAAATGGGTGTCCATTTCACACACAAATGTTCCAACTTTTATATGAAGGATGGCTTGTACGACATTATCATGTATCTCTCTACGCCTACTAATAAAAAAAGCAGAATAGTTCGTTTGTTTTTTTGTTTCGATGCGCTAACCTCGGGAAGTCGATTTTTCGAAATTACTTTTTCTTTTGATAGCCTAATATTTGAGGAAGGTATAAGGCTACGGCTAGGTAGGGGGCAAGGCTATTTTAGATCACGCTACAATCCTACAGAGTCGAGCAAAATTAAAAAAAAATGAGACAAAAAATACAACCGACTTCCAAAAAACACTACATAGTGAAAGATAACTTTAATTTCGGAAGCCGTTGACTTTGGATATGAACTTTAATTTAAAATTAATTAATTTTAATTTTAAATTTTGCGATTTTGCGAGTGCGTTTCGATTTTGTTAAATTGTGTTATTATAAGCTAGCAAAATAATTGATGATGAATTGGTGATACAACGGAACGATTTATTATTAATGTGACAAATAGTTCATCAGATTCAGAATAGAGCCTATTATTAAATGACTATAAATAATATGATTTTACATTTGAAATAAAAGGTTTCGCATCTATGAGTCACGTGTTTTTTTTTGTTTACCTTTATATAACTAGCTAAACCTATGGAGTATAGTTGCTTAATATTTTAAACTACAGAAAGCTATGTTCTACGACGAATAACTCCTTTGCTTCGTTCTCATTCATGCATATTTTATACGCGCGCCGATGGTATTTAGAATTGTCGATAACATTATGTGCTAATGTGCTCTTAGCATTCCCGGGAGGCTATTGGTAGGTACTAGGCACGAAATTAGTAAACAACGCGATTTAAAATTTCATAGGCATTTATCGTTGCATTGCACTTATCAATTTAGTTTGAGGAACTCGTGGCTATAAATAATAACAACAGCAGGGGTCAATCGACGGTAAAGCTACGCTTGCTGCAGTCAGTTCGTGGATAGGTGACCATACATTGACAGTCGTTACGTGCTGTCGGAAACCCAAAAGTCTGATAACCAATGTTACCAACGGGTAACGTGTTACCCAACTGGATTGTGGAGGATAGATAGGCAGTTGCTCCATGTAAAATACTGGTAGGTATCCAGCTGCATACGGTTAGACTGGAAGCCGAATCCAACTTTTTTCCAGCTGCAATACCTACCCACATATAAGCTCAAGGCGGGACAGTGTTGCCTAGATAAAAAAGATGTGTTAAAAGATGGTGTGTTGTGTGTCGTAAGCACACAACACGTCACACGATAGAAAATAGAAGTGAAACTCACGATTGGAGCCAAGTAGGTATACCCGATTCAACGTCACCCACCCGAGATTGACGGTTCATTTCGTTCACTGTTCAGAAGGAGCGTGACGAGCGCCTTAAGAAGTTTCCGCTTCAAAATAAAAAGATTATATATTATTACCCCATTTATTATAGCTTTAGAAAAAAGAGGCTCGTAGAAGCAGGAGTGCAAAACATTTTATTTTAAAGTTAAGTTCTAACTTTTTTTGGTAGATTTAAGACAGTACAATAAATACTGACATAAACGAAGTAAAAGTAATTTTTATTTTAAATAATGTTCTATTTATAATAACATCTTCATCATACATTACAAACCTACAACAAAACGATTGAATGAAACAAACAATCACATGATGATTTAAATCTAATTAAGATTATAAGGATTTTTTTTTTTTACAGTACTTTATTTTAAATAACAACTTACGACCCACAATACGTTGGTAAAACTTCGTCGTCATCAGCTAATTTAGTTACTCGATGTTCACTCCTGCTTCTTTTAGGTTTTTAGCATTGACACTTTTTTTTTTGGCATTAATCGTAACTGCAACACGTTTAATGTAATTTTTTTACGAAGTGTACATTAAAAATAACCTTTTTTAACTTCTGTCTAATGCTATTGTAAATGGAGTATAGGTACATTAAAATCCCATAAAAACCACAAATCATCTAAAATTGCAAAACCTACAGAAAAGGAATCGATACAGTCAATCTACAGAATTACTTTGCCAGCGGTCCCCTCTTCACCCTCACCAGTTGAATGCGACATTGACCCAATTCTACGAGGGGAGACAGGGGAACACTCGGCCCGTGCCAAAAATGAAATTTTATGGAAATGTCGTTTCCTTTTTACTTTACATGCATATTGGGTGGATAATGAAATCAGGCCTATCAGAGTTTAGTGAAGGGGCGTAAACTAGTTGAATACGGAATGAGAGAACGATTTTTTTGAATTTGAATTTTATTAGCGTTTATTTTTTATCCTGCTTATGGAAAATTCGTTTTAGTAACCCGCGAAATTCAAATTTTCTTTCCTTTTTTAACAATTTGCAGCAGGCTTAGCACAAGCACCGATTTGTCGACGGAAGAATAGACATGACTATTAACTAAATTATGTACAATAGGAGAAGATAACTATGTTCTTCTATTAATCATCACACTTATGCGTTCTAAACGTATCATGATTTTGTAGATAACCGTATAAAGGTACTTTGTGGCCGTCGAGTAGAAAGTTTATTGTTAGTGTGATTTTGACAGTTTGGGAAGAAATATTCTTCTGAAATAGTCTACATATATAAGGTCCTAGACAAAGATCGTTAGAAACGAAAGACAAAATGACAGATAGTAAAAGTATATCTACGGTGCGATGTCAAAAATGGATAAACGAAATATCACTTTGTATAGAAAAAGCACTGTCTATTCTTCGTAGAAATAGAAAGCGTCATGCTAAGCTTGCTGGTCAGTGTAAGGTTGTATGTTTACTATAATATGATTCACAACTGTAACACATACAAATACATCATCTATGAAAATTTCAACTATCTAACTATCACGGTTCATAAGATACAGCCTGGTGACAGACGGACAGACAGACAGACGGACGGACAGCGGAGTCTTGTTCCGTAACATTTTATTTGTTTTAGGCAGATACATTTATACGTAGATAAGTATAAACGGTAAGTACCAAGTTGTACTTTCAATGATAACCTGACATCTTGTAGAAATATCTTGAACTAAACGTTGCGAAGCTTGTGAACCGTAGCGACACAGGCGACAGCCTGAATTTCAGCGAACATTTTCACTGAAACTTTGAGACGAGTTTCCGAGATCGCATGATAGATGGCGTTAGTGTAGAATCTGCTTGCAGAAATATAGGAAGGTTGTTCTTCTAATGGAAATGTGTATAAAATAGAAATATTTGATCATCGTGTTTGCCTCCAGTATATGGGGTACTCAGAACAGGCTTAAATAAATTAAATATGCTTTAAAATAACTGTACAGTCAAGCAAGAAGAAGAAGCAAGTGTAGAAATAGGTAAGAAGGTATTCGTTACTGGTCGGAACACCTGTGTCTAAACTGTACTATCATATAATACCTAAAGCCAAACAGTTTTTTTGTTTATTTAAACGCGCTAATCTCTGGACCTATAGTTGGATTTGATTTTTTTTTTTCATTTGTAAGCTCAATTAGCTATTATAGGCTATTTTATAATACTTAGGTATATTACCTAACTATAGGATATTTAACAGCATGTTACGACCCGAGGAAGAACGCTAAGCGAATACACAGTAAAAGCGTGGGTGGGCGATGCGATGTGACGTGATGGGTCGGGATCCGATGCGATGTGCCGAGATGGGTCGTGGTCCGATGCGATGTGACGAGATGGGTCGGGGTCCGATAATTCCGAAAGGGAAGCTATTGATAAAGTAAAGTGAATAATCAGTTATAATATATGTCTATTGGAAAAAAAAAACTTTTCAAGCCCGCCCAAGCTATAGGACAGACAAAAACTTATAATGGGCAAATAAAAATTTCCGTAGGTAGGTAACTACTTAGTGAGAGAAAGATTTAGACTTAATTTCTCAATTTCTCTAACTTAAAATAAGCAATGAATGTAGGTATTTATGGTTCCGAATGTTCCGACATAAAGGTCGGGATATTAATATTATTTTAATGGCTAATTACAAAAAAGCTTATTGATATAACAATAACTGGTTAAAGTAGGACCTACTTATCGCAAAAAGGTCAATTTTAAAAGGGTCTATTAATATCTGTAGATGAATTTATAACAAAGAAGGTTAAAAAAATATTTATTGAGAGTAAGTCACTATTTATTTAAAATCATAAAAGGTTTTATGATAAAACGGTACCCTTTCACGTTAAGGATCTATTTGGATTGCGAAATATCTCGCTATCCTTTTATTAAAATTAATCGGTCGGTCGGTCGGTAATTAATTAGTCGGTACTAGAAATGTGCTTAGTTAAGTTACCCACCAAGGTTCAAATTTAGATATGTAGTAATCTATAATAGATAAAATGGTGTATGGATTAGATACAGAAGTAGTATTATCATATTTACTAAGTCTTTAAAATACGTTTCAAATGCAATGATCCGCTTTATAATAAACGTCGCGTTTATAAAATCTTTTTTAATAAATATTTAAAGTAAGGTTAGTGGCGGCATCTACATCGCCACATGCGAACTACGCAACACTGACGTCACACCAAATCCTGCATCGCGCAAGCAGAGTTTACAGCACAACTAGCATATTTAGGTACTTATATAATATGCTCGATACACGGTAAACAACCTCATTCGTCGGGCAGCAGCCCACAACACTCGTCTGCTCGGAGAATCCTCCCTTTTCTCTGGAGGATGAGTGGACTTTACACCCTGTTCGTCATTATTTATTTATTTATTCGTAGATATATTGTCTTAACAAGTTCGTTTATTTGTATCATTAAACCAGAGATGGTTTGTATTGATACTCACATTCACTAGTTCGATAACATTGCTTAATCACTAATGTGTTGATTCACTATTATGTAAACAATGTAGGTACATTCAAAATAATTTGTACGTAAAAACTACGATAGCCGTAAACATCTATTAGTATTGTACCCTACCTACGTGAGTCACATGCAATGTTTATGAAGAACGATTCCAGTCAATCTCAAAATTCCTATACAGGTTGCTTTTAATTTTTGTTTAGGATTTTTTTTATTTTTTTATTTATTAGACTAAGTTATGTGTTAGTTATAAATGTTATAATAATATTTTTTGTATTTTTGCTTATAATTTTTCAGGTTTATTTCGGTTTTAATAGACTTTGGTATTTCATACATTATGGTGGGAATTAAAAATTTTACTGTTCGCCTGCCATAATAATTTCTAACTTGAGGTACTGTTAATTTATTTTGGGTTATACTTCTTGTGATTATTTTATGTGTAACAGGTATTTGAGTGCTTTTGTTATTAAATTGCTCAATTAGTAGGGCCATTTTGAGTCTGGTCTGTACTGGCAAAATTTTACAATATTTAAATAGTTCGATAACGTTATCTTTATATTTATGTTTTATTTTTCTGGGTACGATGAGTTTTAGTAGTCTTACTTGTAGATTGGAAATTTTTTCAGTATATGTTTTAAATGTTCGCCCGTAGCTCGTAAGTCCGTATGTTAAAATTGATTCTGCTAATGCAATGTACATGTTGAGAAGCAATTTGGATGGAACTTTAGGTTTTAAAATGTAGAACTTTGCCAGTATAGCCCGCAACTTGTCACAGACTGAGTCCACGTGAAAAGTCCAGCTAAAGCGATTGTCCACGACTAATCCAAGATAGGTGTGGTGCGTTACTTGATCAATTGCCTCACATCGACATGTGCCTGACATAGTGGAGTGAAGACAATTGTGACCGTGTGCGATTATCTTAAAAGAAGTAATCTGCTTTAGGTGACTAGAGTGGACATGAACGATTTTGGTTTTACTTGCGTTGAGAACCAGGCCAGCATCATGTGCCCATTTGGATACTTGAGTAAAATCTTCCTGTAACCATTGAGCTGCTACTTTTACGTCTCTGTGGGAAGCTACAAGACACGTATCATCTGCATATTGATAAACAGAACAGTGATTGACCACATGTTCCATGTCGTTAACATATGTCAGATAGTGTAGGGGTCCAAGTACTGAACCTTGGGCTGTTCCTTCGGTGACTTCATGCATCTATAGTGTTATCTTAACATGTTTGAATCCTAATAAAGGTTGTCTAAATCTATTACAAGGTGACACCGTGACAATTAATTAATATTGAAATAAACAACTGTAACAATTAAAAAAAAACAAGTTTGTAGCTCAGATATGTACCTACACCGAAAGGGCTATGCTTGGAGTATCCCTAAGCGATCGAATCAGATATGAAGAGATCCGTAGGAGAACTAAGGTAACCGACATAGGCCGAAGAATTGCCAGACTTAAGTGGCATTGGGTAAGGCACAAAGCTCGCTGAACATCTGTTCAGCAAGCGAAGGCATAGCGGTGGAAGGCCTCCCATAATGTGGACCGAAGTCCTGGTAAAAACCGCAGGAATCTGCTGGATTTGAGAAGCACAGAACCGGTAGAAGCGGTGGTGTTTGGGGGAGGCCTGTGTCCAGCACTGGACGTTTTCGGTCTGAAATGATGATGATAATGACGAGGAACAAGAATGACCAGTGAACAAGATGATATTGGGGCTGACTGCAGGCCGAGCTGGGGGTATTAAAGTACCTACCATAATTCGATATTACATGATAATGCACCTATATTATCGGCTGTTTCCTACTGCTAAAAAAATATGTAATCCTATCAATACCGGCTAATGAGACACATTTTATTTTCTAACAAAAAGTAACATCTACATAAACGAAAATAAACTATCATTATAGAAAAGAAAGAAAGAAAACATGTTTATTCTGCACAAACAATCTAATCCTAAAGGTGCTCTTACACGGGAATTTTTTTGAGCAATTATTGCTCAGCCACATTAATGGATCAATCTGGATCAATTAAATGGAGCAATCTGGAGCAACAACAATAAAATATGGAAATTGTTTCGGGAATATTGCTTCTGATTCTGATTGCTCCATATTTTCACATTTGTCAAGGTCATCAATATGAGTTGCTGAATATCCAATCGGTTTCGAAATGCGTAGGTACGTATAACTATGTGTCGTTTTTGCGAGAGGAACCGGCTGGCGGGGGCGTATCGCCTTGTTTTTTAAGTTGCTCCATATTGCATGGTATTGTGTGGCCGTATCTCTGGCAACAGGTTGCTACATGTTGTCATTATCCTAAATTGTTGGATGTAGTCGTGACGTCATAGTTGAAGAGAATTGACCAAGATGGAGCAATTTTAGCTGCTCGTGTAAGCGCACCTTAATACTTGAATGGCCCCACACGCACCTTTAGCTCAAGTATTAAGCTCTCAGAGACGGGTAATCTTGCTTCGGCGTAAAATAAATATTAAGTATTCATAATCCTGAAAAATAAAGGATCGTTTCCATGTAAACGGGCATTCACTTTATTCCATTAGAGGATCCGCCGCTGGCTGTTTGCGCCGCCATCAAAGTGTCGTTTTCCAAAGAATATTACATAAGTAAATCTCGCGATAAAACGCTCTCCGTGGAACGCTTATTTAATTTTCAAGGTAATAGAGAACCTTAAAAATTTTAGGAAATGTTTTTTTAAATATATATTTGAGAGCAAAAATTACGTAATTTCTTTTCAATCAACGATTCTCAGCAGAGGCCAAATTAAAGTGAATGCGGCCATGTTTGGGATATTAAAAGGCAGCAGTAACAGCCTATGGTAATGAGCTAAAAACATGGGACTTAAAAAAATAACTGACTAATTTGGGGGTCTCTCAAAAACACTTCTGACCAGAATTTTTAAGGAATACAGGAGTAAAAGCTGTCTTATGACCTACGGAGCCAAAACGTGTATCCTTACGGTATGGCTGATCCATAAATTCAAGGTCGCTCAATGAGTAATGGAACTATTAGCTTTGCTTAGAGTCCCTCTATGAGGGATAGAATCGGGAATGAGGTGATCCGGGACTTCCGGGAGAGAACCAAAATTGTTGACATAGCTCACAGAAAAAGCAAGCTGAAGTAGCAATGGGCTGGCTAAATTAGCCGTAGAACCGATGACCGTTGGAGTACATATTGTGATGTTCGAAAGTGGAGACCGCAAATCGGCAAACTTACGGTAGAACGCCTTCAAGCTAGGTGGAGTGAAGATCTTCGCAGGGTGGCTAGTAAGTAGCATCTGGATGTGAGTTGCCGGGATCGAATTGAGCTAAATGGCGTGCAAATGATTGCTGTAGGCTGATAATGATGATGGTTGTAGGTACTACTCATAAGCGGTGGCCGGATTCCTTCTTAAGGAAAATTTTATGTCACCTGCCCATGTATAGGCAGTCTTTATATCTTAATTTTAAACTACTAGAATTGTTTATTACCTGGCAAGGCGAGCCCTAGCCTCTTATCGACGACCGTCTATGGAATCACAAAACAATAATTGCCTCACCCTTCCTACACCTATTATAGCTATAGATAGACTATATATCTACCAACTAGACACACCGCGTGCGAGCCCCTCACGTATACCATTTACGGGTACAGCACGGGTTTGTATCGGATTGTCCTGGGTCTTGTCCCTATTGTTTTGGTACCGTGGGACATCTGATAACAGGCATAACATGTCTAGAAGCTGTGACAGACGGTCAGCTGTCTGTCCGTCTGTCACAGCCAATTTGCTCCAAATTTACAGATCTAGAGAATCAGTCAGAGAGACAGACGCATAGACAGACACGAGTGATCCAATGAGGGTTCCGTTTTGCATTAGAACCTTCGGCGTTAGTTCTTATTATAGCCGCTCGCCAAAATATCCATGTACAGCTACACCTTACTAGGCCAGCTCTATACCTTTTCTGTACATCCATAGAACCACAAAACAATAATTGATATACCGTTCATACACCTATAATAGCTTTAGACTGTATAACAATTAGAAACAGCGCGTGCGAACCCGTCACGTGTCCCAAAAAAGGGTAGGTCTATTTCAGATTGTTTTGGTTCTTGTCCCTATTGTATATTCTATCACTTGTCCCGCACACTAAATTTAAATAAAAAGTAAGTTCAAAAATGCCAAATCATGCTCTAAAAAGTAACTATGAAAAAATAAAATTTCCTCATCTAAAAGTTTTCAGATACGAGATACAGAACTTATGTAATTTGTTTGTTTAATAGACGATTAGTCTATTAAACAAACAAATTACACGTACATAACATGTAATTTGTTTATTTCAACGTATTTCAATACATATTCATAGTAATGTTCAGAGCATAGCCGTGGTCAGCGGACGCTCAAAACGCTTCTAACGATACCTCATTTGTCAAATTATGATAAGTAGTTTAGAAGTTATGAGCGAACAGATGAACATACATACATACATACCTGTCAAAATTATAACCCTCCTTTTTTCATCGTCCTAGTTGGGTAATTAAAACATGCATAATTTTCTTCTTCTCCTATTAGAAAACCAAACATTTCAGAAATGAGAAAACAAAACACAATCGTATAATTTGCATCGCATGGCATGTTTGCAAATGCTTTTAAAACACAAATATCTCGATATTAGCTTAGTTTATTTACTTTTCAATAAAACAAACAGGCATGGCGAACAATTAATGTCCGGCTAAAGTAGAATTAATATGACGGATATCGAATTAATATCGATGCTGTGCGGATGTGTTCAGGTAAACATCGGCTTCGATAAATTGATCAATATTGGAGTGGGTCGCTAGGTAGTTCTGTTAGCACTAGTTTGGGTCTATTTTCTATTGAAACTAGTTGAATGTTGTTCTGGATCAGACAGTGAGAGCTGTGCACGGGACTTTGTATGGAATCTAGTTCTTCTAACTTAACAGATAGCTGTGCTGCTGGGGAGTTTGGTGCGCCACTTCTTCCCAGCTAAAGCACTAGGAAGTGGTGAAGAACGGGCGTTGTGGGACTTTCTTATTTAATTTTGATGTCCGAAAAGTGCTGACTCTCAGCCTAGTTTGAATTAAATGACTTTTGATTTTGAATGGTCAATACTTACGGGAGATTTTGATTGATATTGAGATTACTCACGTAGAGATTCGAAGATTTCAACTCGGTCGCCACCGTGAAGCCTGTAAAAAATGTCCCGTATGATTGATAGCAGTACTTACATTGAAAATAACATAAAATAACTATATGCCTGTGTCATCAAGAAAATTATCATGAAATCATCAAATAACTTCTCCCACTCTGGGTGGAGCAGGAGGGCGTATCAGACTTTGACTGACTACAACTCACCCGTGTTTCTTCAGTTGTCTGTGTGGCAGGGGCCACGGTATCGCTTTCGAACAACCCGCACCCCTGGCGGGCATCGGCCCTTTCGGACCCCACCAGTTGATGCTGATATCTCTTTGAGGCGCGCGTGAAACACAACGCGACGTCGACCCGGGCTAGGTCCTTAGCGGACAGCGAGCTACCCATTACTCGCCATCCGCAAGCCCGCGCCTATGGTGGCTGGGAATCAGCCTGGGATTCCCGACACCCACGGCGTCTCCTGCGGCAACAAGGGCAGACCTCCACCCTATGCTCCTCCGTGTCCTCAGGGCGATCTTCGCAGTGGAAACACCTGGGCGTTTCCTCCCGCCTTATGCGAAACAGGAACCTCCGGAAACAGCCGTGTCCGGTGAGGACCTGCGTCAGGCGGAAAGTGAGGACGCCGTGGCGCCTCTCAAGCCAATCCTCAAAGAGGGGACTTACCGCCGCAATCGTGGCGTGCCCATTGATAGCAGTACTTACCAGGGGGTATCAACTTTGTATTGGCCAATGTAGGACAGGTACCCGGGGCAGAAATATGACATTGCCAACATTAAAAATATTGTGAAGGACCCAAAAAATTAGGTCCCTAATAATACTTTATTTTTAAGTTGTAACACGGCTGCATTGTGTTTGTCGCGTTTTTTTTCTTTCTAAATAGTAGTTTTTAGACAGAAAATTTCCCAACGAAATATAAATATTTATTAGATATTAAAAAAGTGAATGACTGTTTGAAGTAATGCAAATTTTTTGTTAGTCCAAATTACGTAATATCATAGTAATATTGTCCTAAATTTAATGAAACCGAAAATATAGTAGTTTATTTTGATAATTCATAGTGGCAACTCAATGTCATGTCAGTCAGACGATAAATGTCCTTGAAATTGTGGTTTGTTATTGTTATATTAATACATTCTTAGTAAAATCTAATCTACCATGTATCTTCAGGTCAGGACTCGTGAAATGTATAATAAACCTACTTAAGTACTGTACGTATCGTAAATAACTGAATAACTTCGTCACTATTTCTACTGATCTGTGTGTTGTGAAGTGCTGTGTACGCCTGTAAGTGAGAAATCCACCATAACTCAATGCATATGATAATTTTATTATCTTAATGTTTCTAGTGAATAAGTCGTTGGTGTACCTTTAGTACCTTATAAATAAATAAAATCTACTGTCGATTCTGTTTGAGTACATTTTGAAAATTGGGTTTTGTCAACTTTTGTCTAACCTTGTTGTATGATCTATGTAAATGTAGTTACAACAAACTTATGGTTTAGTCTATACTCTGAAGCTACTGCAAACAGATGGTAATTAAACTTTTTGAATGTATTAATATGAACACAATAATAATAAATTGTAATGAAACTGTTGAAATAAATATGAAATTATTTATTTACACACTATTGTTTTATTTTGCCATATCCACTCTGTAGGTTTTTTGGTAGGTACATTCTCTTGTAAGAAACTCACATTTGAGTTTTCTTACAAGAGAATGGACCTATCAAAAACCATGTTCAATAGGCTGGGGATGCTAAACAAACGTTTGAATTTACCGCCATACGAGGTTTTTTCCTAGGGGCGAATATAGATGGCGCTCACACAATCGTTCTACTAAATATTGTATGGAGTTGGCATTCTTCTCCGTTAGGAGTATATGTGTTCTGTGGTACTTACACTGAAAATAACATAACTACACGCCTGTGTCTCCGGGGTTAAGGCGGAGATTTCTTGAAAGCGCTCAAAAAGGTGTTTTTTTTTAAACCAGTGTATCTCTTTAACCGTAAATAATTATGAAAGCAAAAAATAATATGATATTTTAAAGTCTTTTTTGCATACATTGATGGAGCTCAAAACATCATTAAACATACTTTAATGCATCAAAAAAATCACCAAAGTCACCTCTTAATTATCTTTAAAACCAGTTTATCCCTGCAATAACAATTATTATTATAATTAAAAATATACCACAAAATTTCAAATGCCAAACTGCATCCAGTGATGGATTATTTATTATTAAATAGTTAACATCTAATTTTATACGAATTTATTACAACAGATTTTAACTCGTATCAGATTGCAATAAGAACTATTATCGCTCATAAGGACAAAATTTAAAATTACCAGGGCCTTAAGGAGAGTTGTAACTTCAGTACACCACCATTTCTCTAGTTATTTTTAAGTCCCCCGTTGTAGAGGGCGACCCTATTGCCATCAAGCGGGCACCAATCGAAATCCGGGCTGCCAAGTACTAAGAGATTCCAGATGGAATATCCAATGACACTTTGGCGGACCCAGGAATCGAAATCACGACTTTATGTGCAGCAGTAGAGCTTGTTCAATAAACCAACGAAGCATTTAAAATTGTCTTAAACAATTTCTCGGAACCTTGCATTATACATTCTTCGTAGAACGTGGCAACGCTATATTCATGTTTACGCTGCATAGATAGTCACACGAAGACGAAGCATAGACATGCTTTTGATGTTGTCACATAAATGTAGGTTTGTCCTATTAGATATAAGCCGATACCTGCGAGGTAATTGAGAAAAAGCTAGTTTTTAGTACAATACGCACTTTCAGTTGTGCTTTTAAGTTATAGCTAACAATGTGTGTTTCTGATTTCAATTTTTTACATGAGAATTCTCTTTTACGCTGTGATGGGCGTGACGGCCTTCACGCAAAAATTGTTGTTTTTTTTGTACGCAGCCATATTTGTTTAAACTGGGTCCAATTTTTTTTTTATAAAGCTTCGTCGGTATCATATTCTGCTCTATTGTTAACTTCACAAGGAAAATATTCAAAATTCCGAATGACATCCAACTTGAGGAGCGACCGGTGTCCTTCTTTACAAAGAGGTTTTCATCAAAGATATCTTTCAGAACAACACTTTGATGTTTTGACATTCAATAGGAAATATGCAAATAACTCTGATATAAATAGGGGAAATGAGAAAATCATTGAAATTAAGTTCTTTCATAAAGTGCCGGAAGTTTTAGTCCGATTTTCGAAAATTTGGTAAGTACCGAAGATTTTCACGAGAAGGAGTGTTTTTTCATAATTTTGACAGAAATAATTTAATTAATTAATTTTAATTAGGTTCGTTATCTTTTAAATATTAATATAATTATCGTTAAATTTCATTTTAGTTTTTAAAGTCAGGGATATTAATTATGAAGCAAATTAACGAATCCGTCAATATTTAAAAGAATATTTAAATACGCTATTAAGTTATCCTCCAAGCTGCAATGAAGAGCAAGATTTCATGGAAAACTTATTATATTCTTTTCTAAAGTTTTACTTTACCACGCTGCGTTTCATATGTTCACTCATTAAAACCTGAAACTTGTACATAAACAAGAGCAGCAATTCTCAACTTCGCTCCCGTTCCAAGCATACAACTTGGGGCTAAAGAAATTTTCCACCTTGCTTCTCAAGAAAATACTGAAAACATTCTTTTAAAACGAAATTAAACACACGCCGCCGCGCCGATACATTCTCCTGTACCTAAGTATAAAAAAGGGTTTTCAATAAAAAACACACATCGATTGTTAACAATTTGTTCTTTTTTTCTAAAGCATTTTTCGGCATATGGAATACCATATCAATTAAATGACCACCTCGGCTTTGTATTGTAACGTGAATACGAAAGGTCCTATTTTCTATGACTGACATAATGACACCTCTATCTCATTGATGACGCTTCTGATGATACTCTTTAGGTCTTTGTCAATTCTTGGCTTGGTTGCATACATCAGGGATTTTACATAGCCCCACAAAAAATGATCAAGGGGCGTTAAATCACATGATTTTGGAAGCCAGGTCTTGTCCCCAAATCTTGAATCAGGAACCTGTTGAATTTCTCATTCAATAAATTGACTGTTTCTCTGGCGGTACTTATGAGAAGTGGCGCCGTCCTGTTGCAACAGTCTACAGGTCAATGTCTGTGAGATCTCATTTTGATAAATGGCAAACATATATGGCTCATCTGTCAATAATTTAATAAGGCCGCCATCGCCTGTCAATGAAGCCTTCTACCTATTAAAAATCCTATACATATTCGTGTAGTCTATTTGACTGACTTCAATTAAAGCTTTTTTATGTGGCTGGGACTGAGACATAGGCCTCCTGTTTTCGAGGTTGTATGTAATCCACCACGCGGGCCCGCAGTGCGGATTGGAGGTTACCATACAAGTTGGTGCCATACTCCGTGGCAATGCCGCCAGTCTCTTGGGTATATTACCAGTCGATAGTGTTGCGGAGGATTTTTTCGACTGCATATTTTTGTTTGTTAATAATTTTATTTCGTTTAGGATAGGATTTTATATTTTATTTTTAAAAGTCTGTAAGTAAGTCAATTTAGTACTTATAAGAAGTTTATTATCCAATTTATTTTCTAGTTTTTTATCCTCTTTACTCACGAAAACTGAAAATACAATGTTCCTTAATTTCAAAGTATTAAAAGCAAATATCTTCAAAGTACGAAGTAAATATTCAATATATATTATATACCTACACGTACTTACAAAAATCTATCATACTGAAACAATAACATTTCCTTTCCCCTTGTTATTTTCACTAATGAGGAGAGCTGTCTGTTATTATAAAACTTGTTACCGTTTGGAACAAAGACTTCATTTAAAAAAAACTATGTTGACATAAATAGGTTGTGCTTTGCGAAAGGACGCTAAAATAAAAGACAACGTCACAAAAGTAAAAACGCAGCATCTATTAAAATTATTTAAGGGGAAAAAAACCCTATTATACAAGGTGTAACAGAATAGACGCAAGACCTGAAAGTAGTTTGTTCTTAATTGACTACTGAATCGATTTCAGTAACTTTTAATATAAGTATTTTTTTAAATTATGTATTTTGTCATACCTACCACTGATTGAAGCAAAGAAAATTCAATCTTATAAAACAAGAAATAAGACTCAATTTTAAATGCATAAAGTAATGCTTGGTTCGACACATTTTTGTTAATAATATCAGTTAGCTTTAAAAAAAATAGTTTTGGTCATCGTATTATGCTTTTAACTCAATATTCTAACATATCATAATTAACGCAAGACCTTATACCCCCCTATGAGGTCTTGCGTTAATTATGTTACTCGTTGTATAATCTTACTATCCTACTAATATTATAAATGTGAAAGTTTGTATGTTTAGATGTTTGGATATTTAGATAATTGGATGTTTGACACTCAATCACGCACAATAGCTGAACAGATTTGGATGAAATTTGGCTTACAGATAGTTTGTAACCTGAAATAATACAGGATACTTTTTACCCGATAGTACGTTCTCATGGGTTAACTTTCGACCTCCATGCGGGCGAAGCCGCTGGCATTTTTTTTTTTTTTAGGGGCCTTGACGGCTTGTCTTGAAGATTTGAAAAATATATGATTTTGCTATAGATTCATCTAGATCATTTTGCCGAGGGTACTTTTTTGTATGGTTAATACTTTTGTTGTAAAAAAATATTTTCCAACACGCAATATTTTGGCTTCTATTCCATACTCTTACTAAACGGCTTCGTTATTTGGAAAAAAAAAATACACTGAAAAATAGATAGTTAGAGGTACCACAGAATCGCTAGAGCACAATTGTAATTCATTCTATAGCAATCTAAGATTATTTTCTACAGAAATGTTATTACACAGTTCACGAATACATGATGGATAAAACTTTATAGATGTAAAATATAAAATATTGTAAAATTATATGCCATAATTCAATTCAATTCAATTTAATCAAGAACTTGACATGACATGATTGTAACTACCTTTGCCATAAATTATTTATTGTACTGTTTTTACTACCTACCCACTCGTAGTACTACAATCTGACTACTTAAGACTTTATGTGACTTTATGTGTGTTATTGTATGTTATTTATTACTGTTAATTGGACATCCTAATGACTTTTTATTTTATTTTATTTTGATTACCGACATGTATTGTATTGTGTTAGTTAATAATTCGTATTAATATTAGTTTAGTTAATTATGTGTTATTTATGTTAATTCAAATTAAAATTTATGTTAATTCAATTGAAACTCAACAGCAAACCGACATTGTGCTTTGCAGTGCCCTGACAGGGTTCATGTACAAAAACCGACAGAATTGTAAAATGTGTAATGTGCATGAGAGCAAATAAATAAATAAATAAATCAACATTTGCCAAGGAATATCCCCATTTTGAGATAAAAACTCAGAGGTGCCCTGCGCGGGCGCGGGCGGCAATCGTGCTTTAGCATACAGACGGGAGATGAGGATACTATGGGCCTTAATATAAATTGTCCCGGAAAATGACGGTGTTATGCAAAACAGACTGGCATCAAATGAACTTGTCTGGCACACCTAGGCACACTTTGTAAGCCAAACGAAACTTGCTTAAAGAAAAACGAAAGAAAATAATCCATTTGACCAAGATCAGTTAACTTTACTGTTTATTAGCTATTTATATAGAGACATGTCCCTCATTAGCTTGTTTAGTACCTACTGTGAAAAATAAACGTCTCCTAATCATATTATGGATCTCCTGAGAACTAAAATCAATCTTAAAACTGCCGTGAATCGTCATTGGAACGAGTAGGCAAAAATGCAAAATATTTGTGCAAAAACATTTAGTTCCTGGTAAATTTTTGGTGCTGCATTCGGCATCCAAGCAAATTCTAGTTTTTGCGAAACTAAAACTAAATATTTTTCATACCAACTTTTTGTCATGGATTTCAGCAAAGTAACGCCTAATTACATAACTTATTAACTTATAGGTACTTATATTTTTCCTTTTCTTCTATTACAGCAGACTGCGACAGACGACAGCATGAGTGACGATGTGTTTGAAGACGACACGCTGCGTGCGCCCGCGCATACCGCACACCGAAGCACCCCCTCTCCTACCGGTTATAGGGATTACTATCCCCCAGCCATCACACCTTCCCGTTTACAGGAAGATGATGACGTTATTATACACAAGGTCAGAACTACTTAATTATCTACATAATAAAAATCTAAAAGAAAAGTATCTTATGGCATCAAAAAATTTGTCTGCAGCGTTGTCAACAGGAAAGGTACCTAAAAAAGGCTGTCAGCATTGGCACGTTGTATGGAAATGTTGATTCTTTGGCCAAAAAATAGGCCAGCCCTCTGGTCACGCGATTAGTCGACTAACCGATTGGCAATGTCACGAAATACAATAGCAGTTGGACCCTATGGCGTTAGAGTTTCAACCCCAACAATTTAAAAATCTTAAATTCTTTCACTTACTGCGCGTAGCCACTCGGTCTAGCATTATGACATTTTGGACAACAATTCTGTACGTAGGTAATGAAGGTGTGCAAGGATGGAAGTTTGTTTGTTCGGGCACAAGGCTTGGAACCAGATAATGTTTCTAATATTAGTTTGAGAGAAGAATCTCTCAAACTAATATTAGAAACATTATCTGACAAACTGATAAAAATCAATTTTCAATGATAGGTAATAAGCATAATGTGACATGGCACATTGTAGCCTGTTTTAGTGGAAATGTATCTTTAATCAAAGATAAAATTTCTTCAAACCAAACTCCTCGCCATTTGTCTGTAGTCAAAAAGGGCCTTGTGGGCGGGGCAGGCGCGCCGCACTTATGAGCAAACGCTCGTATGTCAACCGAAATTTGGTTCACCGGTGTTCACCGGACAACAGTCGCGCTCATACTGTGACAACGTGCGAAGCTCCGCGAAAAAAATTGAATTATGCCGTCTTGCGCTATTATAACGTGTCGGAAAAGAAGCAAGGTGTGTAGTGTAGCCCGGGAAGGGATTTCTTTTCACCGGTAAGTCCAAAATCCTTAAAATACAAGCGATATTTATAATTTTTACAATTGTATTATGTCATTTGTAGACAAAAACGATACAATCGCAGCCAGATGCTAAATTATACATTGCTTGTAATGCATGGGTACCATCTTGTACTAGATGAGCAATCGCGCAATGTATTGCGTTCCCTGCGAACGTCGCGGGCGCCCAGCCAATCTGAAATTCTGCGAAATCCATGCGTATCGATAGTGTTGTACCAAGTTGTAAACAATGTCGATATTAAGTATGTGTGTTTGATATAAGTGATAATTATCAGTAATATTATAATTAAAATAACTTTGTTTACTACCATCAATTATTGTTTATTATGGGTTATTAATTTAGTTTCTGAGTCGGTTTTTCGTCTACAATTTGGTTTAAAGTTAACCATTTATAATGAAAACATACATTATAAATTTTATTTTCAGGTTTCCAAAAGATCCTGGTGCAAGAAGACTGTGGATTGAAGCAACTGGTAGAATTGAATGGATACCTACTAAATGTAGATGAATGTAAGATAAAGGGGGTCTCTTGTACCCTTCGAAAGATCTAATACTAATATGTAAAACGTCGGAAGCAGTTATCAAGATTTATACCGACAATCTCCGGAATGTTAACAAACATATGTTGACAACAAAGATTTTGTGCAGCTTCGTTGGAACTGAATTATTTAGCAACATTAGTAATCATCAGATTGGATTATATCCTACTGCGAGCCATGTTACAGACCTAACTAAGGCTATTATCGGAAAATATATTAATTTAAGATTGCACTTTATTTTGAAAAATTCGAATTTAAAAGATAGCAAGCGCATGTTACTTAATAAATTCGTATTATTTCAAGGACAATAATAAAATCAGCATTGAAATGGAGTTTAAATTGTTGTTCATAATTAAAGTGGTATTGTATTTTTTACTTGTGTCATTTATTTACTTACTAGCCGTAGCCCATTACCTTAATTGCGTAATGCACGATCAAACACAATCTGAATCATTTTGAAGCAGATTATTTCAAAACGATTCAGATTCTGATTGATCAAGCTAACTCATTGTTTCATAAGTTCGATAAGAAAATCTCCTCAACAACGTAAATAACTCAATGATTGTTATTTAACTGTCAAAATGAAACAGATTAGGCGTAATCGTTTACGGAAATGTGTTACGTACCTAATTAAATAGCATGTCTTTTTACGCATAAATGACGTAAAACAGAGCTGCAGTTAGCATAAACATTATTATTTATATGTACTTAGGAAGACCACACTAATTGCCACCCTTTTCAGAAATTATAGCGAAAAATTGCAAAACTTAAAAATTACACTAATTTTATCGATATAAATAATCGACCTTTTGGTCGCCGTAACATGTATGAGAATATGGGCGTGTCAAATGCATTGTTTTGCGTTAGTGTGACAACTAATAGCAAGCTCGCGATCTATGTGCGTGTGGTTCAATTGTGTGCGTAATCCATGTACGTACTAGTCTCTTGCTTGTAGTAGAGTTAAAGAGTGGGAGACATGCGGCGACACGCGTTGTAATACAAATCAGGAACTATTTCCTTTCTAATCTCTTTCCTCTGTTCTGTGAGTCAAACAGAGGCTAATTTCGATCCTTTAAATAAAACTCCTACGTTCCCTCGAACTAATTGAACTAAGTCTGTGACGTCATTATTACTCAGACAAAATGAGCAAGAATTTTCTCCACAATAAAATAACACTAAGTTATATTTTATTATTAACGTTTCCCGGCTAATCTTAAATTACACTCCATTTTCATGAAAAATTGCCTTTCTCCTTAAGCCTTAATCATCCTCAAAGGCAAACCACAAAGCCTTGTAATCCATGACGAGGCATCAACCATATTAAAGTGCCTTTGGGTACCAGTAGCCCTGTCAGAAATTCCGGCAAATTATTTGGTGTTTCCAGGAACTGGTCTTAATTTACTAGTATTAACTTAGGTCTTTGCGCAAAGTTTTGGATTTTGATGTGGGGGTCAGTTTCTTGACCCAATAATTATTTTCTTTATTTACTTTCTTAGCTAGAATGTTTAAAGTATTCGGTCTGCGTTTGTGTCTCACAGCAACCTCATTGCGGTAACTCAGCAGGTCAACTTGGCTCTTCTTCATTGGCTCCTATAACAATTTTGTACCTGCATACTGACCGGTAATCATGTTGACATTGACATTGGACGAAATTTTACTCAGTAAGTCAAATAAGTCAGCGTGTAATTAAAGTAATCACCAAATGTAAATCAAGGTCATAAGAGATTTATAAATTATACAATTAAATTAGCAACCAGTTTGATTTTGTCTAAAGAAAATTCAAATTTTGCTATCTCACCAGGATCTCTAAATCTTTATTCATCACTAGCTGACAGACGTTGACCCGACAGACGTTGTCCTGTATTAAATCTTCATAAATATAAAATTCTCGTGTCACAATGTTAGTTACCTTACTCCTCCGAAACGGCTGAACCGATTTTGATAAAATTTCGTGTGCTTATCGGGTAGGTCTGAGAATCGGCCAACATCTACTCAATATTCATAGTTATCGTTCGTAGTCATCTTTATCTTAACAAAAATAGAATTAGCGAAATCGGTTCAGCTGCTCTCGAGATTTGCGCTTAGCAACACATTCAGCGATTCATTTTTATATTATAGATTCTAACTATCACAAACATATAGATGTGTTCTGCAACACTCAAGTTCTATTTCTATTAAGTCATTAGCACTGTTAACAGGCACGTTTCTATTCGGTGCATAGTTGAACGACCTGGCTGCGGTCGTCAGCGTCATTAGGATGAGATCATGCTGTTTGTTTAGGTCATCTACCTGTTGGTATCATACCCGGTGCCTCCAGTACCTACACACAATATGTATAAATACATAAAAGTAATATTGAAGTGTCTGTTTGTTATGTCAAAATTACAGCTTTCTCTAAATGCATATGAATTTATATACCTATGGTACTTACATAACGAAAATCATTTTTTTTTAAATATTGATCTGTCTGTTTGTTTGTTTCGGTTGATCTCGGGAAGCACTGGGCCGATTTTGACAGCACATCCACGCGAGCGAAACCACGGGCAGAGCTAACCATTTAATGTAGGTAGTGGCCGGCTGGATTATGGATATAAAGCTCTGTCAAACATTTTGAGCGCGTAGGTATTGCATTTTTCTATGAAACAGCTGTTTTTTTATGGTAACCGACGAAAAAATGTCTACTCTAGGGGGTCTAGAATCGTATGCTGAATTCATGTCACTACGTATATGATGTAGTTTGAGTTTGATCTTGTAAATAAATTGTGGGTTCATACTGGACAATCATGTATCTCGGTTCGTATTCGGTGTGAATGTGAACACAGATGGTGTGAATCTCAGACAACTAATTTAAAAAACATTAACCATAGTTTATGATTCAGTTTTTCCCGAGAAATGTCTACCGCTTTCGAATACGTTTTAAGTCTTGTACGGTCACCAAAACAGATAAGTAACTAGTGTCGTCGAATATAGTTGAAGTTTAATACGAAACCGACGGATGTTTCCGAATAAAATGACCCTGGTATCTTATCTATTTTTGGCGACTGTACGTTTAGGTTCCAAAGGTTTTAGTTTTCACCTTCGTTCTGCTTAGCGACGGCTACTTACAGCTATATTGCATTATTGTGCTAGACAGAACAACTTTTATCATATTTTTTCTTCCCCTCGTTGACTTTGCTGTATAATTTTCCTACATGTTCTCCATACAATCAATTTAATTAAGAGCTAACTACCTCCAGCTCATACCCCACCCTTTGTTTCCCATCAGCTTCGTCAGACCGCAGCGCATTGTCTGCTAATCTTGTTGGCTCAGCATACAAATTAATTGAAGCACTCCATACAGCTCTATATGGAGTTATAGGTCTATTGTTCTAGTTGGAGCCTTTTCTAATGATTGTGTTTTGTTTGTCTTGTAAAACAATGCGAATACGAATTGTACTTCAGAACATGGAATCACAACGCGCCGGCGCGGCATCGGCAGCAATATCGTCTAGATACGGCAATACTAACGAAAATCATGGCGCTGAAAGTGCGTTGAGCGCACAACTTTTGTCGTATAATGTATAGAAATTGACGGCTTTAAAGGCGGTCTTATGCCTCGGTCCCACAGCCCGTAAACTCAAGAGGCCGCGCCAGGCGTTGCTACGCCTGTTGAGGCCTGCCGTTCCCATGCCTAGAATTCCCATAAAAACAAACTAAAAAGAAACGCAACCGTACAAGCCGAACAGGCCGTGTCAGGCGCCCCCGCGCCGCGTCTCGCTGCATCTTTGAACTTACCTAAGTATTCCCGACGGATTGGATAGGCCTGTTGGCCTGGCCCGGCGCAATGCGGCCCGTCAGTTAACGGGCCGAGGGGGGTATGAAAGCCATCAATTTCTATACCTGCGTCATTTGTGTCGTAGTTGAACGGCCAAAACCGGGCACCAAATATAAGTAAGTAAAACACCTGATGATGATTAATGTTTCCCCTAAATCCATTATCCGTACAAGTAGGTATTTTTTGACATAACGGTTGCTTTTAAAATATGTCCAGTCCAATTCATATTGCATGGCATTGCTTCCCTAGACTGCCTGCAGCCTGGTGTCGAGGTCCACTAGCTCTCTGCTTGTGTGTGGGTTTAGTCCTGGAGCCACCTGCGTATCTGGTTGAATGGGATGGGTACGATGGGCTCAGGTCCACAGATTGACGCGCTGGATGCCCTTCTAGCCAGTTCGTCAGCGGCATCGATGCCTAGTGATCCGCTGTGTCCTTTTATCCATTGCAGTGTCACAGTGCTGCGGTTAGAAACTGTTACTCGTTCTAGTGCATTGTGACATTTTAGTATTAAACATTGTGTATTTATGTATTTGTCTTTCCCGTAAGTTTTTCCATTTTCCGAATATTAAAATAAACATTTTTTACCAACACCGAGAATATTTTTCAGTTTGTACATCCATTTTTTTTTCGCTGCGAATGATCCAACGCAGTTATTTTTTTTTAATAAAAGTAAAATATAAGTCCTTTACGGATTAGTAATGCTTTCACCCAGCCAGCTCTTGACAAAATACGAAACGCTGTACACGATATTCAGTTATTGAGTTACTGCAGCGGACGGATGGCCTGCACAGAGCTTTGATAACCTGGTTTAATCCTGCGAGGGGCCTTCAAAACATTGCCAGTAGATTATATTAGTTGGTGCAATACTGTGTGACCTAAATTGTTAAGCTATGGGAGTAAATCTTGATGAAGAGCAGATGCAAGGACCTAGTAATCGCTGTGGAATAATCTCTAATTCTACTGTTTTATATGTCTGTGCTCTAATTTGACTTTTGTCTATGACAGAAAGGCATGGAATTAGTATGTACTATACAGTTCAACGAGAGGTTTGTGTTTACGTAAACAGCCTATAATGTTCCCACTTCTGGGGCCCAGGCCTCCTATCTCTGTGAGAGGGAGAGGGCCGGAATCCACCTTACGGGCCCGTGTGGGTTGGGTATGTCACATGTCTTGGACTTTTTGGTACCTACTTGGACAAGGCGGTTCAAAGGATTGTTACCTTAACGAAATACATGACCAAAATAAAAGCCATGGCTGTTTATCTTCGCTAAATTTTACCCGAAGGTACTACTCTGCTGCTTTGTTTAATTCAGCGAAAACAAGAAAATACTTTTAAACATCTCAACAATTTTATTTGCGCCAAGAAACATTTCTTTCAAACTCGAGTTTGTAACAAGAGTTCGGTTAATTAAAATGTTGCGATTAATTAACTTTTTTCTAAAGTAACGAATCCAGTCTCAGAAAAAATAGCCTTCGTTAGAAAACCTGCGATATAATTGAGAAGTTAATAAAAGAAAAAGAAAAAATATATGAACCCAGCAATTGTTCGTTTATTGATATTTTGTTTGAGGAAAATTAGGAATTCTGGGAACTAGTAATTTCATTAACCTTTTATACCTTATGTTTAAATACCTATTAAATACATGGCAAAATATTTTTATAAGTAGGTACCTACTCTTGTATTTAACAAATTCTCGGATGAAAAATATTTGAGGGGACAAACGAGTAACTTTTCCCTCTTCTACAGCTGTTTGTTTCGATAAACAAATGGAAATGAAACAAAAACATGACTGGGAAGCCTTTGATGTTATGTGGAAGTCAATTGAGGGACGTTGCCTACTTAAGCATTTCAATGGCAACATTTTTCTTTTATAAGTTACATAGGGCCTTTTTGTAAGCAGTTAATTAAGTATATTTTATAAAATATAAATTGGTGAAATATCTTATACATTATAAAGTGTGTGAATTATTAGTAGGCTACTACGATACACGCTCACACAGTTAATTTAAAAGTATCAGAAATTATAAAATCTTTCTGAATGTCTTTGAAATGGATTTCAAAATATATTTTTTTTTTATGGCAACTCTAAACTGTACTATCAATTTCCATTTAATGCTACAGCTACCTCTACCCGATAAACCAATAACCCAAACTCGAAACCTAAACAATTATCACTCGATTCTCTATTCACAGACGATCCTGCTCGGTGACAGCGGGGTGGGTAAAACCTCTTTATTAGTGCAGTTCGAAACAGGGAAATTTCAAGCTGGCAATTTCTCTGCAACCGTCGGTATCGGATTTACGGTGAGTGAACGCATCAATTGGTGGTAAATACGCCATAACACGAACGCGACACTTTCAAATTGGGGCCGAGTATTCGGGATTTGAATTAAATCGAACGCGGGTGAGCGGGTCCCCGTTTTGTGGCTTTTTATCAGTTTATTGATGAATGTCAGTTAGCTTTGTTGTATAATAAATGACGTACTTAAACAGGTCCATGCTCTGTCAGAAATATCGGTGAGTGCATTTATGAACTAGTTCACACCTGTCCGTGTCCGGGTCGGCGACGGAGTTTCAGTTCCGGCCTTGTGTGTGCCACGGCCCCGATATTGTGTGGATAGAACTTAAATCAATGTGTATGTGCGTATCTTGATATAAGCGATCGTATCATTAACTTTGTTCGGCGAACCCGAACACGCATCCGACAGAGGGCGCGTTCAGTTTTTCCGAAGATATGAGTCAGTGGCATATGAACACGACGAACGCGTTGCCGCGCGAAGATCGCTCACACACGAGGTTAGAGATTGTATTTATTATGTGCTACAATTTATGCGTGTCTGACAGTGTAATGATAAAGTCAGCTATACTGCTGATAGGCTCTTCTGTAGATCTATCGTATACCCAGGCCACTTTTGTCCACGTGTCCAACGCTCATATATTTTGCAAGAATAAATTCTAAGAAAACAAAGAAAATATGCCACAAATAGAATAATACATTTGAAGTTGAAGACCGTTTGAACAATTTGAATCATAAAGTGCCTAAGGATTACCCTTGGGTACTTATTGTAGTAATTGGTATAAATAAGCCACCCTTTTTCCATGTCCTAAACAGTTTAACAGATTTAATGTTTATGTATTCACTTATCTACTTAAGTATATAATATATTTTTACGGTCCGACGTCCACGTTTATATGTAGTAACGTAACAAAATCTGTTTTCGTTTTCGAGTTTCGGAGAAAAACAATGTTTTGAAGTGAAACTGAGTATGAGGTAAGTACATCTTTTAATATGTTATGTGGAAAAGAAATTCAATTAACAAAAATGAAAATCACAAATGCCTTTTAAAAACATTACTGAAATAAGAAAAATCTAAACCTAAGAGATCCCAAATCCTGAATCCCCACAACACGAATCGCTGGATAGTTACCTAACACATAGCAATGGTTGAAGGGCTTTCATTTTGACAGTTCAACAACATTCATTGCGTTATTTACGTTGCCGAGCAGACAAATTTTTCGAACATATGAAGGAATGAATTAGCAATAACCTTTAGAATAATTCAGATTCTGATAGATAGTTGCGTAACCCCAATTAGGCCGCTCTGGTTGAACATGCGGTCAAAAATCTAACTTCATTATTCCGTTTTATGAATCCTTTACAATTTTATTAAATTAGATCTCTCTATTCTCCTTTATATAACCAGATAAAAAAGACAGATAATTTCAACGAACCCTTTCTAAATGTCAAGTGGTACCTATAGGTACCTTACAAATAATTGGTAACGTTATTACAATAACAAAACCAGCCAAACGTCAATACGAAATCACTAGACCGACAGTAAATCGCCGTCCAACAAAGTATCCGTTCACCTATAAACTATCCAAGTCGGTAGGTATAATGGTACTTACGTAAGGGTAGCTACCTCCCTTGTGCATTGAGTGTAAGCGACCAAGCGAGTCGTACACACCCCCTGTTTACGGGACATGTTGCCTGCGACGGCCACATCCTACATACATAGCTACTTAGGATGATACACTCAACAGAAGAGATAAGTAGACATGCTCGTAAATACAACTTTAGACTGCACGATTGGTTAAAGCGATTCTACAGTGTATTAGTTTAAAGGATGGGCATAATGTGATGAGGTTTTTGGTACTCATCAAAATGAACAACCTTTACCAAGACCAAACGTGAAATCGCGAAGAAAATTTCTCAATACATTTCTGTCGATAAAATCTAGGGAAAAGGTAATTTATTTTTCATATTTCAGAGTTGGTCCCAAAGCAAAAGTTGTTCATTTTTATACTGCACCGGTTAATTAAAGTATGTCCCACTTTTAGCTTTCTATAATTGTTGGTTAGCGCTGTGACAAGGAGGACATTATGCGTTCTGTGAGAACGATATAATCCAAAAGGGCTCTTACTAGAATTTGGAAAGGGCCTATCCCGCTCAAAGACGAGGACATCTTGTTGACAACCGCAACCACGTTGCAAGTCTCCTGATTATATTGATCATTAATATAAGGCGACACCTAAATTAAAGCCTAAATGAATGAACAATGTTGGATTTTCAACTTTCGGCGCTAAGCCGAGCAATGAAAATCCAACAATCCACTTGAATTTAGGAATTCAAGTAGGTTTCACTTGGCAGTTGTTAAAACGGGCATAAGGGCGTCTTCTGTGGTCAAAACTAACTGCAATAACTAACGCAATGAAAATAATCACTGCCTACGTATAGCACACTCCTGTATATTCCAGAGAGGTGTATTAGTTGCCTGAAACCAAATCCTTTTGTCGACTGTAGTAGGTATCTACGTAACCTCTGTACAAGTTGGTACGGTAAATGTATTTAGTGTAATGGAAAACGTTCGCACGCTACAATGATTTGATTGTTGTCGGTTTAGATACTTTGTTTGGATTTAAGCTTTCACATTTAGCTTATGGAAAAAGTTATCTATTTGACAGCTACCCGCAGTTATGATGATCATTTATATGTGCTTAGTGATTCATCCTTCGCAATTTTTTTTTGTTTTGCTGGACCTGAAAGAAATCGTATTTTGTACGCATATCACTTTATCTACCCTATTTATCCTCCGTGCGGTACCGGTCGTAAAGAATAGCACCATCCCATCTATTCCCGTGGGTGTCGTAGAAGGCGACTAAGGGACTTACTAGAGAATGGGCAGCAGCGTTATCTATGCATTTTACCACCATACTGCGATCGCCAAACCGCCTGCCAAGCGTGGCGATTATGGCAAGCCCCCCCTAATTGGGGGAGGCCTATGTCCAGCAGTGGACGTCTTCCGGCAGAAATGATGATGATGATGATGATACTACTATCGAGACAAAAGTCAGTTCAAAAACGTTCAAAAACCCGATTACCCACTGAAAAAGTATGAAACAAGATAATAATCTCATCTGAGAGCCATAGTTCTATGCCACTTGGCCTTAAAGCTTATTTATGATCGGTTACTACTGTTAGAATTTATTATTTTGTTAGGATAGGTGGCATACGACCGGTAATCGGATATACCTAATAAGGACCGAATTTTTCGGTTTAAAGTTTCCATTAAACTATCCAAACCGTTTCGCTAACATTAAACGAGTAGCCATAACAAATTTATAACACCCCACTTTTTGCGTCGGGGTTAGCAATTACATTCATTTGAATTAAACATAGAAATTATAAACAAGTATGATCTCTTAGGATTATTCTTCTTCTTGATCATCTTATTCTTCATTATTCAAGTAAATTAGAATAATATTAGTATATTTGAGAGTCACAAAACGTGTAGAATGTACCTTAGTACCTGTTGTGGGAATTATATAGGTAATTCAATCTGAAAAGAAAAGCCTGTTTTTTGTTCTTCTGGAAAAGTTTTACATAAGAAAGAAAAAAAAAAACAAACAACAAAACAACAGGACAACAAGTAGACAACTGTATTCTGTTCTCCTTAAATGTCCACTAATTACAGGAAATCCTCATATTAGTAAATTAATAAACATGTTCCTTACGGCAAACATTATATCTGGGATAACAGGAGGCTGTAGCTGAGACTTGTAAAGTTAATTAACTAATTATACACCCAAATTTTTTAGTATCCTGCTGTTTACTCCGTGATTTAGAAGATTGTTAAAAATCTTTAGGATATAATCATGTTAACTTAACACAAGTAATAAAATACTGTACTAAGGCGGACTTAATGCCTGAGGCATTTTCTACCAGTCAACCTTAGAGTGATGCAGAGAGAAAACATGGCAGGTCCAACATAAGGGACAGGTTACTCGAAAAATAATACATACTAATACATAGATACATATATACAACGAAAATAAACTTTGTCTTGAGAAATAACTATAGGTAGAGGAGAAAACGAATCCAGCAATTCAGCGCCGGGATGATTCTGCCAACTTCTTACGAATATGCTCACGAGCCTTCACTTTAAACGATAACCGACTGGTTGCCATCCTGATATTCAGAGGGAGCGCATTCCAAAGGAAAACCGCCTGGACAAAGAAAGAAGATTGAAAGAAACCAGAGCGGTGAGAGGGACGTCGTAGAAGACGATTATTGGTGGAACGAAGCGTTTTACCATGCGCAGAGCACAAGTATTGAACCTGGGTAGTCAGGTAAGAAGGAAGAGTGGGTTTGTCGTTATTATATACATAATTTAACACAACTAACTATTTATACTAGGTACTTAAGTGCCTAACTATACATCGAGAAATTTTAACGGTTGTTTTCCCGCAGCGAAATGGTTTCGTCTTGGTAATACAATCGTTTTATAAAAAAAAAATATTAGAAACAAAAAATGGCAGATTAACAATTGTGAAAAATCACCACGTGTGAGAGTTTATTTTGCTTTGAACATTTATGGATCGCTGTTTCCTTTGTCGGCGGCGCGTGCGATTCGAGTAGTACCTACAAGTTACCTCTAGTGTTACTATTAATTCTCACGTTTTCGAGTTTATGAATATTTTTTTAATAAAAAAAAAACATCTATTTTTTTTACTTTTACTCTATGCTTCGAAAGTAATACTTATGGCAAGTTGTTCTGCCGCGAGAAAACAACAATTTAAATTTCACGGTGTATACAAATAAATACAAAAACAAAAGGACGCTTATGCGTCGAAGTACTCGTCCGCATCATTGCCAGCCCTCTGGTCACGAGAAGTGACGACCGCTCAGCCACACTCGGGCTCCATGACCCGCGCGTTCCGACCCCAAACGGCTGAAAACTGTAGTTACCCATGACGTAAGGTTACAATATTTGCGCTGCTTGACTCAAGCGGCTTGAGGATTTCAGCAGCGGCGCCAGAACAGCCCGCATCGATGATTTTAATAATTATAATTGTGATAAATTGTGTAAATACATACGTGTTACGGTAGCAAATCATATTTTGTTCAACATACCGCCTCACAGTGACCTATAAATTCTAGAAACGTAAGTAAATTTTAATTTCGGTAGTGATTTGTGCCGGTTTTTCTAAACAGTAAACCAATCCGAGCGTGACGGATGCTCGGGTCGGCGGCGTCGGTGAATCGGGTATCACATGAGTATTTTGTCTACTCATACTTCTATCGTGTGGCGCCATTCAAGTATTACGTAAGCACTACAGGGGGCGGGGAGTCCTTGCTTTGCTTATTTTTGCATTTAAATGCATGTACCAATGTTCACGTGAGCATGCGAGGGGGGGGGGGGGGGTAAGGGCTTTGCTTAAGTACTTTTACTGACGACGGGGAAGGGGGGTTACAAATTGCAAAAAATATGCTCACGTTATATTTGTATAGCCCCTGTGGTCATAAGCACACACACCCCTTTTGTTTAGTTTTTTTTAAATAATTGTTTTAGTAATTGATTGTATGTTTTGACTTCTGCCCAATTTTCCTGAATAAATACTGTTTTGTATTAAATTGTACTTTTACGTGCTCTTTGAGTAACATTGGCATGTTAATATTGCTACTGAATTATATTTGTTTTTGGTTTCCGGGAACTTTTCATAAGTAGGTAGGTACCTAATTAGTTTCTGGAGAAATGTTGTAAACGATTTTAGAACAATACCTAAAGACACTGACTTCTGAAATGAATGTAATTTTTGACTTTGTACTGTTTTTGGAAACCGGTTTTTTCTTCTATACATATAGCATTTATAAAGTTTTATTTTTCACGTTTTAGTTCTTGCCACAGCTGAAAAACCTACCCAGAAAAATATGCATTTAAAAAACGAAAAACTCATCCAAATCCGATCAGTACTTTTGAAAAAACAAAAAAAATTAAGTCGACCTCTATTTTCCACCCATAGAAGTGGAATATTTCATGAAATCCATTAAAAAAAGAATTTTCAAAATAGATCAACAATATTTGCCGGAGATTTCGCGTCACATACATAAAAACAATTCAGATGAATTGAGAATCAATCCTCTTTGAAGTCGGTTAAAAGTAACCTTAACTCCCTAGTTAAGGTTACTTTTAACCGACTTCAAAGAGGTGTTCAAAAATGTCAAAATTTCAAAATGTTGTTATTTACATCCCTATGTAAATAACAACATTTTCTTTTACTTTTCAATGCCTACTCAGGGGATTCGGAAAACTTAAGATTGGTTATTGTATAGTGTCTGTTTGATATTTCTGGTAGAGCAAATTCGCGTGAACCACTCAATTTCGACGGTAGTTTCTAAGTAAATCAACCCTAGCTAAATACATATTTTGAAATGTTGCTTTAGACAGCAAACTGTCAATAACATTTATGTAAATAAGACCTCTAAACCTTGATTTGAAATCATTAATTATTTCCTTATTCAATTTAGTCAGATATCTTCTAAGTATTTATTACTGCCAAATTTATTTAAGCGCCATCCAAATTGCTTTCTATCTCTATTTATATTTATATATATACATATTATGAATTAAAGTCAGATTTGGTGTCTGTCTGTATGACAGGGTTGTCCTTCTAAACTACGGAAAGGATTTTCATTCCGTTTTCACGAGAATTTATTCCCGAAGGTCTATATGTCTATACATTAATATTAAACTTACGTAAAATAAGGAAATCTCGATGTCAGCACCAACTTGTGGAGTCCGCAAGGGCCGATGCCTGAGATACAGGCATCTGAAGGAACATGGATGGGTTTTAGTCAGTAAAAGTCTGACACGCTCTCCCGCTCGCCCCAGAGCGGGAGAAGTTATTTGATGATTTCCCAACCTCAAAGAAAAAACCCTCCTTGCTTCGGAAAGTACGTTAAGCCGTTGATCCCGGTTGTCATGGCATTCGTGAATCTTTGACATTCGTTACGAGTCGTCAGAAGCGAAAGTCTGACAACCAGTCTTACCAAGGGAAGTCGTGTTACTTAATAACTGGGTTGTGGAGGTCAGATGGGCAGTCGCTCCATGAAAAATACTGGTTTTCAGTGAATACCAGTATTGTTCATGTAGCGATTGCTTAACTGACCACCACACCCCTATTCAGTTACATCCGGTTAGACTGGAGGCCAACCCCCCCATAGTTGGGAAACCGCAAGGCAGATGATGATGAATAAGGAAATCCCGATGTTTTATCAAGTTGTAAAAACCGTGCAAAACAGGGGCGGGTCGCAAGTTTATTTATAAAGAAAATAGGACATTTATCTAACCTTTAGAAGCCGAAGTAAATATCTCCGAAAATATTCGATTTGCTGAAGAGTTTACCGAAGACTCGCCGAAATTGAGATATTTGGAAGCCTTATTAATTTTACCTGGAGGAACTTCGGTATTAGGCACGACAAGTTATTATGAAGTTCGTGATTTTTGATAGGATTACTTACTTTCTTTGGTGTTCTTTATGCATGTTTTGTGAGTGAAATTTTCGAACTTCCTTTTTATGTAGGTAATCTCGTATTTTCAGTAGGTACTATAAGATCCGAAAATCTTGGGTACCTGGGATCGACGATTAAATAATAATCGTGTGTAAAAATATTAATGATATCGTTTATTATACGTTTATGATTACAAAAGCAACGCGCCTGTTAATTAATTAATTTTCTTCGAAACAAAACCCAATCTCTCTGAAGGATAGAATCTAAATCCATCTTTTTTTTTTGGGCTTTTGGCTTCGCACGGTTTGTGCATTTAGCCAGTGTCAAGTAATTTTTCTTTTCGATCAAGTAAATGGCCTGATATCGGGCACGAAGTTACGAAACAGTCATAGTCGACATTAGTTAGTCAAATCAAAGTTATTGTAAATCGGTAGTAACTTTACAACAACCTAGTAGGAGTTTTTTGGGGGAACACGAAAAGTCCACGCTAGTCACTTATTTTCACCTTCACTATACTTGTGCGCTCACACGTAATTAAATTGAATAATTCACTACCAAAACTACACAATTTATTTAGCTATTTCACTAAATTTCATGAAAATGAAAATTCGTGCGACATTTTCAAACGCGATCCCGCGAAAAACTCTAAATCCATCTTCTTGATACTTTGATAGTTCAAATGTGACAAAGCCATTTCATTACCTGCCTGTATTTACATAAAGGTTGCATTCGATAAGCAACCAACCTTTACAGTAGGTACTTACGTAATTTTTATTTTGTAAAAACTGGCCGAGTCCGTGTCAGACCACGCACATTGAAGAGTTCTGAAGTTGGTATGAATTTATCCCCAGAACAAACTTAACACTGTAGTAGTTGAAAAACATGTTATCCTATAAATTCCAAGTAAGTTGTAAGTTGATCTACTAGGTTACATGTTAACATGTAACAGTTAAAAACTAAAATAGAAAACACAGGCAACTGAGGGAACACGGGTGGGTTTTAGTCAGTAAAAGTCTGACACGCCCTCCCGCTCCACCCAGAGCGGGAGAAGTTATTTGATGATTTCCCACCCAAAAAAAAAAAAGGACACCGACTTCGCGGATTTGTTAAAGAAAGTGAAAGAACACGGGTGGGTTTTAGTCAGTAAACGTCTGACACACCCTTTCGCTCCGCTCAGAGCGGGAGAAGTCATTTGATGATATCCCATTCAAAAAAAGGACACCGACTACCGAAATTTAAGCTATTTTTCACTTTGCAGTGTTTTTCTTTTGGAAGTCGGTTGTGTATTTTGCCGACTTCTTTTTAAATAATATTTTTATTTTTCCTCTCCCTCTTAGAGAGAGTTGGCCCGTGTCCCAGCACATTCTTATTCACTTTTTTTGTGTTTTGACAATCTTGGCCATAATAATACCATAAAATCTAAAATTTACTTTGTGAGAACGCCACAAGCACGTCGTAATATTTTTGCAAAGGGTCGAGATTCCTAACTGTATTAAATATTGTACATTTTCTAATAACCTTCTGCGAAGAACTCGAAAGTGCTTTACAGAGCGCGCTCAAAGGGTTGTCTGTCGCCGAAAACTCTACCTAGGTACGTAGAATATATACGTCACGACAGTTTTTGATGAACGTGATATTGGAGGAGAAGTAAACAATATTAAAATGCGAATATAATTTAGCCTTGGGGTAGGTAAGTAGAGCTTTCAAGGAACTTCAGAAGGTTGACTGCCTCGTTGGTCTAGGAGACGCAAACGTTACTGCTAAGCATGAGGTCCTGGGGTCGATTCACAGTGTTACCTATTGAGTTTTTCTATCTCGAATTTCTATCAGTAGCAGCCCGCAGTCCGGCTTTGTGCCCGGCTGATGGCAATAGGCTCGCCCCTTATTACATGAGGCTTAAACATACCTGGCTAAATGTGGGTGTATTTGGGGTACACCTCTGCCCAACCATCCGACGAAACAAGGCGTGATGTTTATGTTCAAAAGGGTGCCCGACGCGGGAAATAAGTTCTAATAAGTTCCGAGTTTCTTGTCGTGTCTTCTCTGCTTTAGTTTTTACTTGATGTTTTTCGGTAGACTCCAGGATATAGGTACAACTACTTTCACTCTAGATAAATCCTAACTTAATATAATCTGCCAGGGGTGCGGGTTGTTCGAAAGAGATACCGTGGCCCCTGGCACACAGGCAACTGAATGAACACGGGTGGGTTTGAGTCAATAAAAGTCTGACACGCCCTCCCTGTCCACCCAGAGCGGAAGAAGTTATTTGATGATTTCCCACCCTCAAAAAAATAAAAAAATATATGATTAATGTGAAAGTAAGTTTTTTTCTATGATTGTTACCTTTTCACGCCTAGCCCACTGAACCGTTCATCCATGAAATGCATATAGGTTGTCAGGTATACCGAAACGTACATAAGGTACCTACCTTTCATTCCAAAAAAAGTACTGTTTCCGAGGAAACCAACAATAACGTTCTTAAGATAATAGATGGCGCCACAGCTCTTTCCAATCATGATTGAAGTATATTATTACACAAGCAGAGTACAACCCGAATTGATTATCAAATTACCAATTAACCCGAGCGAGGCTGCGGGCAAAAAATAAATAGTTTTATAATAAATAGAACAGATTAAACTCCTAATTAACTAATTAACCACTGAACATGAAACCCCTAACTGAGCACTGTTAAACACAAACCATTTAATTTCTGCAACAGTTCCCTCGTAAAACAAACACCCGAGAACACATTTCCAACTTACCTAATTAAACATGCTGTCTGTTTGAACCAAAACTAGCTCCTCATTACCTATAAAGTATAGAAACATGCATTGTATATGCACCCGACCGACCGGCGACCCTTGCTCGTTGAAGCGCCAGCCCGCGCCGCAGCTGAGCCAGTAGCTTTAAATTCCCCGTCTAATAATAATAATGCCAATTTGATCCAGCCTGTCCCCAATAGTGATAGCTGTCCCCCTATCAGTGACGCCCTGAGCCGAGGTCCGTACCCCACAGGGGGTGCCCTCAGCGTGCAGTCGCTTAGTTTGTAAATTTTTAGTTTGTAAGCCCTGGCTGGAGGCGTTAAGAGTAAAATCTTAATGGCAGCCCCAGGTGATAATTTATGAAAGTATTTAAGCAATTCCAGAACTAATTATTTAATTAAATACGCAAACTGAGCAATAATCCTTTTATTTTTTACAATCAGCCAAAAGGTAACAGATTAAATATATATGCTATTAAACGTCAATAGTAATGTTAAGCGTGAGTCGTTTAATAGTTCACATACTTGAAGATAGGAGGCGTATTGAGTTCAGTGTATGCAATTAATTCATTTCAACATCCTCTTCTTAATTGCAAACCCATAGCCACGGAGCAGTCTTCAGTCTTCTTTTGAGAAATTGGTTTTGTCAGTATGTCGGCAACCATATCTTGAGTCCCAACATATCTGAGTTCAATTTCCTTTTCGGAAACTCTCTCTCGAATAAAATGATATCTTATATCGATATGTTTGCTGCGAGCACAGTAAGAGTCAATGCCCGCAAATTTGATTGCACTTTGGTTATCACAATAAATTATGGTAGGCTCAACTGTAACCTTCCAATATAGTTCTGACTCTAAATGCCTTAGCCACATAGCCTCTTGTGTGGCAGTAGCCAGTGCCATATATTCTGCCTCCATAGTTGATAACGCAACTGTGTTCTGACGTTTAGAACACCATGAGACCGAAGCACCCTGAAACAGAAAAGTGTAGCCAGAGCATGATCTCCGGCTGTTAATGTCTGAAGCCCAATCTGAGTCACAGTAGCCAAACACTCTTCTTTCTTCTTTGTTTTGACTAAAAGTTAATTTACAATCCTTTGTTCCCTTTATGTAGCGCAGCACTCTTTTTACTGCTAGCCAGTGTTGTATTTCTGGTTTATTGTTGAAGCTACTCAATTTATTTACTATAAAACATATATCTGGTCTTGTGCCTTGTGATAGATAAAGTAAACTCCCGATTGCTTCTTGATAAGGAACATTTCTAACAATGTTATTTTGCTCTCCTGTGCTGATCAATTTGGAGCTAAGATCACAGGGCGAATGAACTGGATTACAATCTGTCATATTGAATCTTTGTAGAATTTTTTCTATATAGGCAGTCTGATCAATATGAATTTGATCTCTGGCCGCATTTTGACTTATTCTCCAACCAATAAAATGATTCACAGGTCCAAGCGTTTTCATATCAAATTTACTTTTAAGTTGTTGCTTTATTTCTTTACCCTTCTCTGCATTCTTATAAAAAATTAATAAATCATCAACATATATCAATATAAAAAGAATGCTTCCGTTGTCATTTTTGTGGTACACACATGGATCCACAGACGTACTTTTAAATCCCAACTCTTTTAACACAGAAGTAAGTTTTTAAATTCCATTGGCGACTTGCTTGTTTCAAGCCATAAATAGACTTATTTAATCTGCAGACTTCGTGTCCGTGTTCATAGCCGGGTGGTTGATTCATATATATTTCAGCATCTATATCTCCCTGCAAAAATGCTGTAACCGCATCCATTTGATCTATATATAAGTTTTCTTTTACAGCCATTGCAAAAAAATATCTTATTGAGGTATGCCGTACTACCGGAGCAAAAATCTCATTATATTCAGTTCCTTTCCTTTGTATGAAACCTTTTATGACTAATCTTGCTTTGTATCGTACAACTTTACCGTTTGCATCTGTTTTCATTTTATAAACCCATTTGCAAGGGATTATTCTTTTGTCTTCGGGTAGAGTTACTAATGTCCATGTATTATTCTGAAGGAGCGATTCATATTCGCTGTCCATGGCATCTTTCCACTCTTTTGCTTTAGGGCCTGAAAGAGCTTCTTCCACGGTCTCTGGTTCCTTTAATAATACTGCTGAATCAGTTGTTTTCTCTCCATGACATAAATATGTATTAGGTTTAGTATTCCTCGGCCTCAGAGTTATATTTCTAAATGGCATAGGATCTTCTTCCTCAAAGCTCTCCGGTGTATAATCTGGATCATTATCCGATTCTGAATTTGATAATTCACTGGTGGCGTCAAACAATTGTTCTTCTTCTGAACTTTCATTTACTAAAGTATCGGTATCAGATTCTTGTTTAGCTGTAGTTTCATGTTGTTGCATAATAGTAAGCGGCATAATAACACAATTATTTTTAACTGTGTGTTCCAAGAAAACAACATCCCTACTCTTGTATATTTGTTTTTTACTCTCATCATACAATCTGTAGCCTTTAGTAAAATCACAATAACCCACAAATATCATTTTAATGGCTTTTGAATCCCATTTTTGTCTGTTTTCCTTTGGCACATGCACCATTGCGTGACAACCAAAAATTTTCATGTTATTTAAATTTGGTTTTTTTACCTGTCCACATTTCATATGGTGTCTTGTAATCCAAAGCTTTTGTTGGCGAACGATTTATAATATAAGCCGCTGTTGAACCGCTTCAGCCCAAAAATTTTTTTGTAATCTGGAGTTCAAAATTAAGCATTTAGCTCTCTCTACTAATGTGCGATTCATACGCTCTGCCATGCCGTTTTGTTGAGGCGTATATGGGTTACTTGTTTGATGCTGGATACCAGATTTACACAGAAACAATTTAAACTCATTGTTTATATACTCCTTTCCATTATCTGAGCGCAATATCTTTATTTTTTTATTAGTTCATTTTCACACTAAATTCTTGAATTCTTTAAACTTTTCTAAAGTCTCAGACTTATTCTTCATGAAATAGACAGATACCTTCCTACTGTAATCATCTAAGAAAGTAACATAATATCTGGCACCTCCAATAGAACTTGTCTCCATCGGACCACATAAATCAGAGTGAATTACTTGGAGCAATTCAGAAGCTCTAGTACCAGTATTTTTAAATGGTTGTCTACTCATTTTTCCTCCTAGGCAAGTAGTACAAACTTGATTACCTTTTTTCTAATAATTCAACCCCTTCTGCACTTTCTGTTATTTTCTGTAAGTCTGTGAAATTGAGATGGCCCATCCTTTGATGCCATAAATTTATATCTCGCTCATCTACTGTTGATAGCAATGCCGGTGCTTCGAAAACATTATTTAATATATACATATTATTGCGATGCAAAGCTGTCAATATTAATTTATTATTTTGATATATCTGACAACCATCTCTCTCGAATTTCACTTCACAGCCATTATTTACCATTTGACTTACAGAAAGTAAATTTACTGTTAGTGTGGGTATAAATAAAACATCTCTGACCTGTATTGTCCGTAAAATGCCATCTGAGTCTCTTATCTGAAAATCCACCTTGCCACTTGCCTTTTACTGCTACTGTTTTATTGTCTGCAACTTTAATGTTGTTGATTGTAGATGGAGAAACATCATACATCCAATTCCTATTATTGCACATATGCAATGACGCTCCGGAATCAACATACCAGCAATTTCCATCCAACTCAGCAGCAACTGGAAAAGCAGCATAATAACCATTATTTTTTGAATTATCATTGTTTGAGGAACCCTTCTTTTTATCTTTAAAATAGCAATTTCTACTCATGTGCCCATACTTATTACAAACAAAGCACCGTGGGCCTTTGGGTTGCCTTTTTTCTTGTGACTGGTTATGTGGATTTTTCGGTGTTAACTTTGACATATTTGGTTTATTATATGACTTGGCATAGTAAGCAGCAGAATCTGATACCTTGACCTCTTGCAACAACTTAGTTTTTACATAGTCAGCGCTAATATTCACACCAGAGCTCTCTAAAGCCATTATCATCGGTTTGTAGTAATCAGGGAGGCCAGCGAGCAGCAACGTACCAAGCCACTCGTCTCCAACTACAAAATTGATATTCCGTAACTTATGAGCTGTTGACATTACCTTATTAACATATTCCTCGACACTCGAGCAATTTTCCAAATTTGTGGTAATCAGATCTCTTAATAAACCTACCTTTCTACTGAGCCCTGAGTCATCAAATACTTTTTCGAGTTTTTCCCAAACCTGTTTCGCTGTTGTAGCCTCTTGAACATGGACATAGTTAACTGGGTCTACCAACAGTATTATTTTCGATTTCGCTTTCGTATTTTTCTTGCTGTCAGATACATAACCTTTGTCAGGTTCAATCTCCTGCCACAATTCTTCATGTTCCAGATAGTTTTTTACCGCAAACTTCCAACTATGGTAATTTTCTCTTCCAATTAGCTTCTCAATCGTGCCCATTGATATTTGTGATGCCATTTTTAATGTATTTTGTCAAAACTATGCTGAAAGAGAAGAACGACCAAGCCGGTAATGGCCGGTTGCGAGGTTTTCTAATTTGAATCAAATTGAATCGTAGCACTTTAGTATCGAATTACTTTTTTACATACTTTCGGACATATATAGCCCATAACCTGATAATTTATGAAAGTATTTAAGCAATTCCAGAACTAATTATTTAATTAAATACGCAAACTGAGCAATAATCCTTTTATTTTTTACAATCAGCCAAAAGGTAACAGATTAAATATATATGCTATTAAACGTCAATAGTAATGTTAAGCGTGAGTCGTTTAATAGTTCACATACTTGAAGATAGGAGGCGTATTGAGTTCAGTGTATGCAATTAATTCATTTCAAGACCGGTTGAGCAGTCACGGCCTCTCAAGGCCAACTGCGAGATGCTCTACAAAAGAAAAAAAAAAATTGTATATGCTAAACATTTATATGAAAATTTGCAAATATAGAGAACTAAATAATAACGGTACTTCCTCTTTATTAATCATCTGCCCAGCCTTTTCCAAACTATTTTAGGGTCGGCTACCAGTCGCCACAGTGGTCAAATTTTAAAATTTAGGGGGACGTTAATGTATTAATGAAAATATCAGGTCTAAGTTAATTATAATTAGTGTTTATAATTAAAACATTGTTAATTTATAAAAATATGTGAAATTACAGGGTAAAATTATTAATAAATAAATAAATAAATAATTCCTCATCATCATTGATTATGTTAGGTTCTTGTAATAAATTGAGAACTTCCTGTGGTATTTTACTTCTTCTTTTTACACGCTTTATATTAGCTCGGGTTGTATGTCTGTATGTATGTATGTATGTATCGGAATCTTTGAGCGCGATTTTGACCCACTTTAAACGGTCAGATTTCATTGAAACTTTGTAAACTTGTCGAGCACCGATGACAAATTAATAATTTAAAAAAAAATGAGAAAAAAAACACGTTTTGTAGTTAGCAGAACTAAAAAATAGAAAATAAATAATAGTTTAAAAAACTAAAAAACACGCTTTAAAAACCAAACTAAAAAAGGAGAAAATAATTTAATTCAATTAAAAAGCGTGGGGTGCTTGACATTAATTGATTATAAAAATACCTCAAAAAGCACCCCACGCTTTTTAATTGAATTAAATTATTTTCTCCTTTTTTAGTTTGGTTTTTAAAGCGTGTTTTTTAGTTTTTTAAACTATTATTTTTGATGTTATTGGCCGTAAATTCGATGTACGAGGGTCCGATGATACAAGCAAAATTTTAAATATGTCTTCGTTTGTAACTTTCCGTGAAATTTTGCGGGTGTTGTGTTCTCTATAATATCTTACGTCTTTATGACGACACTCCTAAGCATCTTCTCCTAACTGACCAATAGGCAATAAAAATTTTCTTCTTTATTCTTCTTTCACTTCTTGAATGTATTTCCTTGTATAATCGTCTTTGTTTTAGTTTTTATATCAGAAAATGGTAGTTTTGGCCGGCCCTTAGTGAGAGAGACCCTGATGGAAGACGGTAGTATATTTTGCATTCCTGACGTGGACTATACATTTAGAAAGCCATTTATGATATTTCGTTTCAATAACTTAGTCTTATTTCTACCGGTTGCCAGCCAATTTCTTGAAGTAGATGTACAAAAACTATGTATCGTGTCTCGTAAACGATTTTTAATTTGAATTTTCAAATTAGTAGTGCCAATCACTTCTAGAACATAATTAAATAGCTTCTCTATTGATTGTTTAGTTGTAGGTTTAATTGGGGGACTTTCCAAGAGATGATTGAATAAATCACGATTTGTTAAATTAGTGCCGTTCCCTGAATAATAAACTTAAAGTGTTCAGGGAGCGGTAGTATGCAGCGAAAAATCAAATCAAATCTAACAGATAAATGTTGTCTCCAGCTGGTTAATCACTAGAATTTTTATGTTCTTAACATGTTTCTTGAAACGTCCTTACGCTTCGAAAGAGACAAAAATGTAGGTTGAAAATTTTGACTGGTCTATAATAAATAATTATGGTAGAATACAGCTTTGAAATATTTATCAAAAAAATTTACACGATATGATCATAAATACCTTCATTAAATATGTACCATTTTTTTCAAATCCAACAAATCGATAACTATTTAGCAAAATGTAACTAACTGTACGCAGAAATCACAATAAAATCAAAGATAATTTACTACTTCGCTCAACTGATAACTTGGATATACAATAACACACAAAGTATTTGACTTAGTGACTTTTTTTGTCAATATGTATTGTGTAGTAGGTAGTACTAAATACATTTAAAGTAATTTTTTTTATGTACCCTCACCTCGAGAATTATGATTTTCGTACCGCTAATTACTTTGAAATTGACCTCCGTGAGTCGGTTTGCAGCTGAATACCAGTATTTTACATGGAGTAACTACCAATCTGACCTCCACGACCCAATCTCTGGGTAACATGACACCCCTTAGTAAGACTGGTTGTCAGACTTTCAAACTTCTGACGACCCGTGACGACTGTCAAAGATCCACGAATGACCGCCCGGGGAACCATCGGCTTAATGTGCTTTCCGAGGCACAGACCGGTCTTAGCATGTAAAGATCAACCAACTACGGACGCCCAACCGCGGCAATCCTGATCGATCGACCCGTACGGCTGTTATTTTATAGCCACAAACCCCTCTATTTTCTCTATTTAAGTACCTTTATAACAGTAGTTTATGAACCTGCTGCATAATGAGGGGTAATTAAAAACACGAGTGTGCGGTGTTACTATGTGGCGATGTTTTTAATAGCTTTAATACGAGTGTTTTAATACCTGTGCAGGTTCATACACTACTTTATCTATTCTCATACACTGCGATTGAACCTACTAAATCAAATATCTAATTTAAAACAGTAAGAAATAGTTTTATAATTCTACAAAAATGGCGCGCCCCGCATTTACGTTCCATTAGACAAAAATAAATTGATGGAAACTCCTTGGTGATATTACCTATATAATTTCTTCAATTTCTATCGTATTGGTAAAAAAATATGTATAATAACATTATTTTGTTAGAGAAAAATCGGTATAAGATTCTATTTTTAAATTTCGATATTGTGTTTATAAATTAAGTCTATGTAAATTATGCCAGTGATATACAAAAAACCCAAGAAACACAATCAGCGCCCCAAAAACGTCCAAACAAATAGGGCGCAATGTGCGCAGGTGTCACATACTATCGTCACTCATCTTTCAGTCAGTCTTTTTGGACATTGCTTTGTAAAAGCCACTTTAAGTCATGCGTGCAAGGTTGAATTAGCAAAAAAAATGAGTTTTATCATAACTATAACCACTGACGTATAAATAATTGGGGACAGTTTTGAGTGTTTCTTTTGTTCGAGACTGCGCATCTTTGGTTTTTTGTTTATCAATGATTGTAAACTCGTTTTGAAGTTCCCTAATTCGAATTTTCCGATATGATAGTCCCTTTGTGCACTAATCAGGCGCGGTCGCAGCCAATGACTTTGGGGGGTCACAGACAAAGACTGCCTACATATTGATAAGAAAATTTATTTTATTTTCGAAAAATTACTAAATTATGAAGGTTTACGTTCACGGCTTTTTAGGGGGGGGGGGGGGTTCAATGACCCTAGGACCCCCCCCCCCCGTCGGACCGCGCCTGGCGTTGATAGGGTTTATGGGTGCAGGACCCATTGAATATACCTAATACAATATTATCTACTTACCTACATGAATGCAATAAAATAACTGAGTTTGAGCTGGAACTGAATTCAAGGGTGTACCGTAATCAAAGTATTTTCATACCGTAGGTTACTAACTGCATCCAATTTGAGTGGGACACAAAGGCTAGTGGTTCAAAGCCGGGAACAGAGCGACAGGAATGTGACAAGGTAGTTATGAAGAACAACTTATAACAACGTAGACCAGTAACTCTTTGAATGATATGGCGTTCGGAAAATGCAATTCTGTATTTGCCGGAAAACTTCCTTCCGCTGGAAAAACAAGATTTGGGATACGGGCTCCTCGTTTTCTTTAGTACTAATAAAAGCTATAAATCACGTTTAATTTTATTTTATATAAATTAATTAATTTTAGTTTTTCATTTTATTTTTCTTCGACTTGTTAGTTTTAATTTTATTTTATATAAATTTGTAAATTTTTATTTTATTTTATTTAAATTTGTAATTTTTTATTTCTGACTATCAAATTCATTTTCTTTTGTAATGTCTGTAATTCGGCGGCGATCTCTCGCGTCCGGCCCTGGTGCAAGGCCATGGTACGGAGCGAGAGTGAATGGTTAGCCGTCACCTCCTTCTGCGAAGCAGTAATGCTCGCGAAGAGGGAGGCGGCACACGTGAGGGAGAGGCAGTATATGCGCCCTCACGGCCGTAGTCGCCGCGGGAGAAGCCCTGGGCGTCGAAAATCCCAGGCTGATTCCCGGCCACCGTAGGCGCGGGCTTGCGGACGGCGAGTAATGGGTAGCTCGCTGTCCGGTAAGGACCAAGCCCGGGTCGACGGCGCGTTGTGTTCCACGCGCGCCTCAAAGAGATGTCAGCACCAAAGGGTGGGGTCCGCAAGGGCCGATGCCTGCCAGGGGTGCGGGTTGTTCGAAAGAGATACCGTCGCCCCTGGCACACAGGCAACTGAGGGAACACGGGTGGGTTTTAGTCAGTAAAAGTCTGACACGCCCTCCTGCTCCACCCAGAGCGGGAGAAGTTATTTGATAATTTCCCATCCTCAAAAAAAAAAAAAAAAATGTCTGTAATTTGGTCTAATTCTAGTTTAATTATATCGATTTATTTCTAATAGTTATCTAAAGTATGTGTACCTATGGATCCCGACATCTGAAATAAAATGTTTTTATTTTTATTTAATGTATAAATAAGAAGGGTCTTAAAGTGTAGCAGGATTGCTCACCATTTAACTTCACTTCACTTTCTAATAATGTAACTTGTCATTCGCATCATCCGAATCCAGAAGTTAAGTTTCAGCAATTGTGATTTATGACCATGAAGACAATTAAATAAGCCTTCTGATTATATCTCTATTGTGGCAACAGGCAGCGGGAGGGGACCGCGCCCGGGTCCCAGCATCCCTTTCAACGGATCTCGACCAGTCGAGACGAGATATCGGCCCGCAGAGTGCTCCCGCTATTTTCGAGCGGGAAATTCGCGACAACTTTTCGCTCCTAAACTAACGGTTACTGTTTGTAATTCGAATTTTATGAGTGTTTCATTTATTACGTGCCAGGATTTGTGAGTGTTGACAGTGTCTATTTTATTTGTTCTAAATGACCGTTATGAATTATTTTTCAATTTATTTTCAACAGATTAATTAAAAAAAAAAAAACTGTGTATGAATTAAAGTAATAAAAAAAACCTATGATAATAATATTCATAGCTAATGACAATGAGAAATCAAAGGTCATCGATCCTGATGATCCTGGAAAGAAAAGTCTCAAATACAGGCAGATAATAACTATGTAAATTAAAGCAAAACCAGTATTTAGCTTAATTCGTGGAACAAGGGAAACGTGATTTTACTTCAATTAAGTTATATTATTCATTATTACAAAAAGGATCCACGTAACGTACACTAAAATTATTCATACTGATAAAAAGGGGACTTACAGGATGTGATTCGTAGAAAAATTCTTTTATCTCTTAATAAATTCATGTTTTATGCATAATCGCTACGTATATTATAGATTAACTGTTTTTTATTTTAGGCGGATTCCGTTTTATTCTGAACTATTTGATGAACTAACTCTCTTTACACATTACAATATTTTTTGGAAAATATGGCAAGAGGTTGCCTCCACATAGTAATTACAGCACTGATTTGAAATTACTTTGCCTATACTTACGAAGTTTCCTTGTAACTTGTAGATTATTAGGTAAGTTTGTAATCTAAGATAATAATTTAATTCATATTTAATATTATTAAAAGCCTGTGATGTCCCTCTGCAAAGCGAAGGGCTCTCTGCACTCTTTCCTGCTCGTTTCTCAGTTTAAAGCTGCTAAGGACTAGTTATTGCTGAAGGAGTTCAGCTCATCCCGCTATCTCCATCTGGGCACAGAGCCCTGGCTCTTGTACTAGAAGTACCTGTATCACAAGAGCCAGAATTAATATGGCATAATCCCCATACAAAGGTACATAGGGATCTATGTTCTAGTCTTGTCTACGATGCCGAAACTACGTCACAGATTGAGACTTGAATAAGCTCCGGTACTGACACAATGCATGTAAGCCGCTTAATCGATCGCTCAATGGAAAATCCACTATAACGATATTAACTATTAATTAGATTCATGATTTGTTTCACATTTTAGAAATTTTGGAAGTCCAACCCATAATAATTACTTTCGTTTGTAAAAGTTAGTAGGCTGATGACAAGTGTGAAACAATAGTATTGTCTTGTTTTTCCATAAAATAATTTTTACTATTATTATTTTCCATAATCGTGCCCCCTCATAATATTTACTTGCACTATTAACTATTTTCATATATATTCATAAATAAGTTTCCATAATAACATGTGTTATATATCTACTCATTAGTTTCTATAAGTAACACATTACATAATCGATACTTGACAAAAGCAACATAATTTAATATAATTTAGAAACGTTTATTGTTTTGTACAAAAAATAATTTCATTAAGGCATTTGGTCTGTAATCAAATTATATAATACAGCAAATAATCTTTAGACAATAAATAGTTTGTGAAATCCTAAATGGCTAGGTTAGAAATGTGACCACCGCGTGTGTTTCTTCTTTTGCAAAGCAAGCATGCAACATGATCATACACATCAAAATTGCAGGCGCTTGTACTGAACTAGCATTGTTGTGCTAGTATCAGCTAATTAATAGTATGGTGAATAAAAAATGTTATGGAAAACGACATTATTGAAAATGAAAAATATAGCAAATTTATGAATTAAAATTAAAATGACACTTGATAAATTATGACCAATGAAATAAGTGAAAATAATTTTATGTAATTTCACGATTATGGCAAATATAGCTATTTCTAATGAAATTATGGCAAATACAAGTATGGTATATAAAATAATTGCATTTTAAATTATGGCAAACATTAGTAAACCGTGAAAAAATATGAGACTGTTGCTTATTGAGGGTAGGTATTATAACACGAGTGTCTTAATATCTAGGTATGTGCAGTTTCATACACCACTTTATCTACTCATTGGGATTTAACCTACTAAATAAAAGATCAAAGTTAAAAAAGTAAGACATAGTTTTGTAATGCTATAAAAAATGGCACGCCCAGCATATGCGTTCTATTAGACAAAATATATATAATTTATGGAAACTCCTTGATCATATTAACTTTTTGGATTTGACCTGTTTCGTACCTATTGGTAAAAAAAATATTTTGTTATATAAAAGTGATAAAATATGATTCAATTTTTTTATTTGCAGTTTATAATTCGAATTTTACGATGTGAGACTAGATAAACTTTATTTTCGGAAAACACAGGCTCCATTTTGAATTTAGATTTTGTATTGTATTGTTTCACATACAGACTAGGTACCTATTCCATATTTTGTTTCGAAACTTTTTAACAACCTGCCAATATCTGGCAGTTACAAAAGCGTGGACCCTTTTTTTATTTCACCGGAGCGCGAATTTTATTGCTCACTTTGGTTCACCGGTTCGGACCAAAGCTCGTGTATAGGTAATCGTGGACCTCAATCAACACTGGCGTACTTCGAACCAGTTTGATTAAACCCGATGCATTGCAACTATTTTCAATTTGAAGCTGCCCAAAACCTCAAACATTGTTAAACAGTTCATTGAAATTGGGGAAGTAACTGGTTTTAACTTAATTTGGATTGGTTTGGTGAAGTTTAGCTCGTGATTCGGTTTCTGAGATATTCAAAACAGATTTTATCTGATTAGTGCTACTGGTTCCATATTTGACATATAGGTACCTACCTATATGCATATTACTTTTTTGAACTGTCAGGAAGGACTTCGCTTCGAGTTCCTCAAAATCAATCTGCCAAAACTTCCCAAGTATGTTAGGGTTGGATTCCAGTCTAACCGGATGCTGCTGAATACCAATATTTTACATGGAGCGACTGCCTCAGTTACTGGGTAATACGATACCCCTTAGTAAAAATGGTTATCAGACTTCCGCGGTTATGACGGGTTGTTACGTTACGACTGTCAAAGATCTTTAAATGACAGCCGGGTCCAACGGCTTTTCGAGGCCCGGAGCTCCATATGTTATGAATGGTCACCCATCCAAAAACCGACCGCGTCAAGCGTAGCTTAACCTTCAATCGACGCACGCGGCTGAAAGCCACGAGCTGCTCGCTGCACCAACCTTTGTCATATCCATAGCCATTGAGAGTTCATCTGAGGCTCTTACTACAAATAGTTGTTAGATAATGACTAAACCTTAAAAAATTGTAAGCTCTGCAAAGATTCGGAAGATTACTTCAAATTTAATCCTACAAAAGGTAGGTAAGAACATTGAAGGTAATGTGTGATGTTAGAAAATCCGGCCATCTCTTCAGTCTTCACCCTCGTCTGCAAACAGATTATGTACTTGGAGAGTCTGTAAGAAAACCCTCTTTAAATGCCCTCATATTTAACAAGACTTTTCAGTTGCTGAAAAATGATAAATGATTTATTTCTGCAAGTAGGTTTCTACCAAACACGTCAATCATATTTTTAAAACTAGATCTGCACCCTAATTGCGTAACTCACGATTCATCATAATTTGTTTCGTTTTGAAACAGATGGCTAAACCATTGCTTCATATGTTCTAAAAATGTGTCTGCTCAACAACGTAAATAATGCAATGAATATTGTTGAACTGTCAAAATGAAACCGATTATGATTAATCGCGTGTTACGCAATTAGGGTGAAAGTCGGTGTTTACCATCTGACTCACCTGAGAAGAAAGGCCGAAACAAACTCAGAGGTAGCCAGTAGTAGTGGTAAAAGAGACTGACCTTTTAAAGACCAGACATAATCTTGGCCAGATCATGTAAAGACCGAAGTCTTTTGAGGAAAGCACCACACATATTGAGGGCCTGTCCAGTCAGTCTCAGCCGTCCCCAACTTAATCCTTTAGGGGATGAATATCAAAACATCCTCCATAAATCCGTCCGTCCGTTCTTATTTTCGTAATAAACTCTTATGCAAAATTTCATGTTTCTAGCATCAGCCGGTTAGCCTTCACTGATTTTTTTTTTGGTTGGGAAATCATCAAATAACTTCTCCCGCTCTGGGTGGAGCAGGAGGGCGTGTCAGACTTTTACTGACTAAAACCCACCCGTGTTCCCTCCGTTGCCTGTGTGCCAGGGGCCGCGGTATCTCTTTCGAACAACCCGCAGCCCTGGCAGGCATCGGCCCTTGCGGACCCCACCAGTTGGTGCTGACATCTCTTTGAGGCGCGCGTGGAACACAACGCGCCGTCGACCTGGGCTTGGTCCTTACCGGACAGCGAGCTACCCTTTACTCGCCGTCCGCAAGCCCGCGCCTACGGTGGCCGAGAAGCAGCCTGGGATTCCCGACGCCCAGGGCGTCTCCCGCGGCGAGCCTTCTGTGATTAGGTTATCCTTCTGTAATTAGGTTGATGTTATAAGTATAGCTGCATATTTTGCGACGGCCATTTCTTTTTGTCTCTTATCGCCATATCGTGATCTAATTCAATAGCACCTGTTGTGGGTAAGATATTATAACGAGTAAGCTAAGCCAGGATGGTAACGAAGCTAACTGCTCGGGCCCAGTCTATCGTATTTTCAACACCGAGAGTTGAATATCAAGTGCGCTTAAAAAATCCGCCGCATGTATATTACGTAGGTATGTAGGAATCTAGGCTATCTTGGCTCGCAATTTGGTCCTAGTTTATTCATGTACTTACGCGTCAACCGTATGCGCCGATGCATGCATACGGTCATTCTCTAAGGGCAACGGTGCGCGAAAATCGGGCAATGTCACGCACACTTATTAGTTTTATTACTTCGCTTATCCTCGCCGAACATTCGCGTGGCTCGTTGGATAAATGGGACACAAAATGGCGATAGTCGCTCAATGGGCCCAGTCACCCTTGATGCCCTTGGATGTAGGCTAGTGTGTCTAGATAATAGTTGAAATGTATGCGTCTGTGTATTTTAGGGGTTAGGTCATGTACCTACGGTCACCAAAAGAGATTAGTAACCAGGGTCGGAAAACATCCATCGTTTTCTTACTAAACTTCAACTATATCCGGCGACCCTCGATGCTTACCTATATCTTTTGGTGACTGTACATCCGAATGTAATTTGTAATCTTAAATATCTCGTAGGACATGATAAGAGGAAGCCTTCCCCTGGCACACAGGCAACTGAGGGAACACGGGTGGGTTTTAGTCAGTGACACGCCCTCCTGCTCCACCCAGACCGGGAGAACATTATTTGATGATTTCCCAGCCAATAAAATATGCCTTAATCTAATCGGTCACCATTTTGAACTTCATACTTTTCGTTGTAAGCATATTCAATTCCACTCCTGGACAAAGGCCTCCCACTCTTTTCTTTCGCATTTTTTTCTTTCATCTTTCGCATTTTCGAACTTAGCTGTTAAAAATAATTGCTGACGTAAAATCATGGATTCAGGGACTCTTGGGAATCGTGTTTATGGAGAAATGTAGGAGGCTGTAGAGGACCGTAATCTATTTTATTGGGTCCGTTTTGTTGCTCTCTGTACTTTGTCAAGAGGCTGCAATATCGTTAAGTGTATTTCCGTTAAACGATTAAGGATCGTGGAAGGACATGCTGTAACGTCCTTAAGTTGGTACCTCGACACAGTAAACATAATATATATTATCGACTTGGTAACTATTTTAGTAGGGAAATAATTTTTTTTTTTTTTTAATACTTTGATCCTTAGACACTTTTGACGTGTGTATTCAAAATAGGGCAAGACGTTAAAATAAAAGGTATTTAGAAGCAAAAGTATTTGAAGAAAATTTACTAATCCAAATCGCATACCCTTGCCATAAATTACGTCACACGTTATGGGGTGGGAGGGGGTCAACAAAATGTGACATTGTGTGACAAGGGCCAGGGGGGCGTCAAAAGCTTTGTGACGTCACATGTTAAAAACTAAAACTATACTTACCCACTCTTACTTCTAAATATAAAATTTAAAAATATGGGACGTCACACAGAGGGGTGGGGGTTTTACGATAAAATTTGTGTGATGTATTTTATGGATGGCCCCTTATAACTTTCTCCATTTTTATGAAAGTTGGGCGCAGTAATTTGGCTATTCAGTATTTTTCGGACCCCAAATTATAAATTATTTGAGGTTCACAAAAAGAGGCGCAATCTTTATATTAGAGTGTTTAATCATATTTTAGTAGCACAAAATGAGAATTATTAGAGGTTCGATTAAAATCAATATTAGATTAGATATTTTGCAGAATATGCTATGTGCATTTTAGTCTATGCTAAATAAATGTATTTTCTTTCATATTCTAACTACTAACTTGTAAGACCTTTTTCGCTACTACCCATTTTTCTTTATAATGTTTTTCTTCACCGTCGGTCAGTAAATACCTACAAGTTTATTGGGGCTTGGATTTGTACAGATTAGGGGGATCTTGTTTCTTAGTTCGTATTGTATTGCTTGTTAACGTAGAGAACTTTTATTCCTTCGTTTTGCGTTTTTCCGGACCATTTTCGATTTTCTTACCCAAGGGTATGAGGCAGGCTAGGCTCCGAAGGGCTAATCAAAATCAAATCGAATCATTTATTTAACAGATAATAAAATGAAATTTGTTAGTAATTACACTAGCGTACAAACATTCGCTAAAATGTTGGTAAAAATAAAAAACAAACATTCGTATTATTTCCAAAATTACAATGAATAACGTTAAAACTACCATAAATAATGTCAAAATCACCAGGGGGCCGATTCTACTAACAAATTTGTTAATAAAACGCAATAGAACCGCAACCGAATCACCACTTTTAAGCGTTTTCGCATTCTACTAAATTGAACAACGGTCCAGCTGCGACACAGCTGCGGTTACGTTTTAGTTACGCCAACGATCGATTGAAACAATGTCAAAACCTATTCTACTAACAAAATCGAACATGAGCGTGACGTTTACTATAGGACAAAGTTAATTATTTGGCATGTTGGTAACGCGGGTTACCCGCTGTGTTCCCGCTACAGTTCAGTTGCAATTCGTTTTAAGTTTAGTTTCCATTTTGCTTATAAAATAGTAGAATGACTTTTTATGTAACTATCGAACGGCGATCGAAATCGAACTGTTGTGGAAACACAGTTTAACGTGTAACGTTGCAAATTAGTAGAATCGGCCCCCAGGACGTCTAAACCAAATTTAAGAGCTGTCAGTATCAATATTCTATAACAATAACGACACTGACAGCTCTTGAACGCGGTTTAGTGGTACTGATCGCGTTCAGTTTCATTGGTGAAATTCACCTTTAGTTTGGCAGTCTAATAAATCTGATATTCTTTATAAACAAACTTACTGTTAGCTCAAGATATCTGAGACATTTCCAATAGAGCCTTCACCAAGGTTTTACCTGGAAAACCGTCCGTTAATACTTGGGGTATATAAACCTATAATAGTAGATATCTAGCTCGATAATAGATTTAGAATAAACTAGATCATCACTATTTTATCTGGAATTTCATTTATTACTTTTTTTTAAAGCCTCCATTTACTAAAAATTACCCACAATTTTATCCGTGTGTAGAAGCCGTGTGTTTCTCGGAAAACAAGGCGTGGCTAAATATATTTATTTTTACAACCTACAACACTATATATTATATCATATGAGCGAAAAGATTTAAATACGGGGTAAGCTCGTTTTGCGCTGTGTGTTTCTAATTATGTTTCTAAAATCTTTTTTATGGGATATAATATTATAGCTTGTTTCTTTACAAATAATAGATTTGTGACTGTGTAGCCACTTTGTCCTCACGTAGATAGAAGAAGATATAATACATAGTATTTTTTTTTTTAAATGGAAGTCATCAAGTAACTTGTCCCGCTCTGGGTGGAGCAGGAGGGCGTGTCAGACTTTTACTGACTAAAACCCACCCGTGTTCCCTCAGTTGCCTGTGTGCCAGGGGTCGCGGTATCTCTTTCGAATAACCCGCTCCCCTGGCAGATGATACATAGATCAGAGGTAGCTAATAAGTACAGGGTGGCAGGCACGACGCACATCCTGTTCCCATGGACTCAGTACCTAGTCCTACATGGTTCTTATCCAGAATTTTTCTTCTGTTATTGAAAAAAACATTGACAGAGGCCATTAATTTTAGCACCATTGCACTTTTATAGGAAACTGCAGATTTTCATTTAAATATCCAACAATTTTTTCTACAGTGTAGAATCATGTCTAGAATTATTTTTGCTAAATTCATGGTTTCAGTTTGCGCGTCGATGTCCGCGATTTAATAAAATATATAGGTACTTATTATTTATTAAAACATAATGCACAAGTAAAAAATACTGTACAAAGGCGGACTCACTGTAAAAATGCCCCAGGCATTCACTGATGTATTTTCTCGCTTCAATGAACATAAAACGTAATAAGGTCAAAAGATTTGGGTCAGAATGATTGTAATTAAAGGTAAAATGCGTATGAATGCTAATAACTGTTTTATTATACGATAATTATATGATAGAAGGCTGCTAATTAGTTGCTATGATCGGAAATTCTCTCATTAATAATAATCCGATTAAAAGACCTCGACCTCGACCTCGACCACGCTGGTCTAGTGGTTGTAAGGGCTATTGCGGAGCAGGAGAGCCTGGGTTCGATTCCCAGGTCGGGCAAAGTGTTATTGGGAATTTTTCCGTAGCAGCCCGGAGTCTAGATTTGTGCCCGATGGAGGGTAATAGGCGCGCCCCCTATAACATGGAACTTAAACATAACAGGGGAAATGTGTGTGTACCTAACCTACCATGCGTATACCTTTTTTTTTTTTGATGACGGGGGGAAATCCTCATGGATGTCCTCCGCCCTGGGGAGGGCGGAGGGGTCTGTCAGACTCTTACTGACTAAAACCACCCCGGTGTTCCGCCTCACACTTGCACCGGAGATCACGGGAACAAAAGTGACTTCCGCGATCCCCGGCTAGTGCCGGCCCGCCTGTGCGGGCCACCTCGCGTTAGGGGGGGAGTGAGGTGTTAAACTCCCCCCTTACATCATAAAAGAGGCGCGCGTGGAACACTACGCGCCGCCATCTCGGATCCTAAGAAGTAGGAGGCGACGGATTTCCCCAGATCTGTCGCCCCTGGACCCATTTAGGGGGGCCGAAAGAGGGTGTTATCCGCCCTCCGCCGACGCCCGGTGCGTCTGCTGCGAATCGGGTTAGCGGAAGCAATCTCCCGCTCCCTCTCCGCAGCCTCCTTCTGCGAAAGTACCACCGCGTCGCAGAAGGATACCACCGCGTCCCAGGACTCCTCGCTGCCGACCATCGAGTCGACAACGGCCGGCAGCGACAGGTCACTGCCTACTCCTGAGATGAGGGCACGGCGTGGCTTCTCCCAAGCAGCACACTCTGCAAGCGTGTGCCACGCCGTGTCCTCCCGACAGACCATGCGTATACCTTTGCCCAACCCTACGGGAAAGAAAACAATGCGATGTTATGTATGTTTGTCGATCTACATATTTGTGGTCAGCTGAAATGGGGCAGTAATTTCGGTTAGCTTTGATCACCCTATTGATGAAATGCCTAATGTGGTATAATTTAAGAGCTACTTATGCAATTTTGTGGGTCAATATAATGTAGACATGTCACGCTAAGAGTGTGTAAACAACTACTGATATAATATTATGTGTGTTCGAAAACTAACCGTACCAAGTAAAATAAGTAGTTGGGTACCTACTTACCCATTTTTTTTGTTGTTGGCGTAGTCGAATTGGTGTAGGGTAGGTACTATAACTAAAAAGTGAAAAAAACAACAACCTCCTTCTTTTTGAAGTCGGTTAAAAATTGCGAGTACCTACACGGGGTGGCAGGAACTACGACCCGCATGCAGTTACCCATGGATTCAGTACATGATTCTGCGGGGTAATTGCGTACACACTATCAGTAGAAATGTCTTTAATTTTGACAGTTCAAGAACATTCATCGCGTCATTTACGTTGCTGACCAGACAATTTTTTTAACATATGAAGCAATGGATTAGCAATAAACTTCAAATGATTCGGATTCTTATTAATTTAGTGTGTTACGCAATTACGGTACTGAGCCCCCTTTTACATAAAATTTACGTCGGTTATTTAAACAACAAATTTTAATAGCTCTTCACTGTTGACCCTGGCACAATTCGACTTTTTTATCTTTTTAGTTGTTACGGTAAACTGGTCGCGATATCCACATTGAGGATATCCATCAAAAATTGCTATCGCAGTGACTGAAACTTCCGCCCTGAACTAAATACCTATATTTAAAATAAAAACACAAACTGTAATTTTTTTTAGATAAATATTTATCATTGTCTGGTATTTAATAGGTTGAAGGACACTTAACGAGACACAATAGAAGTTTTATTGTTATTATGTCAGAGTGTTGAGTGTCCCGCGATTATTTCAAAATAAAAGCTATGCGCCACAATATCTATTCCTGACCTATGAAATGTAAAATGATAGACTGCATGTGTAGCTTAACTTTCAATAGACCCATGCGGCTGTTATTATTTAGCTACGAGCCCTTCATACAAACCCTTTTTTTTGGATGGGAAATCATCAAATGCTTTCTCCCGCTCTGGGAGGAACGGGAGGGTGCGTCAGACTTTTACTGAGTAAATCCCACCCGTGTTCCTTCAGTTGCCTGTGTGTCAGGAGCCACGGTATCTCTTTCGAACAAATCCGCGACTCTGGCAGGCATCAGCTCTTGCAGGTCCCTTCAGTTACTGCTGACATATCTTTGAGGCGCGCGTGGAACTCAACGCGCCGTCGCGTCGACCCGGGCCTGGTCCTTACCGGATGGCGAGCTACCCATTGCTCACCGTCTGCAAGCCCGCGCCTACGATGGCCGGGAGTCCGCCACGGACTCCCGACGCCCAGGGCGTCTCCTGCAGCGGCTAGGGGCGCGAGGGCGCAAGGGTTGCCTCTCCCTCACGCTCTCCGCCTCCTCCTTCGCGAGCGTTACTGCTTCCACATACAAACCCTTGACTTCTTACAAAATTAAAATAAATAAACCAGCAGGGATTGCCAACCCTGGATATCGCCACAAGCCCGGAAAAATACAAACGCAACGGACAGGCAGAAAACTCAATTTGGATTTTAAATATATTTGAATTTATTATGACAAAATATACATGCCTTTTTGCCTACGTGAAATGGTTAAAATGTTAATTTTAATGTTGATGTTTTTGAAAGGAAAACGGAGTCCGAATTTTATTCGTTTACATTTCAATTTACGCGCGAGTGTGTCTTCTATGAATAGGTTTTATTAACAAATTGTCGAACTTGAATACGAGGGTTTTGGCTACTTAGTCTGCGTATCTTGTCTTTTTTTTTGTATAACGTGCGTTATGTCCAGAGATCGGATATTCGGATGCATATTCACCTAAAGTTGAGATGTTGGCTAGCATGGAATGCGCCACCCCTCCTCCAGTACATACACAATTTGTATCGGGTTAAACATTAATTTTAAATGAATACACATCTGAATAGTAATGCAATCTAAGAATCCCGGGGTTTTTAGTAAATATTACAAATAATTTATAAAACCGCTTCCATACATTCATAGCTAAAAATTATCTTTCGGTAAATATGCATCCGAATATCCGATCTCTGGTTATGTCTGTACCTACAGAATGAACAATTCTTCTTTCTTTTGCTTTCCATGAATGACTAAAAATATTCCCATTGTAATGTTATCAATTTCCTGCTATAATGCCATACGTACCTACTTATAGAATCTTCTATTGGATACTTGCATACTGATTGCTTGGATTGATATTTGTATTGGAAGCCAATACAAATATCAATCCGCGGAGCCTTTTCCCAACTATGTTGGGGTCAGCTTCCAGTCTAACCGGATGAAGCTGTATTTTACATGGAGCGATTGCCTATCTGTCCTCCACAACCCAGTCCCGGGGTAATACCCTAATCTTACCCTACCTTACCGTTTGGGTAAGATTGGTTAGTCAGACTTTCAGGCTTCTGACGATCCGTAACGACTGTCAAAGATCCACGAATGACTGCCAGAACCAACAGCTTAACGTGCTTTCCGAAGCACGGAGGGGTCTATAAAGAAAGATGGTTACCCATCCACGGACCAACCGCGGCAAGCGTAGCTTAACCTGATCGATCAACCCGTGCGGCTGTTATTACTTAACCGCAAGCCCTTCCCCGGAAGTCAATACGTCACTTTACAAATTAAGCATGAAATATAAAATCCCCCTATTTAAACTTAGGTACCTGTAAAACTCCATTGGAGTCGGGATTGCTACCAGTCAGTTTGGACAAGTTGTAGCGAACAAATGAATGTTTTCTTTTTTTGCGAAACCAATTAATTACTTTTCGGCATCAAACGGCAGGTGTCGGTAAGGGGCCGGCCATTCATTAATCTGGGGTTACTAACAAAACAAACAAAACAACTGAGATTTTTTGATAGGGTAAGCCGAGGGCTCTGGTCTGCTCGGAATTTTCGCCCGTATATATAAGCGTTGCTTAAAGTTAAGAGATGTTTATACGTCAAAATGTATGGTTAAACAGACTCTAATCATTACTTAACTTTAAGTAGCGTTTATAAAATATGGGGCTAAATTTTAATTTAGTTTTATTTTTGTACACAAATATGTAAAATGTGATGAGACTAGTATGTGCCGTGGATGACCCATATGTTTTAATTAAAGCAGGGTTTTTTTTTGAGGGTGGGAAATCATCAAATAACTTCTCCCGCTCTAGGTGGAGCGTGTCAGACTTTTACTGACTAAAACCCACCCGTGTTCTTTCAGCTGCCTGTGTGCCAGAGCCCACGGTATCTCTTTATCTCAAAGCGAAAGAAGATATTTGATGATTTCCCACCCTAAAAAAAACTGGAATACACATGAATAGCTCGTGTCGACAGAACAAAAACTAAATAGACGATTGTTGTTGACCGAAGATCTCATGTTATGTAAGACAAATACATGGTGCGACTATTTAGACCCAAACAATGAACAAAGAATATTTTTTAACCTAGGCAAAACCGGGCTTTTATGCTATAGACAAAATTATCCAACTCCGTTACGTCATCCGTTTCGTACAATCAATTTGATTTAACGTCCTTATCCCAACTTTACATTATACAAGATGTCGATCAAAGTACATAACCCTCATCGACTTTGGGTCTCGTTTGCTGTTATTTAGAAGTTAAGGAATGCTCTGACAGACCCTTCTAATATCCTGTGTATACAAGGTTTTAATTAGGTTGCTTTATTGTCATTGTTTTCGCAAAGGGTTTTAGTTTCAATGGTACTAATAAGTATCTATCTATCTATCTTTATATATAAATAAATATGGAGTGCTGTTGGTGGGTAATGGTAGGTACGAACGGCTGGATCGGATACTTTTTGTTATAAAATATCCGAATTTGGGTTTTAGGAAAATAAAAATTGGAAAATTTGCCCGAAAAATTGGATAACGGGTCAGCAAGACAATAAATATAAGAATTAGAGTTGGGCTTAACTAATAAGACCCTATTTTCATACCTTCAAAGAACTTTTTACCTAAAATGTACTTATTTGGCACGTTTGGAATGCTAAATTTCGCCAGTAGGTACGTATTGTATAAGAAGTATTTATTTATGTTACCAATATATTTGTTTGACCCACATTTACGTAATTGTTGTACACAAAATAAAAAACAAAGGGAAAGTATTTATATTTGTAAGTAAAGTTCACGAGAGTATAAACAACTCCCTATGCGTTTCTCATCTCTATTTCTCTTTATAGCAGCGAACCGAGTGAGTGAAGTTTTGAGTGAACAAGGAGCATTGTTCTTGTTTCACGGTTAGCTTTGAACTTTGAACTAACTTTGCGTAACCAACTCTCTGTAATTAATTAAAAATCTGATGAGTTTCTTATATGGAAGTTAGTTTTATGTTTGAAGTTGGTGACGGTAGATACTCGTATGCAGACAGCGTCTTGTTTTTTTTTGTCGCTGTTTTTGGCTTATTGTTTTTTTTATTAATTTTTGGAACTTCTATTTAAGAAGAAAAGAAAGAAAATACATTAATTCGCGGGAAACATGACACACAAACACAAAAAATAACAAGAAGCTCCACACAAAACGGCCATCGCTCAGTATAATGCTACGACCATATGCCAGACTGAGCCCCAGCGCTGGTTTTCAGCGACAGCGCGTTCACGTGATGACTTCAAACGATATAAAATATTTCAGGACAAGGATTTACTAAAGACTTACTACCTTTAATTGTAAAAATATGTGAAAAGGATAAAATACAACACAGGTACTACGAGTATGTGTTGCATTTCATTTCATTTCATGTCCTTCAACCGATTAATAAACATGTCGAAAGAGTATTTCCATTTTATTCGCAACGGAATGAAGTGGATAATCCCCGGATAAACTAACTGACTTCTTGTAAAGTGTATACGATGCATGATCTACGTGTCTGTTATGTACTTTATCATGTCCATCAATGCGAAAAACTCCAGTTCGAGGTTCTGTCTACGAATAAGCTCCAAAAATACAGCGTTAAAATTGATTGACGCTTTGTTTTTGACTTTGTATTGACAAAGCTACATTTATTCATCAAAACTGCATGTTGCCGAGAAAATGGTGGAACATAAAGCATAATATCAAACCTTGTTTCCCCGAAGGGTTGTGCAGAGGTGTACTGTTGTGTTGGGGGGATCTAGCTACATCATCATCATCATTTCAGCCGAAGGACGTCCACTGCTGGACATAGGCCTCCCCCAAGCTCCGCCACTTCGACCGGTTCTGTGCTTCCCGCATCCAGCGGACTCCTGCGGCCCTCACAAGGACATCGGTCCACCTTGTGGGAGGCCTTCCAACTTTACGTCTTCCGGTGCGCGGTCGCCACTCCAGAATGATGATGATGATGAATGATCTAGCTACAAAATGAAATATTTGTGGGAGCTTAAATTCGTGATTCCACGTGTATTTTAGAATAATTAGTACAACACAACACTGCGCCTAATATAATAATGAAAATTATCTGCGGAACAAAAACCTATGTCAATCTATTTTTAAATTCAAATTTAAACTTTCTGGCTGTTCGATCATAGATAGCCCAATCATTGGCTGCCAGTAAACGTAAGGTTTCATGCTGAGCATAGGACCTTTACAGTACCTAATAGAACACCTACATTTCGCCAGTTATGTTTAAGTCCCATGTAATAGGGGGCGCGCCTGTTGCCATCAACCAGGCACTAATCAAGACCTCGGGGTTGCTACTGTAGCGACCCTAGCGATGCGATTGCTGAATTGCATTTTTGATATTGTACGGGAGCGTCCGCGCCGGGCTCATCAGTCGCTTACATACCATCGCCCTGCCGCGTCCCTAATTTACTGTATAACTATAATCAAGTATTGTGAACCCTTATTGTGAGTACCATGCATCCGTATAATAATTATGTTGTTTTGATGTACGTTGACTTGAAAAAGCGTGGCAGTTGAGAGTATGTCATGCTCACTTAAATGTCTCGCTTATGGTGGCGCGTGTGTTTGATCATTCGGTTCCCTACAAAATGGTTGAGCTGGATGGTGCTGACCCACCCGTCAAGTTCGTGAACGGGCGCCGTCGGTTGAGACTGGTCATCTCCTATTATAACTTCCATGGCTTATTTTAAATCGTATATTTAGAATTGCCTTTTTTACATTGTTCTCACATATAGAAGCAACAAGAATAATGTTCCCAAGATTTTGTAATACCTAACATGATTAAAAAGAGTGTCCATGGAGTTTCTTGCCTGTTCTTCTCCATAGAGATCTACGTTTTGGAATGGGCAACTAGCTTCAACTTTCCAACTGGTCGACTTTTTGACAATTCAAAAGTGCCTGTAAATGGTTTAATTGAAATAAATGCTTTGAGTTTTGAGTTTTTTTTTTTGAGTTTATTAAATATTCATCTAATTCAGTATAAGTAATCTAAATTCGCGTATCATTTACCTGGACCCACAAAATAACACGCACAACACTACTAAGAAATTGATAGAAAAACCCGGTAACACTTTGCCCGACCTGAGAATCGAACCCAGGATCGAAGTAAAATGGTGGAAATTACCTGAAATTACAATGTTTTTTTTTGAAGAATTTTAGGTCATTGATCAGAACACTTGAGTCTAACACTTGAGTGTAACTTGATATTAACGTCTGAGATGGTACGAGTATGTTGTACCTTACCTGTAGGAATAGATTTTGAACACATAAACATTACACCTGTATCCCCGAAAGGTACAAATAGTAGGTACACATATTTAAGTCCCATGTAATAGGGACTATTGAGTAGATTTTGAAGTAAGTAGGTAAGAATCGGCCAAGTGCGAGTCGGACTCGCGCACGAAGGGTTCCGTACAATTATCTATAAAAAACGGCAAAAAAATATCGTTTGCTGTATGGGAGCCTTTAATATTTGTTTTATTTTAATTTAATTATTTATTTTTAAAGTGAATATAATATAACTAAATATTCTGTGAATATTGCAAGCGTCTACCTGTTGCCGTTATCGATATCGAGCAAAAAATCACGTTCGTTGTATGTATTTGTTTGTGTTTGTTGTTAGTATTTGTTGTTATAGCGGCAACAGAAATACATCATCCGTGAAAATTGCAACTGTCTAACTATTACGGTTCATGAGATATAGCCTGGTCACAGACGGACAGACAAAGGGTTAGTAATAGGCTCCGTTTTACCCTTTAGGTAAGGAACCCTAAAAATCACTTTTAATTGTGTGTTTTGAAGCTGGGGTTCTGAAAATGATACATTGTATGTCAAACCACATTTCTTCGTCTTGAAAGTATGGGTTCACAAAAACAGTCCCAAACTTTGTCTTTCGTAATACCTCTTCCTGTGTATACTCCAGTTGGAATAAGATTAGATATTTAAATAAACCTTTTTTACAGTCCGTTCAACCGATTTTGACTTCTATTCCGTAGGCATAAGGATGACATTAAAACCAAAAACGTGATTACTATACCAACTGTTTACTGCAGATGCCATTTATCATGCTGCCAACGCAATAGAAGTCAAAATCAGTTGAACGGACTGTAAAAAGGTTTATTTAAATGTCTAATCTTATTCCAAACGGAGTATAGGTGAGAATTAGTATTTTAATAATGATATGTAACATGCTACAACTCTGCTAATAAACTCAAAGTAATTCTAAACCACTCAACCAACCTACAGTTAAGTTAATTCTCCAAGACCGACTGTCAGATGGATGTACGGTACGTGTACTTACCTTTAATTAGACATCTTAATAACCCTTTGCATATCTTTTGACGATTTCGTAGAATCGAAAATGTACACGGTAATGTACATACGAAATAAGAAATTCGTCCTCGATAGAACTTACTATGTTGTAGTCTGAAGGGTATGTGAGTAATTTAAGGTACACACGGCTACACATCAAGCTATACATTTCCAGTTTACGCTGATCTCGAACTGTAAAGAAATCCTTTACAATGTGAGATCAGCTTATACTGGAAATGTATAGCTTGATGTGTAGCCGTGTGTATATATTATGCCACAGCTTCGTTAATTTACTTATTACAGTTTTTGTGTTACATCTGTGCGAAGCCTTTGATATAGCGGCGGGACGTACCACGCTACTCTTGCCGATACACGGTGTCCACTTCAGGACTCTTCTGCACCATCAGCTATCGGTCCTTTGACAAACATGACCAGCTTACTGCCACCTCAGCTTACACTGCAAACTAAGTATATCAGTAATTCTGGTTTTCTGATTTTATTTTTAACAAGTTATTTTTTTTTTATTATATACTTATTCAATCAACCTGAACTGACGTACATCATGTACGACGTATAACATAATGCCTGACGCCTGTGATCAAAGCGACAACCATATCTGATTTACCTTGCTAGCATAATGTATAAGTAGGTATACAGATAAACGAGAGACACGACGAAAACTTACTTCTATTATTTAGTAAATATGTAATAAAGAGCTTTATTATAAGGTATTGGCTTACAACTATTTATAAATTTTTCGTCGGTTTTTTTTATAGCTTCTAACGTCCCACTGCTGGGCAAAAGGCTCCCTACTCTCTTTCCACCTCTCTCTGTGCAAAGTTGACAAGGACCAATCTTTATTAAAGGAGTCCAGCTCATCCTGCCGTCTCCGTCTGGGCCTGCCGCGATGTCGTTATACAAAAAAAAATCAGCTCACGAAAAATTTCTACGCTGGGGTGTCTAGAATGATATGCTGAATTCATGGTTACAGTTTGAGCACTGCATAAAAACATTTCCTGTAGATAAATCAATAGTTGAAAGCGGAAGTGGGTCATTGATTGTCTTGCTAAGACAGAATAATCATAGAGTTTTATTTTTCATTATCAATGTCTTCTACGTTTTTCATGTCGACACGAGATAACATTGAAGTAAGAAGATTAGCCAAACTACGAGGTTGCAAGAGACCTTAAATTGAACATCTTAAGCTGGAAATGTTGTCACTTACAGAGGCTCCGTTAATGCATCCTATCACTTCAGTAATCTTTCATTGTGAGGGTAGACAAAGACCTCTAATTTGGGGACCTACATGTTCCAATTCAGCGGCACTGATATTGCGAAAGATTATCACACTATGGGCCTCCGCCCTGTGAGAGAGTGGGCCGTAATCCACCACGCGGGTCCAGTGCGAGTTGGTAGATGAACTAGGAAAAATAGACATCTCTTTCTATAGCATAATCAGCCTATAATGTTCCCACTGCTGGGCCACAGGCTTCCTCACTTCGCTAGGGAGTGGGCTAAAATCTACCACGCGAGCTCAGTGCGGATTGGAAGATGTCAAATACAAGGTGAATTTTTAGTCACCGTTTAAATTTTTCAGGGTCATAGTACCCGTGACATTGAACAACTTTCTCTAAGGAACATGAGTCGAAATATGAAAAAAAAAATCGTATAAGAGAAATTTTGTATGGGAGGTCCGATTTTTTTTTCAGTAATTTATGATTTAGGCACCTATTTCTATCTCAATTAATGCTGTAAGTAATGCCTACAGAAATGGAGGCCAGACGGTACCAACATATTCTCAAAATAATTACCGTCTGTTTCATTAACTTTTAGAACCGCATTTAGTTACTATTATTACGTATATGGAACAGCTGCTACATCTACATAATCGTAAATGTACCTACCTAAGGACTTAGGTACATGTAGATCGTATCTCCAATACCAGTGCCTAATCCTTAACTTAGAAACCTACGTATATTTTCTACTGTACATCCATCTCTTAATCTTCTTTTCCGATCTTTTAACATCCACGGCACTTGCTTTCGTAGAGAACTTGAGATTATAGGAATATCGATGAGAAAATGAGATAAAATTTCAACTACTAAACTATTTTAATATCTACCTACTATAAGGTGTGTTTAACAAATTTATTTCCCGGTATATGCTGGGTACTCGGTATCAAGAAATAAACTCCTCAATTTTGATTTCAACATACCTTTACTTACTTGACACTAAATTTAGCTATTTAATATCGATGTGTACGTTGCTAAAAGCCACTTATATAACTCTAGCTGGCCGGGCAGACGTCGTCCTGCCCAAACAGCACCACCTACCAGGTCCAATTGTTAATCTAAATCATCCAGAAACCCACTTAAACGAATATAAAAAATGTCATCAAAATCGGTCCAGCCGTTTAGGAGGAGTTCAATCACATACACACGCATTGAAGAATTATATAATTATAAAAAGATATCATATAAAGCAACAAACCCGCAAAGTCAAATTAAACATAAACCTATATGAATCTATAAACAACATGACCCAATTAGTAGTAATCAATACAAGATTCGGAAACCTCTAAATTCCGATTCTCAATTAACATACTACCACTTAACACTTAACAATGTTAAATGAATCGTTCTGTTAATATTTAACATTCCAGTAATCTGTTCTCCGATTAATTTGTCGCTAAGTGTAATTCTCCCCTCATATTAATTTACACCGAACCGAAAACCGGCGGCCATCGATTTCCAATATCGTCACTGAGGTATGCTTAATCAACTTGCTTGTTTATAATGCATTGCTCTTTGTTTTTATTGTAAAAATCTCAGCAATTATAATAATGAGGTAGGTTAAGTAATTATTATTGGAATTGCAAATTGAAGCAGGTACTTTTTTATCAATTTACGGTAAACATGACGCAGAGAAATAAACACAAAAAGAACAAGTTGGGGGAAAATATGCGTCACATCCACGCAAAACAACTAGCGCTCAGCATAATGCTACGAGTCTACGACCCTTTAAGAAACAGAGCCCCGGCGCTGGTTTTCGACAGAACTCTAGTAATTTTCTATGAAACAGGAGTTTTTTTTTTTTTATCGAACGATTTTTTTTTACCAGGTTGCAGGTTGCAGGTATAAGTGCTAAAATCATGGTAACAGTTTGTGCGTCGATGTCTACCACCTTGTATTGAAATCCATACTACGCCAGGCCAACTCAAAGTCAAAGCGTTGTCACCAACGTGAGGTTTACTGTACCTGCAATAAGCTAAATTGAATACAGACCACAATCCCTTTATCCTCCATAGCCATAAATAAACATACGCTTCAATTTAACGCCAGTGCAAATGGCCTGTGTCAACTGTCAAGGCTGAACGAAAATCAACACAAATATATAGGGATTGAAAACAATCATGGTATCCGAAGTAAAAACAAAAGCTTAACAAGGAACAAAACAAAGGTCGATGTGTCGATGGGTTTACCTACTATAGGTACCTACACCTGTCGAACACTCCATCGAACTTTTCGGGGATTATTAGACATGATTTTATGTGTGTTTGTTGGACATTCAAAGTTATGGTAAAGGCTGTTCTGCACCCGTGGAACGTTAAAAAGACAGAATAATGCTTTTAGGGTAACATAATGTTCCCACTTTTAGGACACTGGGCTCCTTTCTGTGAGAGTAGGCCTTAATCCACCACGCGGGTCCAATGTGGGTTGGTAGATGTTACACGTCTTCCACATTGCTTGCTTGGTTGTATAACAACGTAGCTAGTCATTAAAATTTTGCACAAGGCTAAAATAATTTTCGATTCGGACTCATTAAAATTCAACCTTTTTAAAATTAGCTCGATTTAATTTCATTTATTTTCAGGTTGTGCTCATTTTTACATAGGTAGGCTTTGAATGAAATAATAATTTAATTAAAAATTAAATAGACGTGGTTTTAATTCGATATAATTCATTTAATGAAAAATGGCCGGGCTCTACGTTATAATGATAATAACCGCACGGGTCCATGTTGCCGCAGTCGGTTCGTTGTGTGTGTATAATCTAATATAATCTAATATATCAAGAACCCCTTCGTGCGTCAGTCCCGACTGTCATTTTGTAGACCTTTGGCAGTCGTTATGGGAAATCAGAACCCCTAAACTATGACATAATGGTGCGGGTTGTTCGAAAGAGATACCGCGGCCCCTGGCACACAGGCAACTGAGGGAACACGGGTGGGTTTTAGTCAGTAAAAGTCTGACACGCCCTCTCGCTCCACCCAAAGCGGGAGAAGTTATTTGATGATTTCCCACCCAAAAAAAAAAAAAAAAAACTATGACATAATCATCAATGATGAAACCAAAATATTTTATTTCACATAAACCTGCATGGGCACTTATGAAACGTCAGCAGCTAGTTGCACGGTTCCAATTTGTCGCTTCCTATGGAGAACAGCCGGCAATAAACTCCACGGTAACTCTTTTAAAATAGTTGGCTTTAACAATGTTTTCAAATTACAGTGATAATAGGTATGGGAGGACAGTGCAGGCCTGTCAATAAGTACCAGGTACTTAGAGGAATGAAAATAAAGAATAGAAAATCGTCTACAAATCTACAGTCTGTAAGGCCTACAACGTTCTCTCATTGCCAATATGTAAAAGAATCTACATAAATAAAATGAACCTATTAAACCAAGTGACATGATTTCCATGACAATCACTAATAAATAGTTGATATTAGAATTGATGTATAATGTCAAATAATGATGCAAATATGTCAGACATTGTAAAAATAAAAAGAATAAAAATTGACATTGTAATTTGGGAGCAGTTAATAGACTTTCACTTAGTTATGCTGTTAATGAGGTATGAGGGAAGCCACATGTGCAGAAGGAATTAATGCCAAACTTCCCTGTCTTCAACGTAGTCTTTTAACGATGAAGATATAGAGGTATTAGTAACAGGGTTTAAAGTTCACTTGTCTTCTATAGAAATGGGAAGATCCTCCGACTAGACGGCTGCTGTATCTGGTGGGCTACTGCCCGATGATTGAATTGCGCGACGAATTTTGCTTGCGTGATGAAGAATTTTGACGTAACAATCGACCATCCTTCCGTGTGGTGCTGGGCGTAAAGAATAGCACTATCCCATCTCTTCCCGTGGGTGTCGTAGGAGGCGACTAAGGGACTTACTAGAGAATGAGCAGCAGCGTTCTCTATGCATTTGACCACCATACTGCGATCGCCAACCCGCCTGCCAAGCGTGGCGATTATGGCAAACTCCCCATTGGGGGAGGCTTATGTCCAGCAGTAGACGTCTTTCGGCTGAAATGATGATGATGAATCGACGTATAAGCTCCAAGACAGTAACTATTTACTTAGATTAGGTAGTTTCACTCGAGTATTATTATTTGACCTCGTATTATGTATTTTCTTTGTTTGCTCTATCTTTCCTTCCAAGCAGCCGTTTCCGAAACTCAGTTTGTACGGCTTACTTTGGAACTACCTTTCAATCTTTTTTCGTTTGATCTTACCAACCACCAATCTGTTGTTGTTTTTCCGTTTCCATGTTTGTGGGGCACTGTTGTTGATTCAAAGCGTTTTCTATACCAACTGAGAATTATTTTAGCAATATTTTGTAGTCGAATTCTGTATCGTATCGAGGACTTGTTCACGTTACAAACTTTTTGAAAGAAAAAATCAACGTAAGTATAAACAAAATACATGGCTAAAAATTTAATAAGTAGGGTCAAGTTTCAAGCTGTGTCAGTTTACTCATAATTTTCGCCGCTTCGCGCAAATCACTGTGTGTGTGAGCCGTGCACGTGTAGCAGTAAAGCTCAATACCTAGAATTGAAGCGTGTCAATTCGTAAGTTCGTCCTTAAGCTAGATTTAGTCCACGGCTTCACCCGTGTGGATGTCGGAAATTAACGGGTACTCACTGCCAGGATGAAGAGTATCGTATGTCCTAAATTTAATCAAGGTCTAACTGTCTGCCTAAATTTCTGCTTGTCTAAATGTCACGGGTCAGATAGGATCCAATGACAAGCGTTTGGCATTATATTTACACGTAAAGTTATTATGCATGAGGTAGCAACCCACAATCGTCTACCCACGGTCCCCAGTCCCCTTCTGTTGGACTGTCTTACGCAACATTAACCAATTTGTGGTCGCCACACTGTTTAAACTCCGATTCACATATCATTGCACAATGCATAGTGCTAACACTAGGTACTACCTACTACACTATGCACTACTACGCATTATGTACTTATATAGGGCTATACAAAAAAATCTGCTGTTCCATAGATACATTTTGACCGCGCGGTGTTCCAGTTTTCTATGAAATAGATGATTTTTTTTTGTTTAACCGATGAAAAATTTTTGCACTGGGGGTTCTAGCTAAATTCATGGTTACAGTTTGCGCACTGGTTAAAAATTTATCCTGTATAGTGCGCTTGTTTCTGTCTGGAAATGTTGTAAATAATGTTTTGGGTATGAATGTGGATAAGAGTAGGAGATGTCCAAAGAGACGATGTATGGACTGTGTGAAGGATAACATTGCTAAAAAGAGGGTGACTACTGAGATATGTATATGACTAATAGAAAAGTTCCTATGGAAGAAGGAGAAATGTTGCACTGACCCCAAATAAATTAGGTTAACGGCAAGATATTGATGACCCACACAGTTTAAATTCAATGTTTGCAGTCCATCTCCCTTTATTAGGTATTAGCTTCTTCCCGCAGCTTTACCCACGTAGATGTTGGTTATCATTTCACGGGAACGTGCCATCTATCTCCTTACCAATGCCTGAACTTGAACTTCAGTGGTTTATGCGCAAAAGGTACCATACATACAGAGTTACTTTCGAATTTATAAAATTAGTATCGATAGAACTTCAAATATGAGATTAATTTGTGACAGTGACGGTTGAGTGACTATTAGTAGGCACACTCATCAGTTTGTTTTACGTCATACGATTCCTACGATGATGCTTTCTCTTGAAGCTTCATCAAAGTTCAACCAACGTTGCTATCGATAAAAACACGGTTTTTAGGGTTCCTTATGCAAAGACTGCTAACGGGACGGGACCCTACTACTGTGCCCGCTCGTAAACATGACAGACGCATTTAGAAGTACACTCCGTACATACCTACGAACAGGGTAAAGGTGTAACAGAATAAATGTAAGACCTGAAGGTAGTTTGTTCCTAATTTGACTGACTGCATCGATTCTGACTGAATCGATTTCACTCATTTATTATTACAAAAAAATATGTATTTTGCCATACCTACCACCGATCAATCACCGCCAAAAAAATTCAATCTTATTTCAAGGAGATAAGACTTAATTTTAAATGCGTAAAGTGATGCAGTAATGATCAACACGTTTTTCTTAATAATAACAGCTGTAGAAAAAAAAGAGAGAAGAGAGAGAAAAATATCTACCTACAAACGGGGTGAATAGGGATGCAGGGGTGAATCGGGACGAAACTTTAACATGGATTTTAACGTTGAAATATTATAATTTGTTGCCAACAAAGGCACTTAATTGTTAATTATATTTATAATACAGTAAACAAATTAGAGTAATTTTTGGAAGCAAACTGTATTATTGAAACGTTAAAATCTCTTTAAAGTGTCGCCCGATTCACCCCTGCATCCATATTCACCCTGTTTGACTGCTTGTTTGTTAGTCCTATCCTATGCTACGAAACCCTTAGTTCGCGAGTACGACTCGAGCTTGACAGGGTTTTATTTGATTAAAACATTCTGACGTTGCAGCGTACCTATACACAATGGCTTTTCTGCTGTATTCAGTTTGGCGTTCTTTGTTATTTTTTTGGTTCATTTTCACAAATATGAGCGTGGGGAGGTTTTTGCACGAGATAAACGATATCAACTTGTAATAACTTTTGAGTGACATTGCTTTGTAAAGGATAGAATACATGGTGGTATTGACGCGCACACTGTAACCATGAACAATGAATCAGCACAATCATGATTTTAGACCCTATAACGTAGAAATTTATCGTCGGTTATCGGTAATACCTACGTGGTCAAAATGTATGGAACAGCATTTTAATAACCGACGAAAAGAATCCTGAACTGAATCTATGATAACAGGTTCTGCGACGATGCTGCCACCCTTTTTTTTGAGGATGGGAAATCATCAAATTACTCCTCCCGCTCTTAGTGGAGCGGGAGGGCGTTTCAGACTTTTACTGACTAAAACCCACCCATGTACCTTCAGTTGTCTGTGTGCCTGGGGCCCCGGTATCTCTTTCGAACAACCCGCACCCCTGCCAGGCATCGGCCCTTGCGGACCCCACCAATTGTTACTGACATCTCTATGAGGCGCGCGTGGAACACAACGCGCCGTAGACCCGGGCTTGGTCCTTACCGGACAGCGAGCTACCCATTACTCGCCGTCCGCAAGCCTGCGCCTACGGTGGCCTGTATTGTTGATGAATCAAGCTCTGTCTCTTTTGCTGACTTATAATGTAAACTTATGATGTTAAATACCTTACATAAAGCTTGTACATAAATATACTACAGAGAAAACATAGACAAAATGTCTTTAATTCCTAACATCACTTCGGTTTTTCGTCTTCTATTTTTGAAGTCGGTTCGAAAAAAAAACAAAAACTTGATTCAAATGAGGTTTCCTAAATAAATAAAAGGCAGCCTTAAAAAAGGTAAGAACTTCACATTTCATATTCCTTTGATGGCTTTAGGAAAGTAGTTATTTCAAAGATCTTACTTAGTTCGTCTCTACTCTAAGTTTACATTAGTGAGCTTAGAGTTGTAATACCATTGAGAAAATGAGAATTCACATTAAGAAAATGTATTATTTACTTATCATTTTCTTTATGTTTTGTTTAATACGACGTCATCGTTCGCCTGCCCTTATACCAATTTATTTGGGGTCGGCGCAACATGTTTATTTCTTTGTTTAATTCAACATGAAAGATATTTATTTCTTTACTTTTAATACATTTGAAAAGGGTTTTCAAGAACACGTTGATAAGTCCAGCACGTCGTCGTCTTGTTATTATTTTTGTTGTTTAACAAAATACGAGTACTTATTTGTTTTCGGTTTGACATGATTTTTTGCGAATATACCTAACAACACAAGCGGATAACCCGCGCAATTACGTTTTATTAAATGCAATTTGCTGGTCTGTGTAAAGGGTGGGCGTTTTGGGGTCTGTCTTATGTATTTTGACTGTTTTTGTCGCTCAAAAAGTGCCGTTTTGGGGTCTGTCTTATTAGTACTGTGACTGTTTTTGACGCTCAAAAAGTGCCGTTTTGGGGTCTGTCTTGTGAGTACTTTGACAGTTTTTGACGCTCAAAAAGTACCGTTTTGGGGTCTGTCTTATGTACTTTGACTGCTTTTGACGCTCAAACAGGACCGTTTCGGGGTATTCTGTCTTTGACTGTTTTTAACGTTCAAAAAGTGCTTAGCCCAGTTTTAATAAATAACTTTTGATTTTTTGTCACTGTGTCAGGTTGTAGGTATGTTGAACAAAATTTGATTCGCGACCATATAACATGTATGTATTTACATAATTAAAATCATTAAACGCATCAATACAAACCTCTAAATTCGAAAGAAAGAAAACTCAAATTTCGCGGGCTACCGTATTGTATTAGGCTGTAAGGGTAAACACCGCTATCCTTGAAACCTGTGGTTTGGTTTCGTTTATAGAACGTAAATTTTTAATTTTTTTTAAAGATATTCTGCTTTTATGCACAAGAACATTTCACCCTACGCGCGAGGGCAACAAACTTGCGCGGGGACAACGCCGCGTGGCCCGACTCCGACGCATGGGTCGCGACCCCGGTCAGTCAGCTGTGTTCTTTTATACTGGCTCGTTTATTTTATATTTAAGTCAACTACCCACGGTTTAAGTAACAACGGTGTTTACCCTTACATCCTGTATAGAAAAGCTCAAAGACCTTCGTTAAAACTGATATTCGATATCGTCAGAATTGCTCAAAGCTGAGCCTAGAATAATTAAAATAGTACCGAAACGGCTTTATTAATGCAATGCACCGACGCTCGTTAGTAAGAAATCAAAATATGAGAAACTTGTTCTGAAATTAAATCATACAAGTATTTTTTTAACTAGTGATATACGAAAAACCTGTATATCAATGCTTTTAACATCTAGATTATGCATGAACTACCTACATTACCAGTTGACAGCGATGAGGACCAATTTTGCGACGCCATTTTTTTTTTTTATGTCATAACTTAATAAGTGTGTTTAATTTAGGATCTTTTTTATAATTTGCATAGTTTTTAGTGGTTGAGATTAAGTTTATCTAATGTAGATCCTACTAATATTATAAATGTGAAAGTTTGTAAGGTTTAGATGTTTGGATATATAGATGTTTGGATGAACTGAATCGCACAAAACGGCTGAACTGATTTGGATTAAATTTGGCATTCAGAGATCATTATTTTGTAACCTGGAATAACACATAGGATACTTTTTATGCCGTTAGTGCGTTCCCGTGGGATAAACGTCCAAACTGAAGTTTGATTTTAGCTCTATTTGAATAAACAGAGCTCCTTATTTACTGCGCCCGCTGATTCACCCGCATAAGACTCAATCCCGTGAGAATATCGGGATAAAAGTTATCATATGTCGTAGTCCAGGTTATGGTCTACACATGTGCCAAATTTCATCCAAATCCGTTTAGCCGTTTTAGCGTGAAAGGATAATAAACAAACATACAACAAATCAAATCTTTTCTCTATTTATTATTAGCTAGGCAAATCGTAGCTAATTTCAGAAAAAGTGAAAAAATTGAGTTAATGTAAAAGGAGTAAGTGAGGTAACTAAGTAAGTAAGTTAAAGTTTTTATAAAACATAATATTGGGTAAAATGATTTATCTACCTACAGAGTCTGTTTGTAGCGAAAAAAATGTTGCTACCCACTATTACTTAATTTGTATACCTACTTACCTAGTTTTACAGAAAACTACCTACATAAATTACCTACAATAGGCATACAATTTTACTAAGGTTACGGCATAAATACAGACTACCAATTTCGAATAGGCTGTTTACTACCATCAAAGCTGTCCTGTAAAAAAAAAGTAATTTCCGTACAATCCGCTACAAATTGGCTGGCACCCACGTAGGTACGATTCGCTTCGCGCAATTAATTTAAAACAAAAAAATATTCGAAGGAAAATATTAATTTTGCAATTCGAATTCAGATGTTATAAAAATAAAAAACCAAAAGCGTATTTTACATTTCGCTATGAATACTGGTAAGTATGTTAAACGAAGATTTTTGTTGCCATGGTAATTAAATTATACTTTTCATCAAATTAACTTTTTATTTCTGTTTTATTTATTTCGTAGTAATACCTACTTTATAAATGCCACGATTTTCATAATTGCGTCAAAAATACCAATACTTCTTTTCAAAATCTAAAATGTGACGACAAAACTCTGAAGCTTACTCGAAACATTTATGACATCAGTCTGTTTATTTCGATAACAACAAAGTTTTGTAATTATTTAACTTCTCATTTTAAATTATTCGACTTTATTAACTTACAAAGTTATTTTAATCTATGTTTGGAATTAAATAAACATTAATTAATCAGTTTATGTAGTTGTCTTACAAACTACTGCTTAGCACGGTTTTACGACTTGACAAAACCTCGAGATCTCTTTATTATATAATATATGTAAAGACGCCAGCACATCAAGCTACCCCAATCTGTCAAATTTCTTTGATAGATTTTCAACTTTATTTCAAAAGGATAAGGTTCATATTCAATTGGCAAAATTTGGCAGTTTGGGGTAGCTTGATGTGTTGGCGTCTGTAAATAAGTTAAATATTGCAATATTATACGCAATCATTCGGAAATAAATTCTGTAAGTTATGGTGAAAACTACATCAAAAACCATTGCGTAGTTTAGAAGAACAACGCAGTCACACAGACAGACACGAAATTAAAATTTAGAATAGATGTGTATAGATGTGGGGTCGTAGGTACTGTAGCGTTGGAATTTTGGAAGTAAAAGTAAAACACAAACCGCTACTCGTTTAATTTTGATTTTTTTTAAAGGAAAAAAATGGTATAAAAGACAAGTAATTAAAATATATAAAAAGGTTAAATTAGCTAAATAAAAAAATGATTTTTGGGACCTTTGTGTGGCGTGGGTTAACTTAGTGGAAAAAAAAAATGTTATTAAAAATATTTACGCAAATAATTTTAACTTGACCTAACAAAAAAATCGATTGCAATCGGTTATAGCTAGGCGAATAAGCAATAAAGGTAATTTTAATTACAAAAATACTAAGTGAATCAAACGCGTCTTCATAGGCCTTAGGTTAGAAAGTTGTCGAGTTTTTGACATGAGAATTTTTTAAAAGGAAATATTTAAATCAGGTGCACTTTTTAAAATAAAGCTCTTGCTGCGAAGACTCGGATAAATCCTGGACGGCTGAACACGTCTGTCGGGTGAAACGTAGAAATCACGGAGCCACAGAGCTGCGGAGTCCGCGTCTACCTCGTACACGCCTCAATCCTTAGAGGTGGATGTCCCGGCACGTGATGTCAGGGGGTATCAACTTTGTATTGGCCAATGTAGAACAGGTACCCGGGGCAGAAATATGACATTGCCAACATTAAAAATATTGTGAAGGACCCAAAAAATTAGGTCCCTAATAATACTTTATTTTTAAGTTGTAACACGGCTGCATTGTGTTTGTCGCGTTTTTTTTCCTTTCTAAATAGTAGTTTTTAGACGGAAAATTTGCCAACGAAATATAAATATTTATTAGATAGTAAAAAAGTGAATGACTGTTTGAAGTAATGCAAATTTTTTGTTAGTCCAATTTACGTAATATCATAGTAATATTGTCCTAAATTTAATGAAACCGAAAATATAGTAGTTATTTTTGATAATTCATAGTGGCAACTCAATGTCATGTCAGTCAGACGATAAATGTCCTTGAAATTGTGGTTTGTTATTGTTAATACATTCTTAGTAAAATCTAATCTACCATGTATCTTCAGGACTCGTTAAATGTATAATAAACCTACTTAAGTACTGTACGTATCGTAAATAACTGAATAACTTCGTCACTATTTCTACTGATCTGTGTGTTGTGAAGTGCTGTGTACGCCTGTAAGTGAGAAATCCACCATAACTCAATGCATATATGTTATTTTTATTATCTTAATGTTTCTAGTGAATAAGTCGTTGGTGTACCTTTTAATTAATATTAGTACCTTATAAATAAATAAAATCTACTGTCGATTCTGTTTGAGTACATTTTGAAAATTGGGTTTTGTCAACTTTTGTCTAACCTTGTTGTATGATCTATGTAAATGTAGTTAAAACAAACTTATGGTTTAGTCTATACTCTGAGGCTACTGCAAACAGATGGTAATTAAACTTTTTGAATGTATTAATATGAACACAATAATAATAAATTGTAATGAAACTGTTGAAATAAATGTGAAATTATTTATTTACACACTATTGTTTTATTTTGCCATATCCACTCTGTAGGTTTTTTGGTAGGTACATTCTCTTGTAAGAAACTCACATTTGAGTTTTCTTACAAGAGAATGGACCTACCAAAAACCATGTTCAATAGGCTGGGGATGCTAAGCAAACGTTTGAATTTACCGCCATACGAGGTTTTTTCCTAGGGGCTAATATAGATGGCGCTCACACAATCGTTCTACTAAATATTGTATGGAGTTGGCATTCTTCTCCGTTAGGAGTATATGTGTTCTGTGCGTGATGTGCTCGGATTTCGGGCGAGAGCGCCCCGACCTCCGTTGTCGGTAACCGACGTCGCTTGCCCGTAGGGTGGAGCCAAAAATTGGCTTGTAACGGGATCTAAACAAAAAAGAAACTTCAGACCACCGATACAAGCTGAATCTTTGATTAATTATGAATCTAGGGTGAAATAGATCGAAAAGAAAAAAGACGACAATACATACCAAATTAAACAAAAAAATCACACTTAGGTAAAACACAGATATACTTGTGCTATTATACTTTATGTTTTCCACATAAGATATTATTAGGCTTACACCTTAACCATACACTTTATAATTTCAATAATCACAAAAAAAAATAAGGACGACCATCACGTATCGAGTCCCAAAAACGTAGTGCCCCGTCAGAAAGCAAACATCCGACGATTTTTCACCGATTCCTAGTTCAAATGAGAATAACAACTAAGAAGAAAAAAAATTTATTGAAAAGTTTGGATTAGGATTGGAAGAGGTTTTAACCGTAGCGGTTTTACGCTACAGTACCTAGGTATTATATGATGTGGAAGCTTTATCTTTATATCCTTTTAATTATAATATACTTAATGAGGGTCTGTCAGCATAGTAAACTAAAATTAATGCGTACTTATTATTTTATTGATAACTAGCTGGGCCGCGCCGGTTCACCCGCATGAGTCTCGATCCCGTGGGTATATCGGGATAAAAACTATTGTATGTTCTTATCCAGGTAATAGTCTATTCATGTGCCAAATTTTTAACAAATCCGTTCAGCCGTTTTAGCGTGAAATCGTAACAAACAAACATGCATAAATAAAATCTTTGCCCTTTATACCTACCTACTTAATATCATAAGTTTAGATTTATAAACATTAAACTTATTATATTAGTCGTTTGACGGCAGGAATATTAAAGACCCAACGGCATTTTAAATAAAGCCTACGGCCATGGCTCTTCATATTATATTAAAATCTGCATGTTACAATTAAATTAGGCAGGCCGTTTCACATCAAAGACTTTCCTGTTTAGAAATTATTTTCTTTATAACTATACTCCATTTGAAATAAGATTAGACATTTAAACAAACCTTTCTTACAGTCCGTTCAACTGATTTTGACTTCTATTCCGGAGCCATAAGGATGACATTAAAAGCAAAAAAGTGGTTACAATAAACTTAATTTAAAAAAAAATCTAGCAGTTTTGTAGGTACACATACACCCATATTATTAAAATAATTAAATTAAATTTGAAATAGATATTAAATTAAATTATTATTACTATACATTCATTAGATTGATTATTATAGTTTTCTTATAATTGTCAGGTAGGTTTAACTAAGGTTTAAATTCAAAGAGTCATACTAAAATTAAATACTTAATGGTCATGTAAATGGTGCGAAATACAGTGGTCACAATGCAGTTTTTACACTTAATCAGTCTCAGGTGAAATGATGCTTTAAGCCTACGCAATACAGCATAAAAATCATCGACCCTGTTTTCGGCAAACATACCAGACGCCAAATGTTTACTGCAGATGCTGTATCATGCAACCAACGTAATAGAAGTCAAAATCAGTTGAACGTACTGCAATTAAGGTTTATTTAAACGTGTAATCTTATTTCAAATGGAGTATAGCTTGCTACTTAAACAAGTAATAAACTACCTAAAATACATCATCATCTGCCCAGCCTTTTCACAACCATATTGGGGTCGACTTCCAGTATAACGGAATACAGCTGAATACCATTATTTTACACGACGCGACTGCTATATCCTTGGTAAGACTGGTTGTCATACTTTTGAGCTTCTGAAGACCCGTAACAACTGTTAAAGTTTCACGAATGGCAGCTGGAACCAAAGGCTTAACGTGCTTGTCGAGGTACTGTAGTGTCTTCTTGGTATGTAAAGTAGGTAACTCATTCCGCACCAGCCACGGCAAGCATCTCCCGTGTTGCTATTATTACTTTTTGCAAGACAAAAATAATAATTATAAAAAATATATTCCGAATAAATTGACGATGTACAGACGCCAGCAGGTCAACTTCTCCCAAACTGTCATATTTTCCCAATTAAACATGAACCTTATCATATTGTAATAAAGTTGAAAATCTATCAAAGAAATTTGACAGATTGGGGTAGCTTAATGTGCTGGCGTCTGTACGAGTAAGTTGGAGATTTCGACCAAGTTTGTGTTCAACGCTCGGAGCTATAACTGAGACTTTCAAACTGCCTCGTGCCTTTGCGAAATGATAAAACTTTTAATTCTGTGTTTAAATATGAAGATACATAATTTAGCTTTGGAAATCATGGATGACGACGGTATTTGGAGAAGTTTAGTAAAGTAAATTTATCATTGACCGATCGTTAGTCCAAGATTATGTTTATGTTGTGTGTATACAGGGTCAAATTAGAGTAGCTAGTGAGAATATGTATCAATCGATATCTAATTCTAAACATGATTGAATAAAATAAAGAAAGATTTTATGTGTTTTTTGAGCGATCATGTTGTTGATGAGAAAATCAGTTTATTGAAATTTTAAAATAAAAAGATATTGAATTTTTTTTATCCGGTTTTTCTAGTGACCTGCGGTAAATGATCCCACAAAAAATACATCAAATTAATTTAGTTTTTGTTTTATCATGGCTAGATTACCCCACCATTTCTGCGGAGTTTCGCTATGTAATTTTATGTGACCCTGTATACATATCTAGTAGCTATCTTGGACAAAAAACCAAATACGTTACCGATCTTTGATCGGTCGATCTATCATGTCTGCGAAGACATAACAGATTCGCTTTCGATCAACAAAATCAGGGAAATTAAATTGTAAGGTAAACTGACGAACTTAAATTGCCCGTAATTGTTTGTAATAGGCTGTAATTTTTTGACGGTTGCTTGAAATGATTATTACAGGGCAAATACACGTAGGATGTAAATTTGCTTGAAATTAATTTCCATTAATTTACATCTTGGGCTAAAAATCAATTTGCATTAAGAAACTGAGATTCGCATTCGACACCCAGGTCAGTCAGTACTACGATGTTTTGAAAATTCATTCAATGTAACTCTAAAATAATGGATATCTTAGACTTCATCATCATCATCATCTCAGCCGAAAGACGTCCACTGCTGGACATAGGCCTCCCCCAAAAGGGGTTTTTCCATAATCGCCACGCTTGGCAGGCGGGTTAGCGATCGCAGTATGGTGGTAAAATGCATAGAGAGCACTGCTGCCCATTCTCTGGTAAGTCCCTTACTCGCCTTCTACGATACCCACGGGAAGAAATGGGATGGTGCTATTCTTTTACGTCCGGCACCACACGGAACTAAACTAGACTACTAATACAAAATGGTTCAATTCTATCTAACTCGTTCCATTCACAAACAGTAAAGAGGATTGTTGTATTGTTTCAGAAGGCTTTGCTATAAACCTAGCCAGGGTTTCAGCCAGTCAGGCTCAGTGCATATTGTGTGGAAAACTAACCTGAATATTCGCTTTATGCTACGAGACTGTAATCCTTTAGGAAATTGGTTGAAAACATGTTCTGCCAAAGCTAGTACTTATTTAGCTACTAGTAAAAGCATTTTCTGAACTAGCTTTTGCCGGTCGGAAATTCTTCCATGAGAACGTACTACCGGGATAAAAAGTATCCCATGTGTTAATCCAGGGGCCTTAGTCTGCTATTTTTATAAATTCGTCATTCCAACACGATCCCATTGTCATTCATTTTGCTAAAAGTTCGTAATCTGCTAAATTCATAATGGTCGATCATTGGTCAGTCAATGGTCTCGTAATGGAATTGTGTCATAATGGCATTTTCGTATTGCCATTATTATAAAACTCGTTAGTAGAAATGTTTTTCGAAAAACGACTACTAAATTTGAACATTTATTCATGCCAGATTTCATTTATATATATTTTTACATATTATTTATTAGTGTTTTAAGCAATCTAAAGTAGTAGGAAGTTCGTAAATTAAGCCAGTCAAATTCGTCATTATGTACGAGATTACCAATAAATGCCATTTCTTTCAATGGAGTGTCAGTGGCTGACCATTGGAAAGTCATAATGACGCCATTTTATTAGTAGATTACGAAACTTGTCAAAATCAACTATTATGAAATCAATGACAGACCATTCTGACACTATTGTAATAGCAGATTTGAGGCCCAGGTTATAAACTAAGTTCATCCAAATCCGTTCAGCTGTTTTTCCGTGAAATAGTAACATCCATACATACAAACTTTCGTATTTACAATATTAGTAATAGGATAAGTAGGAAGTGGGATAAAGCCAGGAATACACTTGACAGTTACTTGCACCGAATAGCTTGTAGACCATTGTGACTTACCTATCATTCTTATCAATCAGAAGTTATAGTAGCATATTGAATTAATGACATGCAAGCTAAGTATACCTACTGTTTGCACCGGGCGTGCTAACAGTACCGACTTGACACTATTGTAATAGCAGATTTGAGGCCCAGGTTATAAACTAAGTTCATCCAAATCCGTTCAGCTGTTTTTCCGTGAAATAGTAACATCCATACATACAAACTTTCGTATTTACAATATTAGTAATAGGATAAGTAGGAAGTGGGATAAAGCCAGGAATACACTTGACAGTTACTTGCACCGAATAGCTTGTAGACCATTGTGACTTACCTATCATTCTTATCAATCAGAAGTTATAGTAGCATATTGAATTAATGACATGCAAGCTAAGTATACCTACTGTTTGCACCGGGCGTGCTAACAGTACCGACTTGAAATGAAACGCGCAGTCATATTATTTATTTATTTATTTAATAACTATGGATGACTTACAGCTAAAGAAAACAGATTAAAAAATAGTATGTGAGACTGACAGCCAATTAAAAGTCTTCACTTCTAAAAACAGATTGAAAAAAAAAGAGTGTAAACAGCACAACACAGCCACCGAAAAGGAACAGCAAAAAAACAGTATAACACTGAAGCTTAAACTAAAGTCGCATATCATATTGATACAAGAATAAAAAAACTGAACATACAAAATCTTAATTAAAAAAACCAAAACTCAGGCACTTTCTGGCTGAGGACACACTTGTTGTGAAGGGATCAAAATCATGTTGTTTGCACATGCTGTTAAAGTTGCTACTTGCACGCACTATAAATGAATTCTGCCTGTAATTCGTAGATGTAAATGGAACACGCAACGGGGCGTTCCATCGCTTCGACCTTCTGGGAACGTTAAAACAAAATTTGGATAGAATATCGGAGTTATTAATAGAATTATTGAAAATTTTAAATAATGTAATACAATCAGAGATTGCTCGCCGATTAGTTAGGGGTAATATATGATGCTTTTTACAGAGGTTGAGATAATCTTCAGACCGGTAGGGCACTTTCTGATGATAACATAAATACTTGATGAACCTTTTCTGGATGCTCTCTATACGATCAATGTACTTATGATAACATGGATTCCAGATTTCGGACGCGTATTCCAGGTGGCTTCTAACAAAGGTACAGTAGAGAATTTTTAAAGTTTTTAAGTTATTTGTATAATTATTCCTATATTTCAGTCTAAAATACTTTATATCATGATACCATCTGTCAGTTACGCTGACTTAATTTTTTTTTTAATATTCTAAACACTAATTAGTGTTTCGCTCATCTATTAAAAACTAGATTGATAATAATTGTTGCATGGTACACCATGCCGAATAAAGGCTCTTACAGTACCTACTTGTATACTTTTGTGATTTCTGCAAGTTTTTTGCAACGTGTAGTCCTAGCTTAACTTACAGTTTATTATTCTGAATAACCAACATTAGAAAAAATTACTACGATGGCCTCATTTCGGCTATAAATGTATGATAACATCCATATTAAAATAATAAATATTGACTACACGATCCACACATAAGAAAAAAGAAAAGACTTATTTAATACCTACTAGCAGCCGAATACTTCTGTTCTGACGTGTCCATATTAATTGAATAAAGCTGTATAATAAAGAAATCTATATACAAATGCCGTCGTCTTGTTGTGCCATACAAAATGGAGTCAGCGGGGCGTCTGATATGATCGGAGTGAATTATCACGTCGTTCCACTGACATGGCACTCTCGAAACACTATAGAAGTATGGCTGGTTCCGTCATTGGATGTTTTTTTGAGTGGAATAATGGAAAATGTTGTGGGTTTTTTGTGTCGTTAATTATCAATCGATGTGCAATCGCTTTGAGGGGCTTATGGCTAAGTAATATTAGCCGCACGTGTCGATTGATCAGGTTAAGCTGCGCTTACCGCGGTTGGTCCGTGGATGGGTGACCAATTGATCATCTTTACATACCAAGACTCCGTGTCGGCAAGCACGTTAAGCCGTTGGTTCCGGCTGTAATTTGTGGATCTTTGACGGTCGTTACGGGTCGTCAGACTCAGAAGCCCGAAAGTCTGCCAACTAGTCTTACCAAGGGGTATCGTATTACCCAGTTACTGGGTTGTGGAGGTCAGATAGGCAGTCGCTCCATGTCAAATACTGGTATTCAGTTACAACCGGTTAGACTGGAAGCCGACCCCAACATGGTTGGGAAAAAATTATGTGCAATTGCTGTGCAGTCATAACACTGGAAATAATTATCTTGCTAGCTAGCAGCCCATAATTTTCTCACTTCCCAGAAATTTGTCTGCTTGCACAACGTACCTAAATACTCCAATGAATGTTGTCGAACAGTCCAAATGAAATCCATTGCTACCTACTCTTAGTGTCATCTATTTAAAAAAAAAAAAATTATTGCGCACCGAATAAAAACTTTTCCTGTATATACAGAAAAAGTGTAACCATGAATTCAGCATATCATTCTAGACCCCAGCGAAAAAAATGTTCGTCAGTTTTACAAAAAAAAATCAGCTGTTTCATAGAAAAGTGCAATACCTACGCGGTCAAAATGTATGGAACAGCTATTTTTTTTTTGTATAACCGACGAAAAATTTCTGCGCTGGGGGGTCTAGAATGATATGTTGAATTCATGGTTACAGTTTGCGCACTGGATAAAAACATTTCCTGTACCTATAAAAATGAATCCCTATTTCCCTTGGTCACGGCATCACACGTGAACGGCTGGACCAATTTTGCTAATTCTTTTTTTGCTGTGTTTTTTAGTGTCAGGAAAAGGTTCAAAAGAAAGAAAAAATTAAGGAAGTTGCGCGTAACATAAATTTAAAATGCGAATTCAAATTCTTAGTTAAGACAAGACAACGTCTGTCGGGTCAGCTAATCTTCTAATTCTTATTATATAAAAATGAATCTCTATTTCCCTTGGTAACGGCATCACACGTGAACGTCTGGACCAATTTTGCTGATTCTTTTTCTGTTGTGTTTGTTATTGTCAGGAGAAGGTTCTTATGAAAGAAAAAAAACCAAGAAAGTTGCACAATAATTATACCAATTCGAATACAATATTAATAGTTAAGGCAGGACAACGTCTGTTGGGTCAGCTAGTACGCAATGAAATTATCCCGGGGGCCCTAAAGTTTTAAATACAAATACATGTGCTCGTTAAGGCGGCCTACATTTTGTGTCAGTAATCGTTGCAAAAATAGGAGTATATAATGATCGTCCAATTATTCTAAGGTTCGGTGAAATGTCAAAATTCCTGACAGCGATGTGCATGGCTAGTCTACGTTCCCGTGGACGTAAAAATATCGCGGCGGGGTTTTTACGCGCACTGGATCTTTATTCAACGCCCGGCTTATCGCCAAGAGTTGAAAATCGAACAGTGTTTTTTCGACGCTTTAGATAAGATAAGATAAGACATTTATTTGTAGCTTTAGGATGCACTTAATGAGATTCTCAATAGAGATGGGCCGACTATGACTTTGGTCGACTAGTCGGCTGCAAAATGGTCGATTAATCAGCCAAGCCGATCATTGAGTTCGGTTGAGTTCGGGTGACATCGGCTATGTTCAAAATGGCAAACCTTCTTATTGCCAAATTTTTTCTATAGAGTTTCTTCTTTTTTGTTAGAAGTATTAATTGATTTTACTTTCGGTATTTAATTTCTAGATCGAAGTCCAATTAATTAATTGACCAAACGAAGGGTTCCTATTCTAATTTCCTGATTGCACTGAAAGTAAACTGTAAAACTGATTCTACATATAATAAATAAATATAACAGTAAAGATTTCAATGTCATTTCAATTACCGTCTTTTACATTTTTAAGCATATTAATACGAGTACAAAATAAGCCGACTAGTCGGTGGTTTCAGGCTTTCCCGACAACTAGTCGGTAAATCACTAATTCTCAATGCTCGGTTCAACATCGAGAGTAAAAAATCGAGTGCACGATAAAATCCCGCCACGATATTTTCACGTCCGTCTTAATCACAATGCAGATCATCATAATCATCGTGATCATCTTAATTAAGTTCCGATTAATATAAAAAAATATATTTAATGCTTAATTAACATTCAAATCAGATTTATCTAAATTGGCAACTTTAAATAAATGAAGAAATCCAATTTGCTTTAAAATTACTTTTGACGATTAAGATAAGTTAATGACTATTCTAAAATCAAATACTGAATAGCTATTGCAAAAATCTGTGATTTTGTAAGCTTGAAAATTAAATAATCAACTTGGGAACATCGTATTAGGTATATCAAAATGGGCTATTATTTTGATACCTATTAAATATTTATTAGTTCGATAAATAAATGAGATGTTTTATAATATTAAACGCTTTGAGCGAGGACGCCCACTTAAAAAAGGCTATTTATTATGAAGGTTACATAGCCGATTTAAAATCAATTGATTAAAATGTTAGATTAATGGCATCAAAACCGCTATATTAAGGCAATTTTTCACCAATTCTTTTTGTCTGCCGGCATTTAGTCGATTCACTATTTTCCTTGGTTTAGGATATTATATGTATGCCTAGGTAAATACATTTATGTATGGTATGCTTAAGTACCTACTCTGCCCCCGACTTACTTAGTTAAGACGTGAGTTCCAACACAGTCAGACGCTCTATTTTGTGTAAATAATTTAATCACCACGGCTCTCAAACCGGCGAAGGAAAACATCGTGAGGAAACCGGCATGTTCTAGAACCAAAAATTCAAAGACATGTGACATCTACCAACCCTCACTGGGCCCGCGTGGTAGATTACGGCCCACTCTCTCTCGAGAAAGAAGGGCTGTGCCAACTGCGTAGATCGCCCTGAGGATACGATGGAGCATACGGTGGAGGTCTGCCCGGCTTGGGCGGAGCACCGCCGGCGATCTCTCGCGTCCGGCCCTGGGGCCTACTCCCTAAGCACGAAGTCCGTCGTTTCGATCGAAGTAACGGGCGTTTCCAACTCCGTATCCCTTACGGACCGAAGATTAGTTTGCCCGAACTAAGAATGAATGACAACACGATTTGACAGCTGTCCCTACTCCCGAAATGTTTTTGCCCGTCCAAAAAGTTAGTTAATTGGCTGTAGGATTCACTAAGAAGTTTTGAACTATTTTCGTATTTTCGTTGACGGAGTTAGTGAATATAGCCCCCCTGGTCCAGGCCATGGTACGGAGCGAGAGTACATGGGTAGCCGTCACCTCCTTCTGCGAAGCAGTAATGCTCGCGAAGAGGGAGGCCGTGCACGTGAGGGAGAAGCAGTATATGCGCCCTCACGGCCATAGCCGCCGCGGGTGACGCCCTGGGCATCGGGAATCCCAGGCTGATTCCCGGCCACCGTAGGCGCGAGCTTGCGGAAGGCGAGTAAGGGGTAGCTCGCTGTCCGGTAAAGACCAAGCCCGGTCGACGGCGAATTGTGTTCCACGCGCGCCTAAAAGAGATGTCAGCACCAACTGGTGGGGTCCGCAAGGGCCGAAGCCTGCCAGGGGTGCGCGTTGTTTGAAAGAGATACCGTGGCCCCTGGCACACAGGCAACTGTGAACACGGGTGGGTTTTAGTCAGTAAAAGTGTGACACGCCCTCCTGCTCCACCCAGAGCGGGAGAAGTTATTTTATGATTATCCATCCTCAAAAAAAAAAACAGCAGGGTGAACATTATAGGCTGATTATCCTTATGTTTTTACCTAAAAGGTTAGGTATATTGGGAGTCGTTCTGTGTAAAACCAACGTTACTGATTAAACTGGCCGCTTCTAAAGACCATTAACGTATGTTAATTATGATAGTAGCAACTTAATATAAAGTAAATAACTCCTCACTTTATTACTATAAGCCTTTGAGCTGCAAACTTAAAGTTACTGTAATTATGTAAGTAGGTACTTATGTTAATAATGGTACTAGCGTCGGTTACTTCTCTAAGTCTACTTTGGTCATAATTTTTACATTAATATTTGGAACAAATCTCAACGCTCAAGTACAATCATTTAGACGGCGATTTTCGACCTAATTACCTTACTACATAATGAGTAGGTATCATATTGTTCTGCTCCATAGATTACGCTCTGGTCACTACCCATCCCGCAAGTTTGGTTTTTTGATGAAGAAAGTGACTTCTCCCAATTGTGAAACATGCGGAACGGTTGAAGATGTTCACCATCTACTTATGGAGTGTACCAAGACTAAGAAAGAAAGAGAGACACTGTGGAGCAGAATAAAAGTAAACGAATCGGATATTGGTCCGTATGTTAAAGTTTTAGCGCAACCTTCATCTGAGATAGCAAACCTACTTACTGATTTGTTTAAAAATTAATAATGTATCGAAAAGTTTAAGTTATGATGAGGCTGACATGCCATTGTGGATAAAAGCCTCCAACAAAAATTTAGAACAAAAAAAAAAAAAAAAACCTTACTACATATTTAACTTATGTTGAACTAAAGTTTACATTGAATTAAAGCTTGTGAGGACCAATTGCTATGTGAACCAGACATTTATGAATACCTACATTTACAAAAAATGGTTGACAAATCTCAAGGTTAAACGCGTTTCATTTTTCCTCGCTTGTATTTTATTGGCAAAAATTCAGTCAATTTCAGACGGGAGTGAACTCGTGTCTCCAAATTAAAGGGTAAATGTTTTGACCTTTAACAAATCATATGATTCCGTATTATATGAACCTACATATAGCCATATAGACGCTTTGCCCTGAATTTTATTGCATGTTGACCTTTACCGTAAGTAATAGAATTGTCTATATTTAGGAACGGCATTGAGATGTGTGATAAAATTATGCAATACAAATAAAATAATAGGATGTAAAAAATATCTCGGAAACTAAGTAATTCTGTTGTATAAAAGGTGACTTGTAGTGGAAGTGACTAGATTTAGTTAGCATTGGCATTTCAAGAACATTGTGTTCCATTGCGTTGTATATTGGCTAAGCAAAATTTAAGATAGCATAAAAAGCCTATTATGGTCCCACTGCTGGGACACAGGCGGCCTCTCTATGAAAGGGAGTGGGCCGTAATCCCCCACGTCACTGTGTCACATGTCTACGAATTTTTGGTTCTAGGGCATGCCGGTTTCCTTACAATGTTTTCCATCACCATTTTGAGAGCAGTGGTGATGAAATAGTTGACACAAAGAAAAGCATCAATCTGGGTTTGACAAAGCCCTTTAAACAAATTAAAAAAAAAACAATCTGGGTTTAAACCTACGATCGACAATTCGTAAATAGCGACCGTTTCGACTAGGCCACCACTGCTCTCAATAATTAAGCGACTAAAATAATTATATCATGAAAATATTAGATTTAATTTTCAGTTACCTTGTGGTCTTCACATACACTTCATTCCACTAAATCTTAACATTGATACAAACCAAATCCAAATATTTTTTATTTACATTCATAGTCTATGTATAAATGCATATAAAGTTTATATTTAACGACGTCAAAACATTTATCTCGTTCCATATCGGCGTAGGTATTCAATCAATAAATTAAACATGTTCGGCAAAAAAACGCATTAATCAAAGATTAAAAATTAATTCTGAAGCTAATACAATAAAAGCTTATGAACTAAAAGCTATTAGTGCTTGTTATTAATTCCGTTCGCGTCCACGGGGACGCTGAGCTAAAACGGTGAGGGATCTTCCCTTCAATAGGGTGACTATAATTATGTGTAGTAGTTGACATGATCATTAAATCATGACAATGTATGAGGTGATTTTTTTACCTAATTATTTCGAAAAACACTTATTGGATAAGTCGAATAATATTTGTAGTTATGGTATAATAATATACTTCGCCAGGTGTTAGCATTCTGAAACATAGTAGTCACGTGGGAGACACAAGTCTACATCGGCGTCGTCACCGCTGTGTTGCCAGTAGTGTGTAATAATAACTCCCCAACAACCTTTATTACCTTTGCAAATTTGATAAAGCAATGAGGTTATTTTTAACAATTACCTTGGAATGTGTTGAAATTGAATTGTTTCATTTAATCAGAAAAACGAAGCGACAATTTAAATGCTTTTTTATATTTTTTTACAGAATGGTGACTGAAAATGTTTCCATCAGGTCGTTTTTGTTGCAATAGTTGGCCACTGGATAGTGACGTAAGCATGCGTCACTCTCGGAATGCGAGCCTTTGTTTTTTAGACCATATTTTAGCCACAATAATATTGAATAAATATGCACTGAAGTGTCATAATAATATACACGACCGAAATTAATGTTCTAAATACAAATGATTAACTACATAGAAACAGGTTTCAAAAACACCTTTTTATCGCCTAGTTGTAAATATTATCAAAGAAACCTTTTAAGATTTACGCGAAAAAAATTCTACTCAAAAACTAAAACCAGTTACTGGTAACCAAACTCGAAAATACCTACCTGTTTGTTTTTGGCTTTAGAGTCTTCTCGCTCGACCGGTTGGGAATAAATCGATCCCGGTGTTTGTCCCTAAAACAACTTTGAACTATCAACAACGCGCAATGTTTAACAATTTCGGCCGATCCCTTGTAAATTGATTAAATTGTAAACGTCAAAACATCAAAGATGTCAGTTTTGCCGACAATATTACTTGAATTTAAAATATTCTTACTACCTACCTATTTATTTAATGATTTATGATTATGTCGATAATTTGAAGGATTCTGTAAGTCCATGTAGGTAGGTACTAAGATGGATCCTAGGCAGAAGCAAAGTAGGACAATCTGTGTATATAGTTATAACAGTAATCTATGGCATTAAACTTTTTTTTTGGGTGGGATATCATCAAATAACTTCTCCCGCTCTGGTTGGAGCGGGAGGCCGTGTCAGAATTTTACTGACTAAAACCCACCTGTGTTCCGTCAGTTGCCTGTGTGCCAGGGGTGACGGTATCTCTTTCGAGCAACCCGCACCCCTGGCAGGCATCGGCCCTTGCGGACCCCACCAGTTGGTGCTGACATCTCTTTGAGGCGCGCGTGGAACACAACGCGCCGTCGACCTGGGATGGCATTAAAGTTTAAACTACGTTTTTTAGTTAGCTTGATGATTAATCCAGTGTAATATTTGTCTATGATTGTGTGTGAAATATTAAGCATGGTTATATTATGACAGAATTTGGTCCTTCTCATAATTGTTCTTTTCTCTTTTCGAAATATTACACGAGCAGCTAGACAGTTTACTGTATACCCACGCCCTACAATATTCGATGAACCATCTATTGACATGACACTAATACACAAACATCGGAAAGTCTGTCCAATCTGTGGGTACAAACACAACCCTAAATAAACAGATTTGACGTCAAAATTCAGTAATTGTCTCACTTTGTTCGCAAAACGATGGTGACAGCACTTAGCCCTCTCTGGCTAAAAATAGCCGTGTATTCATTGAGCCAATTCATGTGGAGTTAATTCATGCTCCTCATGGAGGCTTTCATCATAGCTCGGTGTTATGGAAATGTTTTATTTTTAGCCATTTAGCCTACTTACATGTGCTACAAAATGTTGATCTACTTTTATGTTGTCGCCCTGTGTCATATGTCGTTTACCAATAATTGAATGAAACCGGTTTATGAATATTTAATTTGGTTGCTTTATACATGTCGACAGTGCGGTTTAACATTTACATATACAGGGTGATTGGTAGATGGGTGCAAAGCTTTAAGGCAAAGATAGTACAGACAATTTAGAACCATTTAAGCCATGGTTGTCTTAGACGAAGTCTTACCAAATATTTTTAACCAAATTTTTAAGTTTTTTTTCGGAAATTCTCAAAATTTAATGTAAACTGCATAATTATGGCCAAATTGAATGATAAATGAATTCATTTTTTATTTATTTAATTAAAGTAATGTGTAAGCAATCAAGCAAAACATGTTTTAGGCTTCTGTGTCATTAGACATTTTTTTTACAGACATTTAAAGCTCAGAAAAAATAAAAAATTTGTACAATACGTCTTTTAAACCTTATTAAAAAAAAAAAATTGGTAAGACTTCGTCTAAGACAACCATGGCTTAAATGGTTCTAAATTATCTATACTATCTTCACCTTAAAGCTTTGCACCCATCTTCCAATCACGCTGTATAACAATTTTAAAATCGACTAATAGGGCAGGATGGATAATGCTTTCGTTAATCACGATTTCTATATTTATTATGTAGTAATTCTAGCTTCAACCTTACAACGGATGTTCACAAAGCCAGCAGAATATTAAAAATACTAAATCCTAGCATATCTTGATTTCCCCAGGGATGCTACGCAAGAAGGTCAGACAGCTCACTCTGTGTCAAACCAAATTAGACAAATGATCGCTGAAGATGATCTTTTAAATTTATATGAGATGAGAAGACAAGATAAGCGGGTGACTGGATTTGCCTTCTCATACAGGGCTTAGCTTGGAGTTTAGAAATAAAGAGACCAGTAGGAGAACCAAGGTAGCAGGAAATAACCTGAAGAATTGCCAAACTTAAATATGGTTCTCTCCTTAGTACTCATAAGGTCTGACCAATATATATCTGGACTTTAAAAGAGACTATGACCTCTGAGTTTATTTCGGTATTTCTTCTCAGGGGAAATCATCAAATAACTTGTCCCGCTCTGGGTGGAGCGGGAGGGCGTGTCAGACTTTTACTGACTAAAACCCACCCGTGTTCCCTCAGTTGCCTGTGTGCCAGGGGCGACGTTATCTCTTTCGAACAACCCGCACAACTGGCAGGCATCGGCCCTTTCGGACCCCACCAGTCCGGCGCACCAGGACACATGGCACGCCGTGATCACCCCAGGAACCAAGTAGCACAAGGGCCCCAGACTACTCTGGCACCCTTGGCACCCTTGATCCCCCTGCGACGGGTCAGCGCAGTGGCCCCGCCGCCTACCACTTCTCGGCCGCAGGGGATAGGGAGAGCGGCCAACGATATACCGACACCCCTCTTCCCCTGCGGCCCCACCGCGTCCGCCATCAAACGGTGGCGGCCCCGTCCAGGCCACGGAAGGGAAGAGCGCTACTCAGAAGTACCGGCACTCCTCCTCCGCCGCAGCCTGTAACCCTCAGCCGCGATGCCTCCCATAAGACATCGCGGCCCGCCTCAGTTGCGGTGCACGTCACCGCAACCTACTTTTTGGCCGCTACGTCGTCGGCTTGGAAGCAAAAGCCCTGACGAGCGGCCCCACCTTGGGGTTCCTCATCGCTTCACCGTGGGAGCGGACCACGGCTACTGAGCCCCCCCGCAACGACAATGCGGGAACCCATTGGGGGGGTTCTCAGAGTAGTCAGTTAGAAAACACCGAAACTCATCAAGTTTCTAGTATTTTTTTGACATTTTTTTTTGTACCAATGGACATAAATAAATATCATTTATCATCAATGGTCTGTCCTCCATACAATCTTCATTGGTTTTACAAGTTAATCCATCATAATCTAATAATTTTATTGTTGTTATTTATATTGTTAATATATAATTAACTAGATGTGGCCCGCTGCTTCGCCCGCGTGGAGGTTGAAAATTATCCCACAGGAACGTAATACCAGGATGAACTATATCCTATGTGTTAATCCAGGTTATAAACTATCTGTGTGCCAAATTTCATCCAAATCCGTTCAGCCATTTTTGCGTGAAAGAGTAACAAACATCCATCCATCCATCCATACTCACAAACTTTCGCGTTTATAATATTAGTAGGTTAGTATTTAAACAATGTTATTGTTAGACGTTAATAGTCTCGTAGTGACAATAGATTCCGCCTTAGCGCCATTTTGCTGGATAGAGCGTTTTCAACAACGTGACCAAACCTTCCGGCTTTCAAGACGTTCCCAAAATAAATCCTGCCATTAGCAATAACACCCATAACAGAATCTTGAGTGGGTATATTGTCACTAGTTGTACATACGTAGTTTGAAAGCGTCCCCTGTGGACGGCTTTCATTCCCAAATTGAATTAATTATCGCTTACGGTCGAACAACTGCGGGGATCGAACCATTGTAGTCTGTTTATAGATTGTTGTTATCGTGTTTTGTTAAATCGGCTTGGCGATTCTGGTTTTTTTTTTCTATGAAAGCCATGTTTTTAGTTAAGAGGGAAAAGGGCGTGCGATTCTCCATACAAATGTATTCCCTTTTTTTCTTCCTGATTATTGCCTCTATAGCATTTTTTTTTCATAAAATAAAGGTCTGCTGTTTACGTCCCTGTTATTTTCTTTTTTTCAGCAATTAATTAGTAAAGAAAATATGAACCTCTAAAAATTACAAAAATGCCCTATTTTTACCGCCGCCGCCGCCGCCGTGATTAGAGGACTACCTACCAGACAAATTAGAAAAGTTTTTAACATAAAAAAAAATATAGGAACCTAAACATACTCCTTCTTAAAATGTTAATGTAAAAAATAATTGAATCGGCTCCGTTTTCGAGGAGAAAAAAGGGGAATACGAAACGTCGATCTCGTCAATTTTTTTGTGATAATTTTGGTCTTAGCTGCAGCTGGTTCCTATCACACACTACGGGGGCAGACTTACTGACAGTGCGACGGGAATAGTTTCTTCAAATACCTATTTTTCAAATTCCTCGCAGGCCCCGTCCCCTCTTAAGGCGATAATTGGTTAGTGGTTGTTTACAAGTATAGGTACTGTAGATATTAAGTAGATCTACAATACCTACACTTGTAAACAAAGGTACACATCTGCTTTAAACCCTTCGGGGCTTCGGGGATGGGCTTAATTTAATGTTATCTTATTAATGATGTAGATCTTGTTGGTACCTACATAATAAAATGGAGAATATGAAAATTATGAAAACGTTCTTATAGTTAGTTAGATGGATTACGATTGTGTATAAGTATTCGCTCGCAATAACAAGAGAAAAAGAAAGAAAATACAATTATTTGCGACAAACTTGACGCGGAGAAAGAACACAAACACAAAAATGAACAAGTTGGGGAAAATATGCGTCACATCCATGCAAAATGGCAATAGCTCAGCATAATGCTACGACCCTATGCGAGACAGAGCCCCAGCGTTGGTTTTCAGCTACAGTCGGCGTTGACGTGATGACGACAACCGGTGCAGCATATTATATACAATAATACCGACTATAATATTAGCTGTCTTGGCTGTAAAAACCTACGTGAGATATTCTTGTTACGTGTGAGTGTGCCCAAACCAGTGTCTACTCCCTAAGCTCGATTTAGTTTCGACCGAAGTTACGGGCGCTTCCTACTTCGTACTTATCACTTACGGAGATAAAATAGTTCGGGGGGCCCGATGACAATGACAATACGATTTGACACATGACCCTAACCCCGATTTTTTTGCCCGTTCGTAATTTTTATTTATCCCTTGTTTTGATGGATCAACTACTTTCTGGTCAGTTATCCCTAACCGCGGTGTGGTTTTGCCCCGTCGATTTTTTTTTCACTTATTTTGACGGATCAACTACTTTCTGAGGGGGCCCGTACCTTCGCTGGCGGCCTTAGACCGTGTTCGCAAATGTTCGCGTGGCCGTAAAAATGTCGCGGCGGTATTTTATTGTGACCTGGACATCAATTTTCGGTGTTGAACCGAGCATTGAGAATCCAACCAAGTGTATCCCGGATTCCCGGCTACGGCCGTAAATATATGGCAGCGGCATTTTTTCCCGCACCGGATTTTCAACGCACTGCGTAGCGCCGAGAATTGAAAATCGAACGCGAAATTGACTTCAGTGATGAAACTTTTACGAGTAGGTAACAAAGACGTAATAAATTCACACTATCCACCCAAGACCTTTTTTTAGATCTACACAAAACAATTTAATCATCTCCATTTGAAATAGGTGGGTGCCCACTTAAAGCAATCAACTAATTGAGGAAAATCACAATAGGAAGTTATTTTAAAAACGTAAATCTTTGCAGAATAAAAGTCTCGGCTTACATTTCAAGATTGCTTTGTCGGACAAAATGAAATCGTCCAACTTGGCTCAGACGTTCAATTGCAAAGTAAGTTTGCTGGACTCTTGAGTGTGAAATGTAATGCTTTACTAAAGAGGATTTAAGAAAATTCTGTTGTACCTATGAGTTGTTGTTGCTCTTCATATAAGTAAGTATTTTGAAGGGACGCGTGTGGAAGAGGGCATGGGGAGAGTATTTTGTTGACTTCGAGCGGGAGTGAGCCGTAATCCACCACGCGAGCCCAGTGCGAGTTGGTTGATGTCACATGTCTTCGAGTTTTTCGTTCCTCGCAGTGTTTTTCTTCACCGTTTTGAGAGCCACACTTTTTTACAGTATAGGCAAAAAGATTACTAACTGATCACAGAACAAAATTGAAATTCACTTATTCAAACTAGGATAGGAATTGACACTTTTTAAACGCCAAAATTAACTGGACGTAGTTAAGCAGAAAGGACTCAATCCACATTTTGGCCAAAATTGAGTTAAGTATGCCATCTTACTCCTGAGGGTCGAATCTATCATGTAGTGAAAACCCTATTTTTAAAATATACACGGAAACAATTTTTTCTCGCTACCCCGACTCAACCCACAGTATGAAGAGCACATAAAATGCCAAACTTCAAACGCCCAGAACTCAAAAGTGACTGTGTGCATTGAGTGAGTCCTTTCTGCTTAGTTATGTCCAACTATGAAAGTCTCCCAAAACTCCGCCCTTCACCTCTTCCAAGCTAGGCAGAAGTGGCGCAACAAACTTCTTAGCAGCACAGCTGTCTGTTCAGTTACAAAAACTTGATTCTTTGAAATGGTATGCAAAGTATAACCAGCCTATAACGTTCCCACTGCTGGGACACAGGCCTTCTCTCGGTGAGAGCGACTGGGACGTAATCCACCACGCGGGCCCAGTGCGGGATGGTAGATGTCACATGTCTTCGAATTTTTCGTTCTTTGACATTTGAGAGACGGTTCCTTTAACCGATTTGAGAGCAGTGGTGATGAAATTAAATACACAAAGTAAACTGCCTGCCTAGGTTCGAACTCACAACTAATTACTCGGATGTCGGGGCGGATATCACAGAGCCACTAGTGCTCTTCCTCTGCGACTCTGCTCCACTGCTGTGTTCTGCAAAATAATTAACATTATCAAACATTTAAATTATTTGCCATATAATTTTATTATGTCAGCTAACATATGCCTCAAAGAGATGTCAGCACCAACTGGTAGGGTCCGCAAGGGCCGATGCCTGCCAGGGGTGTGGTTTGTTCGAAAGAGATACCGTGGGCCCTGGCACATAGACAACTGAAGGTGGGTTTTAGTCAGTAAAATTCTGACACGGCCCCCCTCTCCACCCAGAGCGGGAGAAGTTATTTGATGATGTCCGAGCCAAAAAAGAAACACATGCCAAAGATATTTTTTCGTTCATTAAAATAACATTCGATGAATTTTGGTTGCAATTAATTATAAATTTTAGCTTGAGGCGACTCAAGCTATTGAAATATAACTTGTTTATTTTACGCGAACTCGATATTAAAATTGTTTAAAATATCTGTACCTACCGCTGCTTAAATTCGGTTCATTTTACAAGCTTTTATTTAGTTTCTACTGTCCCGGTGTCTGTAATGAAATCTTGCAAGTTAAATTTGACCCACTTCTCGGTTTCCGATAGAGTTGAAATTTTGCATGCATAAATGTATGTTGCGTGACAATGCAATATTATGAGTTTGGGCTCGTTTGATTCGTATTGACGAGTACTTTGATCCTGTATGGTACCCAGGGTCTGATGCTGGAGCTGGAAGGTGGCTATAGATACATAACACTTTAAGTGCTCAAAGCAACACATATGGTGTGGATTCTACGAATTATTACGAGCTACATAACGGAAAAACGCTGCTACCAACTACGCCGTAGTAAATCCCGCATCATAAATACGAAAAAAGTTAAACATAAAATTAAAAGAAAAAGATACTTTTTTGAAATAAGCTTATATTATTACCTTCTTGTTAATAAAACGAACTAAAAAGTTAAAATAATTTAATCTCAATTATTTAAATAAAAGCTTGATAATCGATTGAGAATCGAGTAAATCGAGTGCCTGACCGTTAATAAGTGAGTAACATCATTAAAGTCAAACTGACAAGCAACCAAAAACTCCAATCCGCTTCACGATGATTTTTTTTAACTACTTTAGCGAGAGAAAGCAAACTTAAAATATGATTAAACACAGGAGGACTTGCACTGTCAATGGTACATTTTTTTACATAGTAAAAACAGATTTGGTTACTACCTCGAACTGTAATTGGGTATTTTTATATATGATCTGGTCACAATATAACACCGTTAAAAACGGTTCAATACATGTTTTTTAGACATATTACGATTATTAGACGTTATAATAGGGTAGGGGGGATAAAAAAAAACAGTCTCCTTCGAGTCTTTAACATACCGAGACGTTTGGTTTCACAGCTTCGGCCAGCTAGGAACGTAAAACGAAACGTGCTTCTGAGTTTTTCTTGAAATGTATTTGTAACAATAAAATATACAGGACAAAGTTTATAATGAAATTATGGTCATGATATCTTTTAATTTGAGAAAATACTTTTAGTGCCACATAATCGTGTTTAGTTACATTTTTAAATTCAACTTTTTTCTTTGTGGTATTAATAAAACATACTATTTGGCATGTTGGTAACACATAGGTAACCCGGCGTGTTCCCGTTATGATTCAGTTGCAATTCGTTTTAAGTTTAGTTTCCATTTTGCTTATGAAATAGTAGAATGACTTTTTATGTAACTATCGAACGGCGATCGAAATCGAACTGTTGCGGAAACACAATATAACGTGTAAAGTTGCGAATTATTAGAATCGGCCCCCTGGGCCTTAAAATAAACGTCCGCAACGCTCAGTCGTCCGTTTAGTGTGAAAAACTCACATCTGAACATAAAACGGGGTTTTATTTTATTTTATTCTTACCTATATATCAATTAACCTTCCTACTAATATTATAAATGTGAAAGTTTGTATGTTTAAATGTTTGTTACTCAATCACGCAAAAACGGCTGAACGGATTTGGATGAAATTCGGCACATAGATAGTTTGTAACCTGGAATAACACATAGGATACTTTTTATCACGATAGTACGTTCCCCTGGGATAAAATCGCCCACCACGCGGGCGATGCCGCTGGCAAAAACTAGTTCGACTTTAGTCATTGATTTTCTTCCGTTATTTTCCAAAGAAATGCCATAATCATTGCATTATATTTATTTACGATCAGAAGAATATATTATTTATTATTATTTGTTAAGGATAACCCTTGTTTATCTACCTACTGTTGTAAGATATCTCGTTTAATCTAAGATATTGCTATGGGTATTGGTTTAATCTTCGCGTACAGAGCCGCAGGCTGTAGATACAAATAAATGCAAAATAATATTCATTCCCAATAACAGGAAAAATTCACAAGAAACAGACTCATTCCGCCATCTTCAAAGCTTCATAAACATGAAAGAAAACACTGAGTTTTTAATATAGCAACCTTTTAAATTCATATTTCGACTTTATTAAAAGTTCCTCAAAGCGGAGCAGTTTCCAATATTTCCGTTGCGCGTTTTGTAAGGAAAACTTTGATTGTGTACCTTTGTCGGGTGGCTGCAGCGAGCAATGAAATATGCCTTTGGAACTTGCGTCAAACGATACCTATAGGTAATTGGAAACGCAAAACACAATAACGATTTCGCTTGCATTGATACAAAACCGTTCGACCAAGTATCTCTATAAAATGAAGCTTCATTAGGTTGACTTCGTTTTATTAAACGAAGACAGTAGCTTGTTTTGTTTTACAACGAAATATTAAAAAACCTACTTAACGGAAGTACAAACGATTTTCAACGAATTTCCAATATAATATAATGATTATTGTAATGAACCTTGAAGGTAGTTACTTCCAGAGATTCCGAGATTTTATTCATTATAACCTCGACGGTCCCTAAGAACAATTCCCATACGTGATTTGCATGTTTTGTTTTCGTGATCTTCAGGCCAGACAATACTATCGTTTAGTTTAACAAGAAATAAGTCTATATAAGATAGCAAAATTCACTTTAAATCCATCATGACATGACAATACTTTAACTAGAACATGATGTACGCGTGTTTGAAAGTTTGAAGCGTTCTCCTGTAAAATTTGTCATTTGTAGTTAGGGTATTATACGTAGGGACCGTCAACCTGTTTTATCCCTAAGACTTATTTTATTGCAAAAGGTAAGTATCCAAATCGTTAATAAAAAAATATTACATACACATAAATATACATACATAACCTCACGTCTTCTTTCCATAGGGGTAGGCAGAAAAAGCAGAACGCCACTTGCTATCCATACATACTCCTTTTGCCTCGTTTGCGTTCATACGCCGGAAAAAAAACTGCTATTTCATACAAAAGTACAATACCTAATCGAACAAGATGTATGAAACAACAGATTATGTTTTGCGTGATTTCAGAGTTGTTAGTAGATAGTTTTCATATTCATGGGTAAAACACCTTGTGAAAGTATGGAAAGTGATAAAAACGTATCCCCGTGTAGCTAAACTGAGCAATAATGGAGGATTTTGACAAATGCATGTCGGGGTTAGGGGATGAATGTATTGTATGGAAGTTTGTCATTCTTGCTAATGGGAAATCCTATCGGGCACGTGGCTTGTATCTTAATAAAACCTAACTAGAGCTCATTAATAAACGTGTTACAATTAGGCAAATGCTTACTGCTACAATTAACCGTAAACGGTTACTCAAACGGCTGCTCTGGACTACCAATTATATCACCTAGGGCCCAGGTTATCTGCATAATAATAAAGTGAAGGTAGTTACAAAAATAACCTAGCTGAAGACGAGAGCTTGCTAATGAAGCCGAGAAAATGAACAATGGAATAGAGCAACCGTTGCTTACATATAAGCAGCCATTGTTTTTCGTACGTCATCGATGTGCTGTCTTCGAATAACAAAAGAACATTATAGTTTATAACTAAGGCGCGAAAATAGTCTCTGGTTTTCTTTATCATTAAAAAAAATCCGTTAAAAAAAATATGCGACTTTTATAGATTTTTTTTTTTATATTAGGTGACTTACATCATCCGTATTCAAAATTCAAATCACTTTACTAAAGTACTTAGTAAAAAAAACAATTGAACCAAACCAATATGAAAGCCAATAAAACCGAGTTTACAACAGCGGAATTAAGTGCTAACAATTGTACCTACTAACAAGATTAGCTGTCATCTTGACGTGGAAGCTGACATCGACGTCTATTTGACTTCATTACGAAGTCTTGACGTTTTCGTTCCGTTCCATTCGATTCCAGCCCATTATTGCCGTTTTTTGCCCCTTTTGTCTTCGCAAAGTCTTTGTAAAGTGATGAGGGAAAGGGATTGGAAAGCAACAAGCTGTAAGATCCATTAATCATTGGGTTTGTTATCTACGTGTACGCGTAGCGTCTGTTGATGTGTAGGTATTTCAACACTTTTCTATTATGTATTAGTTATGTAGATATCTTTATTATTCTGTCTCTTTACTTGAATGCGTTATTAAATCGTCTTTTGTTCTAAACCGACCCAATTGCCATCCGTTTTGTCGACCGCCCTAGCCCTTTCCAAACAGTCGAAAATGCCAAACAACAATTAATCCATACTCAGAACTTAAAAGCGATTTTGTCTGTTTCTTTCTCCCTTGTGACGAAAACTCGAAACCTCTAAAGGGCAAAGAAAGCACCCTTATCCTTTCCGGGTTTAAAGGTTTTGGCAGTTTTATTCCGGAAAATTAAAGTCTTTACGCGCGGTTCCCGACACGCCTTGCCGTAGGCTACAGTGAACATTCAGGTTTTTTTTACATTTATTTTAATTTCTTCAAAATTAAATGATTGCATCAAAATAAACCTGAGGAGCAATCATCGTAATTTAAATATCGTTCAGTCTGATCTCAGTCTTAATCTGTCAGAAATACCTCGAGTTTCCGTACATTTTTTACAAGTTTTTGTCATTTATTCGTGGCCGAGATGAATCTGTGTCTAGATTTTGAACATTTATAATTGCAAGATTGGGCCTTCTGATGTATCGTGCCTTATGACTGTTTGCTATTTATATACTATCGGCCTTATTCATAAAAAGTTATCGAACATCTAAACAGTTGCTATAGTCTGGTTTCTCTTTGAAAACCAGACTACCTATAGCAACAGATTAAATGCTCGATAACTTTTTATGAATAAGACCGTATATTGTTAACTTTAGATTAGATGCGCGTAGTACTCGCAACCAGCGTGTCTGTATGGCCAGTGGGGTAATTACGTAAAACATTGACAGTAGAAATGGCTTTTATTTTGACAGTTCAACAACATTCATTACGTTATTTACGTTGTCGAGCAGACATATTTTTCTAACATATGAAGCAATGGATTAGCAATATCCTACAAAATTATTCAGATTCTGATTGATAGTGTATTACGCAATTAGGGTGCAGATGCTTGACGTAAACGAAGCAAAAGTTGCATCAGTTTCACCGTAAAATCGTAAACACCGTTACATTATTATCTATCTCGCGAGATTGTGAACTGTCGAAAGATTGTGAACCGTAACATACTGCTTACAATTTAACGCATTATTTTTCGGTAGATTATGATCTATCGAAGTGATACCGTCAAATTGTGAACTGGTATCAAGGCGGATAGTACATTGCGCTATTACTAAATAGTCAAGTAACTGCGACTTACGTAGAAGTAGCGCTCGCCGGCCACAGCCGCGGCACCGCTCGCTTTGCTCGCTCGGCTCGCGCGCATTTGGTCGCAATTCTAACCTAACCTAACCTATTCAGTCGGTAATCAGTATGGTGCAGTCCACAATTTATCGACAGTTTATAATCTTGCGAGTTAGATTATAAACTAACGGTGTTCACAATCATACGGTGACATATACAAAGATCGCAGCGGGTCGTGTTCTGTAGTGTCTACGTACGTACCCTCATAGGGAGAAGGCGTGATTTTATAGAAGTATATATATGTTTATTTCAATTCAATAGGTAATTTAAGGTTAGGTACCGTAACTTATCCTTGAGTAAACTAAATAATAAATTGATATTTACTTGTCTGCGAAACTTGTATCTTTAAAAACGTTTATTAGTTAGTAGAAAACTTTTGATTGGTTTTCATCAACATTGATGAACTATTAATGACTTTCTAACTAAATATATTACTTTATGAATTGCATAATATAGGATTTAGGTATATTATTCATTGATGTGATTGATGGGCTCGGCACGGGCCGATCTACCAGGTTAAGCTACGCTTGCTCTGTGGATGGGTGACTATCTTTACATGCCAACACCCCTCCGTGCCTCGGAAAGCTGTCATTCGTGGACCTTTGACAGTCGTTACGGGTCGTTAGAAGCCCGAAAGTCTGACAACCAGTCTTACCAAAGGGTATCGTGTTACCCAGTTACTGGGTTGTGGAGGTAAGATAAACAGTCGCTCCATGTAAAATACTGGTACTCAGTTGCGACCTGGTAGACTGCAAGCCGACCCATCACCCAACACAGTTGGAAAACGGCTAGGCAGGCGATGATTCATTGATGTGAAAACGAAGGTAGATACTAACTTAATTCAGTTTTATTTGCTGGCCAGGTGGTTTCAGTCAATTTTTTTTTTAAACCCTCCTAACTTATTTACCTTGTTACTAACCCAATTATGAATCTTCGCTCGAAATAATAAAGACTTTGGTTTGATTTGAAAAAATATTTCGAGTTTCTCAGTTCTTTGTTCGAAACTTTTTTCAAAGTCTCTTTTATTAAATTGTACTTATTACTCTTTATATATTATATTTTTTATTAGAAGACAACAATGACAAGATCCTACTTAACAACATGAAAAGAAACAAATGGTTCCAAGGAAAACCTACTACAGAAACAAACAAACTAGGTACATAAGTACATAACATACAAATAAACTAAGTGTCTGTTTGTAATGTCAAAATAATAGCTTTTTACTAAATGCATGTGAAAGTAAATAAGTACGCTACCTACGATTTTTTAACCGACTTCAAAAAGTAGGAGGTTTATCCTATTCGGATGGTTTTTTTTTAAATTTTGCCTGTCTGTATGTCTGTATGTTCCGGCTAATATCCGAAACGGCTGGACCGACGGGACTTTCACTGGCAGATAGCTGATGTTTTATGGAGTAACATAAGCTACTTTTTGTCTTGGTAGCACGTTCCGTGGGATGTTTTCTGACATCCACGCGAGCAGCAGCTAGCCGAACAAAAAAAAAATTCTAAGTAAATCGCATTTTCATTTCACAGTAGCAGTCCGGGTTTGTGTCCGGTTGATGGGAATAGGCTCGCCCCTATTAGATCATGGGAGTTAAACATAATTGGCGAAATGTGGGCGGAAAATACAGGCTTGATTTTATAATATATCGCAATATTTTCCGTGAATCCCATATAAAAAATAATTTCAATAATTTAAAAAAAAATTGAGAAAAATTAAAAAAAAGGAAAAACAACACGTTTATGAAGTTATCAGAACTAAAAAACAGAAAATAAATAATAGTTTAAAAAACTAAAAAAACGCTTTAAAAACCAAACTAAAAAAGGAGAAAATAATTTAATTCAATTAAAAAGCATGGGGTGCTTGACATTAAGTGATTATAAAAATACCTCAAAAGCACCCCATGCTTTCTCAATCTGTCAAATTTCTTTGATCGTTTTTCAACTTTAAAACAAAAGCATAAGGTTCATGTTCAATTGGGAAAATTTGACAGTTTGGGATAGCTAGATGTGCTTGCGTTTGTACGTTCCCGTGGTATAATTTTTCGACCTCCACGCGGGCGAGCTAGTTACCCATAAATTATACTTAACACGTACGTTACTAAGCATTATTACTGTCACTGACAAACTGCGATTGCAAGATAGAGACAGGAACATGTTTAACGTGGTTAGCCATGTACTAAGTGACGTTTAGAAATCTCGAATCTCCTGAGTCTGAGACAGTTTGCTTGTAGTTTAGATTAGGTATGTTCTTCATTTCCCGCAGGATAATTATAACACGTTAACAATTTATAAATTGTTAAATGTTTATTTATTTATTTAACCATTTATGCACACACATATAAACAGACAAGAAGAAAGGAACAGAAAGATACGTACATAGGTAATGCTTATTTCTACAGAAATCTCTTCCAGCACACCTGCGATAGGAGAGAAGATAACAGAGATGTAGACAACGCGTATAATAACGTAGGTAGAAGGGAAAACATACATTTACAAATTAAACTCTAATTTAAATATACACACATATTATGAGAATATACATACCTACATAACACATGGCTGTCAAAATGAAAGCCTTTAATTCATTGCGTTAAGTATTTATGTTGTCGAGCAGACGAACTATTCAAACATATGAAGCAATGGACTAGGAATATGTTACATAATTCGGATGCTGATTACATCCTACCGTCCTCAAAGACTGATGAATTGAATTATTTTTGTTTGCTTAAATCCTCATTAAAATAACAATTAATTGAAGAAGATGGTAAATGAGCTTGAGCATTCTCTGCCTCAAATAAATCGCTCTTCAAATCTCTTGAATCTCTGCCATTAATTAAAACATTACACATAAGTCGACGATCACACGGACCTAACAATATCGTGGTGGGATTTTTTCACGCACTGCAGGCTTAGCACGAGCACCGATTTGTCGACGGAAGAATAGATATGACTATTTACTAAATGACGTACAATAGGAGCAGATAGCTATGTTCTTCTATTAATTATCACAGTCATGCGTTCTAAAAGAATCATGATTTTGTTAGTTATACGTATATACATTGTGGCCGTCGAGTAGAAAGTTTGTGGTCAGTGTGATTTTGACAGTTTGGGAAGAAATATTCTTCTGAAATAGTCTACATATAAAAGGACCTAGACAAAGATCGTTAGAAACGAAAGACAAAATGACAGATTGTAGAAGGATATCTACGGTGCGATGTCAAAAATGGAGAAACGAAATGTGACTTTGCGCAGAAAAAGCACTGTCTATTCTTCGTAGAAATAGAAAGCGTCATGCTAAGCCTGCTGGATCTTAAAAGCATTGCTTAGCGCCGAGAATTGAAAGTCGAACAGTGTTTTTCGACGCGCTGACAAGCACTCTGTGGGACTCTCAATGCTCGGTTCAACACCGCGAGTTGAAAAATCCCGTGTGCAATAAAATCCCGCAGCGATATTTTTGTGTCCGTGTGAACGTCGTTTAACACTGAGTAATTTGATTAAATTGCCCAACTATACGAGTAGTTACTGCTAACAAAGCTTAGTAGATATTATAAATAAACATAAATAACTGTAACTCCGCGCGGCGCGGCGTCACTCGCGTAGAAATTGATTTTATATGCTTGAGTTCATCCGCATGGAAGTAAAAAAAAAACAATAGATATGGCAGGGTTTGCATTATTAAAACAAGTTGGTTTAGAACATTTGTGGTTTAAACAGCGAGCGTTTAAAACAGTTTAAAAAAAAAACAACGTTTTAAAATAAGTGTTTGAAAACACAGATTAAAACGAGTTTTAAAGAATTTTATTTGCGAGTGAATGAGAATTACTTATTATAACATCACGCCTTATTTCCTAGAAGGATGGGCAGATGCCACTGCCGAAACGGCACCAAATGGAAAAAATAGACATAGAAATAAAATAAGTGTTTGAAAGCACAGATTAAAACGAGTTTTAAAGAATTTTATTTGCGAGTGAATGAGAATTACTTTACATAACATCACGCCTTATTTCATAGAAGGATGGGCAGACGCCTCTGCCGATACGGCACCAAATGGAAAAAAAATGCATAGAAATAAATGAATTGAAAAATGGATACTTACAGACTATTGAGTCCTTCCTGATATTGCTCCAACCAGTAATTGACATTTACGTTTTCTTGAGTGGGTAGGCATCATCGAGTAGATTACCAGCAATTTATTTACGGTTTGGAGGCGTAAAATTTCCATTAATTTAAAGAAATCTGGGTGTTCTACTCAGTTAAAAGGCGTGTTGGTAGCAATCAAATTACGAGATAGGTATGTAACTGTAAAAAAAATCATATTGATCTAATTATCGATTCTGTAAATGTTTACTCAGGTGGGTTTTAAAATAGTCAAGAAATGAATTATGTATATTAGGCCTGATTGATATAAAATTGATGACTAATTACTCAAAAGTTACTTTTTTCCCGACTACGACGAAGCAAAATGGAGGGTAATGATTTTGTCTGGTGTATGTGGGTGGGTATGTGTGTATGTTCATTTATTCCCCCTATGGTGGCGCGAAGGGCTAATTTAGTGGACTGTATTTTGCGATGCGAAACAAAACGATTGACAAACGCTTGGCGATAGGTAGTTCGAGTTGCGGTCAATAGAATACAACCCGAAATAATTAGGGAGGGAAAGCACGACGCTTTTACGGGAGCCACGTGCTCGCGTCGTCACCGGTGCACTGGTTTGTTTTTCCAGGTTTAGGGGCAGTTAGGCTTCAAGCTACTGTCTTCACACGTTAAACACAAACAGTTGATTTTAAAGTCTTATTACAGGCGAAAATGCGGTGATTCCAAAGTAATCAATATTTTCAAGCGGAGTGGGACGACGCCATTGCGCACGCGATGAAGTTCGATTCGGAAGTGTCTTCGCGACCAAAAAATGGCAGGGCGAATCTTTTTATTCACTCGCGAGGTATGTTCGGGTAGGGGATGGGTCTAGGAAAGCGGATGTCAATAAAATTTTGAATGTTGGCGCAACCACCCTCATAACTGTAAACTACTAATCATAATTTAAAAAAACTTTTTCCAAAAAAAAAAACAACCGACTTCCAAAAAAACACTACAAAGTGAAAAATAACTTTAATTTCGGAAGTCGGTGTCTTTGGAGCTGTATTTGAATTTTTTGTCACCGCCTTCCGAAATTAAAGTTATTTTTCACTTTGTAGTGTTTTTTTGGAAGTCGGTTGTTTTTTTTTTTTGGAAAAAGTTTTTATTTTTCACTTTTTAGTGGTGCACATGTTGCTTACCCCTTCACAGCATACCGGCGTGATGTTATGTTATGAACTGGTGTAAGCAATAGACAGAGATGAGATTTCAGCAAACCCAGTCCATTTGCTATCATTTATTGAGGAGTTCCGTTGCGTATCTCCAAAGTTCTTCATCAAATCTTCACCAAATTGAAATGAGACCACTACGAGAAAGTATTCTTCCAAAAAATACCTAAATCGCTTTGTGTGCCTATAAAATTTGAAGAGTTCTCTCTATTTCTCCAGGATCCCATCATCAGATACTGACTTGATGATCATGGGACCACCTGGGAAGTATACCCTTTCAAACAAAAAAAACAAAATCCAAATCGGTCCAGCCATCTTCGAGTAATCGGGGAACATACATAAAAAAAAAAAAAAAAAAAAAAAAAAAAGGTTCCGACGAATTGATAACCTCCTCCTTTTTGAAGTCGGTTAAAAATAAGGTACCTTTGAAAGCGTTATCAATACATTCTAGGAGTAATAAGTGGTCATAAGTTTTGGGGGCAAGGAGGCATATGACCACGACTATCAGAAGTGAATATTTTCTTGTTTAAACTTTTTAGAGCGCAATTTTTATGTAGTGTGGTTTTAGTTTTTGAACTTACTTTTTTGATGTACAAAAGTAAAACGCGTTTTTAATGATGTCAAGAACTTTATGGCGATTTGATACTCGTTATAACAAAAATATCTTTGGCATGACGACTTTTTCACCTACTAGGAAAAAGTTACAATTCCCTGGAAAAAGTTATACCAATCGGGTGGGAAAAGATTTTTTCTTATTTGCAAAAGTCGTGGAATGAAAGTTATTTGTTTTAATGAGTTTTGGTGCTCAGTGAAATAAAAAAAGCGCTAAGAAGTATGACAGTAACTACTAATCACCTACTTAAATATGTTGGATGTTTGTTACTCAATCACGCCAAAACGGCAAAACGGATTTGAATGAAATTTGGCACACAGATAGTGTATAACTTGAATTAACAGATAGGATTCCTTTTATCCCAATAGTACGTTCCCTTGGGATAATTTATGACGTTCACGGGGGCGAAGCCGGGTGTACAGGCTATTTAACCAATAAATTCATATTTACCAATAGGTATTGATTACCGACGATTTATCAAGGTTTCCAATATTTCCAACAATCTCGATAGCTAATCTTATAAACTTGCATTAATAAGTCCCTAGAGATAATTTATATATGAACTTTATTCAAACGATCCTTTAATCCTAATATAACGATATTTTCAGAAAATATGTAGGTATTATCTAGTACTTAGTAGTTATAAGCATCTACATTTTTTTATCCTGTCTGGGATGAACAGAGGTTTATGTTGAACTCCTAACGACTAACACCCCACTGTTCCTTCTCGTACCATGTGTCGGGGGCCCGGGATATACTTGAACACACGGCTACACATCAAGCTATACATTTCCAGTTTACGCTGATCTCGCACTGTACGAAAATCCTATACAATGCGAGATTAGCTTATACTGGCAATGTATAGCTTGATATGTAGCCGTGTGTACAAATGCCGCAATATTACATTATAACTGTAGCGACGCACCCCTGCTTGACACAGTTTATACGAATTGACAGAACATCGAGCTATCTTTACTATACAGTGTGGCAGGGACATCAACGCACAAACTATGACCACGGATTTAGCACATGATTCTAGACCCCCCAGCATAGAAATATTTCGTCAGTAAAAAAGTAATCAGCTCAATCAGCTGTATCATAGAAAATATTGCAATACGCAGTAAAAATGTATGGAACAGCTTTTTTTATACGACGATAAATTGCTACGCACGTCTGAATCCATTGTTGCAGTTTGCGCGTTGCCAAGCATCTTCTTAAAAATGTCAGGAAATAGGCAGCAATCAATCAAGTAACAACATACCTTTGCACAAGCAGTTGCAGCAGTAATAGAATAAAATGTGCAAAGCAGATGTTTTGTTTGAGGTAACCATCCGCCATATTGTTTAACCCTCCAACATCAGGTGATTAATTATTTTAACTAATAGTTAGTTATGACCGTTGGTACAACTAACAAATGATCAAAAAACACATTTTGCCAAAATTTTACCATTAGTAGTAACTAATGGTTAAATTTTGACAAAATCTCTATAGTATAAATAAACCTGTGCTATAAATAAACCTGAATAAACCTGCCCTAGGAGTCCGGGAGTCTTTTAAATGTAGTGTTAATAGAATTGTAAACATAAATTTTCATTAATACCTACTTACTTAATTATTACATACCTAGGTACCTACATGAGAGGAGCCTACATTATCATCAAGTAGGTATTATAAGCTTATCTACTAAAACATATTTCAAACAAACCGAAATACTTACGGTTCGCAGCCCCAAACCACAGCTCAGACTAATTAATAAAATTAAACAATTTCATTCTGTATGAGAATTTAATTTCACAATGTTTGTAAACTGAGCCGGGACACTCCGAATTGTTTCACACGACCTTTGGTTTTGACACCCCAGCCTATAAAGGTTTAATTAAAATTATGAACAATCATTTTCGGTGTGTAAATTGAAATTACTGAAGTTATTTTGTTGATTCTGATCACATCGAACCGTTTGTTATGAAATCAATTGATTTTTTTTTTTACTATTCCTGTACAATCTTTTTGGTCAATTTTTGACAATAGATTTTGAAGATAGAACGCCGTCTGTGCTAGTAACACCCATACTATACCTACTAATGTTTTAAATAAGAAACATACTTTGTCAATCTAAGTTATAACCACCGCACGGGTCCAAAGATCAGGTTAAGCTACGCTTGCTGCGGTCGGTTCGTGGATGCCTCGGAAAGCACGATCAGCCGTTGGTCCCGGCTGTCATTCGTGGACCTTTGACAGTCGTTACGGTTTATCAGAAGCCCGAAAGTCCATCAACCAGTCTTACCAAGGTTGTGTTACCCAGTTATTGGGTTGTGGAGGTCGGATAGGCAGTGGCTCCATGTCATCATCATCATCATCATTTCAGCCGAAAGTCGTCCACTGCTGGACATTGGCCTCCCCCAACAGGAGAGTTTTGCCATAATCGCCATAATCGGTAAAACGCATTGAGAACGCTGCTGCCCATTCTCTAGTAAGTCCCTTAGTCGCCTTCTACGACACCCATGAGAAGAAATGGGATGGTGCTATTCTTTTACGTCCGGCACCACACTGAACGTCGCTCCATGTAACATCAGTATGTTGGCTTCCAGTCTGACTGTCAGACTGGAAGCCGACCCCAAAAATAGTCGGGAAAAGGCTAGGCAGGTGATGTTGACTCTGTCAAACTGTCTGTTACCTTTTTATGTCTTAACGACTAAACGGATTTCGATGGGATAGGATATGAGATGTTTTTTTTTTATCCCTGTAGTACTTAGGTATCACGAAGCCGCGGGCAAAAGCGAATCTAGTACTCTTAGCTTTGTGTAAACAGCACCGGTACAAATACTTTGTATGGCGCACGTTTAGGGATATTTGTGCACAGAGGCACCGCACACCAGTAATACCACTTTCTATCTATTAAATTTTTTATTAAATTAAAACCTCCACATTCACTTGACAAGTACTTTAGTTTAAACAAAGTTAACGTCACGTGTGGTCACGTGATAAAATGTCATCGTAAGGAGCTTTTTGGCGGTAAATTCAAAACAACGAAAAATATATATAATTTAAATCGTTTTTAATTGAGAAAATGGAAATCAATCAATTTATTTTTAATTTTCTGTTACGTATTTCGTCCCAATCTTCAAATTGAAATAGTTTAAATTTATAAATTGGATAATACTCTATTGCTCACAGCGAAAGATTTATATTCATCAGTAGACATTAACGTCCAGGGTCTCAAGTCTGCTATTACAATAGTGTCAGAATGTTCTATCATTGATTTCATAATTGTTGATTTTGACAAGTTTGGTAATCTACTAATAAAATGGCGTCATTATGACTTTCCAATGGTCAGCCACTGACACTCCATTGAAAGAAATGGCATTTATTGGTAATCTCGTACATAATGATAAATGAATGACAAGGCAGTGATCTGTTAAAATTTTGACAGTTCCTTTGATTAGTGACCTACCCTTAGAACGTCATTGTGCAGTCATTGCTTTTAATTCGTTACGAATATACGATACTCAAACGATAATGCCATTATAACACAATTCTATTACGACACCATTGACCGACCAATGATCGATCATTATGAATTTAGCAGATTACGAACTTTTACCAAAATGACAAATGAATGACAATAGGATCGTGTTGGAATGACGAATTTATAAAAATAGCAGACTAAGGCCCCTGAAAACATGAAAAATTGATCAAACAACAAGGAAACACGGACTGATAATTATAAATTTAATTAACGCGTTTCCCTTTGACTTTCCGGGAACATGCGAATGCGAGATTGAATAAAAACCTATTTTTGCCGCCAGCGGAAAATGTAAGCGATACACGAAATCTATGTAATTATAAAAACACCACGAAACGGTAAGTAGGTATAGGCACAATATTCGATAAACTGAGTTTCATTTAATTATGACACACCTATACACTCGCAATTTACTTCCAAAAGCTTTTAAGCTATACTTACTCAAAATGGCTGACAAAATTGACAAGACACTGTGGGACACTAACTTATGCTTGATTTCTATAAACAAAAACAGATCGTTTTGCTTACCAATGGTAGCATGTTTTATTTCCAAACTGGGCAAATAAATAGTTTCGTAAGCTAATTTTACCTCCTGCCAGGGGTGTGGGTTGTTCGAAAGAGATACCGCGGCCCCTGGCACACAGGCAACTGAGGGAACACGGGTGGGTTTTAGTCAGTAAAAGTCTGACACGCCCTCCCGCCCTTACCCAGGCAAAAAAAAAAGCGAATTTTATCTGTGATACCTACTTATAAATAGAAGGGGTCCAAAATGCGAAGGTAGGTCTTTGCTTCATCATTGGTAAAGATACAAGTCTTAATTTTAACCTACAACTGTCCGTAAATTATAAGAATCGGCCATTAGTTAATGTCCACGGAAGAAATAAAATCGCGGTTTAGCAGCGCACTGGATTTTGAACTCTCGGTGTAGAACCGAACATTGAGAATTCAACAGAGTACAGCGTGAGTGAGTCTCAGTGCATTAAAACAACATTGTTCGATTTTCAAATCTCGGCACAAAGCACAAGCAGTGCGTTGCAGAGCCAGTGAGCGATAAAATTTAAATTTTAAAAACCCCGACCTAAACAAAAACCTCTAAAAAGTAAAAAAAATATATTTATTTGCCTTTTAAGTTGTAGGTAATATTTTGATCAAAGCATTGTCACGTCGGGGGACGGCTAATACTTTTAGAGGTTTTTTTTGGGTCCGGTTTTTTTTTTAATTTTTTATTAGCTTTTATTTCCTGCTTTTTAAACTTAATATAGTAATAGTAAACACGCTACGATTGATACTTGTCACGCTTAAATCTGCGCAGGTTTACGTATGTATCTCACAGTGTTTATTACCCATTTATCCTCATTCCTCGTCCTGATCATTTATCTATAACCTATTCATTAAGACCTTTTCGATGAGCCCAAACACGATACTTCTGCTGTTTGTTTGTGAGTAACTTGGGTGTCCTGGAAATTCCAGGTAATACACCAGCATCAGTTCAAGGTTACTTTGTTCGTCTAATATCATTGAAGTAATAGAATACCAAATTTCGACTCGATCAGACCCGTTGAAGATACTCAAATCCCTTCATCAACCAGAAAAGAGCTGATAATTTTCAAACGGCTGAACTAATTTTGATTAATCATGTCTAAGAACCACCGCTAGAAAACCTACTTTTAAATTTAGAAAACCGCACCCGAATCGGTTCAACCGTATAAGAGCTACGGTACCACAGACAGACAGACACACAACGGTCAAACTTATAACAACCCTCTTTTTGCGTCGGGGTTAAAAAATACCGCCACGATTTTACTCCGTCTACGCGTCTTTCGAACGTCGAACATGGGCTTAAATAAGTATAGCTCCACTCAGGCCGTAGGGTGAGGGGCGACAGTAGGTATACGTTGTAATCAGCAGCTGATCCTGAAATCGGGATAACAAGCGTAAAATTAAATGTGCAGATTCGCGCGAGAATTCAATAATGTAGTCTGTAATTCTGCAGATTGCGTGCTTTTGTCCTTTATTGGACGAGTAAAATGTGTTTAAAAGGTGAATACTGTAATCGTTATTGGTTACATTATATATCTTTAGGCGAATTGGAGTTTTATTGAGGTAAAAGGATTTGTCAGTTTAGAACCCTAGGTTTGAATTCGACCCAATCTGTATAGGTGCTTATATTGGTATAAGAAAATGACTACTTTTGGATATTAAAGACAGGAAAAGAAGAAGTAAGTACCATTATAAATATAAAAACTGAAAAAATACATATACCAACTGCTTTGTAGGGCAAAGAGAATTTGAAGGGTTAAGTAATTGATAAGTAACAGCCAAACGACCCTCGATCAGGCTAAGCTACGTTTGCCGCGGTTGGTCCGAGAAAGGGTGACTATCTTTACTTACCAAGACTTCTCTGTGCCTCGGAAAGAAAGAAAGAAGAAAAGAAAGAAAATACATTTATTCAGCACATGCTGAAGGGTCCTAATATAGCAGTTTTGCTATATATAAGAGTGCCAACCCCTTGTCGCAGTGAGGCTTCAAGGCTCTCGTAGACAGGCATGACACTAGGGCGCAACGCGACTTTATTCGAACAATTTATATGAAAACTTCGTGGAAATTGATCTACTTGAGTCGCGTTGCGCCGCGGCACCGGTCTGTGGGTGCCTTCAAGCGGTAACTGTTTTTCAATGTGCACTGCTGGCCAGTTACTGATATAACTAGACTAGGTACTCATTCCATATTCAAACACGAGCTGTTCTAACCGTCACTCATCATTGTGGAGTATCTGATTCTAAACTTAAATTAATTAACATAGCACCTTGACAAGCGAAGTCCAAACTTTGTCCGACTTTGTATTTGTGTCGAGTTTCACAGACAGGGGTGACAAAAGGGAGGGCGCTTTGACAAGTGACACGCACTGAGTTAACAATAAGGGGTCTACTTTGGAAATAACCTCTATGAACAAAGCTAGGAGCTTTGTTAGGTATATACGTGGGTAAACATACATACCTACGATTTCTATTTTAATTTAATGATGAGTAGTACGCTCCAACACGGCATACTTTTGGTGAGTCCTACAATCTATCCGATTATTGACATTACGCTGTTTAGGCTTACGTTTTGTGGGACGTGTGCGTTGATAAATTTGATCTCTGTTTCATTCTGCTCCTATGAAATCAGCCACCACCGGTTTGTATGCCGTCTGCGAACGCTCTAAACATCCAAAGAAAAAGTCAATATCTAATGTACGGTACGAACCTATTTTTGCTGGCTGGCAACTATATTTTGTAAGTGTTGGTGGAATTACAGACAAAATATAGTTGCCAGCTAGCAAAAATAGGTACGAACCTATTTTTGCTGGCTGGCAACTATATTTTGTAAGTGTTGGTGGGATTACAGACATTAGATATCGACTTTTTCTTAGACTATCGTTAGTCTAATGCCCTTTGTTGAAGGTACAGGATACTCCATTACAAATATATAGTTTATCGGAAAAAGATACAACTGACTCGCTATCATTTTGTGCAAGCTTACACGAGTTAGAATAGTAATAGAAAGTCTTACAAAGCTTCTTTACTCCTCATTTTGTATGATTGAAAGCCTTTACGAAGAAAGATATTTTATAGAGGAGCGAGTCTGCAAGCCAGTGCTTACGGGTAGTACATGCGCCCTTCCAATATCCGGACAAATTGGCTGAAGGCTTTCTGTGAGCTTACTGTAGTCTTTGCCTACAATATTGTGCAGTATTTGCATATCAGTTTTATTATAAAGTTGACTTGTATGTAATACAAGTCATGAAATGGTTTTTTTTTTGTTTATAGTGATGTCAAATTGTTTTTTTTTCTATCAGTGGACTAAGATAGGCTAGATTGATTTGTTGATTTATTATGTTACTAGCGGCCCACCCCGGCTTTGCACGGGTATTTAAAAAAAAAATATGAAGTAATTTATTCAGCTAAATTCTAAATTCAACGTATGATATTTGGATGACGGAACCCTAGGAGGTGATGTAGACACAGTCTTAAAAGATTTATCTTTTTTAAAAGAAAAATTCAATTCCATTGGCTTAGACCTTAACCTTTCAAAATGTGAAATTTATCTTCCCCAAACCACTGACAGACAGACCACCATAGCAAAATTCTGTACAATAGCACCAGATATCAAAATTACGGAAAGAAACTCTCTTCACCTCTTAGGGTCCCCAATTTTGGACGAATCCTTTCCAATGTTTATTGAGGAAAAAATTAAAAATTTCAATGATGTCTCGGAACGACTTTTCAAAATTAATATTCATTCGGCCTTCACGCTCATTCGATACTGTTGCTTTGGAACAAAATTTACATATAGCCTTCGCTCTTCCCATCTTTGGAAGCATCCACAACTTTTAGAAAAAGTAGACCAAATTATTAGAAACACACTAACTTCAATCCTAAATGTGGCCCTGGACGACCGAGCGTGGCAGCAAGCCACACTTCCCATTCGCCTGGGTGGTCTCGGCGTCCACAAAATTTCAAGTATAAGTTTACCGGCCTTCCTCTCCTCGGTGCACAGTACAGATAAATTAACCAGGAATATTTTATCTTCCTCACTGGTCGATTTTGAAGTACCGTGTTTGACCGATGCTTTGAACGCTTGGAACGCCGGCGTACCAGCGGTATTAGAACCAAACGGCTTAGTACGTAACGATGGGAAGAGACCAGACGGCATGACGTTATTGCCTTGGAAGGTGGGAAGACCTCTGGTGTAGGACGCAACATGTGTCGACACCCTTGCGCCATCCCATGTTCCTAGCACGGCGGGCTGTGCTGGCGGCGGAATTTCAATTAAATTTAAAAAATAAACGAACACTTATTGTGGCATAACTATAATAGTTAGACATATGCTGTTGAGACACTTTTTGTAAATAATTATGTGTTCTGCAAAGTCGTACTACATTATTTTATTCTATCATCAATGGTTTTCGCAGCGCACGCGATGTAAAGAATATTTTAGGTACTGTAAAGTGTAGTGTAACTTGTGAAGTGTAAGGACGTTACACTACGAAATGAAACAATAATGGGAGCTTAAATTCGTGTTTTCACGTGTATTTTAAAATAAAACGTACAAGGCAAGCCTGCGCCCAAAGTAATAATGAAAATTATCTGCGGAACAAAAACATATGTCAACACTATCTTTTTAAATTCAAACTAAAACTTTCTGGCTGTTCGATCAATAGCCATTTTTGGCTGCCAGTAAACGTAAGGTTTCATGCTGAGCATACAACCTTTACAGTACCTATATTTTTTACACCTTGGGTTACATTATTGGAGTTTTAGTAAGGATTCCATTTTTTTTTGAAAATTTAATATAGCCTATGTCACCCGAATAGTGTAGCTTCCCAACAGTGAAATAATTTTTCAAATCGGTTCAGTAGTTTTGGAGCCTATTCAATGCAAACAAACAATCAAATCTTTCCTCCATATAATATTAGTTAGTTAAAGTTAAAAGTTTATTTCACAAAAAGCTTTCACAAGAATTTGCTGCATAGCTTACAATATACAATTATGATGATTACATAAGGTACTGAAACTGGTACCCAAACTAAGCCAGGGCTTTTTATTTTGGGAGTCAGTCCTCAAATGTGGAGCATTATATGTTATTTTAACAAAATTATAAAAAAAATCAATAAAATAAACATTTGTGACCTTTCAACGTAATCAAAGTCAAATAAGCCCTTTTTCCGTATCTTAATGTAAAAAATGATGTAATTATGCCCTTTTAGCTCTGAAGATCTTGCTCATAAAAATGTATAAAAAAATCTGGTAGATGCGCCTTTTTTTACTGATTCCGAATATGTATACAGCGTGTAACAGAAACCCTATTGCTATCCTTAAGCACTAAAATAAACTAAAAAAGAAATAAATAAACTAAATAATAACAATACATTAACTAAATGTTAATATTCGGTAGGTTACTTATATTTTCAAAAGTTTAGCTCGCTCTTAAATTCTATCATCATCTTTGTAATATTTCGAGCCCCCCGGCGATCTCTGTCTGACAAAATATAAATACATTTGGCTGAAATATAACTTTGTTCTGTATTTCTGTTATCTTTATATATCAGAAATGGCTGTGTCCATATTTATTTTGTAAGAAATCTTGCTATTCGTAATAACAGTTATCTGATTTCTAATACCAAGAATAAATAAGGTAGAATATTTAATTGTTTATCTAGATTCATTGGATAAACGGTACCTAGAGGCGAGTTTGTCTATGTTTATGTAAAAGTATTATTATTTATCTTCGTAAGCCGTAAACTAACGGTCTTATTCATAAAAAGTAATCGAACATCTAAACAGTTGCTAAAGTCTGGTTTATCTTTGAAAACCAAACTTTAGCTACTGTTTAGATGTTCGATTACTTTTTATGAATAAGACCGTTAGTATCTAGCTGTTCTTTCTAATGAAGATATAAGCAGAGCTTCAGCACCCCAAAATCTATTCTATAGAACCAACATATTACGCAGTTTAAACTTTTTAATCTCAGTGTGTCGTTTATTGTCATGTCCTATGGGTACGTACCTATAGGACAGGACAATATACGACACACTGGTCTCACTGGTGGACACGTGGTCTTATTATCCTAAAATAATACCTATATATATAAAACCACCACCCTTGGTTGACTGGTAGAGAATGCCTAAGGCATTAAGTCCGCCTTTGTACCTTTTTGTGTGCGAGAAGTTTAAATAAATAAATAAACATAATACTTATTATAAATATGAAAGTTTGTATGTTTGGATATTAAGGAGAACCTAGTCGCGGGCTCGAACTCACTGGTGGGACTGGCTAAAAATCACGCTGTCTCACCAGGCTTCGTGTTCGACAGAGATAGTATCAGTGATGAGCAGTTAGACGCTAGTCTACACGCACAACGCTATTGATGAGATGCAGGATCATTTATAGTAAAAAATTAAGAAAAGTCCTTTGGAAGACCGGGCTTTATGAAAAAGCCAATGCATAAATCAATGACCAATAAAGTTTATTAAACTTTTCGATAAATGAACTTTGTCGGTAGGTACCGAATTGGTTTTGGAGATTTTACACTTCTTTTATTACTCAAACACGCCCAAAGTTAAGTAAAATTAGCAAGAAAAACAAATCTTTGTTGGCTCCTAACTTTTTAATTGGTTTTTATTTTAGTATTCTGTTTCCGTACAGACAATATTAATAATGAGACAAAACGATATTATATTTTACTTTGGATGTGTCATGTCAGACAGTGGAGTAAAACACTCCCGAAGTTTGTATGCAAAAAATGGGGACTAGGTTCACCTTAAGATGTTTGTAACGCACTCACGCAGAAACAGCTGATCGGATTTGTATGAAATCTTATCCTACTTATTTTACTATCCTACTATAAATGTGAAAGTTTGGATATTTGCTATTCAATCACATAACAACGGCTTAACAGTTTTAGATGAAATTTGGCACACAGATAGACTATAATCTGTATTAACACATAGGGTACTTTTTATCCCGGTAGTATGATCCCGTGGGATAATTTTCGCCCTCCACGCGGGTAAACCCGCTGGCCAAAGCTATATAATGTTTAAATATTACTATTAATTTATGATCTACTTATAGTTAAAGGTTCCCCAGAGACATAATACGCCGTCAAACAGATCTGTTCATACAGCTTCCCATCTCGCATAATTGGTTACAATCAATAGATGAGATGTAGATACTTGGAAATCTGTCTGTCCCGGGTTTATCGAAACCTTACGATATTGCGAACTATCGGCAATTATGATAAAGAGTAATCGGGAGGTACAGAGGAGACGCGGAGACGTACCTTCTAATAAGATTATGTAGTATTATAGGTAACTGTGAATGTATTTCTGCCAAGAGGAATCTATCCGGTAAGTCTGTCAGCCAGTCTTACCAAAAGGAATCGTGTTACCCAGTAACTGGGTTATCGAGGTTAGATAGGCAGTCGCAACATGTAAAATAGCGGTATTCACCCGATGAGACTGAAGACCGATTCCAGCATTGTTAGGAAAAGGTTAGGTGTATGAATATTTTTTCAGGTGGATAATGTTTTAGAAAACTGAGTTTCGCATTGTTTTTGAAGAATATTAGGTACTAGTGATATAGTATTATTTTCGGTTGCTCTTGCTCTCCATGACAATTATGAAGGTCTTCTCATAATTCTCTTTCGCCATAGCACTTATCCCAATTTATTCGGCGCAGTACTGGACTTATATTCATCAATTCCAGTTAAAGTATTTAATAGTTAGATTTTTTGTTCTTACTAGATTATTTTATGGGACATAAGAAATTTAACTAATGTTATTAATTTACCTATTACAAAAAATAGAATTAAAAAAAACGTGCCAATTACCTTACACGTATTTCAGAAGCTGTCGATTCGCCCTCAAATGAATTAACTTCGGGCAAATCGCCTAGGTACAGAAAATTACATAGGCATTATTTGAAAGTGTCAAATCGCTCGTTCCGGGCGAGTAAATTCGTGCTCATCGTCTTATAAGCCTGTTCCCCTTTTTGCCACGAAGCGCTCTGTAAGTGGGATCGTAACACGTCTAACCTGAAATACTTCCTTTTGTTAATTTAATAATTTCCTTTCATGAATTCTCTCAATGATGAAACTATCGAAGTGAATAGGTAAATGGATCCCCCATTTATGTACCCACTTCGATTGTAGATTTTTTTTACCTTGGGGTCTGAATGACACACCTAGGGTACCTATTCTACTGCACAGGTACTCTGTACATAAAGTGACATTGTGCTTGTTCTAAAATTTAATCGATTAAATAAATTTCAAACCTTGTACACCCACATTATTGCCATCAATCGGACATAAATCCATAATACGGGCTGCTACACTGAGAAATTCCTCGTGGAATAACCCACAACACTTACACACAACAAACATAATGTCAAATCCAGCATTGTGGAGCGTATCATGTCTGTGGGTACCTAGTGATACATATATGTATATCTCGACTATTTGTGGTCGGAATGAAGACATGTACACATATATAACTAAACATATCTTCAAACACACAATATGTCAATGTCAACCATATCGATAGAACTGGAAACCTTATAACACTATCCTCCCATACCTTTTTATCACTGTAATTTGAAAACATTGTAAAAACCAATTAATTATTTTTTAAATTGTAACTGTGGATTTTCTTGTCGGTTCTTCTCCATAGCAAGCGACCAATTGGAGCCGTGCACCTAGATTCTGACGTTTAATAAATGGGCACATAAGAAACATCAGAATTTAGGTAAGTTCATTTGAAATAATAATAAAAAAGATTTTATAAATTATAAAGGATAATTGGTGCTTGCAATTTTTTTGGGGGGATTTGCCATAATCGCCACGCTTGGCAGGCGGGTTGGCGATCGCAGTATGGTGGTAAAATGCATAGAGAACGCTGCTGCCCATTCTCTAGTAGGTCCCTTAGTCGCCTCATCCTCCGCTGGATGCGAGAAGCACATAACCGGTCGAAATGGCGGTGCTTGGTGAAGGCCTATGTCCAGCAATGGACGTCTTTCGGCTGAAATGATGATGATGATGATTTTTTTTAGGTTTTGAACATTTTCTCTCATCCCTCAGTCAGTCTCAGTTAAGTAGGTAAACTACTTAGGTACCTATTACTCAATTCATCATCTGCCTAGCCATTTCCCAACCATGTTGGAATCAGCTGAATACCAGTACTTTACATGGAGTGACTGTCTATCTGACCTCCACAACTCAGTTACTGGGTAATACGATACCCCTTGGGAAGACTGGTTGTCATACTTTCGGGCTCTTGACGACTCGTAACGCCTGTCAAAGCTTCACGAATGAGAACCAAGGCACGGAGGGGTCTTGGTACCTAAAGATGGTCACCCATCCACAGACCAACCGCGGCAAGCGTAGCTTAACCTGATCGATCGACCCGAGTGGCTGTAATTAAACCATCCCTCTACTCTACTACCGCATAGCAATTAATAAGATATGTAATTACAATATAATTTCGTTATTTACACTTGTAACGTTATGGATTAGGTATACGAATAACGGGAATCGAGTTGGTAAGCCGATTAGCTAACTTCGCATTATGTTACTAAGGGGCCATTCAAGTATTACGTAAGCACTACAGGGGGGCGGGGGGGTCTTTGCTTTGCTTATTTTTGATGACATGGTGGATGGGGGGTCTGGATGGTGATTACGTCGGCAGAATTTATTTATTAACTTTTGGATTTTCTACATTTTGTCAAATTTGGTTTGAACACTTATGGCAACCCTACTTGTCTATGAATGGCTCGAAGAAAACGATGACAATATACCAAAATCACAAGAAAGTGAGCAAAACGTGAGCAAAACGTGACACGTTAGGTGTCTGCTACCAATGTTTACGTGAGCATGGGAGGGGGGAGTAAGAGCTTTGCTTACTTTTGCTGACGAGGGGGAGGGGGGGTCAATAATTGCTAAAAAACTGCTTACGTAATACTTGAATGGCCCCTAAGCATAGTGATGCGACACGGTACTGCCAGAATCTGGCTAAAGCTTTTGTTGAATTTAGCTTTATTTTGCTCTTGACAGGAAAGGTATAGTGGCCCAGTGTAGGTCGTAGGTTTGAGACCTGATAGAAGACTTACTTTGTGTTAATTATTTCATCATCAATGTTCTCAAAACGGTGAAGAAAATCATCAGGAAAACCGGAGGTCCTAGAACCAAAAATTCGAAGACATGTGTCAAAAGAAGCTGGCAGTCTCTTCACAATGATAATATTTTCCCATTGTTTGTCTTATTTGTTTTATAATATTTATGTGTATTTAAGTATGTTTATTTTTGGTTATATTTAATTAAGTATTTATATCATATGTATGAGTATAATAATAGTAGTACCTATATTTACAATTTGAATAAATATTCAACAAACGAGTTACATAATTGCACCTACTACCTACTGTTTGTCCCTGCATCACCCAAAGGTCGACTGGTAGAAAATGCCTTTGGCATTAAGGGCCTACGTCCCATTCGGTAGCGTAACATGGTCACTTTATGAAGCCTACTGCTCATTAACGGCTTGTCTTGAAGATTTGAAAAATATATGATTTTGCTACCTATAGATTCATATAAATCATTTTGCCCGAAGTACTTTTTTTGTATGGTTAATACTTTTGCTGTAAAAAATATTTTCCAACACGCAATATTTTGGCTTCTATTCCATACTCCTACTAAACGACTTCGTTATTTGGAAAAAAAAATACACTGAAAAATAGATAGAGGTACCACAGAATCGCCGAAGCACAATTGTAAATTAATCAAAGGAATATCCCCATTTTGAGATAAAGGCTCAGAGGGGCCCTGCGCGGGCGCGGGCGGCAGTCGTGCTTTAGCATACAAACGGGAGATGAGGATACTATGGCCCTTAAGTCCACCTCTGTACATTTCTGTGCGTGAAGTAATAAATAAATAAATAAATCTAGCAACCCGCGTGGTGGATTATGTTATCCCTCTCACAGAAAGGTAGCCCTGTGCCCGCAGCAGTGGGAACATTACAAGCTGACTATGGGCTCTTGACTGGCAATAGTATTTATACTAGCAACCCTGGCCTTGCTACGCACGGATGTAATGGCGACATGTCAAAAAATCTCTATTGTGCTAAATCCAAGTCAAATATGAATGTATTAAAAAAAAAAAACATTCGAAAAAAAGTCTCGAAATAAAAGTAAAAACCGCACCAAGACGCGAACAGTCTTTAATTTATAAATGTTTCTGTACCTACCTATAAGTAACCTATATGATTAAGTGTAGGTTAATTTAGCAGCTCGTTTTTGAAATCTGTTATGCTCATCCGGCTGCATATGCTACCAACCCACGTAGAAATAAATTTCAGCAACTAAAATAATACATTTTTATAGAAAGAATGGTACAGTAATTAGTTATTTAAAAACAACAGTTAAAAAAAACTCTGTTTGTTCCGCGTAATCTTGGAAACGGCTGGACCGATTTCGACGAGACTTTCTGTGCAGCTTACGCCCGTGGGACAATTTCTGACATCCATGAGGGCGAACCTGGGGGCAGCAGCTCGTTTCGTACTATTTCTATGTTGATGACGATAGTCAAGTTGAGATCCACGATTAGTAGAAATAATAAAGTGTAATCGTTCACATCACTGAGTTATTTACCGTCGACACTAATCCGATTAACACAATGCTTGTAATATGCATATCTAACTAGATCCTCGATGAATTCCATAGTAATTTAATAACAAATTAGCGTGATATAGATTCCTATGTGCTTGGTAGTTGTTGGCTTGTTTGGTTAGGATTATAGACAACTAGGTTTTGCCAGCGGCTTCGCCCGCATAGAGGTCGAAAGTTACCCCACGGGAACGAATTACTGGAATATCCTATATGTAGCGGCACTACAGAAAAATACTTCGCAACAATATCTAAAAACACAAAACGAGAAGTGGCGCCATCTACAATGCCACAGGCGAACTACGCAAGACTCACGTCACACAAAATCCTGCATCGCGCAATCAGAGTTTACCGCGCGACAACACCCGTCTGGTCGGAGGATCCTCCCTTTTCCATAGAGTATGAGTGAACTTTACACCCTGTTCCTCATACCTCTATATTTATGTTAATCCAGGTTATATAATCTATCGGTGTGCCAAATTTCATCCAAATCCGTTCACTCGTTGTTGCGTGATTGAGTAACAAACATCCACACATCTAAATATCCAAGTAGGATAACTAGGATATTGTAGGAAGTAGAATAACATAACATAAAAGCACACCTGTATTCCCCGAAGGGATCGGTGGAGGTGTACCTATAGGCACTTATAGGGGTGCGGGTTGTTCGAAAGAGATACCGCGGCTCCTGGCATACAGGCAACTGAGGGAACATGGGTGGGTTTTAGTCAGTAAAAGTCTGACACGCCCTCCTGCTCCACCCAGAGCGGGAGAAGGTAATTGATAATGTCCCAACCAAAAAAAAACCCACCTTTCGCCAGATATGTTTACGTCCCATGTAATAGGGGGCAAGCCTATTGCCATCCACCGCGCACAAATCTAGACTTGGGGCTGTTACTGAGAAATTCCAGATGGCAAAACAAAATAACACTTGACCACCATAATCTGCCCAGACTTTTCCCAACTATGTTGGATCGGCTTCTAGTCTAACTGGATGCAGCACCAGAACCTATTTTACATGGAGCGACTGCCTATCCGACCTCCACATTTCCACAACCCAGTCAATAGAAATAAATCATTTTTCATTTAATAAACACGGCGTTTTTGAGGTTAAATTAATTCAAATAAGAAATTTACAGAGGCCTTAGAACGCTACCCTGCGGAATTCCTCACAAATAAGCTGTAATAAAGTCGTGTACTATCCGTTGTAGTTCTAATATATTTGTCTATATTATAATACATTTATTTTAAAACCAGACCTTAAATCTACTATACCTTTTAAACAAGTAAGTTCACCTATATTAAGATGGGTACTGTTGTCAAACCCAACACATAAAAGCAAACATAGCTAATAAAAGCACACGAGTATACCTTCCCTGTTAAATCCTGGTTTCCTTATAAAGCGAAATTTTAATGGCCCATCGGAGATCGGGTACTTAAGACGTCAAGTAAAAAGGCTTTGCATGAATATAAACAGCTTAGGGTAGTTGCTTAGGTTAGGGGTTGGCGGGAAATCACTACGCTTTATAAATTCATGGCTTTACCCTTTTAGATGACAGGGTAAATAAAGGATGAATTCTAAGTACAGTAGTTGCAGATGTTTTTATGAAAACAGCCTTTAGAGTTTTGTTGAAATTGACAAAGAAATATTTATGAGTACCTTTGTGATTGGTATCTTTTGAAAGGTCGATTTTAAGTAAGAGGTAAATTCGTTGAACAGGTTATTCTAAGAACTTATTAAGAAACTAGCTTTGGCCCGCGGCTTTGCCCACGTGGAGGTTGGAAATTATCCCACTGGTGCATACTACCGGGATAAAAAGTATTAATACAGATTATAAACTATCTTTGCATTGCACTATCTAGCATTCAGATTTATAATGTTATTATTATAGTAGGTAGTAGTGTGTTGGGGGCCAAAATTTCGAAGAGGAAAGTTTCGAGTAAGAATGTTTATAAGAGTAGATGTGATGTGTGCAGAGAGGTGATGTGTGTGTGTGTGTGTGGATGTCTATAAGAGTAGGGGAAAACCAAACAAACGATGGATGGAGTGTCTTAAAGATAGTATGGATAGAAAAGTGTCCTCCCACGAAAGAATAATGTGAACATTCCTTTCTGAATAAATAAGTACCTAATCCCGGTTTCTTAATTCAAATAAAAAATTTCATTGTAAATAAAAAGTTCCATTAGAATCGGCTTTTTAAATCTAAAAAAATTACAATGAGAGTTTAACAAGGAACAGCCATCTTGAAAGTACAAGTAAGTATTAAGCATTATTCAATGAAAATTCTTAATTTTCACAACGAGTTCTAACTATATTCTGTATGCAGGTAACATTTTTAGTTATCTCAGGAATTTCAAACGATTCCGGGATCCGGGAAATATCTTCTGAAAGGAATGTCCGTATTATTCTTTCGTGGGAATAAATAATGAAATTGAAGTTTAGGTATATTAACGCCCGATTATCCGATCTCTGGTGGTTACCGAGATAACGACTAATAGAGAAATATCAAAGAAAACAAGACATCTTGTGCGGACCCCAAATAAATTGCAAGAGAATGATGAAACACTCTAAACCAATAACATTGACACTAGCACTCAATATTAGCATAACAAGTCTTATAAACTCGAAGCGCGAAACACAAATACGAATGCCTAACAGAGACATTACAAATCCCGTTGAAGTTTGCTACTAAACAAATAGGAGTTAAGCAAACATTTGACGAATCCCCGAGATGATACATCGGATTAAACAATAAACAGAACTGGATTAATGTCAAGGGGAAAGACTGAATAATGAGTTAATGAGAGAGTTAGTTATTATGTTTCCTTATTAACTAAGAAAAACAAACTAACTACAAATGATTCTTTTCATGTTTTGTTTTAAAGAAGAATTCGTTTTGATTTGTTATAAAAATATTTTTTTGTTTTGATGACTAGGTAATTGGTTGAAGAGCAAAGGGAAGGAGACACAATAGAATATAAATTGGCGTTTAGTGTCTCGCAAAGTATTACTCTAGATTCTTTGAACAGTGCTCTAGGTACTAAGTTCTTTTTCTTTCTTATTTTTTCAACTGCAAAAGCTTTCGTTAATAGTAAATGATTAATCTATAACCACCAGTTAATAGTCTGTAAGTATTCGAAGAATAAATAAATAAAATATAACAAATTATAGGTATGTAACTGTTACTGCTTAAACAATAGGTAAAGGTAGCAGATAGGCCCGACGCGACTCGCTTAGTACAACAAATCGGAACCATTTCTATGAAGTTTCCATAAAAACTGTGCTACTAGAATCGCTCTCGTTATTAAGAAAATAATTTTACACTCCTACTCACCTATCTTTAACTTGAGATTTTATAAAACCTTAACTTTCTATCTATAAAATGATCTACATTAAAACTAGGGATGCATCAGATACCGATATGTCGGCGATACTCGAAGTTTGCGGACATCTCGGCATCGGCGATATTTTTAGGGCCGATTCAACGATACTTTTCAAATTTCGTTCTTTAAAAATGTTATGTAAACGCGGGTGCTCACTCGTCTATTTCGTTGCAAACGAAGCACGAACTAACTACGCTAAATATACTATTAACTAATCTCAAACAGTCTATAGTTATAAACGGTTTTATTTAGTTTGTCCTGTTATTTGTTCTTGTTATTTAAATTAAAAAAATAACCTGACATGTGTTTTATTTATTTTACCTTCATTTTTTAAATCAATAAGCGTATCGGTATCGGTATCGCCGATATTTTTATAAGAGTATCGTATCGGCAAAAAAGCGTATCGAAGCATCCCTAATTAAAAACTACAAGAAACTTAACGACAAAAGGTTTATCGGAAGCGTAAGGTATAGGTATCATTAACATAGTTGTAAGTTTGTATATTTTATTGTAACTAACACTGTATGAGTCTCATTGTTACTCACAATAAATAATTTAGTGTAGGTAGGTATACTTATTATATAGCTAGATATAGAATAACGCAAGATGGAAATTTGTCCCTATTTTCTTAGTAGTCGACTAAGTGAGAACTTCCGACACTTTGAGCACTAACTTTATCCTCTGTACCAAGTTCCACAACACTATTGTCTTTCTAAGTTCCAACAACGATCCCTTGTTCCACTAACAAAATTAAATCTGCTGGCAGCTTTAAAACTCTGATTGTGTTTAACTTCGTTATATAAAACTTAGACATTGTTATTATTTCTGTCTCTATTAGTATTGTTCTTGAAACTCAATTTGAATACTTTGATTCATGCTTTACAGTCAGTTTTAATTTAATTAAAATATTAGATTGTCGTAAAGTAAATATTTAACTTGATGAAATCTAGTCTTATGTTTCTTTAAGGGAGAAGCGCAAGGATAGGCCGCGAAATTCTAAGTTCTTTTTTAAGTTTTTTTGTAATTTGCATTTGCAGGCTGTATGTCGAATTACTATATTGTGATAATTAATTCAAAGTTAGGGGCCATCCATAAATTACGTCACACGTTAAGGGGGGGAGGGGGTCAACGAAATGTGACATTGTGTGACAATGGATAGTGAGGGGTCAAAAGCTTTGTGACGACATATGATTCTAAAACTGTAAAATATGTAAACCAAAAACTTAAAAATATTACTAACTCAACCTATTTGTATAAGTCAAAGTCAAAATCAAAGTCAAGTTGACTTTGACTTTGACAAAAACAAACAGCTGATGGAAAATTCTGTAACTAAAGAAGAAACGACGATTTCCGAAAATAGAAATACTGAAATACTTATCACTGTTCTGGAACCTCATTATTCAGTTTCCTTGACACAGCTAGAAATCACAGTGGCAAAAAAGTGATAGGTAGGTATCTAAAATGGACTATACAAAAAAAATCTTCTGAAATACTAATCAAAGAAATAAGAGAATAAACAAAAGAGTACTTTCTTAGTGATGCCCTAAAATCCAAGCCGAAAGATGTGGAATCCAAACGCCACAGACAATAGGCAGATGGAGAAGCGAGTAGTGGTGGGCAGAGTGAGGCCAACATGGGCCAGGAACCTGCCAGAAGCAAGAGAAGATGATGAGAAGAGTGAGACAGAAGTTGGGGTAATGCCTCATAGTGAACCACCTTCTCCTACTGACACCTGGGAACAACAGTCTAAACAAGACGACAAATATGATGTTTTTGGAAAAGTGAGTAAAGCTTTATATATTTTTTTTGTTGTTTATTTAAAGCATTAAGTATATAGGGTCAGCGAAAAAGGGACAAAAAGGTAGATTTTTAATTTTAGGAGACTTATGAGCAACTACGATAAATAATGGAAATACATTAAGATCGGAAGCTGTATTCGATTACCTAAATAATATACAGTTGGTATTTTATTATTATTAATTGTATATGTATTAGGTATATAGGTTCATAAAGGCTCCCGCAGACATACGCGACGTGACAGTGCGACGTGATTCTGGTGGAACAATTTCCATGAAGTTTTCAAATAAATTGTTCTGCTAGAGTCATGTCGCGCCTGTCTGCCGGCCCTTAATACGTCCTCGGAAACGACTATAGTGTAAACCCAATATTCTAAGAGGCAATGAAACGAAAAATTCGGAAAAATATTTCCTTTTCAGTGAATAAAACCCTCAGGCTATTTCAGTTCTAAAAATTAATGTAATTGTTTTAGATATTCTTTTTTTTTGGGGGGGAAATCATCAAATAACTTCTCCCGCTCTGGGTGGAGCGGGAGGGCGTGTCAGACTTTTACTGACTAAAACCCACCGGTGTTCCCTCAGTTGCCTGTGTGCCAGGTGCCGCGGTATCTCTTTCGAACAACCCTTACCCCTGGCAGGCATCGGCCCTTGGGGACCCCACCAGTTGGTGCTGACATCACTTTGAGGCGCGCGTGGAACACAACGCGCCGTCGACCCGGGCTTGGTCCTTACCGGACAGCGAGCTACCCATTACTCGCCGTCCGCAAGTCCGCGCCTACGGTGGCCGGGAATCAGCCTGGGATTCCCGACGCGCAGGGTGTCTCCCGCGGCGACTACGGCCGTGAGGGCGCATATACTGCCTCTCCCTCACGTGCGCCTCCCTCTTCGCGAGCATTACTGCTTCGCAGAAGGAGGTGACGGCTAACCATTCACTCTCGCTCCGTACCATGGCCTGCACCAGGGCCGGACGCGAGAGATCGCCGCCCCGATCGCCTCCACGAGGACACGGCGGTGCTCCGCTCAAGCCGGGCAGATCTCCACCGTATGCTCCACCGTGTCCTCAGGGCGATCTTCGCAATAGAAACACCCGGGCGGTTCCTCCCGCCTTATGCGAAACAGGAACCTCCCGAAACAACCGTGTCCGGTGAGGACCTGCGTCAGGCGGAAGGTGAGGACGCCATGCCGCCTCTCAAGCCACTCCTCAAAGAGGGGACTTACCGCCGCTATCGTGACGTGCCCAAATTGCTTTAGATTAAGGTCTATTATCTCTACTTACTTACTCGAGTACCTACATCAAGTACCTTAGCTGAAGAATGCAGCTAATATCTTGTACCTTTTACCGAACTTCGCTCGGTAGGTTCGCCGTGTAGGTATTTATAGTCTAATGTACATACTTACTAAGCAGGTACAGTCAGCCTCGAAAATAAATGTAGATATAACATCGACAAGAATTAGTTTAGTAAACAATCTTCGTTCCAATAATATTATAGATATCAATGAGTAATTGTGTAGCCATCATCATTCATATTCTTCCTGCCTTTGTCCCATGTTAAGGCTCCCGCAAACCGATGCAACGCGACAGCGCCACTCTTAAACTCTGCAACTCTGCGAAATCAATTTCCGTGACGTTTTCCTAGAAATTGCTCTAGTAGAGTAGCGTTGCGCCTGTCTATGAGATCCTTTACTTGAAGTCGGCGCAACAAGTTTTCTTCTTCCATTCCGTTTAGCTAGAAAACATATAGGTATAATATATTACACATAATTGTAGCCTTACACATAACACATACACTGGAAGCCGACCCGAACATAGTTGAGAAAAGGCCAGGCAGATAGATGGATTGAATTTATAAAATACTGGCGGAGGTTGCAAGGAAACGCCATGTAGGCCAAATCTTGTATTTATGTCACCGTAAAATTGTAAATACCGTTAGATTATAAACTATCTCGTGAGATTGTAAACTGTCGAAAGATTGTGAACCGTAACATAGGTAGGCTACTGCTTACAATTTAACGCATTATTTTTCGGTAGAACCGAAACCGTCAAATTGTGAACTGGTATCAAGACGGGTAGTACCTTGCGCTATTACTAAATAATCAAGTAACTGCCACTAACTTGGAAGTAGCGCTCGCAGGCCGCAATTCTAACCTAACCAACCTATTCGGTCGGTAAGCAGTATGTTGCAGTTCACAATTTATCGACAGTTTACAATCTCGCGAGATAGATTATAAATATTATAATGTAACGGTATTTAGGTACAATTTTGCGGTGATATATGCATCAGACCTTCTAGGTACCCATATACATTTTTGAAGCTGACTGTAAGTGCCATATCTACCACAGCACATACAAATTAGGTACGTGGTACGTTTAACTTTAAAGGACTAATTAAACGTGTGCTTACTATTCGCCAGTGAGCTTTAGAAGCCCTGAAACTGACTGAACTAATTAAAGAGCCTCCGCCGCTACCGTCCCAACTTTGCTCGTGACATTTCAATCATAGTTACCTACTATGTTAGATATTTGTACATGTCTATTAATCAGGAACCGTGGACTTATCTATGTAAAGATATTAATACTTATCTTGTTAATATTTTCTATGTTGACTAAGTAATGACCTATTTCTATAGGTATACTTTACGGACTGTTTTTGTTTAAATTAAGACTTTTTTAACAAATATTTCATAGGTTTGCATCGTAGGTCGAGGTTTTTGTTTAGGTATACCTATAGCAACCGAGAATAAGACTTATGGTATTAGTTATTATAGGTAGATACATAAATACCTAGGTACTTACTTATATGTAACAAAAAAAAAAAGAATTTCGGTTTCACTTATAGCCCAAAAACTTACCTACCTAACTGTACACTGTGTGTAACTATACATTTTTATGTAGTTTTCAATTAACGTATTCCAGCGCGGTGGAGTTCTGGGGATGGCACTTCAACAGATAGGTACCTAATTGATTGTGTCCCAATAACAGTCAATCAAAACTTGAAAAGTCTAAAACCAAGACAGGCGGCTTTTTCTTACGTAATACTTAAGCGCATCGTGTTTAATAACATGATAGAACAGAATAAATAACTACTTAATTATTTAATTTGTGTTTCATTATTTTCCATAATTATTAATACATTGTAATCTTCGCAGGTAATGCTACTCGGCGACAGCGGCGTCGGCAAGACTTGCATGCTAGTCCGCTTCCGGGACGGCACATTCCTCGCAGGAAACTACATATCCACCGTCGGCATCGACTTCCGGGTACAATGACTCACGTAGCACGTGCCGGCTGTAATCTCTACACGTCCACATATATAACCTTTGATATTTAAAAAGAAAAAGCAAAAAAAGGAACTATGAAAGACGACATTATTAAAAAAATACCTACCTACTAGAAATAAATTCTTAGCTTTTTGTTCACAAAAAAGTTAGTTGAATGTGCTGCCAAACTTTTAATTATAATGAAGTACGAAATTAAATTACCTACTCTACCTACTCATCAACGTTACAAACAAGAAAAGTCCGAAAAAGTCAACTTTAATGTTCAGCAAAAAGGTTTATCAAGAAACGAACCGCAAAAAAGTTCCGATATCAATAGGCAAAAAGTTAATAATGCCATTATTATTTTTAATTCTCGCAAAAAAGTAATTAATGGCCGTCAAGGGTTCCAAGTTCAAATGGGCCAGTGAGTGGCTGCACGCGACCGGTTAGCCGCAACGCTATTGGTGTTCGAAGTTTGGCGCGCTTTTTCCGTTCCCGCCCCTTGCCCATGACAGCTGTGATTGAATCGACTGCTCGCCTGAGTGATTTATTGTTGCAAAGGTCTTTTTTTTCTGCCTGTTTAGTTTTTGCAGTTTGATTTATTGTAGCTGTCTTTGTGGGATAGAAAAAGTGCCTGAGTAGCCAATAACAAGTTTACGTCCAAGTTTTTATAAGTCGAGGAAAAGTGACTCATAATCATATAATTTAATTACTTTATGATTCAAGACTGTCTATTAATAAGGTTTTTTATAACGTTAGTTACTTACTTATCTACATAAGTTAAAAACGTCAATATTGTTGATCTTGTTAAGTTTGTGGCATATTTTCTTTATTTCTTAATGTTTCATTGCAACAAATTATTTTGGTTAGGTAATAATTTTCCTATCTTCTACTAGATCTTGTAGAACATCCGAAATTCCGAATGATTGATTTATAAAATTCACACGCAATTTAGTACAACTAACGCCATCTGTTCGCAGAATAAGGTAGTGACTGTGGACGGCATCAAGGTGAAGCTTCAAATTTGGGACACTGCTGGGCAAGAGCGCTTCCGTAGCGTAACACATGCATACTACAGGGACGCACATGGTAAAATATTTTAAGTAATTAGATTAAGTTGTTAAGAAACAGTTAGTTATTAAAAAAGTGCATCTTTTGTTTTTATTACTATTTTTCGTAGGTAATTATCTCATGCCGATTCGAGACCAGTAGCGCCATCTATCGACATAATTTTGCAATCCAAATCATCTCATGACTGATAGCTTCCACATGGCGGGCGTAACAGTACCGACTTCTGAGAATTCTACGCACAATGTGAATGTGAAATGTCACGAGGATTTTGGTTCTTCGTTTTATAAGCTACAATAAAACGTAATTCCCAATTTCCATGATAAAGGTAGGTAGTATCATATGTTAATGCAATGTATGGATTACATGTATGACAGGAGCATAGAAACTGCCAAGGCTTGGCCTCGACCCGTTTCCGAGACGGCAACCGGATCACGCATTCGCACACGTGTGTACCTAACTAGATTGGGCCACACTCAACCATACATAGCCACATGTTATTAACTTTAGAGTCTGGTGTCCTTATCGGGCCTGTTCTTAATTGATTCATGGTAGGCCTCTGTTTGCGTCGCGTGAACGCCTGTGTGAGTCTGTTGAAATTTACTTAGGTACACACACTGCTGGGACATAGACCTCCTCTCCGTAAGAGTGGGCCGTAATCCACCACGCGGGCCCTGTGCGGGTTGGTAGAAATTTGTTTGCCTTTGACATATTAAGTATAAGTACTAAAGGATAGTGATGAAGAGAACCGGCTCCAGAACGCAAGCCTGGTAAAAATGTACTACATAGGTATGAGTTTACGTAATAAAATCGCGGGACGATTTTTACGCGCACTGGATTCTCAACGCTCTGCTCAGGGCCGAGAGCTGAAAATCGAACAGTGTGTATTTTCGACGCGATGGGATGCACTCTGTTCGATTTTCACCTCAGTGTGTTGGAAATCCAATGCGGTAAAAAATCCCGCCGCGATTTTATTACGTTTGAGTGGACGACGACGGAAAGGTAGTCCAAATCGCTATCATGTTGTGCAATAGTGTGCAAACCTAGTGCAAACAAATATTCTTACAACCTAATGACTGTGCTGACGATGATGATAGCAGACTAGAATATCTTACATCATAACGTCCCAGTAGCCACTGGTGCGTTCTTGAAGCTTATTACGTAGGTAGGTACCTAAGTGCTACTGTATCACAGATAGTTAAAAGTGGTTCATTATCTTCGTCATCAGGTACTTATCTTTCATTGCTATTCCATAACAACCTAGGTAGATACTTCTTATGTTTTATTGTCAGTCACCGATATAAATTCAATGTTAAAACAGGTGTTTATTATCCAAGTATGATAATTGATAAGAATAAAATGAAGACAAGAGGTTTTTTGTCTGGAAGAATCGATCACAGATGTTAGTGCCACATTATTCTTATAAATAAAAAAGAAAAAAAGCATTGATCCTTCCATAATCGTCTGCGTCTGTGTGTAGGTGTACCAACCTAAGAATATATTACCTACAGAGCACCTGCATCATTGCATAGTGCCATTTAAAAATAAATGCGACACGGAGACACCTACGTGACTGTGTCCGAAAGTCAACATCCTTTTTTGACTGAGACGATGATCAACATTTCTGGAAGATGTTGTTAGAGGTAGAATGTAGATACATTCTACCTCTAACAACATCTTCCAATCTCTTTTATATCGAATAATAATATTAATCCTTTTGCCCACCAGCCCTACTGCTCCTGTACGATGTGACCAACAAGATCAGCTTCGACAACATTCGGGCGTGGCTCGGGGAGATCCGCGAGTATGCTCAGGATGACGTGGTCATCATGTTATTAGGTGATTTATAATATTCTATCATGTCTATGCCTTTCCCAGATGGGTATCTTGGATAAGTTCTAGAATCAAATTATCCTTGCCTTTTCACAGCTTAACTTAAGGTTTCCAGTACCTACCTATTACATGCTGACGCTGAATGTACTTACAACAGGCTTTATTCTTATAAGAATACAGTTCGAACAGTAATCTGATTGCTCGACGATCTAATGTTAAGTATCCAGGCAGATGAATCCGACATAAAGCAACTTACGAAAAAAAATATTACTGCTATTCCTATGGTAGGTAATTTAAATAAACTGTCCCGTCACCAATAATACGAGTAGTCCCCTAAATTCTGAACAAGGTCACATGAATGGAGGTTAAGTAACACTGTGCTTGCAGGTAACAAATCCGACAGCGGCCTAGAGAGGGCGGTGAGGCGGGAGGAGGGACAGCGCTTAGCGAGAGAATACCAAGTGTCGTTTATGGAGACATCAGCCAAAACCGGACTGAATGTCGAAGCAGCCTTTGCCCATGTGGCACGCTCTCTAGTAGCGAAAGCGAACCCCGTCGACCCTTCGAGGCTGGCGGTGCGCGCGCAGCCAACGCAGGAACAACGGTCTTCGTGCCCGCCATGTTCGTAATTTCGCGGCAAATTCAAATTCAGAATGTGGACCAAAAGCTCGTGAACGTTTAATTTGTCAGTTGTTAAGTTAATGCTGTGTTGAGAAGACGTGTTAAAGTGAGTGTGCGCTACTGTGACAAAGATAAATTGATCTTATTATAGTATAATAAAGTACCGACTTCTATTGTAATTTTTGATAAGGTACTTATTGTTTATAGATAAATGTATTATAATAACGTATAATGAAATGGTGTTAGGTATATAAACACCAAACTGTATAATTGCTTTCCTGTCCCTGATTTTCCGAAACTCTAAAATACTAAATAAGCAACTGAGTGACCAGTTTGGATGCAGCTATTCATCGTATCCACGTCACAGTTGTAACCTAACCTTACCGATCTGTCGGGGTGCCCTGGCACCCCGACCAATTCCCGCGTGGTTGGTCATGCACAGTGCTAACCTAACATAACCCGTCTGGTTGGGGTTTCCAAGCTCAGTTACTGCGACAAACTTTGAAAAATGGACAGAAACTTAAAAAGAGGCTCATTTATTTTAAAAAGTTTGTCCCATTCTAAGCCAAAAAACTTTTGAGGTTTGAAACCGCAGATCCATCATAGAAGGTCAACATTTTTTTAGAGGATCACTTAAATACTTTTCCCCTATGTTTTCTTTATTCATAAAGAAAAAAGTATAATGAAAAGGCTTGTAAAATGTACTTTGGTATAATATATTTATTGGAAAATATTTACAATGGTAGTTGTATAAATAATCGATTATAATTAATAGATAATATATCGTAGGTATGAAAGCAGTTGGAACACGTATTGTTTCCAAGAATATAAAAACAACCTTGTGTGGCAACTGCATATTTTCTCACAGAAAATCAATCATACGGTTTCATAAGTCACCTTTTTTCTTATATCTATGGTCTGCTCATATCAAGTTCAGTTTTGTAGAAAATTAAATCGTATTGATTTTTTCCTTCAAATTAATGACTGATGGCTGATGATGTCCGGCAGGATCTAGTATACTGAGGGAAGATGTTACCAACATCTACAGATTAATGTCTATGGCAACTGACCCAATTTACCATAAAGACTACGTAGACTATGCTCATTGATTGCTCACAAAACTCCTAATTGGATTCTATAGAAAATTGTGAGACACATAATGATATTGTGGTGTTTGAGACCTATTCGTTTTGAAGTCACGCATTCGATTAGGAACATCCTCTTTTCAAGAATGACTTAGGTAGGTAACCGTATGAATTTAAAACTAAACACCCCACATCAATCTGTCTAGCCTTTCCGCAACTATTTAGGGTCGGCTTCCAGTCAAACCGGGTGCAGCTGAATACAAGTAAAAGGAGCGACTGCCTATCTGACTTCTGACCACCGCAACCCCGCACCCTGATTGCGTAACTCACGATTCATCATAATTTGTTTCGTTTTGAAACAGATGGCTAAACCATTGCTTCATATGTTCGAAAAATGTGTGTGCTCAGCAACGTAAATAACGCAGTGAATATTGTTGAACTGTCAAAATTAAACTTACGCAATTAGGGTGCCGGTACCTACGTACTGGGGAACACGGACTTTTGGACTTCTGAATACCCGTAACGATCACAGAATAAATCATTCATGTAGTAACGACTGTCAAGGATCCACGAATAACAGCCCCAAAATTAGATGCATATTATGATAAAGTAGAAACTAAGTGACAAACCCTTATCCCTGTGATAACTGATATCTTTATATTCAAATATATGTATGTTCTAATGTGTATTAATTATATATATAGGACATTAGAGGGCATTACAAAACAACATATCGAAGAAAGTTAATCAAAGAGAATCAATCTCATATCGAAGAGCTTTTTTTGTACTAATACAATGTCTACGAACGAAAATCAGATAAAGATATCTAATCATCTATGACATAATAATACATTGCTTACAGATATAACAATATACTAATCTTTTCTTATTATATATAATGTCATTGGAGGATCATCTTTTACTTACATAAATAAAGGAGAATATTGAACGTAGTGCGATGAAGAAGGCTTGCGCGAAGCCAAATAAGGCGTAAGCTTTTAGGTACAGCCACGGGAATAGACGTCACGAGATTACTTCCAGGTATGCAATATTCAAAAGCATTTTTCCCATGAAATAAAAATGCTAACTTTGAGAAAAGTACTATGTTCTTAGCACTATGTCTCTTCATGAGAAAATCGTTTATGAATCTTGCGCAAGTGTAAGGTATGCTCGTATGCGGGGATTTACTCTCTAAACACGAAATCCGTCGGTTCGGCCGAAGTTTCGGGTGTTTCCTACTCAGTATCACCTTCGGACATAAGATAAGTTCGAAAAAGTTAATTGATCTGGGTTTTTTTTATGGGAAATCATCAAAAAACTTGTCCCACTCTGGGTGGAGCGGAAGGGCTTGTCAGACCTTTACTGACTAAAATCCACCCGTGTTCCTTCACTTGCCTGTGTGCCAGGGGCCACGGTATCTCTTTCGAACAACCCGTACCCCTGGCTGGCATCGGCCCTTGCGGACCCCACCAGTTGGTGCTGACATCTCTTTGAGGCGCGCGTGGAACACATCGCGCCGTTGACCCGGGCTTGATGCTTACCGGACAGCGAGCTACCCATTACTCGCCGTCCGCAAGCTCGCACTTACGGTGGCTGGGAATCAGCCTGGGATTCCCGACGCCCAGGGCTTCTCCTGGGGCGTAGGGTTAATTCTGAAGTATCGAACAACTTTCGGACGGGCCAGTATTTTCGTCGACAGACTTAGTGTATTAGGCCCCCACAGTCGAACAAGTTAATTTGTATACTAACTATCTGTAGCTAACTTGCAACTGTGTAAATAGTACTTAAAAAAACAAAATCTGCGAGTGTTCTGTGTAGTCAGTTCTTTTACATGCCGTAATCTTAAAAAGTTATTACACACACAATAAAACTTAGCAGTGTTCGTAGTGGAATGATTAATGCTTTTGCCTGTATACCAAATAGCTTATTCGACTTTACTACCTACTTACATGTTGGACACAATACCTACCTACCTTTTATTACAACACAAATAACTGTTTGTTGTTACTTTTGTCAGCCTTTTTAAACCTAAAAGTGTACGAGGTGGGAAATAACTGTTTGTTGTTACTTTTGTCAGCCTTTTTAAACCTAAAAGTGTACGAGGTGGGAAATAACTGTTTGTTGTTACTTTTGTCAGCCTTTTTAAACCTAAAAGTGTACGAGGTGGGAAATAACTGTTTGTTGTTACTTTTGTCAGCCTTTTTAAACCTAAAAGTGTACGAGGTGGGAAATAACTGTTTGTTGTTACTTTTGTCAGCCTTTTTAAACCTAAAAGTGTACGAGGTGGGAAATAACTGTTTGTTGTTACTTTTGTCAGCCTTTTTAAGCCTAAAAGTGTACGAGGTGGGAAATCTACTGGTCTCCCACCACGGCCACCACGTACACTTAGGTTTCATGTTTCGCACTGCGTTCTATTCTGCTTCGGAAAAATAAAACGTTAAAAAAAGCTTTTATAATTTAGTGAGTACCAACGTACCTATGTTTTAATTAAATATAGGTAAATTACCTTACTTACTGCCACAAAACTATAGTGATAATCTTTTCTGCTAATTGAATTATATTAATCTTCTCACTATTACTGTATCGTATAATATTTATAGGATGACTAGCTGACCCGACAGACGTTGTCCTGTCTTAACTATGAATATTGAATTCGCAACTTTTTTATTTTTTTCTTTCATAAGAACCTTCTCCTGACAATAACAAATACAACAAAAAAAGAATTAGCAAAATTGGTCCATCCGTTTACGTGTGATGCCGTGACCAAGGGAAATAGGGATTCATTTTTATATATAAGAAGAAGAATATATATAAGATAGATGACTTGATGACAAACACAGTGAATAAAAAACTAATTATAAGTAAATAAATATTGACTTGTAAAGTACCTACTTGTAGACGTTTCTTCCATTGCTCGAAGCAAGTAAAAATAACTCTGTTCCAGGCCTACTGTCAGTCGTTCTACACCAGTCAACTTTGGTACAAGTACACGAAGAGTGCATACAACACTCTTCGTGTACAATATAATAACGCGTTTCGGGTCATGCTCAACCTGCCCTGGCGGTGTAGTGCGACTGAGATGTTTGCTGAGAGCAGAGTAACCGACTTCTTTGCGCTCATGGGGAAGCTCAGGGCGTCGTTCTTTTTGCGTGTGGTGGCAAGTCAAAATACTGTTGTCAAAGCTGTTTTTCATACTGTGCATTTAACGAGGGAGACAAAATAAATGTACTCAGCATTGTTACGGGGTATATTTGTTTTGGCTTCCTTGGTGTGACATGGTGGGTAGTTTTATTGTTATTTTTCTTTTCTTTACTGTTTGTATTTATGTTCGTTTGTTTATTTTATCTTTAGTTTATCTTTTGTTTTAGAATAAGTTTTCAATTTTAATTTTATGGGTGCTAATGCCTGAAATAAACGATTAATAATAATAATAAATAATAATTAATTGTATAATATTCCATTGTCGTTGCAAATTATGTTTAAATGTTCTGTGGCGTTGAATGTTGCTTGTGCTGAAAATAATAAATAAATCCAATTAATTAATGCGTGCTTTATTTACCTTTGTAATCGACCTAATCATTCTCCATTTAGCTTCAGTGTTTGAAGCACTAGGAAAGCCAACGTTTCATACAATATGAACCTTATTTCTACAGAGTTAATGTTCCTATTCGTGCAAGTGACAGTGAGCAACGTTGCATATGAATATGAACGTTACGAAGGTAGGCATAATGTTAATTTTCGTATGCTACGCTAACTTACGTAAGCGTAGTATAAGAATATAATCATTTACTCCTTAGGGTGGCCACATACAGACGGAATTCCGATTCGAAATATCGAGTTGAGATTCAGATACAGGGTGGCAGGAACATTGACACGAAAACTGTAACCATGAATCAGTACATGATTCTGACGTAGAAATGTTTCGCCAGTTTAAAAAAATATATAACACCTGTTTCATAGGAAAGTGCAATACCTACGCAGTCAAAATGTATTTACGAACAATTTCTACGCTGGGCTTTCAGAATCAAGTAGATCCATGGTATCAGGTTGCGCGTCGATGTCTCTGCCACCCTTTAAACGTTGCCCCACACTAGGAATTTCTGCTGTATTGTGGGTGCGTTTACAAACATTTAAACTCACATACACAAATGGCTATTTGTGTATGTGAGTCTGGCTAGACACGGAACTAGGTCATGCAAATATTTGTTCCGTGCGGGAATCGAACCCGCGGACACGCAGCGCAGCAGTCAATCGCTTAACCTCTGCGCCAAGCGAGCCGACATCACACACTACGTTTATTTCCGTTCGAAATAACCAGCCTCAGTTGAATGACGCCATGTAGTGAATCTAGACGACCTGGCCTGGCAGCGAATATGGACTTAGACCAAGATTTTCTGATTGCGATTGAATATAGTAGGTAATGAACTGCATTGTTGCTCTAGCTTGCTAATAAAAGAAAAAGAAAATTCTCGCCGTTACTTGGTGCATCCCCTAATCACCCAGATATTGCAAGATAGCCACTTTTATATAAAAAGAGCTAAACTCCGAGCCAATCACACTAAGCGTGTTCCGTAGGTAGGTAGGTACGGAATTTACGAATGCGTGAAGCGACACATGAAAACTCAATGAAAGACTTGCACAGATTACCATGCGGAATCCCGCATGGTTCAAATCTTTCATAGAATTTAAGAAATGTTCGTTCGGAGAACTATTGTAGGTACCTACATACGTGTGATCATTGATTTTGTATGGATTTTTTGCCTTCGGAATTCCGAATTTATTTTGAAACGGAATTCGAAACGAAATGTAAGTAGCCGGCCTAACTTTGCAAACAAAGTAAAGTCAAAGTGCGATCTGCGAATTTTGCCCCTGGTTCAAGTTCGCAAGTAAAAATATTGCGGCGGGGTTTTTTCATGCACTGGATCTGCAACGCTCTGCTCAGCGCCGAGAGTTGAAGTTCCTAGGAAAGTGGTTCCCTACTTTCCTAGGAAACCCTGACTTTGCCTGCTGCTACGATAAAAATAAAAAACCTATGTCACTGACAAATTGTTACCACTGATAAAATGACTGACTGAAAAACCTAGCTAAATTACTGATGACTGCAACACCAAAAAAAGAGTTGATAGGATAGGATTGTCCGTATCATGTTCGAGTAGCGAGCTCTCGATGACGTAAGACAGGCAGTACCATAGACTATAATGACTTGGAAGGTGGTGAAAGGAGCAACCACAAACACCAGCGAGGCAGCGAGGCGGCGCGGCGGCGGCGGCGGCGCCGGCGCGAGCGAGGCAAAGGAAAGCTAAAAACGAGCCGGACGAGTAACTTTAAAAAAAAGAAAGGGTGTCTGTGACGGAGCTTCCATCCATTACCCACGCCAGAATACGAAACGACATGCAGTATAAAATAAATTAGTTATTTGGTACTATTACTAAGTATTTTTATTTACCTTACAGATCGCTGCAAGTAAGTTGAACCAAAGTGGCAGATTTTGTTTTAAATTACGTGCCGTGATCTGCGTAATCAGAATCTGAATCATTAAGCTTATTGCTAATCCATTCTTTCATATGTTCGAAGAAACGGTCTGTTTAGCAACGTAAACAACGCCATGAATATTTTGGAACTGTCAAAATAAAAGCGATTCCTACATCGTGATTACGCAATAACCCCTCTGTACGAGCTTCCATTCATTACCCATGCCAGAATACGAAACGACATGCAGTATAAAATAAAGAAATGAATAGGTATTAGGTACTATCAAGTATTTTTGTTTACTCGCGATTCTATTACCCACGATATTTCTGGAAATCCTTACTAATATTATAAACGCGAAAGTTTGTAAGTATGGATGGATGTAATGGATGGATGTTTGTTACTCTTTCACGCAAAAACGGCTGAACGGATTTGGATGAAATTTGGCACACAGATAGATTATAACCTAGATTAACATATAGAATACTTTTTATCCCGGTAGTACGTTCCCACGGGATAATTTCCGACCTCCACGCGGGCGAAGCCGCGGGCGGAAGCTAGTAGATAATATGGGATGGGTGCTAGCAAAATTGATCATCACCATCAATGGCATTGGCAACATGGCGACCTTGTTCTTTTCACTTAGTAGGTGTAATATAAGCCCAAGCATAGGGAACCATGGAAAAGGATGGAGGTCGACATTGGCGGGGTAATTGCTCACTAACTAACCGTAGCAAAGGCGTTCATTTTGACAGTTCAACAACATTCATTGTTACGTACGTTGTTGAGCAGACAAATTTTTCGAACATAATAAAATTGTAAAGCAAATACTTACTTTCTTCGATAGATAATCACGACTTATCTCAACGCAATTTAGTGTTACAGCTCCTGAAATATAAATCTAGGATTTTTTGTTGTATTTTTACTTATTTTGACAAATTCAAATTTAGGTTTTGCAAAAAGCTTCAGACCTCTGCGATGCTTTTTCAGCGTGATATCGGCGATAACCTGTTTTTTACCGTTTCAATGGCGCGGTCATGGGGTTTTAGGTTAACATTGACAAATTTATGGTTTTTGAGAATCAACTACACTTTTTACAAACACTTAGTAGATTTTTTTTTATGTCGCTGTGGCCGCCATTGAAACGGACACCGAAAAGCCTATACAATGCGAGGTCAGCTTGAATTGGAAATGTAAAGCTTGATAGGTCGTCGTGTGTACCTACTAGCCGTACCTTTACGTTGAGGTTTGTAGTTTTAATGAAAAGTTTGTCGTTTAAAAAATCTTTTTCCAAAAAAAAGCTATAGTACCTACCCGTGTGGGGTAGGTACTATAGCATTTGCAAATTTCATCATCCTTGTGGTCAAAACAATGCATATCTATGCGATAGCAGCAATCGCGGTTGATTTGCTGTCATTTTTTGAAGAGTTCCGTTGTCTGTTTCCGAAACGCATCATCAGAGCTATATGAAATTTAAATGGGACCATTTCGGAATAAACCTCTTTCGAAAAAAAAAGTATTTTCCAAATCCGTTTATATATGACGGAGTTATGCCCAAAAATACACTAACAAAAAAAACATGTCGAATTGATAACCTCCTTCTTTTTGAAGTCGGTTAAAAATATAATAAGAAAGCTTCCTTGATAAAAAAAAAACTATAAATGAAACGAGGAACATGGACGCCACCAACCGAACGCTACCAATGTCACAAACAGAAGCTAAGCTAACAATTAATAATAAAATACCTATCATTACATTAGTCTCACTACAAGGGACGCTGAAAGGGGAACAGACCCCAAAACGCGTGCCTACAGAACCCCAGTGAATGGGAACGGCACCCTATTTATAAAAACCGGCCCAGTAATTTAGACGCAACGACTTGTCACTTGACGGAAGGACGCTACGAAGGACGTCCATCTAACCTCCTTGCTTACATAATAATGTAGGAATTATGCAAGTAAGTAGGTACACACGGCTACACATCAAGCTTTACATTTCCAGTATAAGCTGATCTCGCATTGTAAAGGATTTCCGTAAAGTGCGAGATCAGCGTAAACTGGAAATGTATAGCTTGATGTGTAGCCGTGTGTACCTACCTGTGGCCGGGCACTCGGTGGGGGACGCAGTTTGAAAATAGGTAGGTTGGTACGTAGGCATGTTGACATGATTACAGACAAATGCGTGCACTGACTGTACAGTTCCACTCAATCTGTGTTTCTTTCTTCTAAAGAAGATTTCATACACAAATCTACATGATGGTCTTCATTAGGTCTGACCAAGATTATGTCTGGCCATCATCACGCTCGCAGTTCTTTTTCATTTGGTACCGATCACGTATCACTATAGCTACAGCTTGCTTGGGATACCTACCTACCTAGAAAAATTCTAACTAACAATGGTCAATAGTAACAATAGTCACTAGTAGAACCTCGGCCTCGGCTCTGCCACATCATCACGGCGCGCGGCGCGCGGCGGCGGCGCGGCAACGGTCCTTCGAAAAGGGTATGAGATTTAGAAAATTCCGCAACGCAAGCATCCATTATCCTTTATTCAGAAGACAAACGGTAAATAAATTAAGTAAGTACTTACCTACGTGCGCGCGTATAGCGTGCGCTGCGGAACTGATAACTGATTGAACTGAATGTCAAACTTTAGTAAACGTAGGTACATACCACGTAGGTAAGCACGAATATGTACACAACTAGGTACCTACCTACCTATTTACCCATAGGCTTAGCTTAAGCTCAGAAAGAAAGAATACAGAATGGGTAAGTTTATGTTTTGTGTACCAATAAAACACACTATAATATAATAATAATTATAGGTACCTACTTATTCGAATTTATAAAATAATTCGATAAAAAAAATCGTTTACTTTTTACTTTATAATTTTTTTTGCCTACATAATAACACGATGACAAAAAAAAACACGACTTTTAGGGTCAATGACACAATTTTATAGGTTTTTCTTTAATATTTGACATTATAGTAAACAAACATTTACGTTTTCATTCATAGTTTTGTCTCCCCACCTTTCCATGAATGAATCAAACTAATTTCTTTCTATCTATTAGACACCCATAAAGTTGGCACCACCTTGATTTTACGTCAACTTGGGCATTTGGGTTTTTTTTCATCATTCGAGTCATTTTCATCTGGTAATTACGTGATTTTAAACGCTTATGAATTACATTGTTCCAGGTTAGTACTTAGGTAAAAAAAAGAAACGAAGATGATAAAATAAAAACAAACAAATATCAGAGTTTTGTAATCTCCCGCCATTACAAATCTAGAGCGAAGTTAACCGAAGTTTGAATCTGCCGGTTTGACTCACTGGTTTAGAAAGAGACAGAATGACTTTTGTTACACGTTCCAGGGAATACAAACAATTTTGTACGAGTAGTTAACGTCTGCTTTTTTTAAAATTTTACATTAAATTGTTACATATTCAAATGCTAGTTATTAAAAGTGTATTTTATTAAATGTTTGATGCAAAAAATGCATTTCTAACGAGGACATATGATCAGAAATTTCATGCAAATGAACGTCAAAATAAATTTAAAAAAAGTTTTAAGTGTGCTGAAAACAGACACGGACACGAAGTATCAGTTAAATTATACAACTTAACATTATTAAAAAAAAGTACAAGTATCTAAGTGATCCCCGCATTTCAGTTTATCACTTTGTATTCTTTAACAAAGTATAGAACTGATGTTAGAATTACACGGTCATTAAAACGACATTGTACGGTGATATTATAAGCCTAAATCTACTCTAAATTGTCATTTTACCTAGACGGTACCCATTCAAATACACTATTCAATACAGTTAATTACATAAACAAGAAAATATAGATTCAGCTAAAAGGTTTGTGAAACCTGGCATAAACTACATTTTGTGTTTGTTATGTTGGCCACCCTGACGCAATTTTACGCGCACATGCGCAGAACGACAGGTGGTCGCCGACTCGAACCAGCCGTCGCGACCGAACCTATCGACTTCTCATCCTCATCATCAGCCGCTTTCGTGCTCTAGCAAGAACGATGTGCAGTGCTTTGTGTTGAAGTGCTCGTGGTGACATGGCGTCCCTTTTTTAAAGCTTGTGGAAGGTGTTAATACCTTCAAAGTATCGTTTATTTACAATGAATGTGAACTATGATCGTGTTTGTAGACTGTGCTTGTCATCTCGAGGCGAATTACTGCCGATTTTTCCTACCACCAGTTCGGATGACTCGGAACCTCCCGTCCTCGCTTTGAAAATCAAGGATTGTGTGTCCGTACAGGTACGTAATGTGTAAAATAAGCGATACAGTGAAGTTTTGAGTGAAAGTAGACCCTCGGCAGACGTGAGAACTCGTCATCCGCCTCGGTTCGAGCATTGACAGGCAGCGCGTTTAGGTGGAGATGTCGTAAGATCGTCCACCATTTTGTAATGTACCACGGCTATCGCTCGGCTCGTGGCCGCGTCGCGTCGCATTCCGTGCAGCCGGCGAGGAATGGCGCATATCATGAGGGTCGGGTTGGCATTATTCCCGGGGGTCATATCGGGAGGGGGCTGCGTACCTATTGCTAGGTTTGGGTCGCGTTGGCTTGGCCGTCGGGCGTATTGATTTATTGGACGAGACCAGCCTGCAGCTCGTCCCTCGGACGGTCGAGCGTCGCTGTCGGCGTAAGTGCGCTATACTTGTGTGCGTATATCGAGCGCTAACCCTCGAGGGGCTCGCTGGCTGCCACTCGACTCGCTTCTACTTATTCGGTCGAGGAGCAGCCGCTCGTCGGCGCTCGGCTATACCTACGCCTACCTACTTAGTTTCTCCTCGTCGTAGCTATCTATACACGAGGCGCGGTTTCGCCTCGTTCGTTCTGATGAAACGAGCGCGTCGTGGAGAGCGCCTATTTGCCCACCGTACGATGATTACGTATGATTGTTTTTTCAGATAAACGAAAATGACGACCTGCCCACTAATGTCTGCAGGAAATGCATGGACAATGTCAATAACTGGCAAGTTTTTAAAAATGTATGTGAAAGGACACAAAACAAACTACAGTCTCTAAAAGATGGCAGCCAACTAGAAGAGGTGGGTTTATCTTTCTGGATATTTGAGCTTGGAACTGTCAGTTAGCATTATGTGACTCTGTTGTTTATATGGTGGAAATATGTATTTTCAGGTGAAAATAAAAAGTGAACCACTATCTGATGAGGCTTATGATGATGGAGTGGTCATTGATGGCTCATATCCTGTCATTGAGGTATGTATGAGTCAGAAAAGTAGTTGGTATGTTATGCTGTTATCTAGTAGAGCTATGCACTACAAGTCTATGAGCATTTCTGGTCAGGTCAACATGTACTAAGACATTGCTACACATTGGTGTCAAGGACATGTGAACAGTTGTCAAGTAAATTACACACAGGGAACTTGTGTGAAGTGATAATGAGCCAGCTATGAATGCTGTGTGTTTATGATAAGTCCAGAATGAAATTTTAACCGTTATTGTGTATGTTTTCCTTGTATGGCTCAGTTTATGGGACTGATTACTTGTTGCTCGGTGAAGTTTTTCTAGAGTTGTCCTCTTGTTCCACACTTCCATTCAATAAAATAACCTTCACTCATCATTATGACATTCAGGTTTTTATGTAATATTAAAACATTGTATTACATTGCGGTGTGTTAAGTCCATAATACCTTGCACACAAGTCCCTGACTTCTCTTACATTCACTTACTAAAGTTGATGTAATCAAAAACTACGTATTTAATTTGGTCTTATTCCTTTGTTTTTACTTAATATACCTACTAGAATTCACTAACTCAAACATAGTAATTATTTTTTTTAATTATTATTTACATAAACAGTAATAATTTGTTATAATATTTCAGAATGCTGGCTTTTCAAACAAATTGCAACCCGAAGGTCCCCCAATCTTGGCTTCATTGGGGCTCACACCAAGAAGTGATAAGGTAGTGATTACATGCCCAATATAGTTTATCATTGAATGTAACAAGCGCTTGTTTTGTATCACATACTCCCATTTAATATGACACTTCAACATTCCAAACTTTAGTTTTATATGATAAAGATTTTAATACTTTGTAGTTTTATGTTTTTAAACCTTAGTGATTTGATATACAATGTTGTGGCCAGTTATATGTGAGGAATACCCATGCGAGAATAGTTCAATTGAATTAATTTCATCCACAGAAATGTGTGGACCCGCGAATGGATTGGCATCGGGTCCATGCAATTTTGGACATGGTTCAAGACAATGAGGTGATTGACTCTCTGCAGACAAAGGAAGAGTGTGATGTTGTGCAACATTCTGATCATGACTCAGACACAGAAGCCGAACTCCAACCAGAAATTCACGAAGATTATGTTGATTGCAAAAGCGGTTACATATGCAAAGATAAAAAGGTTATATCAAAAGTTCCGAAACTATCAACTTCTGTAAATAATGCCAGAGTGAAAGAAGCTTTCAAACTTAGGAAACGGAAATCAGAAGTTCGTAAACATTGTTCACGACCTAAAAATGCGTGGCAGTTGTTATTCACCGATGACCTACTAGAATTAATTGTTGCTTCTACTAATGACAATATTGTGACAAATGGGAGAAGTTTGACGGAGTCAACTAGTGTCAGCGAAATTAAAACGCTTATCGGTATTCTGTATCTGCACGGTATAATGCGGCCGACGCATCAGAAATGTAGTGACCTTTGGAACAGTGATTGTGGTGTTCCTTGCGTCAGAAATGTCATGAAATACGAAAGGTTCAAATTCCTGCTTCAAAACATGAGCTTCGATAAAGAGGACGACAATAGCATAATACAGTTCGACATAATGAAGCGTATGCGTAAAGTATTCGAAATCTTCGCCATGAATTGCAGAACATCTCACGAGATCGAGAATGTCGCGGTTATTGATGAGATCATTGTGCCAGTTTACGGACCTTGCCCATTTCGATACGATATTGATAAGAAGCCACTGAAGCGGGGCATAAAATTGGTATTACTAGTTGATCCATCCACATTCTATATGAGCAATTTAGATGTCATTACTGATCCTTATTTTGGCGCCGAAGAGATAACGAAAAAGTTGGTTCAGCATTTAGCTGGATCTGGCAGATCTATTGTTATGGATAGTTGGTTCACGTCTTCCTCATTGATAGATAGCCTTAGAAATGAGTATCAGTTGTATTCTATTGCAGCCTTGAACCCACATAGTGATATGATTCCACCACTATTCCTATCTCAATACAGGAAATGTCGAACATTCATGTCTGGATTTATTGATCATGAAGTATCAATGACATCTTATGTCAATACTGAGGGGAAATCAATAAATGTATTGACCAATGAGCCTAGATATTACAGGAAAGGTCATATAAATCACACTACAGTTGTATCAGTGTATAAGAAGAATCAGTCTGCTGTAGAAGTTGTGGACGTTCTCATGAATTACTACACTACAATGCAACACACAAATGATTGGACATTATCCTTATTCTTTACATTGCTGAATATTGCCTCTGTAAATGCTCAAGTGATGTGGTGCTCTCAAAACTCGAATGTTTCGCTGCGGCGCTTATTTATTAAAGATTTAGCTTTAAGTTTACTAGAACCAGATGAAGAAAGGATGTTAATTTCTCCGATAAACGATTTAGAAGAGAGGAAAACCAAATTTACTCTTGAATGCAGTAATGTACAACCGTATTATAAGAATAGGAGAAGATGCAAAATATGTGTGAAAACAACTAAACGCGATAGGAGAACGAGACAGTTCTGTGTAAAGTGCGGCACATTTATTTGCAAAGAGCATGCTGTCAGTATTTGCACTTTATGTGCACATTAAAGTATGTTTATTTAAAATCTCAAAATGGATGAGTACAGACGCCAGCAGATCCAAGCTACCACAATTTGTCAAATTTCATTGAAAGGTTTTCATCTTTATTCTATAAGAATAAGGTTCATGTTCAATCATTCATGCCAACTTGTCAATTGGGCAAATTTGACAGTTTGCGGTAGCTTGATGTGCTGGCGTCTGTACATAATTCATAGTCAATTGTTAATTTGAATTTTTCTATTGAGTCCATGTCATCATCTGCCTAGCCTTTTCCCAATTACGTTGGGGTCAGCTTCCAGTCTAACCGGATACAGCTGAATACCAATAATAATGAGTCTATGTAAACCATATTATTATTTAAGTTAATAATATCATTATTTTACATCAGAATAGATTTAAGTACTTACATAATTATTCATACAAATTTTAATGCTTCTTTTTTTCACATAACTTTATATCAGAAGAAATCAAACCTTATTACGATTCCTTTTTATGATGTCTTTGTTTTGTGCTATTGTTAATAGATAAATATTGTTCTTAGAATAATTAAAATTGTTAAACATATATTACAGCCCGATTCAAACTGTGGCGGCTCTGAGGTGAGCAACTAGATGCGCAGTACCTCACCCCTCACCCCCAATGACACGTGAATTTGTTACTACGCGCAGCAACTCGCCTTATGTTCCCAGCCGTCATAAAGTTTGAATCGCGCTGTACAATGGTTCTGCACAATGTAATTAAAGCATTAATAATATTAAAAATATTATTGTTAAAACTTTCGAGTTTTCTAATTGTTTAGAATAATTCAAAGGTATTGTTGGTTTGAAGTTTTGGAGTGTCAAATTACTAAATTTTACGAATTACGCTTTGAATTCATCGTTTTAAAATATATTCTAACTAGTTTATATAAATGTTGCTATGCAGCTCTTGTTTATCATAATTATCGTTGATTTTTATTAAGAAATAATCTTTTATATTTTGAACTATTTCGAATTTCATCATCAATTACAGGGTGCGGAGAGTGAAAACAATGAAGAAGACGAGGAAGAAATGAACGAGCCCGCACAAAATTTCCCGAAAATGCCCCACATGCCTGAGGTGTCTATCACGGTGATGAGGCCTACTGGTGAAACATTGCACGCTCGCCAAGGTATTCACCAACTCGCCTCCAAACTGTGCCTCGTCTGCGGTCGCTCCTACAGGTACTCCCACAACGCACGCAGACATGAACTTACTTCTCATAGCTTCGATAGATATACAAACAAAATTACTCCAAACAAAAAAACCCTTAATCATCTACAACCCAAACTCAGACCGAACCCATTCAACCCTAAAGCACGGATGATGCCGAATCCTATTAGTCATAAGATGCAGTTCTTTAACAAGAACATGCCAACAAAAATAATGCCTATGAACAAAATTATAACGCCACAGAAACCCATTCCAATAAAGACTTCAAAGACACAAAATAATTTGCCTTATCCTCTCCGCATTAAAGCACTCAAAGATTTACAAATTAAGAAAAAAGAGCCTCAGATTCTAAAGACTTTGTTAACCTCTAAACCTGAAGTTCTGGTTTCCGAACCAGAAATTCTGAATTCTGGCCCTGAAAGTCCAGAAACATTGATATCTGAGCCAGAAATTGCGTCTTTTCAAGTCGAAGCTATTCTTACGGAACCCGATGCCGATGCATACGATGATCCACAGCTAGGCGACGAAGAAATTGATGAAGAAATGCAGAACAATCAAAGTCAAAACTATGACACAGTCGATATGGACTCTGAGAATGAAATAGAGATTGCTCGTCAGCACGGCATTGAACACGACGGTGATGAAAATGCTGATGGGGAAGAGAATATTGACCATGATGACGATAATAACATGGATGGCGCTCAGAGCGATAACGAGAAAGACGGCAATGACGATACAGCTGAAAGTCAGGAGAACATGGAAGAAGAAGATAGTGTTGATATTAAACCTGAAGACCAAATGAAGGACGAGGAAGGGCAAGAGGAGGGAGAACACGAAGAATTAGAAATGAATCACAACGAAAACGAAGAAGAAGACGATGATGACCTTCCAATATCATTAGCGCCCGTCGTCGAAATAAGTGAGGGATTGCAAGTCGACTCGTTTAACAACGAAGTCAATGAAGAAGACGAGGAACTCGATGAAACTGCCGATACCAATGAAACCATTGAAGATGAGGAGGTCAAAGAACTTGACCCTGACAAAACATATGTTACTAAAACCCAAAGAGACTTCATCCAGAAGTATCGCGACATCATTCAGCAAATCAACACGAAGCGTTGTTTATGTTGCGATCGAGAACATCCGCGCAGAAAAGCTGTTATACAACACTTGCAGAAAAATGGGCATAAGGTACCAAAACATACTTGTTACAATTGTGTCATCACGTTCGGCCATATTGGCGCTCTACTCAGTCATATGAGGTCGAATTCTTGCACTAATTTGTGGAAGATTATTTACAATGAAAATGGTATTACTGAGGACTTAGTTCTCGAAGATGAGCCTAAAGAGGTCAAGGTGGCATACAAAGATATTTTCAATGCCAGGTCATACGCTTGCAAGCTCTGCCCAGCTAAATTCCAACTGAAACAGTTTATTATGAAGCATGTTTCGGATACTCATGAGGATGGACAGTCTAGGGTACCGCTCTGTTGTGTACACTGCCGTTCTAGGTTCAAAGAAAAGAGCTTACTTAAGAAACACATTCGTAAAGGTGATTGTACAGTTTATATTGCTTGCGATTTGTGCTCAGAAAAGTTCGGGAACATGCACGACTTTAACGACCATGCGCTAGCTATCCACGCCGGCAGTTTCGATCAGTCGGATACTCAGAACAAATGTGTTGACGGTCGACCAACGGACTGTCCTTTGTGTGGAAAGAAAAACAGCAGCTATCCGAATTTAGTGAAACATTTGAAAATTATACATGCGGAGGAGAAACCTCACTACTGCCAGCATTGCGACGCTAAATACGAACAAGCTACTGAACTGAACAAACACATTTACATGGAGCATTCTGATAGAACATTAGGCATGGCGCCCGCTGAGCCGGATATGTCCCTAGTTAAGGAAGAAGCAGAGGAGTACCATTACTCCTGTACGGAATGTAATGCCATATTCGAAACTGTCGATGCGTGGACTGATCACCAAGTCGCCGAACACAACCAAGTGGCCCACCACTGTGACCAGTGTGAAAAGAAATTCCTTCGTCCTTCAGAGCTGGCAGAGCACAAGAACACTCACTTGAGGGTTAAATTCTATCCTTGCAGTGTATGTCCTAACTCTTACAGCACTCCACAAAAACTGTCTGAGCATGTGCAGCAGTCACATCCAGGAATTGGCGCAGTCGCAGCAACTGAGTCGGAATTCTTCTGCGACATCTGTATCAGAGCATTCAAAAGTCGCCAAGCTTACTCAAATCATATGCGTATTCACGCTAAAGTTCCTACTACAAACAGGAAACCGACTCCAGGTAAAGAGGGATTCGCACCTCAAATTATCGGGAAACCTATCAAACAATATCCTATGGTTCAACCTGGTTTTGTGTCATTTAAACCTAATTACAACATCCCCAACGCTCCTTATTCATGTGACATTTGTGGTAAAGGATTCATGCACAAGAAGAATATATGGAAACACAAGAAAGTGTTGCATGCCGATATTTTAGTAGATAGACATGACAGTGAAGAGAATACTATGCAAGCTTCCACAGAAGAGGACGAATTCAACCCTGATGAGAATGGTGCCATTCTCTCGACGCCACAATTTAATAGTTTTAACTTTTCGAACTTCCCGAACAATGCTCAGCAAACGACACCAGATACAATGCCTTATGCGTGCGATTTATGCAGCAAACGGTTCCCGCTTAGGACTAGTTTATGGAAACATAAGCGCGCTAAACACGGAATCGTAAACCCTGGCGCCAATAGTAGCAACGATACATCCACGCCGTCCGCTAGTGGGGAAGGCAGTAGTAGATCTAGCTGCACGATATGTAGAATCACATTTTCAGATAAGAAATCTTATTATCGTCATCGAAAGAATGTTCACAAATCCACCGTTCAAATGTGCAAAATATGTGGCAAACCCCTAAGTTCAACTTTGGAACTATACGAGCACTTGAAAGCCGCTCATGCAAGGGAATTACTGGGTTATAACGCTAACCAAGGCTCCAGTAAAACACAAGATATGTCACAAGAGATGGAACCCGATTATGAAAATGATCAGGAGTCTGTCGACCCCAGCGTCGATTACCAAGCGCGCTACCCGTGCGATACTTGTGGCAAACAATTTGTGGGTTTGCTAGCGTTGCAAAACCACCAGTGCATCAATCAGATACCATCTCAACCACAGACGTTTGACTGCGAGATTTGTCACAAGAGCTACACTTCAATATCTGCGCTAAAAAGCCATCGTGGGTGGCATTTACGTTCACCCGATGGTAAAGCAGCTGCCAACAATTCTGGCCTATGGATGCCTCAGCACAAAGTTACTAGCAAGATAAGCAAACATGAGGTCATCGACCCGTCTCAACTTGCTAAGGTCACACATGCCCCCACTCCCCCTCCTGTTACTGCTACCGTAGCGAAAAGAAGACTACCGCCAGAGGTCGAAGTGACAGTTGTAAATCCAAACAAGAAACTGCGCTCAGATGACTCTGTCGACTTGGATGTGCAAAGTACTGGTGCAATCGAGGATCGGTACTGTACGATCTGTGACAAGGAATTTACAAAACGCGCGGCGTATCAGCGCCACATGGACGAAGTACACCAACCCAACTCTGTATTTTGCCCGGTCTGTGATAAGAGTTTTACAAGGAAGTCCACATTGCTCATTCACATGAAGAAACACTACGAGAGCGGTGAGGGCAGTTCCTCTGCTACAGGTCAAGGTGACGATGATTACTCCTGTGACTTGTGTGGCGCTCAGTATGACAATGATCAGGCGTTGAGGGCGCACCGAGCGCGGCACCATGGAGAAGATGAAGAGTCGGCAGAAGAGAGTGACGACGGAAATGTTCCTATTGCTCCTCCCGGTGAGTTCACATGTGCGCAATGCGGCGATGGCGTGGCTACACCAAGAGACCTCATCGCCCATCGCACAATGCACGCTACTCCCACCAAATTCTTCTGTAACATATGCAAAGTGTACTTCGCTCGGGCGCTCGACCTTTCCTCGCACACTCGGGCGCGACACGCTGACAACGAAAAGGTTTTCTTCCCTTGTGCCATGTGCGACAGGTTTTACATGAACAAGAAGAGTTTACAGCGCCACATCGAGATGGCTCACTGATCTTCGGCTGATTCGAGCGATGACTCGTGACTAGTATAATAATTGAAAGTGAAGGAAAGCGATACGCCTTTCTACTACTCGTAATTTTAATTACTTATTTCTTTTGTGGTGTCAAAATGACTTGATGCCGACGGCTTTACATTGTACATACATTTGTTCTGTACGAACTCACGAATTCTACAGCTCGGCTGTACTGAAATGATATTGTTTTCGTATCCATTATGATGATGTCATTCCTTGACTTTTGATTTTAAATGAGAATCAAGTTTTTATTTTTCATTGTTTGTTCTCGTAAAGCCTTTGCTCACGAATTGTGTTATTTATTATTACTATTCTGTCCATAGTGAAATGAAGACTTTTACAGAATTCTATGTAATGGTTCATGTGGAATCACTTGGACACGATGTCTATAGAAATGTAAGTACTTATCATGATTTACTAAATAAATGATGATAATTAAGTAAGTAAATAATAATAGCAAACTATTCTATTTTTGAATATTGGAATCACGGGCCAAAATTGTGAAACATAGTCAAAATCAGTCAACCAGTGTTTACTTGTGTGTAAGAATTTGTTTCTTATATTGTATGATTATTTTTTAAATCGACAAATATAATAAATGGTCTTAGGCGTTTTTCTTTAAATTACATTTAGTTTCTTATCTTGTAAATATTAAGTAGTTATTTTAATTGTAATTTTGGGATTCAATGAGTTATTGATTTGGTATAAAAATGGTAAGGTCATTTGTGTTTCACTAAAATGTACTGATTATTTTTTAGTAATTTTTAATATATATTCTATGTGAACCACTAAGGGCATATCTCCTCATCTATGGTATTAAATATAATTTTGTAAAACTAGTTGGTGATAAAGGCCTAAAAATCTGGAAATACAATTAATAATACGTATGTAAAATATACAATTAAGACTTATCTAAGGTTTTGGATATTGTTAATATCTTTATACTTTTACATCAAATTGTTCTGTTTTCGCTATCAATCAGTGCCAAAAAAGTATATTCCGTTATCTGTAACACAACTGAATATATCGAGAATACTAATTAAATATATATAAAATGTTCCTGTAAATGAAAAGTGGTATATTCTTGAAAATCTACACTGTAAATAAATATACTTCATGATAATGTGGAACTATGTTTCAAATTTAGTTCTTAGTACTATAGTATTGACAGGCTAACCATAGCATAAGGGTGCGTTTCCACTGAAGCGGAGCTGGGTGGAGCGGACCAAAGATGTGCAGGAATCGTCGAATCACAGACGAGACGAGTGGATGCGATGAGAATTTCAACCATTGTGATTGGTCGATTCGCTCCGCTCCGCCCAGCTCCGCTTCAGTGGAAACGCGCCCTAATAATCGTAACCTTTTCACCGCCAGCTGTAAATTGTAATAGTGATTTGGGTCAGAAAATGTTTGGGTCGTCTTTTCCCAATCGCCTTAAAACTCCAGAAACATTAATTGTAAATATTATATAAATTGGGGCAAAACAAATTGATGACTCGTAGTTGTTGGCCGCAGGTCTTTTCTAAATAAGAAGGTATTTTGATTAAAAAAAAAACACGCTTCTACACATTTGAGTAATGTACAAATTAATTGTTATGAACTGTAAAGATGTCCTGGATTGTGTGCGTTTTTTATATCAAAGTTAAAATTTGTTACTAAAATAGTCAATTGTCGAACACTGGTTGAGACGCCGTGAAATATAAAGATCATTACTGCAGTAGAAATGTATTTATTTACCAAATTTCGCTATTACGAAACAAACTTTATTCCGATGGCAATAATAATTAGGGTACCATTATAATTTAGGTGACTGTACGTAGGTACAGCGTAGGTAGGAAGGAGTGCCTATTTTGTGTGTATCAGAAAATCTTAAATGGAGGAAACTCTAAAATCAATTAATCTTTAAATTATATAATTATGTTGACTAGTGGTTAGCTGAGAATTCATTGGTTAATTTAATTAACCAATTTTTAATGTTGAGTCATAGACCAAAGCCACAAACATCTAACCTACACCGACTACTTTTTAATACATTATCTACATTACATTTGATTAAAATCAGTAGTTTTTTTTATTATGTTTTAAAGTCCATATTCTTTTTTTATCATGTCTGTCAAAAAACAAATATACGCACACAAAACCGCCAATGTTCACTTTTTTTATTTAAAATGAAATGATTTATTTCCATAAATATCTATTTGTATTTTATTATTGTGTTCTCATTAGGATTATATTAGTAGCTGCAAAACTTATTTTTACTCATCTTACTGCAAAAATATTTTTGTACTTTACGGCGTCTCATTGTGTTAAAGTTGTCCATAGATGAGGTTCACTTTTGTCATCTTTGTGGTTTGATAATAAAGTGACTTAATGATTATTATATTTGGCTTTAATTTTATATATACCCAGATTTCAGTATATTTTTAACTGTATTTTTTCTGAACCCACTTGGTTTGAAGAGGTTGTATATAGTTGATCTCGAAATAATACACAGTATAGATTGCACAAAACATTTTAATATAAACTTAAAAAGTCGTACAACAATATGAAAAATTATTATTGACTAATTATATTAGCGGACATGGAGAGCCGCATTTACTATATTATGCAAATATTATATTATCTTTAACACTTCCATCGAATATATCTTACAAAAGAAAGAAAAATAAAAAGTATCTTTATAATAAAAAATCTCATTACGCTAAGTTGTATTATTATTAAACTTACATTATAGATTTTATCTACAAAATACTGTAGCATTTCGGTCAGTTTCCCAATCGACAATCATACCGATATTATTACATGGTACGTAATAATTTAATCATAGGGTGTTAATAAAGTACATGTTAAGGTTGAACTCATACAACTAGGCTTAATTCTAAATCAAAATATAAAAATAGTAAAAAATAGTTGTACATATCAGTTTAGGTACAAGATTGTGAGTGTTGTGCAAGGAACCCGGGCGAGCAGTGCGGCACTGTCACAACACTAGCATGCCTGCCGTGCACCTACACCACTACTGACCTCCATTGAAAAACTGAACCGAGCGCCAAGTGAAATATAAAAAAGATAAATAACACATAGTATTTATTTTTTTATGAATTTGCATGCACCCGTTATCTTAATGAAATTGAGAAATATTTTTTCTATCATTTATACATATTCATGTCTTTTATAACAATATAAGTATACCATACACGCTAAGGCCGGGCGCCGCGACGCGGTCGACCGGCAAATGTACACAAGGACTAATATCTTCTTAAAAAAATACTGTTAGATTGAAACGTAGCTAAACCTATAATATATTATGTATAGTATTATAATAATTATTATTATAAGGGTACAATCGTACGAGTGATGATTACACTATGTGAGATCTCCGACGCCTTCGGGCGGCCCGCCGCCGTCCGACCACGTCCCACCGGATATGCAAACATTTATTACAACATACGAGTACAATACATAGGTACTAGTACACTATAATAGTAAGTATGAATTATCAATTTCAATATTAAAAATACGTAATTTCTCTATTGGCCTCGTTTCCACGTGAAAAATTAGACGTTTATCCCGTACGAATATATATATTATGTATACATATTTAAATATCAGTATTTCTCTTAGATCGGAGGACGTATGTATACAGGCTCGTTCTAGAAGGTACGTCGTCGTAAGCGCACGCGGCCACTCGGCCTCTCGCTCCCTTACACCCTACGAATATATCGATATCGAACGAAGACATCAAAAACTTGACTCAGCATTAAATATTACGAAAATAAATCGCCGGCGAGTCGCGCGGCAGATTATTGCTCCTATCGATAAATTTACACATCGACGTAACGAACGAGAATACAAAAAGTTATGGAAAATCGTACGGATATCACAAGCGGCGGGCGGCGCGGGACGCCCCCGCAGAAAATAAAAAAATAAATCGCGGCGCGCGTCTCTCTCGTAAAAAAGTAAAGACTCTATGAGCGGGTCGCGCGGTGCGGCTAGCGCGCATGCGCGGCTCAGTTGGCGAGCAGCAGGTGTGCCGGCGCCGGCGGGTAGGGGGGCGCGGACGACGGGGCGGGCTCGCGCCGCGCCACGAAGTACGCCGCGGGGTCCGAGGCGGGCGACAGCGCGCGCGCCGCCAGCTGCTGCTGCATCGCGCGCTGCTTGATGTAGTTGCTGAACTCGGTGGGCGACATGCGGTTCGCACGTTTGCTGCTCGTCTTCAGCTTCGTGCTCCCGAACTTGGTCTGCGCGAAAGTCGCAGTGGTAAAGGTGAGAGGCTGCGCGCGGAAGGGTGGCGCTGGAGAGAAAGCGGCAGGCGCGGGGGGCGAAGGCGCCGCGGCGGGCTCCACAGGCCGGAAGCACTGCGCTTCAGGGTTGAACGCGCGGGTCACCTGGAACAATACCATGAGACATTAGAATCAACATCATTAGCCACCTATTGTAGCCGGCTGATGGCCAGCTGTCCAGCTAGCGTTATCTGGAAGAGACCTTAAGCCCTACCTTGCTTGCTTCTTAATGATACTGCTGCACCTTCAGTGTAATGACAAGGCATAATAATATGGACAATGTAGCCGTAGCATTAGGACCGCAAAGTACTGAGTGAGTTCTACCCCGTTTTGAACGTGGTTAATGAATAATTTTCGGAGCTGAATGTAGGTATTTAGTATTTTTCTACACGTACTATTTTCGCTTTAGCTTTAAGGCGCTGTTTGGTAGTAAAAAGGTAGCGGTCTTCCTACTCCCAAACTGGGCAAACTATCTACAGATAACTTATTTAACCGGTGACGCTTCTATTGACGTCCGACCAGTCATTGGTATTTGCCAGTTGGAAAGTTTTCTCGTTATTTGCGGGTTGCTAGGGCAAACTAGGATAGCTGCCTCACGTGGAGGATCAGAGATAACGTTTACATAAGATGAAACTATTTCTACCTTAATGTCATAGATACTAGGTACGAATTGTAATAAGACCAAAACACGCAAGCTGTCGTCTCCATGTGTAATGGGTTATTTATCATTGATAACTGGGTTGCGCCATGTACCACCTGACGTGCTTCATTGCCAAAACAAATAGCCAGACAACATTAATTTATTCGACTACTTATTGTGTTCAGAAGTAATCAATGTTATAAATTGACGTTTCCAATCTGGTTTCACACGCACACTCTTGACTAAATCGGGATTTATATTATGAGACTAGTGTCGTGAAACAGTAGCTTGACTATTCTGTTTCGTGCTATATCTAACTAACACCTGGTTCTGGAAAAGCTGATAAATTCAAGTAACACGCTCTCATATGAGAAATCCTACTTATGTTATAAATCTGAAAGTGTGTGAAGATGTTTGGATGCATGTTACTCAATCACGCAAAAACGGCTGAATGGATTTGCATGAAATTTGGCACACAGATAGATTATAATCCAGATTAACACATAGGATACTTTTTATCCCAGTAATACGTTCCCGCGGGATAATTTCCGACTTCAACGCGGGCGAAGCCGCAGGCGGAAACTAGTCATGTCATAAAAATAATAGTTTAAAAAACTAAAAAACACGCTTTAAAAACCAAACTAAAAAAGGAGAAAATAATTTAATTCAATTAAAAAGCGTGGGTTGCTTTTTGAGGTATTTTTATAATTAATTAATGTCAAGCACCCCACGCTTTTTAATTGAATTAAATTATTTTCTCCTTTTTTAGTTTGGTTTTTAAAGCGTGTTTTTTAGTTTTTTAAACTATTATTTATTTTCTATTTTTTAGTTCTGCTAACTACAAAACGTGTTTTTTTTCCCATTTTTTTTTTAAAATTAGTAAATTGTCATCGGTCCTCGACAAGTTTACAAAGTTTCAATAAAATCTGACCGTTTAAAGTGGGTCAAAATCGCGCTCAAAGATTCCGTTACATACATACATACAACCCGAGCTAACATATAAAGCGTGTAAATTATTTATTAGTGAGAATAAAATAATTATTTAAAAATATTATAAATACGGGGAATCAGAGTTCGATTTCGGAGAGGGAGCCTGAGAAACGGCTACCAGAACCAAGGAAGGCCGCAGGCGCGCAAATTACCCACGGAGTGTTACATACTGACATACTGACATACAAGTGAAGCTAATATAAAGCGTGTAAAAAGAAAAGAGCTGTGGTGGCCCGTGGTATACCTATGGTGGTTGTAGGTCGTAAGTTCGAACCTAGGCAGGGACTTTGTGTATTTAATATCATCACCACTGCTCTCCAAATGGTGAAAGAAAACATCGTGAGGAAACTGGCATGTCCTAGAACCAAAATTTCGAAGATCGGTATCTATCTACCAACCCGCACTGAGCCCGCGTGGTGGATATTGGCCCACAGTGGGCCACTGTCCTAGCAGTGGGAACATTATGGGCTACTTATGCTATTCTTACTCTTTATAGGCTGATTATGAGGTCGAGAAATCATAAAAATTATCTCAGCCAACTAATCGGAGCAGTATGATAGCGTGTTTATATCAGCTGAAGCAAAATAGTCAGCTAGACTAGCTGTTTCAGGAGTTCACGACAATAGTTTCATAATGTAGGTAACCCCGCTTAGTAGGAAGGCACCTGACCTTTTTGTAGGACATCAGCAATAAGGTCAGATGTATGAACGTGTTAGCCATCAAATGAAGTAGGTATGTATCGGAATACGGCATCGATACCTATCACTGCTTTAATTTGCTGGGCTAGCGTATTATCGAGTTTGAATGTTGTCCTTACCTCCCTATCGGTCCTCTCATCGGCGGCTCGCTCGTCGCTGCTGAAGAGCACCTTCACCGCGCCCTTTTCTCCGATGCGGTATGATACTTCGCCTGAAACATGAGAGAAAATCTCGTCTTTATTTCATTCGCCATCCAATCTCGGCACTCAACCTCATGAAATTGTGTCAGGAATTACATTACTTTTGGTCTCGATCTTTTTTCAAGATTCATTTTGAGATATCGGTTTCGCATTGAGCACACGATCACTTACATGTTTTTCTAAAGCTATGCCAAAGCGTTTTCGAGTGTTAAAGTTATCCAGTTACACCCGGGACTTGTTCTGACTTCGTGATTTGTTTCTAGAACAAAGCTATGGTAACAGGACTGGACGGCCTTTATCTAGTTCAGTGTGAAGATTACGTTCTAGTTGTAAGTGACGTACTATAATCATTATTTATCGCTCTCGGAGCATTTGTCTGTTTGTCGACCTCGTTTATTTTGCGCATTATGCAACGCGCCATCACATAAGAACATTGTTAGGCACCAAGCACAATGACTGCGTCATTTCAGCGTTTATCTAATTGCACTGTTTGTTTATGAAGAATCCACGCTTTTACATTATCATTAAACACATGAAAGCCAATTAGAATTCCGGGTCGATTGTTGGTAGATAATTATTGGCTATTACTGCTATTTACTACACCGTTTGTTCTGTAACTATTATCTACTTTAGTGATGTGCGTAAACAGATCAGTTATCGCCACGGCGACTTAATTAAAACTATAATGGAAAATGAAGGTAATTTTTATCTCAACAATGGATAAAGTTAGTATGATGTACTTGGTCCACATATAGAGATTGTGTGTGACGTTACATATTTGGCAAACGACGGAGCCAAGCGGAACGACGACTGGGATAGCGTCAGAACTTCAGTGGTAGTGACGTTTGTCAAAATTTTCCCACAGCAAAACAATTTACTGGGGAACAATTCTAACTTTTCGCAGCGGAATTACATTTTGGGTCGGGCTGTTTTTGATTTGTATTGTAGCAGAAATAAAGTTTCTTAGACTTTTCAATTGAATAAACTACCACGAATGTAAGGAAGCCTGTCGTTGCCTACACCTTACCTATTTTTAACAGACTTCAAAAAGAAGGAGGTTATCAATTTGACATGTTTATTTTATTTATATATACATATATGTATATATATATATTTCTTTATGTTTGAGCATAACTCCGTCATAATTATATGGACGGATTTGCAAAATTCTTTTTTTGGTCGAAAGGGGTTTATACCGAAATGGTCCCATTTAAATTTCATATAGATCTGATGATCCGTTTCGGAGACAGACAACGGAACTCTTCAAAAAATTACAGCAAATCAACCGCGATACCATAAATAGGTAGGTATGCATTGTTTTGACCCCAAGGATGATGAAATTTCGAATTATTGTGGTGGTAGGTACTTTATGTAAAAACTGAAAAATAAAAATATTTTCCAAAAAAAAAACAACCGACTTCCGGAAAAAACACTACAAAGTGAAAAATAACTTTAATTTCGGAAGGCGGTGACAAAAAATTAAAATATATATCCAAAGTCACCGACTTCCGAATTTAAAGTTATTTTTCACTTTGTAGTGTTTTTCCGGAAGTCGGTTGTTTTTTTTGTAATTAGCCTATTCCATCAGCTATGGTGTTACCTAACTTTGTGTAAAATATAGGTATTTTTTTTTTTTTTGAGGATGGGAAATTATCAAATAACTTCTCCCGCTCTGGGTGGAGCAGGAGGGCGTGTCAGACTTTTACTGACTAAAACCCACCCGTGTTCCCTCAGTTGCCTGTGTGCCAGGGGCGACGGTATCTCTTTCGAACAACCCGCACCCCTGGAAAATATAGGTATTTAGGTGTTGATTCTCACCTGGATCCACCCAGACGGCGAGATCCCGCGGTAGATGTTCAAGAACATCCCGGACTGGGACTCCGGATTCTCTCGCCGCTCGCTCTAGCACGGGGTCCAATGGGCCCCCAGTCTTCAGGCACCGGAAGGCAGACCCTCTGCATGGCCGGTCGGGGTACCAGTGACCCCTGAACTTGTCTTTCAAAGCCTTCTCCAACTCCTCGCCGAAGATGTTGACGCGCCGTCTTGGTAGCTTGTTGTACAGGTAGGATATGACGAAATTTAGAGCGACTTGCACTTCAATATGCATGTTTGGTCTCACTGTGGACAAAAGAAAAAAATATTATTAGCTTTGAACGATCATTTCACTTAGAGAAAATTAAAAAAATAAACCGTTATAACATCAACGGTCGTGTCGTGCATTTGTTAGAGGTTAAATAGAGCTAACATTTTACTTCGGACGTTCGAGATGACCTCTGCTTATGGCCGTGACAATGAGACCAAACGGTCTGAAGCAGCAACACAAATAAATACCTAAGTACTTAAAAATACATTTCCTTACTCAACACTTTTATTGCAACTTAACTCACAAATCGATTTTGATATGCGACGTAATCGAAACAAATCAATGAAATTGAATCGATTCGCTACTCAGAACAGTCGTTCCTCGGTGATTTGCAGATCTAATATTTAAATGACGATTAGTTTGAAGACGAGTCTGTGTACCTATCAATCGATTTTTACTGTGTAGTAGAGGACCTAGTTGACGAGTCAATTGCTGTTTTGTTTGCAGTTAAATTAGGTTAAGCAAATGTGGCCTAGATTTCAGAAATACATTTGTTGATTTATTTAAGTCGAGATAAGACAAAATACGTGGTTGTCGTCGCGAAACGAGTATAGTTACGGTGGTTTGTTGTGATATCCGGTCGTCGATCCCCGGTCTGAATGTTGGCTAACGTTTCCGACTTTCCGCACTGAATTAACTTTGGCCTTCCAACGTGTCGCGACTCGTTGAGCGAATAGTGTTGTAACTACACATCGACATTGTAGGTACTAATCTACAGCGAAGATTTCCTTATAAGATACGCGCGTACAGATTTTCCGTCTGATTATCCCGAAAGTAAGAGCGATCGGAACGAATATTAGATAAACAATTAATGACAAACATTATCATTTCAAAAAGAATGACATATATAAAAAAAAATACAAATATTTCATGACAGGAAGAACTAATTCTTCCTGTCATGAAATATCGAAACATCCAAGTTCTAGATCACATCATGATAGTTCACAGTATTCTTTAAGACACCTCTTCTAAATTCATTACGACCGCGGCGATCGCGTACGCATTGGCTATCGCTTTTGGTTATGACACTACGAAAAAGTCAAATGCAGTCTTGGCGTAACTATCTATCTACTAATTGAAAAAATCTAGACTAGGTACAACTACTACAGCTGATAATTATACTATTAGCCTTCCGTTTACTAAAAAAACGCGTCAAAGAAAATAGCATAGTTTATGTAGGAGGGCACAATAGTAGGTAAGGGACATCCCGTGCTCATTATTGCGTGTCAAGTCACGTGCAGGAACGGCCGTGACTGTCGGTCGCCTTGGTTTTTTCCTACAACCAACTGTAATATGTTAGAGAACTATCACCAGAAATATATCTTTCTATTTTTGTTGGTTATGCTTTTTTCTTGTGATTTATTTTCGTGTAAAACAGGTAAAATGGGCTGTTTTGTAGCTTAGGAAGCTAAGGATGTTAAGCTAAGGAATATAATCGAAAACAATTGCGTACATATATTACCTTAGTCGGTAAAAACCATGGTAGGTATATGGAAGATTGATACTCAATATCGCAACTCGTTTATCCTACTAATATTAAAAAATTACGACATTAAAAATGTGAAAGTTTGTATGTTTACATGTATGGATGTTCGTTACTCAATCACTCAAAAACGGCTGAAAGAATTTGGTTGAAACTGAAATTTTGCACACAGATCGTTCGTAACCAGGAAAAACACATAGGATACTTTTATCCCGATAGAACCTACGTTCCCGTGAAGAACTTCTCTAAGAAGGTTAGTTTGATGTATTATTAAAAGAACTAGCTGACCTGGCAGATGTGCTGTCTAAATTTTAGTAGTTCATACAAAATACCCATACGAAAAAGGACGTTCAGTTTCACCCGAATTTGAATTTTAGTTTAGAAAAAGCCAATTTGAACTATTATTAAACTTTAAAAACCAAAAAATTATTTCAACGTCCACGCGGGCGAAGCCACTGGCAAAAACTAGTACTTTAATAAAACTTAATTTGACTAACCAACTTGCTTTTAAAAATACACTTTTCTTCAAAACAAAAACCCAATGTCATAATCAAACTTATCAGCCGATTCATCATGATGAACTACGCAATCTGTAACTGACACGCCAATAAATGGATATAGAATCTAGTACCGAACCGATAGTTAACCTTGAAACATCAATTTTAGATTGATAGATAACTTTGACAGGTCTGTATGTGCTATCTGTACTCGTTAAGAGTTTTATGGCACATGGCAGACGCGCATGATGCCATCACAGACTATATACTTATTAATAGATGAGGTGTGGTCTTTGGGTCACCCTATTTTAATGGGCATAGGGTCATGTCAGCTCATGGTCGTGACTAATGAATATCGTCCTTAGTGTCAGCTTTAATTATAAACAGTTAGGGAGGGTTGCCATTATTATCTCTAATGGCGATTGACGATGGTATTAGTATGATTTTTGAAGAAGCTCATCTCCTTAACCTAACCCCTTAAGTTGCCTCGATAATCTATCTGCTACACTTCAGGAAATATGAGCCCATCATATTTGCCGGATCATTTCCGGCTTTTTCAAAAACAGAACACAAACGGATTTTCCCAAACACCTGAAACATTTTTCCACAAACGAAAATTCTCTTTACCTGTCTTGTAAACTCCAACCGAATATATAACAGTAAACCAGCTTCGAAATATACAATGCTATTGCAACTATCTTCTCCATGTTTATTACATCCTACGTTTATCTAGTGGATAGGTACTATTTCGTAGTTTAGCCGACAGCTGGAAAGTTCTAGACGGTTCTAGTATATATTTCAGACTAGAAAATGTCGCTAGATATTTCAATTGTACGTGATTGTGGTACATAAGATGGTGTGAACAATCATTGTGCGATGCAGTCCGTATATTGATTGTTTAGTTGTGAATTTAATGCTATGTATTTGAGCTAGTGAAATGTATTGATCGACATTCTTTTCAGGCAGTCTCAATTTTGGCATAATCAGTTAGTATATATGGCCGCAAAAGTTTCATCACCAAAGCCTATATTCCTACTTACACAGTTTAATTATAATCTTTCGTGATCGTAGTATCTAAAATCACACGTAGGTACTAAAACTGAATTATACACATATGACTTGTACCTATTCAAATTTAAGAGGTCCATTTATGAAGAAACCTACCTGGTAGTATTGATGTACGTAAGTAATATATGAATACGATTTATGAACTTGGTGAGACTATGACAGTCAGAATGCGAAGAGGACAAATCGTAAGATTTGATACAAAAACAACGAAAAGTATCTACCTCTACAAATCTACAATTTTAGCTTTCTTTCTTTATGTACCTACACACGCATATTTACTGCTATACGTTTCGCTCGATAAAGACACATAACCGGAGGACATAATAAAAATATCGTGGAGATAGATTGGGAAAACATGGCCGCTGCTAAAAAAATATTTTTCCCCTTTGAGATCAATCGGCGATACGCTCCAGAGGAAAACACAAATATTTATCTAACCAACGAAGTTTCTTGAAGACGATGAAATAGATTTAAGTTACTTCATTGCTTATTTAAGGCTTTCGTCATCTATAACGTTTTACTATTCTCCAATCACGCAAACTTTGCCTACAAGTTAAAATCAATACTCTTTTGCGATGTTAGTTTATTTTTAACTGAACTGGAATGACGTGACCTGATCGTGAAGGCAGCAACACAGATCTATTTGGTTAATCAGGTACTTTAGGAGCACTTTACGAGTTGTTTTTGCAAGAAACTTTCTCCGAAACATCGAAATGTTTGATAGTTTCTACTATATTTCCTGGGTTTTCCTCAATTTCCCTCTATATTAGGCGGAAGTCACTTCGTAGTGAACTACTCTCGCGACCTAATCAGTAGCAGGGAACTTTAGATAAGGCGCAAACAGATGGTCTCTGCGGAATAAACGAAATGGACCCGAAACCCTTTGAAGGATTCTTCAGAAATTTCGAGTACCTACGTACCGAGATAAGTTTGCTTGAATCGAATGACATTTGTCGAGTAAACTTCCCAGGGAAAGAAACGATTTGACATTAACTTCTGAAAGGAGTTGAGATGTTCTATATTTGCTTAGGCTTAGGGTCTAACGTCTCCTCAATATACATAATGCCTTCGAGCGACTTTTGAAAAGGTATAAAAAGATCGTAAAATGTCTACGACACGTAAACTTGCCGAGACCAATTTCTGTTTTGAATGCTTATATTGTGGATCGATAAATTTTTGCCGCCGGCAAGCTTATTCAAATATATTTTGTTTTTGAACAAAAACATTAAAGCAAAAATACGTTCGTTTTAGTTATTTGACGGGGACTGCATATAAAAATGTCTTACCTAGCAATATTTTAAGGATTATTGTAAATGATGATTATTTCATTAACGATGAGAATGTCAAGAAAAAGAGAAAGAAGATGATTGAAATGAAATTGTTTATTCAGTAAATAAGGTATCGGGATCACTATTAGTATTTAGACGTACTCTATGATGACAAAATGCAAACAAAATTGAAACAAACTTTTGATAAACCTAAGCTTTCGAAATATCTTACTTACTGTTTAATAACTCACTTTATTTTACCCACAATCCAGTAATGTCACATAATATTTAAAACATTTAACCAACCACCAACCAAACAGCAAAAACTTTAATTACATCCCAACTCTGACGCAACATAACTACAAAACTGCCAACATCACGGATGCGACAGAGACAATAATTCAGCACAAATATCTAGGTTACGTACTACCAACATAATACAGAGGAATGAGGCTTCCCGGCACATTTTCCAGCTAAATGGTTCCCACCATTATATCTCAAACAAAGCTACCCTTGTCACGAGGAAGGTCATGATGAGAAATGGCGGCCTACGACTGTGGTACACGTGTGAGCGAACAGCGATTTATGAAAATATATTGTAATAGCTGACCCGACAGACGTTGTCCTGTCTTAACTATGAATATTGAAATCGCATTGGTATAATATTAGAAAAGTTAATATGATCGTCAAGTTTTCTTAAATTTTCTAATGTTACGCGCAACTTTAAAATCTTTTCCTTTAAATTCTCCTAATAACAAACACAGCAAAAAAGAATTAGGAAAATTGGTCCAGCCGTTCACGTGTGATGCCGTGATCAAGGGAAATAGGGATTCATTGTATATATATTGTTTATGAAAATTGGACTTGCTTAGTAGGTCGTGTTAGTTTCTGTATTTATTTTTACTAATGTGTAAGCTACTAAGTACAACAATAGCGTGTTGGTAGTGGAGTTCAACGTAAATACCAACAACGTACGTAGTTGAGTGTAACGTATAGGGCGAATATACGAGGTACTTGTGATACCTCACACTCACGAAAAAATTAAAAAGCGATTTTATCTTGAAATAGCGATGGCAACTTTGCAAAAAGGCCTTTTTCATTTCAAGTACGCTCTCAGAAATAATATTTTCGTAACATCATACAATTTCTATTATTATTTTTGGAGGTACCTAATCACTTTTGAATTTTGTTTTTTTTTTAATTCCTGTCATTGTACATAGGTAGCATAACTATTTACCATCCAAAATTACATCTATAATATATTGAAAAAATATTCAATGTTGTAAGGCTTTTCAAGATTATCAGTATAGAAATACACTATAAATACTACATTATGTAGGCACAACAAAAAAAAAAACTAAACTCAAAACTGTAAAACTAAATTCGCCACCGCTTATACCTTAGAACAGTAATATAGCGGGTTCCCAAGCCAAGGCAGTTTGCCTAAACATGTGATCCGTGAAGTATGAAGGTCGGGTAATTAATTTACCTAAGATTAATCACATAGGTGCTGCTGATTTGCGATTAAAGCCTCCATAAAGGCTTTAGGAAGCGTCAGTGCCTTGGATCAAAGGGCCAAATTGATGGGGTCGGGATCAACCTTTATAGAGTTGAGCTGTGGTACTGATATTGTAAGATTAGGGGAAGTATTATCATGTTATGTACTTATATTACAGGAAAAATGTGTGGGTATTTGCTTTTTGCAGGAAGATTTTGTTTATAGGACTCGGCCTCAAAGGATTAATGTTATATACATCAGTCCAATATGAATAAGATAAAGTTAGTACAAAAAAAAATCTTTATAGACCTTTATAAAAGGTCAGCGCGGTGTAACTTTCACCTAAAAATTAGAAAATTTAGAAATAATTATTTCAAATCAAGTTTGAAATAGTCACTCGCCTCACTTGCCTCGTTGGTCTAGTGGTGGTGAGCGACACTGCTGAACATGAGGTTCAAAGTTAAATTCCCAGGTCGGGCAAAGTGTTATATTGGGTTTTCCTATCAGAAAATTTCTCTGGAGTCTGTGCCCGGTTGATGGCAATAGGCTCGCCCCCTATTAAATAGCTGGCGAAATATGGGTGTGCTTAAAGGTACACCTCTGCCCGACCCGTTTGCGAGATGTTATGTTTAACATCTCGCCTTGTTTCCCCGACGGGGAATAGATGAAAGTTCATAAATTTAACATTACGATGTAAAATTTATGAACTTTAACATAACAATGTTAAATTTATGAACTTTAACATAACAATGTTACATTTATGAACTTTAACATAACGATGTTAAATTTATGAACTTTAACATAACAATGTTAAATTTATGAACTTTCATCTATTCCCCTCTTATAAATCACGAGTAAATAGTCCCTCCACTTCCGCGGTACTGTGACCACGGTTCACCTACTTACCTACATACGCGCCGTAACCCGTAAACCAAAACTTTAACCGGTATTGACACAAGGTTAATCGTTTTTTTTACCTTTTACTGGTTGCTAACCCTTTATGTTAAAGGCAGGTAGGTATTACTATGATTTGTGACTAGATAGAATCTAACGATTTTTTTTTTATTTGTGTAGGTTTAGGTTTTAAGTTAGGATATAGTTGTTTTTTTTTTTAAATTAATTAATATATTCTTAGTAGAGATTTAATTACTTATTTACGATAAAAAAAGTAACAAACAGGACGTTCATCTTTTTGTAGGTTGTCTCGCGATTAAACTGGTGAACAGATATTGATAAAAAAAAAACTCGGTAACTTGAATCGCAGAAACGTTCTTAAAAAAAAAGATAATGTTTCATGCATGGTTACTTGAACAATGCTAGTCCTAACTTAGCCACTTATAAAAATAATTATAAGGAAGGTTACGTGCCTCAAAATACAGAACTTAACACCATAGTTAACCTGTCACATCAGAATGGAGTACTAAAAATCAAATTGTTATAAGTAGGTCAAGATTCAGGAAGTAGATAACTTAGCTGCAAGTTTCTTACAGCAGGCTTAGCACGAGAACCGTAGACAAGCGTTTTGTCGTCGGAAGAGTAGACAAAAATGACGTTTCCGTATAGACAGTTGACGGATTTCTATTCTACTGAAGAGTAGAAATATGTATAAAGCGTCATGCTAAAGCTGCTCGAATTAACATACTGTGTCGAATGACCGGCTTGTAAAGGTTGACAGAGGCTCAATTATACCCACCACCCCTTTAGACAGTCAACATCTACCTAGCTTTTTCCCAAATATGTTGGAGTCAGCTTCCAGTCTAACCGAATCCAGCTCAATACTAGTATTTTACATGGAGCGGCTGCCTATCTGACCTCCACAACCCAGCGATACGATACCTACCCCTTTAGACAGTATTGTGGTAAAAGATTCCGGTTAAGTGTCCATTTGTTGTTTTGATGTTAAGGATGGAAGGCGATCATGTCAGTCAAAATATGTCTACTGTTGGACATAAGTACTAAATGTACTTTCCCTTATGCATCGCCATAAAGAAACAAGTGAAAATAAAACTTATGTTTAAGTGAGATCAAAATATCTAAATCAAAAGTCATTTATGCAAACTAGGCTGGGAGTCAGCAGTTTTTGTACGTCAAAATTCAAATAAGACAGTCCCCCAAAACACCCGCCCTTCACCACTTCCTAGTGCTTTAGCTGGGAAGAAGAAGTAGCTAGTCCTAGCAACACAGCTGTCTGTTAAGTTAAAAGAACTTGATTCTATACAGTAGTGAGTAAGTAATTAACATTGATGTTCCAAATACTCTTGGCTAAGATGGCTACAAAACATCAACGCGATCTATTAACTATTTAAAACCCCAACACACTAGATTCAAACATTTATAGTCCCAGACGTCCATTAATAAAACAAACGGAGACCAAATTCAGAAACCCCCTTCCAAAACCCACCCACTCCGAAAACTCTCAAAAATTGATGACTGTTCTATTCAGAAGCTCACAAATATAACTCGAAAGTAACAGTTAAATTAAACCGCTACCTACGTAAATAAATTGTTAAAATCAGGATGCAAAACTTACCGTTTCGCATACGTAGTGCCGTTAAAAGGTAATGTATTTGACGTGATAGCCGACTGTCACGCTATCTGGCATTAGATAGTTTGAACACAATAACACACGATGTTCAGCTGTTTTAGCTAATTTACGAGGTGTGACTTTATGTTCTATGTCATGTTGATGGTTTTGACATTTTAATTCAGGTTTCGGTGGCGTTTTTGACGGTTTATTAAATCAAGATAGGCAATTTACTAAAGATGAACTCTCCAAATTTCTGTATCTTTTATTAAAGAAAAGAAATACTGGTTTTCTTTGTGGTAATTGCTTTTTTTATAGGTTACAGGTTACAGCCAAAAGTATAAAAGGATTCCCAAATAAGCACCGACATAGTCTCTTTACTTCATCAAGATGTGAAAATGAATATTCAACTTGTAAAATACGCCCCTATCTGCATGTAAAGGAAGTAATACCACAATAAGATTATAATATTATCACCCTAAAAGTTTGTTACGAACCCATCCCTCCCACTTCTAACTTGGCAGTTTTGCATAATCCCCGCGATAATGGAATCAAAATTTCCACTTCACATCTCCCTTTACAATCCAATATGCGGGGTATATTTAAGTAGGCCAGTTCAGAGTCTACTCTCGATACTATTAGGCACTACAATCGATCCCTACCAACGAAACCGAGCGTTTGAGGACATACGGCCTTAAGTTCGCCCGTCCTATTTATATCGGTAACCCGGTATCGATCTGTCGCCCCACTAGCCGACAACCCTCTATTCGCATACACGCGATTTTATCACTTAACTCTCAAGTTACAAAGTCTAAATTCCTATGTTAACTTATTTACATGGGTTTTAAATAGCCGAGGCGAACTTCTGTTGATTCGAGTATTATTCTTGGTGTGGTTTGGTTTTGTTTTTCTTGTTTTCGCTCGGGAAATTGTGGACGCGAGAATTATGTGGTGACGTAAATAGAATACGTCACCGTGGAAATACGCTTTTATTTTGTCGCGGTTCACTACATGCAATTTACTATGGTTGGTAGTTGGTTTTGTAATACTTTAATCATGTTGCCATGTAATTGTTTAAACATGAATTAATTTGAGAGTTGTAGAGGTTATTTTTATAAGAATAACATATTTCTGTTCACACATATTTTCTCGCCGGAATCGGGCTAATCGACATTTTTAAATATTTTTTTATTTTGTAAAGGAAACTCGCAGGAAGTTGATTTATTTGTAGGAGAATTATATATGTGTCGATTCGCCCGCTTTTGGCAAATCGACTATAATAAGTCATCTTTTCCTTACCTTGAAATAATTCTAATAAAACATCATAAATATTCAATAAAACCTCCTTAAATTCTATAATTTAGGGCCAATATAAATAATATTATAAGAAACTCCATCGAACTGGAAGCCATTACGTAGGCGCTTAATAATTTCCATTCTATTGAAAATTGAGGAATTATCTCGCAAAAAAAAATTGTAGAAGCCCGGCCTTATTCCGATTGAATTCTTCAATTCATCCAACCGTTTCTTCTCTTTATCGGAAAGAGATTTAGGTGAGCCTAAGTATGGATACGAAGCTCTACAAATTCGCACTTAAAGAGATTATTTTCTGCTTTATTAGTCCGCGTTCGGCAGTTCGGGTCATTAAACAAAGGACAAAAAGATGTAACATTGAACGTGCTAGTTGAGGGTAATATAGTTAGGTTATCAGTTATTTCTTACGGTCTGATGCACCTTATTAAACGTTACAAAGGTTTGTGGCCGGTTCGACATAAATCTTCAATTATAATAAAATGGTTAAGCTCGGTTTTTGGACGATTACGTCGCCCCAGTATTAAATTGGAGTCTTTTTTTGCCTTAATTTTTGTATCCTATCATCATCATCTGCCTAGGCTTTTACCAACTATGTTGGGGTCAGCTTCCAGTCTAACCGGATGCAGCTGAGTACCAGTATTTTACGAGTACATAGAGCGACTGTTTATCTGACCTCTACAACCCACCAACCAACCCAACTCCCAACCAACCCCAACATACCCAACCACCCAACTCCCAATCTACCCAACTGGGTAATACGATACCTCTTGATAGGACTGGTTGTCAGACTTTCAGACTTCTGACGATCCGTAACGACTGTCCAAGATCTACGAATGTCAGCTGGGGCACGGAGAGGTCTTGGTATCTTAAGATGGTCACCTATCCACGTCCTATATATAACCTTAACTGAAATCTATCGAGTTTAAATGTAGGTAGGTAGTCCTGTAGGTAAGAGATCCGCAGGAGAACCAAGGCAACCGACATAGCCCGAAGAATTGCCAAACTTAAGTGGCAGTGGGCAGGGCACATTGCTCGCAGAACAGATGGCCGATGGGGCCGAAAGTTTCTGGAGTGGCGACCGCGTACCGGAAGACGTAGAGTGGGAAGGCCTCCCACAAGATGGACCAATGACCTTGTGAAAACTGCGGGAATCCGCTGGATGTGGGAAGCACAAGCCTGGGGGAGGCCTATGTCCAGCAGTGGACGTCTTTCGGCTGAAATGATGATGATGAGGTAGTCCTAGACGAAAATAACTTCGAATAAACAAATAAATAATTCTTGGTCCTTCATTACCATTAAATAAAGGCAGACTATATAGCCAGTTACTACCAGTCTTGCTCATAAAATTCAGTTATCCTCAGCTAGATACAAAATACACTATTTACACGAGACGCTGCGCCGGAGCACCTATTATTGTTATCTGCAGAAAGTGTTGCGATCATTTACAGAACGTGCTGAATAATGCTGTGAATAAAGTGTAAGCGGTAGCGGGAGCGACTTTTAAACGTTCAAAGATGTCACGATAGGAATTTTGTGAAACAATTTGCCATTTGAATAGTTGTTTATGTTAGAAGCACTATAACTGTTTGATTAATTGTAATTCCTAAGCTGTCTGCCAAAAACATGTCTGTTTGGCTACTATGGATTAACAGCTGACATCTAGGTGTACAATAAAGAGTATTCTATCTATTTAAAGCCTCTGCGTTATTCAAATAAATAGAATATACCTAGTGACATTAGATAGCACTGTCGTGATCAATATGGTTTCTAAAATGGTGACAAAGTTCGTCCCATTTATAAACCAAAAAAAGGTTTTTACCAAAGCAAACGACCTTAACCTTGAAACTAAACAAAAAATATCGACTCCATTACTCTAAACTTTTAGCCGCTACCGCTTATCATTTGTACCACTCACAAACAAATGGCTTGCATTCATCTACGTTACGCTGCTCTCACTCGTAATAGCCTGATGTATTGTCACAGCTTAATAATCTTTCGCCACCTTCCTACGTGGACATCTATCGGTATTGCCCAGCATTGCCCAGTGTTCCTCAATATCTCCAGAACAAGACAAAGTAAGTTTAATGGTCGTCCAATCGGTGATTTTTCTCTGAAAAGCTTTTAAAGCCGAGAAGTAAATTGATTGTAAAAATGTTGGGTCTTATTGTGGATAAATGGAGCTGAGTTATGACCGGTTTGATCAACCGTGAAGGAGTGTCTTCTTTAGAATGTTTTATGGATGGGGTGAAGCGATGTAGTTACGTATAGGACTTTTGGCATCATTTAAACTGTAACCTTCTTACTAAACAGAATAAAGTTATTCCAAGTTTAAGGTGAATGCGCAGTGGTAGAGCGCGAAATTCAAATTTTATTACGTTTTTTGCAATTTTCAGGTGAGTGTCAGCTTGTTTCTTGATCAAAATATGATTTGCGACTATAACATGTACGTATTTACAGATTTATAATCATTAGAATCAATAATACATCTTTCTAAGTTAGATTTGTTCCACAAGCACTTTTCCATAAGAAATTTGTTCTTATGGAACAAATCTAACTTAGAAAGATGTATTATTGATTCTAATGTTCATAAATCTGTAAATACGTACATGTTATAGTCGCAAATCATATTTTGATCAAGAAACAAGCTGACACTCACCTGAAAATTGCAAAAAACGTAACAAAATTTGAATTTCGCGGTCTACCACTGCGCATTCACCTTAAACTTATGTAAATGTATGGTTATTCCTTTTTTATTTCCCTTATAACTTTATTCCGGGTTTATGAGTAAGAGGGTAAGTTTATACAGGGTTGGGGAAGTCAAATATGCTATTACCTACTCCATATAAAATCCTGGTATTCAGCTTCATCCAGTTGGACTAGATACCGAAATCGACAGAAACTGAAACATCCATAGTAATAAAAACATCCATAGTAATAAAAACGAAAGGTCACTCATTCATACATTAATTCACTCACTGATTAATCACGAAATCTCAAAAACTACTGGACCTACGAAGATGAAATTTGACACAGAGATAGATTATGAGTAGGAGACATCAGTGAAGAAAGGATTTTAGAAAACTCCCTCCGTAAAGGGGTGAAATAGGGGATGGAAGTTTGTATGAAACATTTTATTCCTTGGGCCTAGGCAGCAATTTCACGCGGACAGACTCACGAGCGGAGAGCTAGTATTGTATAAATAGTACAAAATCATGTTATCGATGTAGGCGGATAAAGTTTCCTTGTGTACTTATAACGCATTTATAATAATTATCCAAAGTCCAATTGGCCTATTTCATTGACCGAAAACGGCTGGAGAAAGAGCGACGCATTTCGGCACACCATTAACGAAAAAGCGAGAAAGAAAATTGGCTTATGTCAATGTTTTTATTCATATTCAACCTACGTACCTGACTAGTTCGTTCAAAATACCGTGGGATTTAATTGCGCACTTGATTTTCAATTCTCAGTGGTGAACCGAGCAATCAGAATCCAATAGAATGCATCACACCACGCCGGAAAAATAACTTTGATTTTCAACAGCCAGCGCTCACTGTTGAAGATTCAGCGCGTGAAAAAATCTCGTGAGAACGTCGGCTAACTCGAAGACGAGTTGAAGATGTTATTGAAACACGCTATCTTTTGCTTTTAAGATTTAGCGGCCACATAAAAGGCAATGGCTATCAATATCCATCGTTTGCGGAGGAAAATAGCCCATAATATACTGAAAGATTGTAAATACGTCAATAGAATTTATTTCACGATACGGGCACTGTATCCTTTGATTATCTCCGTAGTGAATAACGTAATGATACTTCAATGCGAAAAATAGGAGAAGAAAAACAATTTAGATGTTTATATAGCTGATATAAATACTTTTATTGCTAATAAATGTACATAGAAAACCGTTTCTTGCTTCTCTTGAATGAACTGAATAGCATTAATCTGTGAATAGGCGGTACTTTATACCTAGGTTTTTTTCAGGCGACTGATAGCGGCTAGGGTTGCTTATCCTACTTAAAATATTATTAATGAAAATGTTAAATGAGGTGGCCCAAGAAAACGATGCCTGGAAGGATTTGGTTGAGGCCTCTGGTCAGCAGTGAGACAGTGTAAGGCTAATTAAAAAAAAAACATTTAAAAGTTTGTTAGGATGTTTGTTACTCAATCACGCAAAAACGGCTGAACGAATTTGGATGAAATTTAGCACACTGATAGTAGATATCTTGAATTAAAACGTGGGTACATTTTATCCCGATACTCCCACGGGTTCGAGACTTATGCGGGAGAAACCTCGCGGCAATGCTAATGTTTTACATAGGTACTTAATCTTATTTTTATTGTGCAACGTTTTTTCTACAATATAGTTAAATTCATTTTTATGTGTAATAATTCGACAAACACTTCTTACATAATCGATCTTCAGCAAACATTCTGAGCATAAAACTTTTAAATGGAAATCATGTACCTTTATAAGGGTCTCTTGACACGAATTCGTGTAACGTTTTACATATAAAAGGACCTAACTCATGTAAAGTGTTTGCCCTGTTTATTGTCTAGTTAGTCCCTTAGTCGCCGTTATTATTTACATATGTATTGTCTAGGAGTGTCGTATGTACATTAGGTATTAATGTTTGAAGTTATATAAGTAGAGTGAAGTCTAATTTATTAGATAGACACCAGTTAATTAATTTTAGTTTGCTTGAAGAATTTGGGGCTCTAAGTAAGTATAGATAAATAGTTGAATGTCTTAGCTATACATAGCACTTGCTAAAACAAGTTTTGTATTAGATTAGTTAGAGGATTAGATTGTTACTTTTATTGTTATGTAATAAAGGCTAAATTCCGTTGTTGAAAAGGCTTCTCCTGAAGGTTATCTGTACTTTGTAATATTATAAAGAGGAAAGATTTGATTGTCTGTTTGCGTTGAATAGGCTCCGAAACTACTGAACCGATTTGAAAAATTATTTCACTGTTGGGAAGCTACACTATCCCCGGGTGACATAGGCTATACTTTATCTCCGTATTCCCATGGGAACGGGGACTACGCGGGTGAAACCGCGGAGCGCTGCTAGTGTCAAAATAAAGTCATAGGAAATCAATTTCTAATCAAATAGATTGCAGTGCAATTTTGATCCTCATCATCTACCTTGCCTTTTCAAACTATGTTGGGGTCGGTTTCCAACCGGCCGCATATGATTACCAGGATTTTACATAGAGCAACTGCCTATCTGACCTCCACAACCCAGTTACTGAGTGATACAATACCCCTTGGTAAGACTGGTTGACGGAATTTCTGACAATTTTGGTCCTAAGGGACTTCGATTTTAAACCTAGGATACAAACTTTAAGTCCAATAATAAAGTAATGGCTTACTAATTGGCAAATTAACACTATTGGATTATTTAAATTGATATTGTAAACATAAAAAAAACCATAAGTCCTCAGAGACGTTTAATAAAATTGGAAAAATGCATGAAAGTAATTCCAATTACTTAAAGCCTGATAGTATAACAAGTAGATATTAATTCAATGACACCTTTATTTCTTAGTTTGTTCGCACGTGCATTTATATAACATTAATTAATTTATCACCTTTCAAATATACGATAACCTACACGCTTTTAAACACCGTGCAATTAATAGGGGTTTATCGCATAATTAGAGAATTTATTTTAAACATTCTTCATATAAAAGGCTGTACTTTCAATAAGGGTTTTTTTTTATAAATTATGTATTTTGCCATACCTACCGCCGACTGAGCCAAAGAAAATTAAAACATATTTCAAGGAAATAAGGCTCAATTTTAAATACAACGATTTTAACATAATAAACTATTATGTTTATTTATTACAATATTATTTAATAAACAAAATAGTTTTGGTAATTGTATTACGTATGCTTTTAACTCATAACTCTAACTCTAATTGGGTTCTATGAGGTCTTGCGACGTTGTATAGATAGCTAGGTAGCTACAGGGTACCTGTAACCTATATGAAATATACATGTTATATCTAAGTTCTGAATAAATCCTGATTGCCTGGTTCATGAATATTCAACCAAGCTGATTACTAAGTATTCTGTTTGAAAACGAGGTTGACATGAGTTTCGGGTGGTAAATACATTACGAAAGGATTTATCCTTCGATCCGTGATCACGTTTATATCACCATTGTTTAATGTGTTAATTCCAAGGAGAATACAAAGTTTGGGAGGTTTTATTAATTCGAAGGACGGCTTGAATTTAAGGCTTCATGTAAATGTTAGCCCTGAAATATTGAAGGTGAGTCTAAAATATTTAAGTATATTTTGTAAATCTTTCAGTTTCTCTTCGTTGTTGAATTGGCTTTGGCTTTAATAAAAAATATTAGTTTCGGAAAGCACGACAAGCCGTTGGACCCGGCTGTCATTCGTGGATATCTAACAGTCGTCACTGTCGTCAGAAGCCCGAAAGTCTGACAACCAGTCTTGCCAAGGGGGAGGGGGATTACTCATTATTATTAAATTATTAGACCAGATTTTTGTAATTTTTCTAATCTCGTGAAAACTTTCATAAAAGAAGTGCAATATTGTTATAAAAAAAAAAATAAAATCGTTTATTTCAGACTATTAATTGTCCATATTTTGTTAGTATAACATTATCTTAAAAAAACTATGTTAGTCGCGAGGAAATCAGTTGTATTTAAATTAAATTGAAAGAAGTTAATTAAAATTAAATTGAAATAAATTAGTAGACATTAAATTAAAATAAATTAGACTTGAATTAACATAAATTGAAATTAATTAAAATGAAAAATTTAATTGAAATTAATTAAGATAAAATTGAAATAATTAATATTAAATAAAAATATTAATGTTGTTAATGTTGTTGTTGTTAATTATTATTATTTTTGATTATAATATTATACTAGGTTATGTCCGCGACTATGTCCGTGTGACATTTCTTGTTTTAACAAAATATATCATAAGGTCATGAGACTCGGCAATATTTAGCTTCCCAGTATGAATTTTTGGAATCATATCAGAAGTTCCGAAGTCCCCGAACATACAAACTCACAAACTTTACCTCCTTACAATATTAGTATAGATATACTTACCTATTCCTCGGCCAATGAAAATACTTCTGCCTACTCAATAACTAGTACAATACGTGTTCTGTATCAATATCAACTGTACGTTAAAATATAGAAGCCTCTCTAGAAAATATTACTTGAAAACTTCGAACCAAAAGCATACACTTAAGACGTAACTCAATTACGAAAGATGTTATCTCAACAACGCATCCTGAATCACAATAATAGACTTTACCGCAATTAAATCAAGGTTACTAATGGTTTGTCGCAATCATGGCCGATGCTTATCTGTGACAATCATCGTTGATTTGTAGTCACAGCTGATTGTGGAACACCTATGTATTATTTATGAGGGAGCGTAGCGAGTTCGTTTTGACTTTATGATTGAATCAGTTTAGCGACTAAAATAGGACCTAGTATTTTCATTGAAAGTTTCTGAATGACTAAATATTGTTTTAGGAAGAAAATTTCGCTTTTTACCTACCTACTGTTAACTAAATAGAGTACCGTTCTAGAAGTTGAAACTGGATTTTCAATCCCATTTTTCGGGATAAACTTATCACCTAAATAAAATAAGATTTCAGGTACTCCGAAAGGGATACTTAGTATCTTTTTGACCTTTTTAAGTACCCTTACCAATTTTTCTGCTAAGTCATCCTGAAGCCTTCTTCATATTGGCTATGACAAGAGTTTTTAGGACATAAAAATGCTTAAGTACGAGCCATATTTCCTTCTGTCAGTCTGTCAGACCCACTTTTGATTTTATCACCAAAAGGCTCAGCAGCGTAATAGTGATTCATAAAATCCTAAGTCCAATCTAGATTGGCTGGTTTTATTTGGACTTTCTGTCCTTCAAGGCTTTGTAGTGACGTCTGTTTTTTTCGGCCTTCAGAAAATAGGATTTGGAGAAAAACTTTTGTTCAACTTATATTCGAGGAGGTTGACACTCCAATTTATTGTGCGTTGTGATGAATGGATATTAAAATTTATAACTGTTAAATTGTCTGTTTTTATTTCAATTCTAATTCAGTTTTGCGTATTTAGATGAAGCTTTGTCAAATACAGTTTTGTTTATTGTTTGCTTAAAATTACACGTAACATCGAGATTTGTGATTAAAATAATTTTGAAAAAGATCTTGATATGATTTAAGAATTTGTTTTTTTAGACGATCGTATTCATAACATTAAAGTGCACTCCTTTCTTATATGGAGAATTGTTCGTTTTTTAACTGAAGAGACGTAAAATGAATCTGTAATAAACCTAACAATTTCGTTAATAATTTTCCGCTTACTTGCTTTTATCCGTTTCTCTACAATGTTGAAACAAAGGATAATATACTTCTGGTCCTCTCTCGCTCCGAACGGAGTTCATATTTCGATCCTTCATGATTACCTTCCGGCGTTCGTCTGGTCTTTATATTTATACCTTTTGTATATATATTTACAGGTACATTTAAGTATATAGATACTATGTGAGTTCATTGACTCCAGTGCGGTGGTGAATACTAATAGGTACCTACATCTATTCTAAACTGTAGTAGTTCGATTTATGTATTAGTAATGCAAATTTTCTAGGCTCCAATGTTTTAAATCTATTTTGTATTGGTAATTGGTTTAAATTGATAAGACTGTTTGTCTAGCCTGACATATTAATACTATAAGAAAGATATAGTTACATGGCGAAAACGATTAGTCGTAACTTTTCTAACTAGATAAATCATTTGTTGAATTTATGACATTGAAAATAGCTATATACGGTTATTAAAAGAATCTGGTGTTTCATAGAAAAGTGCAATACCTACCCGGTCAAAATGTATGGATCAGCAGATTTTTTATTAATAACCGACGAAAACATTTAAATGGTTTAGAACAATGTATTGAATCCATGGTTCCAGCATTTACGTTAACTCATTTAGATTACTTCCCGCTCATTTCCTTATCAGTCCATAAAAAATAAAAACCATCAAATACGTTTACAATAATCTTTACAACGTGTGTAATTACCGAATATCGTCATAACCTGCAGCGTGGGCACAGGAAACGAAACGATCTCTTATCAGTAACATAACGCTAGCTTATCAGTAACTTGTACGCATGCAAATTTTTAGGTTAGGTGTAGACTATCAGAAATTTCGGGATAAATGGTGATAGTCAAGTAGGTTATCTTGTTTGTAACACGTTTGGTACTGATACTGTGCCCGTATCACCTGTTTAACGAGTCGGGGTGACTTCGTGTCGTGTTTGCTAATTAAGTATTACACATTTTCGTAAAGGCTGCTGTAAAAAAATGATTTTCTGAAGTTTTAATAATATAAGGCTCCCACAAACTGCCGCGACGTGAGTCTCGTAGAACAATTTCCATGGAGCGACTGCCTATCACCTTCAGAACCTAGTTATTGGGTAACGCGATACGGCTTGGTAAGAGTTACGGGTCGTCAGAAATCCGATAATCTGACTAAGAGAGTCAGATTTTTGGGTTTTTACGACCCGTAACGACTGTCAAAGATCCACGTATGACAGCCGAGATCAACGGCTGAACGTGCTCTCCGAGGTACGGGGTCACGGGGAGGTGTCGGTATGTAAACATGGTCATGGTCACCCATCTACGGCAAACCGTGGCAAGCGAAACTTAACCTGTTTAATCGATCCGTGTAGCTGTCATAACTTAGCCACGAGCCCTTAAACTTGATGCCTTTTAGAATACAAAAAACATAGACTGCTATAAAAAAATACCGTAGCGATATAAAAAAAGCTGTTATTTAAATAAATGTGGTCCTGTAAAATGTTAACTTAACTCTTGTTGAGATTAAAATATGTTTTGTTTTTTATATAAAACTGCTTTGAAATATACAACGAAGCTTTTATCTGAAAGAAATTACGTTCATGATTAAAATTAATTTATCATGGAAATTACTGAAATTACCGGTTCTTGTAGGCATTGTTCATAAAGGTTGATCTATTTGTAGACCTTTTTAATTCCCAGGATCCGGGATTTTTACAAGATCCGGTACTTCTTTGGAAATATTTGGGATCTTGTAAAAATCCCGGATCTTGAATTACTCGGTGTTAATTAAAATTATAAATAATTTAATGAAAGCTTTTCTTAGAAATTGCTTGACGGTAAGTACCTACTTGGGCAATTTAATCAATAATTTCCACGTGGAGGCCTTGAAAGTTTATGTTTAGCCGTAAATGTATTCTCACATTCGTGCTCAAACACGTGTATGTAAAATTATAATTAATTATTAACGTTTAAGTATGTAATTAATGTTTAGATAGGTATAATTTACTTTTAGATTTTCATAAGGAAAATATGGTTTCAGATGTTTTAACTTTCGTACTTAATTGAAATTCAGGTAATGGTTACTTCCATAATCTATACAAATGAACAAAATGTATGTGTCTGTTTGTAATGTCAAACTAACTGCTTTTTATTACATATGAAAGTATATTCGTGACAAATAACAAAAAAAACAAATGTTGAGTTTTTGTCCGGCTAAACTCCGAAACGGCTGGACCGATTTTGACGGGACTTTCACTGGCAGATAGCTGATGTTATAAGGAGTAACAAAGGCTATAATTTTTGCCCCGGTAGCATGGTCCCGTGGGATAAATTCCGACAAACATGCGGGCGGAGCGACGCGCAGAAGCTAGTCATAAATATGTTTCTTAATCAAATCGTACCAGATAGTAAAAATGTCATCATTACAATAGACACTAGTTATGAGAAGTGGCGTTCTAAAACTACGTACAAATGTACCTACTTATATCAACTGATATCTACAGTTTCTTGGTATATCAATGAATTTTTGGTGTAGTCGTAGTAAGTATACATTATTCATGACTCGATATAATAAATTTATTCCCAACTTTTTTTACTGCAAGTATAAACAATGGATGCTGCAATAATTAACATGCCTCTCCAATAAACAACCACAATTATAAGCAGTCTGAGTAACAAGACCAATGAAGCAAAAAGGGACTTTCATATTGAAATGTATTTATCTGACCAATATTTTGGTCTGGACTTTAAAAGAGACTAAACCTCTGCCTTTGTTTCGGCCTTTCTTCTCAGAGTAGTCAGATAAGAAACGCCGACCTCATCTTTTCTATAAAATATGATTGACGTGTAAAAGTGTTTGTACAAATCTACTTACAGAAATAAAATCATATTTAAAGCACGAATTTAATGTAATAGCTCGATTTTTATGCAACGTATTTTTGGGACTATAAAACTCTTGAGTTAACCTACATCACTAGAGCGCTTGTTCATTCTCAGACACCTATGCCCTTCCCTAAGGGTGAAACAAAACCTAATCTTTGACCTAAAACTTGATACAAATCTGTTTCGGGAACTACAAGGAAAGCTCTATTTTTTCTTAAATCCTTGAACCTTGATAACCTAAGACAAGATTTTCCCTTTAAGTGTCTACTGTTTTAAGAAAATGGCCAATTTGAGATAGAAAACTATGCAGTCAAAAGCGAAAATGAAATTGCCAAATCTGAACGCTTTTGACACGCTTTAGTAAGTAGGCAATCACAGTATGTTTTAGGTACTAATAATGAACATCTGTGATAGTATTTACATAATTATTAAAATTGCCTATCTTCTTTGAACGAGTTGATGTTCACACGTAAAATAATCGTGGCGGGGTTTTATCGTGCACTGTATTTTTTTTGATTTTGCACCGAGCATTGATAATCCAACAGAGTGCATTTCAGCGCGTCGAAAAAACACCCTGTTCGATTTTCAACTTTCGGCCGTAAGCGGTGCGTTGAATATCGTTAAATTATCTTCCTTATAAGTACACCAATAATGGTTACAGAGAAAATTAACCAGAAATTCTTTTAAAAATAAAATAACACTTACACAATCCTACGCCACATGATATGGTATATGACGCAGTTCATACATATTATGACTAGCATAAAATTGTCACTAGGTAAGACGGCGGGATTTTCATGACGTCAAATATATACACAGTATGTACATAAAGATATATAAAACACGTACATAGTTACCCAAACATTGTGACGTCAAAAGTTTACGTCATGAAGGAATTTTCATATCAAGGCTTAGCTTACAAAATGTGTTCTATTATATTATTCTGCCCAAACTTCATTCAAGGTTATTTTAGACTTTAATAAATTTTAATAGATGTTTGTGTTTTGAATTTGGTATTTTAATTGAGTTTTGTGATTAAAATAGACTGAATATTTGACTGAAAGTTTTGTAGTACCTACTCACCTTTTGGAGATGATGCTTCGAATGAGATATTCGTAGAATATTTTGTTTCAAAATAATTTAGAAACAAATCAAAATTCTGATTGCTTGCAATATTATAATGTGGCAAAGAGGATAATCAAATCAGGTTATCAGCAATTTTGCGATTCCAATAAGATAAAACAAACATTTTTTTTTCGCTTTTCATCCCTACAAAAGATATGAAAAGCTGAAAGTAAAATTCTTTTCTGCAGAGGTTAATAAACAATCTATTCATGAGTTACTTTATTCTTGTTTTTAAAAGCCTCATGGAAACAACATTGTAATGAACATCAATTCCTCAATAACTTCTTTCCTATCCCGAACAGGCTATAATTTATCAACATCACGTATGCCATTATAGGCGTTATTATACTCACGTAAATACGATAATGGCATGTGTCATTACGGCAGATGGATCGCGTGAGAGCTGTCTCTATAATGTTTCAGCTGTTTTTGTGTGACGTATTCATCTATGACAATATTATGTAACATTGCTTTTCATGGTCACCTTATTGATATATAAAATTGACACATCAAAAGTTTTGTAAATTTTCTAGTATGGAGGTAGGTTTACGCACCTACCTACATAATGATTACCTAGCGGGTCGAAAATTTACAAACCCATACAAATCCATAACATCACGCCTGTCTAGCTTTAGGTGGGCAGAGGTGTACCTGCAGTAGAGGACCCATCATTTGCCAGTTTTATGCAAAACCAATGTAACACATAAATTGCGAATTGAATAACCAAGCACACATACCGATAACCATCCGTGCCTCGGAAAGCACGTTAAGCCGTTGGCCCCGGTCGTGGATCTTTGACAGCCATTACGGGTCGTCTATCTGACCTCCACAACTCAGTTACTGGGTAATACGATACCCCTTGGTAAGACTGGTGGTCAGACTTTCGCGCTTCTGGCTACCCGTAACTATCAAAGAACAAATAACAACCGGGACCAATGTTGACGCTCCAACTCTGAATATTAGTATATACTTAGGTACAATCACACAAAACTATAAAACTTAGGAATGGATATAGAATAGAATCTTGTTTAGTATGTTTTTAATGTTTATAAAGACATGTGTTGGCACAAATACAAGGTAAAACTTTTAGCGTACAGAATTCCCAACCTCAAAGCTTGCTTCCATCGCTACGTAAGTATTTTTAATCAGGAATAGAAGAAGTCAATATACTTCGTAGCACTATTGATAACCAATTACAGTTCCAACAACACCAACATTAAAAAAAAAAATGTCAGTCAAATTGTCATTCAACGTAATGTACTAAACAAAACGCACGTTTGTAGTCTGTAAACGGAAACAGACTGTTAACGCTCACGTGAGAGCTGTAGTACTAGCAATAGAGACACCATTCAAGGTCACTATAATATACGCGTTGTCTCACATGCACGTTACAATGCAGTTATGTCATTATTACTGACGTTTCCTGGTCTCTGGAACCTTCTGCAGTGTTCCGTCAAGGTCCATTCCCGGGAATGTTCTGTCAAGGTTAATTCTCGGGATTTATCTGTCAATGTCCATTTCCGGGAATGTTCTGTCAAGCACCATTCTCGTCTTTATACTGTGGACGTGTTCAAATGAGGCGGTGTTTATTGATACGAAGTTTATACTGACAAATCCGGGCACTGATTAGACAGGTCCACGCAAATCTGTGTGGTATTTTCCTCAAAAGATCTGACCAAGATTTTGTCTAGACTTTAAAAGAGACTGTGACTTCTTAGTTTATTTCGGCCTTTCTTCTTAGACTTGTCTGATAGGAAACGCTGACCTCATCTAGTTTTTAAAACAGTATTTTACGTGTAAAAAAGTGATACCTACGTAAATCATTTATCATGGACATAGGAAGTTAAATATACAGGCTGTATTGTGGAATTTAGATGAACGGAACCTATCTTGGAGATATAAGGTCTCTAACCATTAATTTAAATGCCGTAATATTCCCCTTTAATTGCTGATTTACAAGTTATTTGGTTATTATAAGTTACATGGGTCGTGATGATACCATTCAAGGTCACCATAATATATGTATTTAATGCATTGTCTGATACAAACAGCACCCTAATTGCGTAACGCACGATTAATCATAAAACAGATTGCTCATCTATTGCTTCATATGTTAGAAAAATGCGTCTGCTCAGCAACGTAAATAACGCAATGAATATTGTTCAACTGTCAAAATGAAACAGATTATGATTGATCGTGTGTTACGCAATTAGGGTGCAGGTTACAATGCGGTTGCGTCTTTATTTCTAGGAAATAAAGCGGTACCTACTATCGCTTTCTGGTCTGTGGAACCTTCTGGAATATTCTGGGATCATTGTCAAGGTACAATTTAAGTGGGCATCAGTGGGTCATGGTTGTATCGTGGCACTACCTGTGTTCTGTTGTGTGTTGGGTTTTTGCTAAAACGTTTGAATGTTTAGACCCTTACTCCCTTTAATACAAGGTCCTTGACAAAATGACAGCGTAGTTCGTTGCTAAGTTATCATTTTAGTAGGTACCTATTAAGATTTTTGCATATCAAGAATTTTGCCTAAATCGATCTACTGGCTGAAAGGTTAAGGCTAGAACTAAATTTAGATCGCTCGGTTATAGTTTAGGATTTTTTTATATATTAATTAATTAAAAAAATATTAGATAATTAAAACTCATATTGGAACACGTGTCGAATTATACAAGAAAAGTTTTTATTTAGTGCGCAAACTGTAACCATGAATTCAACATAAATCATTCTAGACCCCCCAACGCAGTAATTTTTCGTCAGGTATACAAAAAAAAATCTGCTGTTTCATAGAAAAGTGCAACCTACGCGGTTAAAATGTATGGAACAGCTGGTTTTTTTTTGTATAACCGACGAAAAATTTCTGCGCTGGGGGTCTAGAATAATATGTTGAATTCATGGTTACAGTTTGCGCACTGAATAAAAACTTTTCCTGTACATAGCAAAATTTCACACAGACAGATATAGGTACCACATGAATGATTGATGACAGCTTATCACAAACTTTAGACAAAGATTAAGTACATATTTCTGAAGGTAGGTAGATGGATGCCAGGTAGGTTTGTACCTACGTATTTAGAACAAACACAGAGCTATAATATTTCCAGCTAACGACAATGATTGATTGATGTTAAAATCAATGATACGACGTAGGGCGCAGTATTTTACCTATCTGACCGATTTATCGCTGGTTTAACATGAAACAATCGATTGGAATAGCTGCAATAGGTTTGATTGATCTTTGTAAATTAGCTGGGTAGATGATGACGTAATATAACATCACGCCTGTATTCTCCCAAGGATAAAGCAGAGGTGCACCTATAGGAGACCCAGTTATGTTTAAGTCCCATGTAACAATAGGGCGAGCTTATTGCCATCAACCGGGTACTTATCCAGACTCCGGGTTGCTTCTAAGAAATTCTAGATGGAAAAAAACTTTTTCCAAAAAAAAAACCAAATTCCAAAAAAACACTACAAAGTGAAAAATAACTTTAATTTCGGAAGTCGGTGTCTTTGGAGCTGTATTTTATTTTTTTGTCACCGCCTTCCGAAATTAAAGAAATTTTTCACTTTGTAGTGTTTTTTTGGAAGTCGGTTGTTTTTTTTTGGAAAATGTTTTTATTTTTCTTAGTTATGTGGTTCACATGTGCTTTCCCCTTCACAGCGTACCGGCGTGATGAGTTCCTTTGCCTATCTCCGAAGTTCTTCATCAGATCTTTACCAAATTGAAATGGGACAAAGTACTCTTCCAAAAAATACCCAAATCGCTTCAAGTGTGCCTATAAGAAGAGTTCTCTCTATTTCTCCAGGATCCCATCTTCAGATCCTGACTTGATGATCATGGGACCAACTGGGAAGTATACCCTTACAAACAAACAAAAAAAAAACCAAATCGGTCTAGCCATCTTCGAGTAATCGGGGAACGTACATTAAAAAAAAAGTTTCCGACGAATTGAGAACCTCCTCCTTTTTGAAGTCGGTTAAAAACCTAATAATACATAGCCCGATCCGGGAATCGATCTAGGACCTCATTTCCACACTTTATACAAAAGCATCTGGCAGGTAACAATAACATTCATCATTCCTTTAATTTTCTCAAGATATTAGAGCAAAAATTAACTTAGCTATAACCTAAAAAAAACCGTTAAAGCCGTTCATTAAAAAACAAAAGATAACTTCAATGAAATACAAAAAGGCCGTTTGATTGGACAGAAGTAAAAAAAATCTAAGAATCGAACATTTTACAATTCACTAAAAACTTTCAGCTTTTTCGTCAAATTCCAATAAAGATTGGCTAAAAAGGAAAAAAAGTATTCAATGGTTAAAATTCTTATTCATTCACTTAGATAAATATTTAATTTGATTCCCCATTTTGTAAGTGTATTAATATTTGGAGCCTTACATAAATATTCAGCAAATATAGGGTGCATTTTTTATTACTGGAGGCTTTTTTATACTTTATTTTTATGAACATTTAATTTTATTACGATAAAATTATATCAAATAATTAGTACCTACTTACTTACTAAAATAAGTTCACAACAAACACAACGCATGACATAACATCACGCCTGTTAATCCCAAAGGGTTAGGCAAAGGTGTACCTACCATAGAATATACTATCAGTGTGCTTTTAATTACTATGTTATAATAATATCTGTAATTTATAATTATAATGTACTTAACAAACTGTTCTATTATTATTAATTGGATCTTTAAACATAATTTTATTCACAACTTTTACCTGAAAAGTTATTTTACTGACATACGTTTGAAAGCACTTCAATCTATTTTAAGCGCCCCATAAATAAAAAAAACCATTTAAATTATCTTGTCACGCACACATAAGCACCCTTGTTTTACATACACTAATCCATTCTCACTCTGACAGCGGACACACCGACGTAAATTATGCCTATACAATACATTGCCGGTTCAAACTGACAATGGTAGCAGAAACTATAGACCGAAGCAACCATGTCAAGGCGTTTCCCTATTAAAGTTTTGACAAGGAGTAGACATGAATGGCTGATAAAATTGACCTAAATAAAAGTGGGTGTTGTGTTTAAATATGTAATTTGAACGATTGTTATGATTACTTTCAATGTTAGGTGCATTTAATGAAATGGAAATTTGGAAAAGTTTTTTAAGGACGAGTAAAAAAATAATACTACCATTGGCCAATGGTTATGTTGTGCTATCAAACTTCAGCTTGTTCAGATTCTGATGAATTAAATAGTATTAAATCATCATCAATGGGATGTGTTCACAAAGTTTCAAGATGATCGGATAGTCAAAAGTAAGTAACGGTTTGATAGTCGTCTGTCTATGCGAACAGTGAACCTAAATAATAACTTGTTGTGTAAAATTACCGTCGATTTGTCACGAATTTTTGAATAATCTGACTCACTAAAATAGACAACTTCGAGATAAGCTTGTCCACATCGATCACTTTATCACTGACGCATTATTTTTGGGTGTGAAAAACCACTCCATGATGGTTATTGATGGCGCTAGATAAAACTATGCTGTTGCACTGACGAGATAAAGAGAAAAAGCATATTATAAGATAAAAGACTACGTTGAAGACAGGGAAGTTTGGCATTAATTCCTTCTGCACATGTGGCTTCCCTGGTACCTCATTAACAGCAAAACCGTGTGAAAGTCTATTAACTGCTCCCAAATTGCAATGTTAATTTTTATTCTTTTTATTATATTTTTTTTTTTACAATGTCTGACATATTCTCGTCATTATTTGACATTATACATCAATTTTACTACTATTTATTATTAGTGATTGTCATCGAAATCATGTCACTTGGTTCAAATAGATTCATTTTATATAGGTAGATTCTTTTACATATTGTGAATGAGAGAACGTTGTATGCCTTAGAGACTAGATTTGTAGACGTTTTTCTATTCTGTATTTTAATTCCTCTAAGTACCTGGTACTTATTGACTGGCCTGCACTGTCCTCCCATACCTATTATCACTGTAATTTGAAAACATTGTAAAAGCCAACTATTTTTAAAAGAGTAACCGTGGAGTTTCTTGCCGGCTCTTCTCCATAGGAAACGACAAATTGGAACCGTGCACCTAGCTTCTGACGTTTCATAAGTGCCCATGCAGGCTTATGTGAAATAAAATATTTTGATTTTGATTTTTTGATTTTGATTCAAATTGTATGTAGTCTAGATAGTTTTTAAAAACTTCGTTCGAACAACGAAGATACGGGCCCGTCCGAAAGTAGTTCGAAACTTCTTAGTGAATCCTACAGCCAATAACCAAATGTTTTTGGACGGGTAATAACATATCGTTAGTAGGGATAGCTGTCAAATCGTGTTGTCATTCATTCTTAGTTCGGTCTCGAAACGAATCTTCTGTTCGTAAGTTATACGGAGTTGGAAACGCCCGTTACTTCGACCGAAACGACGGACTTCGTGTTTAGGGAGTAGGCCCCCAGCTTCGGTAAGGAAAAACAGCAAGTGACAATACACAACATTTTTCTGGCTTGTTGTTTGATATGTACCTACAGACGCCAGCACATCGAGCTACCCCAAACTGTCAAATTTTCCCAATTGAACATAAACCTTATGACTATGCAATAAAGTTGAAAATCTATCAAAGAAATTTGACAGATTGGGGTAGCTTGATGTGCTGGCCTCTGTACCAATACGCCTAACAGTGCGACAAAAAAAAACAACGTTTTACCGTGTCCTACGATTGGTCATTACATAGTATACGAATTTGCACAATATAAACAGACGGGGCAGTATCAGGCAGGGTATGGGGGATCTCTAGACCAATTAATTAGCCACGCCACGAATGTGTTCATCGTCATTTGGAAAGTTTATTTCGATATCCAAAACTACAGTGTAATTATAATACGACAGCATGACTGCACGCGTTATATTTTCAGTTACAGGCATCATCTGTAACTTGTCATGTGCTCAATATCAATAAAATTGCGTATTCCACGACTACCTTGTTATGATAATTTGCATGTTTACACTACTTGTGAACTGTATTTTAGTGTAGATCCTGATAGTAACTACTTAAATTTAAGTTACTACACTTACTACATACATATTTCAATATTGTAGCCAGACTGTAGAGCTACTTACTATTCTTACAATACCGAAGTTCCGGGTGCTTGCCACTCCATATCACAGACAGACACATCTAGGTGACTACAACAGTCGTAGCTTAGATTTCAGGACTATAATTTCATAAGACATCACTAGTTCAGGGTTATTAATCACTGTATTAGATACATTTCATGGTATGACGGCAACCCACTGTTTACTCATCGTGAACTATCATTTTATGACTTAGCACACTTGAGTTTTTTGTTATGAAATCTAGAGTTTTTAAGGATGGGCGCTATCTCAACTCACTATATCGTATTTTTAGATCATATCTGTACCTATATTTTAGATCTACACACATAAATATACAATTTCAATACCTATTGATAAAAATCTTGAGTTAAGGCTCTTGCAGACAGGTGCGACGCGACTTTTGCGACTTGTTTGGATTTTTCCTTGATAAAAAAATTAATAGAGTAACGTACGGAAAGTTTTTCAAAGAAACTCTACCAGTAGCTTTACTGGTAGAGTTTCTTTGAAAAACTTTCCGTTTGGCAGACAACCAATAAACGTGCGTGTTCCTATCTCATTTATAAACAAAAAGTATCAAAAACAAACTTCATTACTAGATAGGTTAATATATAAATGGTAAACCCAAGCACGGTTAAGTCAAAGGATAGTAATGTGGAGCACTGACGTCAAAGTTTTCACATTAGGAATTTCAGTAGGTCTCGGTCGACTCCCGACGATATTAACGCGGAAATGACACTTAACAAACAAAACATAAGGATGAATTTCCCATGAAAACACTATTAGAATGCCTTCAGGCCTATTGAAATTAACCCTGTCTACGCCGCCGCCGCATGCATTGTATCAGATATGACGCAAATTGTTCAGAAAACATACTTTACGTTTAAGTAGGACTGCATTTCTTTGGTATTTAGGTTGGAGATATATGACTTTTTTGCTTTTTGTGGGTATGTAAAAAAAACACAGGAATATGTCAGGTTCGACGAACTTCGCTAAGATAACCGAGATTGAAAACCTATTTTGTTACTATCTTATCTGAATGTCTACCTCTACATTTGGGCCCAGTTTTTAAAACATCAAACATATGTTGTTGAAGTACTGTGATACCTGATGGGTCTGTCGAGTACCTATACCGGGGTCAAATAATGAAACGCTTGTATGCGTGTAATTATAAATTACTAACTTTAGCCCGCTGCTCCGCTCGCGTGGATGTCGGTTATTGCGTAAAAAAGAAGCCTATGTCCTTCATATCCCAGGCTATATCTCTGCCAAATTTAATGACGATCGGTTCAGCGGTTTAGGCCTGAAAGTGTTACAGACAGACAGACAGAGTTACTTTCGCTTTTATAATAGCAGTAGGGATATCGTTTATTCGGCGCTTATATCTTTACAACTCCGCGCCTGTCAATCATCTGTTTTCTAAACTTAAAAATATTTGAAGGATTATTCTAGATCTCTTTGACAGTTCAAATGTGACGAATTCATTTCGTTGCCTACCGGTATAACGATAAGGTTGCTTTTGGTAAACAACCAATCTTTACAGTACCTACATAAACAAAAATTCTCCACAACATCGAAGCGCGTCGAGCATTATACAATGTAGCTACATGACGTTTTTAAATGAAGAAATTCCTGCGTAATATTCCCTGGGTTATGTAGGTTGTTTTATTCCAAAACTCCAGAATATATTTGGGGGAATTTCTCAGCCAGTTTGTGGGGCTGGCTGGATTAAGGTGATTACCGTTAATGGCTGTACTTATGTTATTGATTAAACGGTTAAGGTTCCCGCAGATAGGGACGACGAATAATTTTTCTGAAAACTTCATGGAAATTGTTCTACAAGAGTCGCGTTGCGCATGGTTGCGGGCGCTTTCGTGGTATTAAAGTATAGATTGTAGTTTGTAACCTTTCTGTTTTGTTGTAGTTTTAAGTCGGAATAAAATAGCGCGGTAAGTAGCATAATCAGCTTATAATAGTCCCACTGCTGGGACACAGACCTCCTCCCCGTGAGAGGGAGTGGGCCGTAATCCACCACGCGGGCCAGTGCGGATTAGTAGATGTCACATGTCTTTGAATTATTGGTTCTAGGGCATGTCGTTTCCTCACGATGTTTTCCTTCACCGTTTTGAGAGCAGTGGTGATGAAATAATTTACACGAAGAAAAGCGCCTATCAGGGTTGAAACTACCTACTCGTAAACGAGTAATCTATCTTTATTAGCTACATATTATTTTTTAGTTCCATACAAGAAAGAATTTTATTATACTTCGAAATAAGGGTACTAATATGACATTATTAGATAATGTGCTTAAGGCCCTGGTAACTTTAAATATTGTCGTAATGAGCTATAATAGTTCATATTGCAATCCGATACCGGTTAAAATCGGTTGTAATAAATTCGAATAATAAATGTGCAAGCATTGTCGTAAAAATGCAAATAAAATCGTATAAAATTAGATATTAACTATTTAACAATAAATAATCGATCACTGGATGCAGTTTGACATTTGGAATTTTATGGTATATTTTTAATTATAATTATAATTGATATTGAAGGGATAAACTGGTTTTAAAGATAATTAAGAGCTGACTTTGATGATTTTTTTGATGCATTAAAATATGTTTAATTATGTTTTCAGTTACGTCACTCTATGTAAAAAGACTTGAAAATATCATATATTTTTTTGCTTTCAAAATTATTTACGGTAAAAGCGTTTTCAAGAAATAACCGTCCATAGTGATTTCATTCTTGAAAGTTCGTATTTTGATGCCTAGGTACTTCAGACTTGATGTTTCAGTAAAATATTCGATTTCAATCTAAAAGTCACCAGACTAAAGCACAACTTTAATAAATTAACTATCCGGGCTAACTGTTCATAATTGTTGTCCTTTTCTACCAATTTAGACTTGGAGCTAATAAATTAAGCCATCGATGACATTTAAACATTTATTGACTTTGATATTAATTTGGAATAGTGTAATTAAGTGCCAGCGTGGGTTCAAACGGATTAGTAACTTTGTTTTCAGTGAGATTTATGTTTGTTACTGACATTTTAACTTTAAGTAGATTATCTGTCACTAGCGACCTGCCCTTGCTTCCCCTGGGTTTACAATTTGATGAAATATCGAGATTTCTTTAGAATATGTGTATCATAGCCTAAAAACTCATCACGATTTTCTTTTTTTTTTGTATATTGGCACCTTGTACTTCACAAAATAGTAATCATGTTCATATAAAGAAAGAAAAAAACGTTTATTTGCGGTAAACATGACGCAAAAAAGGACAGGAACACTATAAAATAAATAAGAAAAGGTTGAGGGAAACATGCGTCACATCCACGCAAAACGGCTATCGCTCAGCATTATGCTGCGACCCTATGCAACACAGCCCAGCGCTGGTTTTCAGCGACAGTCCATACCTAATTAGTTACTAGTTCATCGTGCTCTTATGTTGTGTTGTCTTTTGTGTGCACTAAATAAATGTTTTATCTATCTATCCATCTATGTATATCTACCCATATAAGTTTAATATTAACGTATTATTATAGACATAAACCTTTCGAAAAAAAATCTGCGAATGTCGCATGATGGTAAAAATGAAATCATATTCCTTTGCGTAATTAAAAAAAACAACGCGGTTACACAGAAAAACACGAAAACTAATATTATAAATGCGAAATTAACTCTGTCTGTCTATTGCTCTTTCACGCCTAAACCGCTGAACCGATCGTCATAAAATTTGAACATAGGCAACTTTTTTACGCGATAACTGACATCCACGCAGGCGGAGCCGCGGGAAAAAAACTAGTTTATAATATGTATAGAAGGAATATTTTACTTACAGCCATTATTATTTGCTACCATTTCGATTTGATGTTTTTTACACCAAAAAGAAAACAACAGTAATTTGCTTTATCTCAACGAAAAAATTATTTTAATCACTGCTAATTCATACCAAAATATTTCCATACTAGAAACTAGGCAAGGTTAGAAAGATACGACTTTAGCAAGGTTATGTACCGAGATCATCTTGCGGTTATTATAGGTACCTATTTGTGCCAAGTTGTTCGAGATTTTATGAGCCTTTAATATGCAAGCAGCGTTATTTGGATGTAGGTTGAATTTTAAACATCCTGCATTTACGATAGTTTGACCGGATTTTATAATAACTTACTAACTAATAACCAGAGATCGGATATTCGGATGCATATTCACCTAAAGTTGAGATGTTGGCTAACATGGAATGCGCTTTTGTATCGAAAAAGTCTTAATTTAGGTAAGTAATTTGTTTATTTTTTATTTTGACTAATACAAACCACCCCTCCTCCAGTACATACACATATTTGTATCGAGTTAAACATTAATTTTAAATTAATACACATCTGAATAGTTATGCAATCCAAGAATCCCGGGGTTTTTAATAAATATTACAAATAATTTATAAAGCCGCTTCCATACTTTCATAGCTAAAAATTATCTTTAGGTAAATATGCATCCGAATATCCGATCTCTGCTAATTAAATAATTAGTCATACATATGTCAGCCAGCCATGCCAATATACCAACAAATAAAATGAAAACTTAACTCGAGCACTAAGTATATATGTATAATACACCGAACTCCGCGCGGACGAAGCCACTGGCAAAGCTAATATAAAATAAACACAACAATAGGCGTTAATATCGATACGGAATAATCTAAGTAACCCGCCATAAACCCTAGAGATTTCGTAAAAAAAATATTCGACTAAATCGCGACCCAAAATCCCGTATCTAATGTTATATTCATTAGGCGACAGAAATCCACGAAAATGGAATATTCCAGTTTTGACATATTGTCGTAAAACATGGATACATATGGTGTACGATATCTTTTGGGATAAAAGCATCGTAAGTCCTTGGATCGTCCGTCTATAATGATTAATGCTACCCATCCATCCCACATAGACCCGGGGGATGGAAAGAAAAACTTGATTGATGAAGAAGCGAGGGTTAGTGGGTGTTCCAACTATTTCCTCGTTCCAAATGTGGGTATTTCAGTATGTGGGTTATTGGGCTTATTTATTTGTTGAGGGTTGACGCGATTTGCGCGATCAATAGGATGATGTAGGTAGCGATTTCTGAGATGACCTAGTAAGGGGTGGGGAAAGAAGTGGTATGGAAATCGTGTCTATTTTATATGAGGGTACTTTTTTTTTATTGGGTGGGAAATCATCAAATAACTTCTCCCGCTCTGGGTGGAGCAGGAGGGCGTGTTAGACTTTTACTGACTAGAATCCACCCGTGTTCCCTCAGTTGCCTGTGTGCCAGGGGCCGCGGTATCTCTTTCGAACAACCCGCACTCTTCGGTGCCATTTTGGCATTTTGGCAGTGGCACTAATATTTTTGTGAAAAGCGAAGTTTATAAATTAAAACCTTCGATTTAAAATGTGGACTGATACCCTCTTATTACAAAACGCGGTCACACTTTGCTTCTAGCCTGAAGTTCTGAGCCACTTATTGCATTATCAACTTTATTTCGATTTGGGTAAAGTTCTACAAAAATGACAACTTAGCATGACTGAGTTGTCAGTTTTGTAACAAAGAACTGTATTTCTAAAGATCTTGGATAATTTTGGTATAAGGGGGTTATTGGTTTAGGTAATTCATGTCAGTACCGACTAACCCATACACATCCTTCAGGTACCAACCTGCCCACCTACCAAAATAAATACATGAACCTCTCTAAACAGAGACGCACAAAGATAAATACAGCTGTCGACTCGTATTTACACGAAACTTTAGGGTTATTTAAGATTATCCGATAGGTGCCTCGGCCTTTCCAGTTTGTGCCCACATACTTGTAGGTCAACCCTCTCGTGACCACAAGCTGAAAAGCCTCAAAATGTCGGTGAAATTTAAATTATAAACACGAAGTAGGAACACATACTATTTATGTGAGTAACTTGGTTATACTCCAGCGAATATGTTAATGTTTAATGTGAGTTACGTTGTGATTGCTTTATTTAGAGCATTACAAAGTTTGTTTGTGTGTTGTTTGGAGGTTCTGGGCTCAATTCCCAGGTCGGGTTTTTCTAAATGCACGGGAATTTCTAAGTAGCACTCCGGAGTCTGGATTTGTGTCCGATTGATGGCGATAGGCTCGCCCCGTATTACACTAACTGGAAAAAGGGAGTGTACCTACCTATAGTACGCTCTGCCCCACCTTTTGGTGAAACAAGACGTGATGTTATATTACGTTGCCGTGGGATAGTTCCCGACCTCCACACGGGTGAAGCCGCTGGCAGCTAGTATTTAAAGGGTTTATTTTTAAACATTGATTATAGTTAAGAGATGTTTTTTCTTCAAAAATGTATGGTTCAACAGTCGCTAATCATTACTTAGCAGTCTATACAGGAAAAGTTTTTATTCAGTGCGCAAACTGTAACCATGAATTCAGACGTAGACCCCCCTGCGCAGAAATTTTTCGTCGGTTATTAAAAAAAAAAAATCTGCTGCTCCATACATTTTGACCGCGTAGGTATTGGCACTTTTATATGAAACACCTGATTTTTATTTGCATAACTGACGAAAAATTTCTGCGCTGGGGGGTCTAGAATGATACGCTGATTTCATGGTTACAGTTTGCGCACTGAATAAAAACTTTTCCTGTATGCTTGAACCGTTTTTTTTCGGGAACAGAGAATTCTTGCCCCGACAATGTTTATCTCAAAATAGTTTTTCAGCCTAATGAATGGAAAAATTTAAACAAATTGACGTCACAAACAGCTAGAGATGCGCTGAGAGCACAATTAGGTCTTGCTCTGCACAATAGTGTTGCTCATATCTGTGGTGTTTTTGTTGACAACAAAAGAACTGTTGTTACGAAACATCCTTCAGTAAATGACAACTTCGAAGTATTTTCGTGAAATGACAAGTAACTGATGCCTGTAAGATCAGTGGATTGATCGTATGTTAAGGTTGTTTCTGAGTGATGGGTCTACAAACAACGGACTGATTTTTAAGGTTAAAACTTCATATATCTTTCAAGGGTAAATATTGGATATATGAAATCAATCCACAACGGTCTGCTTTGCACCAAATATTGTATTGATGATATATACAGGGTCAAATTTAATTAGCTGGCAATACTTAATCCACGTGTTGGGTAAACGAATGAAATAAAAAGGAACAAAAAAAGAGAAATCATTCCAACTTTATTCAAGTCATGAAATGACGATACTGACCTGTAAATTAAGGCAACCAAACGACTTATGCTTTGGGTTTTGGAAATTGACAAAAAATATCTATGTTCCTCGAAAAATTACAAAATAGCTGAGCGATTAAGGGCACTGGCAGTCGAACGATTTCTTTTTGTTGTTTTTTGTTCCACGTTCCAACACGTGGGTAAAGTGTTGCCAGCTAATTTAATTTGACCCTGTAGTTTCTTTTGCATGCATAAAAAATACCCCCACGGTATGAAAATGGGTGGTCTGTTCTTTAGAAATAGGGTAACAAAAGATTAAATAATTAAATCCAATTATAACCTTTCACCCCTCTACAACCCGCATTTGGGGATAACTGATTAATTAAAATAGATACGGCTAGACCCCTGCTTATCTCAAAAGGGTAGAGGAAAGGATACATGGTTCCATCTACTGCAATAAGCCGGAAATGACGCTATGGCTTAATATGTTTGCTGGAGCATGATTAGGATTAGGCATCAACCGCCACCCATCCAACTGATGGCCGGCTTAGCTGTAGCTTAGCCAAGTCAATTGCGATCTATATCTTGCTTGTCATTACATTAATATAGGTACAACGCAAAGACATAGGTAATGATGCATGTACTAATCTACACATCTACTACCTAATCTGAATTAGGGGCCATTCATAAATTACGTCACACGTTAAGGGGGTAACGAAATGTGACATTGTGTGACAAGGGACAGGGGGTGGGACGTCACATGGTAAAATCTAAAACTCGAAATTTATATGTAATCCAAAAACTTAAAAATATTACTTACTCGATCTGTATTTTTAATGCGTCTTCTATCTATCGAAAATATTTGACTTTATGTTTGCTTTTGTTAAAGATTATTTTTAATTTAAATAAAAATTAAAAAGTGCTGTTTAAATTTAGTTACTTCTAAATATAAAATTGAAAAATATGTGACATCACACAAGGGGGAGGGGGTTCTAAAAATCATAAAATTTGTGTTACGTAATTTATGGATGGCCCCTTATGCTAAGCTAGAGGTACCTAACTACATTGTTGAAAAAAAACAGTGGCACTCCGGGAGTGCCGACAGAAGTGAACACAGCCTGTTTTGATTTAGCATGATCAGCAAAAATATTAACAGATTTTACATTTTTTGTAAAAATAAAACAAAAATTTGTCAATTTTGGCAGCTATTTTACCAAATAGGTAAAATCTCTTATTACATGTAATTTATACTGATCAAGCTCAACTAAAACTAACTTATACAGAATAAGTTTTTAACCGGTGCGCAAACTGTAACCATGAATTCAGCATATCATTCTAGACCCCCTAACGTAGAAATTTTTCCTCGGTTAAACAAAAAAAACATCAGCTGTTCTATAGATCTTGACCGCGTAGGTGTTGCACTTTTCTATTAAACAGCTGATTTTTTTTTGTGTAATTGACGAAAAATTTAAGCGTATCATTCTAGACCCCATATGGTCTAGAATGATATGCTGAATTCATGGTTACAGTTTGCGTACTAAATAAAAACTTTCCTGTATACAGAGGTGTCAGTAACTGTGTCGCGAATTCAATTGCTTTTCTCTTCTCAAAAAATGCCCAACGTGCCTAAAGAAGTTTTCACTTAAAAAAAAACAATGTAGTTAGGTACCTCTCTAAACTACTCTTTATCATTTATTCGATTTTGCCATTGGCTTCGCCTGCGTTAACCAATTTAAACGAAACCTTGACAAATTATACACCTGAATCATCCTCATAAATCACTCTGTATATTGGTAAAAACCGCATGAAACTCCGTTCAGTAGTTTTTGAGTTTATCGCGAACAGAGAGACATACGCGGCGGGGGACTTTATTTTAAGTATAAAAATGTAGTGATATCCCGTTTATTTTTATTGTATTCTTAATCCATAATTTTATTGCGTAATTAAATTCAACACTACCTACAAACAGCATGCATCATTATTTTCCCCAAAAACAATTTCCGCATTAACTTCCTAATTAAGTAAAGCCATTAAAATCTAACTGAAACAAACTCACAAGTCCTCCAAGGTTGCCCCGAAAATAGATTACACTATTTCAATCGCAAAGTAAGCTAAAAAACTTCGGTAACCTAAAAGCAATTAACTAAACACAGACTAATAACGACCTACATACTTATACGAACTGTTAGAAGCCTTACAAAAGTATTATCCCTTCTAATGAGTCGGCGAAAATAGGGCCGTGATTAACTAGATTAGTGAGATAACACGCTTGTGGATGAATAGCCCTATTCATTTGTTTGAGACAGCCCTATTCAAAGCTTTGAATGTGTTTTAAAAGCGTTGCAGCCTCAAAATTGAAGTTTAGAAGCTCATTTTAATGATAAACACAAATCTTTGCATTTATTCAAGTTCTATTTAAATAGAGTGTTTCTATTTGAATTTACAGAAAACTGAAATACGAAAGATTTATTTATGGATTAGCTCTTGCTAGCGGGTACGCCTGCGTGGAGGTCGGAAATCATCCCACGGGAACGTCCTACCGGGATGAAAAGTATCCTATGTATTAATCCAGGTTATAAACTATCTTTGTGCCAAATTTCATCCAAATCCGTTCAGCCGTTTTTGCGTGATTGGGTAACAAACATCCAAACATTGGTAGGATTGAATACTATACCTCTAAAATATTATTACATTACATTAAGTAAAATATAATATCCATAATTACTGATGAACGTACTATATAAATAAGAGCATCAATGACAAAACAACAATACCGACAAGCTCCACTTCGCTTGACCACACAATGAGTAGTGGCCCTGACATTGACGAGGTCAACACAGCATTGTATATCGAAGAAGACAATTCAGTCGTACTGCCTATAAAAATTCTACCACTGCACCTGGGACGACACGTCATTACGTCACAAGGCCGTGGAAATTATACAATAGTAGTAATTAATTATGGACTGTATGTGATCACAATAAAGTATGTAATGTATGAAACATAAGACCTTCATTACTTAGAGGTCAGACTAAGGTCGGCTCTGATTAGTACAGAGGCTTTAACTATGCAAACTCTTTTCTTGTCTTACTTGGGGAGAGCAGAGGCCAGGGAGGGTTATAGTCTTGAAGCTAGTTTAGAGGGAAGTCGGGTTGTGGAGGACTAGGCCCTCTCAACCTTGAGGGGACTGTTTAACTACTTGGCTGGGAATTGTTTCCGATAGCTCTGAGGTCTGATGTTTATTTATAGAGGCAAGTTGCTGCATTGTGTGTGGGATGTTGTGGTTAAATAACAGCTATTGTACATCTGTTAGGTGCCTACAAATGGTGACCTATTATATAGGAGTTGTAAACCACATTTATAGTTATCACCATAAATGTGGTTTCTTGTTTAGATAAATTTTATTTAAAAACATTCATACCGAGCATAAAATTTGTTACTTTGTATCAAAGTCAAGCCTTTACTTCTTGCAAAAAATGCTACTATGTATTTACTTTTATTGTGATCGAATCGTACAACTGTTAAAGAAAATCATTGATGACGTCACACGCACGTGAACCGCACAATGTCACGGTGTCTATTCATCGTCACAGCAGGGTTGCCTACGAAACAAAATTTAAATGACAATGTCAGTAATATGATATTGACATTTAACAAGTTATAGATCAAATGGTAAATCGTTTATTATGCACAAAGTAGAGTACCTATCTAATAATTTGAAATGATAGATTCTAGTTGGGATGCCTGCCAAATAAATGCTATTAACAGGTACATAATATCAGTAGTGTTTGACATAGGAATATTTAATTGATACAGGGCACGATATCATCTATAATTCAGTAATTCAAATCCTATGAAATTTACATCAAAATTGTGTTTCTAATCTGTCTCACTTTGAAATTACGTAAATACTTCTCAAACAAAAAGTTCAGACATCTTTCAACGATTTGGGACTAAATTATGCGGGTAATGCCAGCCCTGGATTTGGCACGCACTCATCGTCAGCGGTGCGTGGCATGATTTTATTTATATTTATTTTTTCCCACGAGTGTGGCCGGGGACGAAGATTAGTGCACCGGAAAGCCAAGGTGTACACTGTCGAGAAAAACTTTAACCATTCACCGACCATGTAATCACGGCCGAAACCATAGAATTAAGTTCTCAAAACACAGCATAAAATAAGTTGTGTTCTTCTCATGTTTGTTTATGCGTATTAAAAAATTAAAGTTACTTTTCTTGTCTGTCTGTGTGAGCGCGTTATTCTTCTGAACTACGTAACAGATTTTTTTGTGGTTTTCCCCATCATTTAAAATTTAGATAGTTTATTCCGATTTATGTGTATAATACATATAATATTAAACATACGCATTCCTAATAAAGAAATCTCGATGTTTTATCAAGATAGAACCTGTGCGAAGCAGGAGCGGATCGCTAGTTATATGATAATGGATTTTAAATGGATTCTGAATCATATTTGTAATAAAATTATTTAAATAAATTCAATTGATTCATCATGTTCAAGTTGAATGAAAACTTATTTTTCACGTGCATCTGTTTTTGACGTTTAAAGTGGATTCATTATAGCTTTAGCACTAAATTATGAATTGTGAAATGGAAGAAAATTAATCATTAAGATATCTCAAATCTATCCGAAGACTGGTACGTACAGTGGGCTGCATCAATTGGGTACCCCAGTTGGATTAAAATTTTAATACATATGGGGTACCCAATTGATGCAGCCCACTGTACTATGACCTCTGAGTTTGTTTCGGCCTTTCTTCTCAGAGTGGTCAGTTAGGAAACGCCGACCTCATCTAGTTTTTAAAATATGATTGAGGTGTAAAAGTGTTTGTACAAACCTACTTACATACAGAAATAAAGTCATATAACAAAAGTCCGAGACTATTTCATTTAGAATTTTGCTACGAAATATTTTAAGCTAGATTCTAACCGCGACTTCGTCCGCGTGGAAGTAGTAAGAAACACAATATACTACAATAACATCTACATAACTATAAAACTCGTTCTAACCCCGAACCACTGCGTCACATCGCATCCCCCCCCCCGCGAAGTAATAACTTCGTTTTCGCTTAACGCCATTTCTGTCTTTTTTTTGCTCGGCTCTTATGGGCCGTATCGTGATTTTAAATAGCAAATTACAATGTCTTTCACAAAATCTCGACCACAATAACATGATTTGGTTGAATCTGTCGGTCTACACGTCAATCAATCGGGTGGGTCAAAAATAAGCGCATTGAAAATATATTAATACGTGAAGCAAGCCTTTGTACCCCTTTTTACGAAAATTACGAGGATGGAGGAAAGTTTATATTGAGGAGGACTGCACAAAGCTAATATTTTTATATAATAATGCATAATGCATTACAAATACATTAAATTTTAAATGAATTATGGTCGAATTTCGAGCACTGAGTTATATGTATGTGTTTCAATAACTTGGTATGACTTTTCAAAGTTGATATAAAGTTCTGATTAATTTATGAAAACTAAATTTTGCGAGACGTAGGCAATAAATATCGAAAGTTACCAACATTTTATTAAACATAATCAATTATTCTGAAACTTGACAAATAAGTCAGAACATTTAATAATTATTTTTTGTTGTTGCAAACATAGCGAGAATCGATATAAATAATTGATTATAGTCGATCGTATTTATAGTTTGTTCTTGATATTACTTAGAATTATTTATTTATAGGTTCGAATTTCAGAGAATGTTGTTTTCGTACGAAAGCTGATTCCCTTAAATTTGCCTAAAGTAATTTGGTTTTATTTATTACGTGTTTATGGTTTACACATTAAATAAATCATTATCATCTGCCAAGACTTTTCTCAAATATGTTGAGGTGGGCGTTCAGTTTGATCAGCTGAACACCAGTATTTTTAACCGACTTCAAAAAAAGAAGGAGGTTCTCAATTCGACTGTACTTTTTTTTGTTTTTTTTACATGGAGCGACTAAAATCAATAAACATTAGGTACCTACTTAAAATGACATGCATTTTTGCAATCTTCATCAATATTATGAAGCAAAGTTTTGATTTAGGAGGAAATCTGCGAAACTACTCCTCCTATTTCAAAAATTCTTCCACTGATAGAAATCTACACTATTACCGAGTACTATATTAAAAACTAATATTATAAACGCGAAAGTTTGTATGTATGTATGGATATACGGATGTTTGTTATTCTTTCACACAAAAACGGCTGAACGGATTTGGATGAAATTTGGCACACAGATAGATTATAACCTATATTAATACATAGGATACTTTTTATCCCGGTAGTACGTCCCTGCGGGATTATTTCCGACTTCCACGCGGGCGAAGCCGCGGGCGGAAGCTAGTTTATTTTTTGGTAGAGTTGGCTTCCACGCGGACGGAGTCATAAGCAGACGCTAGTTAAAAAAAATTGGAATAAAATCTCACGATACTGTATAACATAAAGACTATTTTTTTTCTTTTCTCTTTTGCTGGAAGAAGTTTCTTAAGAGATAAGCAGTACCTTCTTCTTTAAAGTCACCCAAAGGGCAATGGAGAGGGCTATGCTTGGTGTTTCCCTGCGTGATCGAATCAGGAATGAAGAGATCCGCAGGAGAACCAAGGTAACCGACATAGCCCGAAGAATTGCCAAACTTAAGTGGCAGTGGGCAGGGCACATTGCACGCAGAACAGATGGCCGATGGAGTCGAAAAGTTCTGGAGTGGCGACCGCGCACCGGAAGACGTAAAGTTCGAAGGCCTCCCACAAGGTGGACCGATGACCTTGTGAGGGCCGCAGGAGTCCGCTGGATGCGGGAAGCACAGAACCGGTCGAAGTGGCGGAGGTTGGGGGAGGCCTATGTCCAGCAGTGGACGTCTTTCGGCTGAAATGATGATGAATGATGATGATGATGAAGCAGTACCTACCTTTGTACTCAAATTATAATTATATTAATTATGTCGTATACTCGTATTCCTATGCATTTTTCTGTGCATACATAAATAATACAATTAATAAAGATTTTTGATTGATTGATACTGACATTTATAGTTTGATTGGTGTCAAATGCATGTGCTTCCAAATTCCTATTTAACTAATTATATGAATCTAGTCATTCAATGTGTTGACAGTCGACTAGGTAGGCGGATGAAGCGCGGCGGTGGCTCATCATCCAATATCCTTGTTAGCCGGCAACATCTGACTACAGCTGGCAATGTTTGGACGCTGCGTTTTACGAGTTCTTTGCACTGTGGCGTAATGGACGTAATTGAAAAATACTACACATAAATGGTGTACTTACAATAAATACATACAGACTATTTTATCTATCTATCTACACTAGTGATGTGCCAGATCATTAAAAATGTAGATCCGCAGATACGGATAATTAGCGTCAAGATCCGCGGATACGGATACGGATCTTAACTTTTTTACTCAATCGGTATCGGTGCGCGTGACCTTGAGACGATAGTTGACACCACTTGACGCTTTGCGTGACAGAACATGTTTCGACTTGCGTTGCGCGGGTCTTTCTTTTGTATTGTTTATAATTTATTGTGACACTGGGCAGCATAGAGTTTAAAAAAATGTCTACAAAGAAGTTTAGTAGTGCAATTTGGAATTATTAATAAGGTAAAAAATCCGTCAAAAATGTACCGGATAGGAATACGGATACGGAACTTTTTCTCCCGCGGATATCCTTGGATACGGATATGGATAAGGATATCTGGAACATAACTAATCTACACTAACGGGAGTTACGTCTTTCGTTTGTTTTTAAAGCACAAAAAGGGAGGTACTGTTTTCACCCTGTATGTTTGAATGCCTGCGATTTTCTCAAAAAGTTCCGAACCAATCTTAATAGACTTTTTCAGTAACGGTAAGTTCCTTTAGGATATTGGTCATTACTGAAGATATCTTGGTAGTAAAAATGTGAGTTTAGTTGATAATCGAGAGAGTTTAAAACTGTTTTTACTCGCTTTATTAATATAAAGCGAGTACAAACAAACATACAAGTGAAGCTAATGCTTCAGTTGTATGTTTGTTTGTTTGTAACCGACTCCTTAGGGCGCGATTTTGACCCACTTTAAACGGTCAGATTACATTTAAACTTTGTAAACTTATCGAGGACCGATGACAATTCAATCATTTAAAAAAAAAATAGAAAAAAAAGGAAAACAAAACTGAAAAATCACGCTTTTGTAGTTAGCAGAACTAAAAAATAGAAAATAAATAATAGTTTAAAAAACTAAAAAACACGCTTTAAAAACCAAACTAAAAAAGTAGAAAATAATTTAATTCAATTAAAAAGCGTGGGGTGCTTGACATTAATTGATTATAAAAATACCTTAAAAAGCACCCCACGCTTTTTAATTGAATTAAATTATTTTCTACTTTTTTAGTTTGGTTTTAAAGCGTGGTTTTTGGTTTTTTAAACTATTATTTATTACATTTCATTTCTTAACAAGCCTGTATTCCATGAAAGGTAAGGCAGAGGTGTAGCTATAATACACCCACATTTCATCAGTTATGTTTGAAGTTCTACGCTGTCCACCCATACCTATTAACACTTATTTGACACAATTGTAAAAGCCAATTATTTTTAAAATAGTAACCGTGGAGTTTCTTGCCGGCTTTTCTCCATAGGAAACAACCAATTGGAACTGTGAACCTGACGTTTCATAAGTGCCCATGTAAGTTTATGTGAAATAAAATATTTTGATTGATTGATTGATTATTACTGTTATAGTGTTAATTAACCATGTTTAATTTCTCTGAAAAGGTCATTACTAACGGGCCAGATGGCTTTTATAAAAAAAAAAACAATATTTTATCATTATTTATTATCTATCTCTCGCTAGATACTAAGAGTAATGTTTCACTTTGAAAGAAAAATAATTTCAAATATTGCAAAAAAATCCTTTATTTCACACGAAAACATTTTTTCGAAACACAATTTTTTTGTTGTACCTATTCAACCACAGACTGTTTTTTGTTGTGATTTAATTAACAATTTCAAAAGTAAAATAAATCTAATAAATAACGAGCTGGATTGTTTTATGAACAAAACATTGAAAACGATTTTATTAAAAGAATAACTATGACTATAAAATAACTTTCTTTTGAAACTAGTTCTTTTAAAAGGGGTTTTATTTTACTCAGGGAACAGAGGAAATATTTTCTAACACTTGGCAACAGTTCTTCACATTATTGTGATGCAAAAATAATAAAAGTAGGTACGTTAAGTAGGTACTTATGAACCGGTATCAGAACTGTTTGCTGAAGAATAGATGAAGTCTTTTTGTAGGCACCTACTTAACAGCAAAAATATCTGCTGAACTATCTACACGGTCGGTCAATTAGTAGAAATGCAAAAATAAATACTTACATTGATTGCAAAAATAGCTGTGTCATGGTTTTTTTTTATAATATCAGCCATTTGCCAGTGGAATACCTTTCAAAATCGGTCCAGCCATTTTGGACATTAGCCGGACCAGATGTTTTTTTTTGTAATAATTACCATAAATACCTACATTTACATTAAATTAGCAAAACCTGTTATTTTGATAGCATACCAGACCCTCTAATTTTTATTTAATTGTAAGTATGTATTTAAAGATATGTGCATTGTAAGTATATACGAGTAGATAATATTTTTCGATTCTTTTTCACAATCAATTTTAAATTCAATGAAGTCTGCATTGCTGAAACCGCTTCCATTTTTGGGAAAGGCAGTATGTATGTATTAGATGGAAATAGGCTAGCCCCCTGTTATACGGCACTTAAACATAACTGACGAAATGTGGTTGTTCTATAAATACAACTCTGCCTAAAACAATTCAACGAATACAGTGATTGAAATCTCAAGTCACACTGCAATCATTCTATTTTCCAAAAACCCAACACGCGATCGCTTTCAACTTGCACAGTGTCACAAGCACAACTCAAACGTCACAGTCCATCAGTGTTTGCGTTTGAACCATCTGTCTCAATAACAGTTAGCAGTCGGCTTTACACTACAAATGAGCTGGAAAACAAACTCCTGGATTGTGTACTGACGTCACAACTGTTGATACGCGTAAACATCACCTGGCCGGTGTATTTATAAAAGCCCTTTGTTGTCCGGGAAAATTGACTAGTTTGTATTTTAATTCAATTTTAACTTGTCTAGACTGTTTATTAATCGATTTTGAAACCAGGTTAATTTTCTTTGGTTTTATGATTAGTCAGTTACCGAATACTTTGATTATTACAACTTAATTATGATGGGAATTCTATACTTATCAAAGTTGGTGGAAAAACCTGAAAATTATTCTACCTACATAATCATTTTTCAGACTTTGAAATTATAATGTTGTTATTTATCTATTAGTAGGTATGCTACAATAATTGCTGAAAATTTTTACCTACAATATATAAAATACTAATGTGTTTTTAATGAGTCTAAAATTACATTGATTCTAGTTCAAATTAATTTTAACCCTTCCGAGCTCATGTGGCTTTAATTTGACCTAAAAATATAAAGCCAATAAAAACTTTATATCGTTAGTCATTAATGTTTATTTTGTAGGTCTATAAAACTTCGATATAAGTTATATACGAGGAAGTATATAGAAACTAAAATATAAATCGGAAGTGCTTACTCTGACGAAATATTGAACGTTTGTATGGAATTTTGAACGTCTGCCAGTATCAAATGGGAATACAAGCGAATGTGTTTTGGCATAAAAATTTAGTTGTGACCTAAATAGAAATAGGTGAACACTTTCTATCTATAATGATATTAAATTATAATAAAATATACTTACGTAAATTGAAATTATTCGATGCGTATAATGTTGACCTAACAACCTATATTAGCGTAGCCAAAAGATCGCTTGAGCTGTCACATAATGAGATTATTGTTTATTTACTCCATTTCATAATATTTAAGCTAAATTTCCAGCCTTATATTTAGTAAAGAAATCATGAGAACTAAATAAGATAAAATAACGAAGCCTTTTCTTCCATACAAATTAAATTTAACAAAACATTTAAGTATATTTTTTTACTACCATTAAATGAAATCTAGACATATAAAAAAAAAATGTTTCCGTTCATGAACCTTAGGTGATAGTCTCCTCCATTCCATTTGCCATGAGAACTAGAGCAGTGTTAAGATACCAGACCAGAAAAGGACCTCTCTTTACTTTACCAACACTTTCAAGTTGAATCAAACATATATTTTGTACAAAAACACAAATATGTTAGTATCGATCAAAACTATAACATACATAAAAACCCTACTATACCATCTAGCAGGCACATCACATGTTCGACCCTAATTTGCTCCTCCAAGGCGTCGGCGTCGCAAGATAACCTGAACATCACTAATTATACCAAAGTAAATATAATTCTATTAATACGCTTCGCTTCAACCGTGAGTGGGAGATAAAATATTTACAGACACAGCTTGTTTGTATGGAAAATAGACCTATTAATAGATTTTAAGGACAAATTGCGCTATTATCAGAAAAATTATTGTCATCGTATTTTTTTTCTTACTACCCTGTCTTACCATTGAGGTTATAGCTGGTCATTATAAGAAAAATATTACTTACACGGTAGGCACGTGTGTTTTATTAGATTTTACGCTCGTGTAATTTTTGAAGCTAGAGGAACTAGGTATTAATTTGATTTGCATTCGACATGGAAGCAAAACAGTTTTCATATCAGCTGTTTTAATATTGATATTCGAAAAGATGGCTTATCAATAATAATCAATTACGTGTTTTACTGACTACCATTTTATTAAGACTAGGTAGGACCTATATTTTGACCAGGTATACCTTTTGAAATTAACCTTAAAGCTAAAAAATAAAGTTAGCTTAGCCCAAAGTTCTCACAATTATTATTTACGAGTGCTTCCTAAAGCTCCAAGCTATTGAGAGGTTAATTATTTAGGTCTTCACACCGAAGAAGTGACGTAGAGCAGGGAAAGTAATATAGTTAAGTAAATGGCTTAGTTAAACAACTTTTACTAGTGGTTGTGACTTAATATCACGCGCGGTGCCCACATAATATGGATTAATGACCGGCCCTTAAAACGCAGTTGAATTATAGCCTTATGTGAGTTTGTGGAAGTGACTTAGTTGAAATTGGAGTAATTGTGTTTAAATTCTTCTTATATTTTAAATTAGAGTGACATTATTTGAAATAAGTCGTATTTTTTCACATTTGTTTTACGAAAATGTGTCACATTCACGCACCGATTTTGGCATAACCTGTCAAGTCCACCATCGTGTTTCTTTTTTTAAACTGAACCATATGTAACGTATGTCGTTAATAAGTGATGGTAATCATTAGGCATATACCGTGTATTGGTTTGGCATTTTAATTTTTAACACAGATTGTTATGTAAATCGGCTCATTCCGAGCTTATCTCTTCATCAATCTTTCGTTAGTCACCATTTGTTTTTGTGACAGCCAACAACGAGGCAATTAGTTCTCGAAAGATGACAGTTTAAAATGCCAGCTTGTTAATTTCAAGTCATCATTACTGATATTTGAAACTATGGATCTTTTTGAAGATGATCTTGCTGAGTATGACTTGTCATGTTTATTTACGTTTTTCAATGACGATGACAGTCATTCACTCTAGGCTTAGTAATTATAAAAAATCTGGTTAAAATTTTACTATAAAAAAAATTACTATATTTAAAAATTTTTACTATATTTTACTATATATTCCTACTTACAACATGTCGTCTGGTAGGTATGTTTTATCATTTACCCACAAGACCAAATATGAGAGACACATAATAAATATTTGAAGTAACTAAATTGGATATTTAACATTTGTAATATTCACAATTCAATCTCAGATTACAATGGAATCGTTTGATATTATAAATAGAAGACGAGCGTCGAAATACTTTCTCCATTTTAGTCAAATATCGACTATATTGCGCAAGACATTATTTATTAAAGTCTACGCTGCGCTGTTCGAAATTTAAAGCGAATTTAGGTAGGTTACTATTTTCAAAGATCAAATCTCTATCGCAATAAATATAGGGGCATAAATCTAAATAAACGTTGCAAATGTTATACCTATGTACGCACATCACTATTGTCTAAACTTAAAATAATGTTCTCGTAAATCAAAAAGAAAATACACTAACGTAAAACTTTTAAAGTCTTACATAATTGAAAGTTGGTCTCGTGATGCTTCATGTCTTGATTTTGGCAATCTCATATCTCTTGTAGGTATTATGTCAGACTTGGCTCATTCTCACTCACCAAGTATTAATTATTTAGCTCTAAGTGCTTTCAACTACTCTAAACGAAATTAATTTCATAAAGCGTAATTTATGTTCGAAGTTCAGTAGATAATACTGTCGTTTCATATTAATTACTTTTTCATTTTAAAAGGGTCCCGAGTAATGCCTCGGTTTCGTGATATTTATGCCTAATTTGAAGTACTCAGGTACCTGAGTTAATGAATATTTATGTGGCTGAGGAAAATTTTGATGATTTCGGAATGGTACCTAGCAATACCTGCAACACATTTATACCTAGAGATTCATCGATCAAAGAACTCTCGATAACGATAAAAAAATACCTAATCGTAACTCCATTGAGTAAATAGTCATATTGCGTGTTAATCTCTCCATCTAGAACGTGTATATTAGAGGCACTTCCACCAACTATATTTTGGTCACGTAATATTTCGTAACGATCTAGAAACAATTTCTTATCAACGTCACAGGCAAATACAGGCACGAGTAACTCAATGATCTGCCTAAAATGTTACTTTTGAGACAGCCTGGCTGAAACATTAATGTTCAATTACTAAACAGTTCTGCAACGTATTACTTTCGCTTCGGTACATAGGTAAATAAATTGTGTGCCAAAGAAAAGGAACGCGGGAAGGAAAACAAAAACCTGTGAGGAAAAGGCCTCCAATAACGTGATTGCGTGACCGCTGGAGGTAAAACGAAGGTGGTATAAATTAGGCCACCGCGCACCGAACTGTCATAGAAACAACATGTCATTCGAGGGTTAACTTAACCTTGTCTCTTCAAGGTCACTGTATGGACGGGAAAACGAAAATCTCAATTATAAATACACGAAAAAGTTGGTTCAACAAAACTAATTAATATCTTCGGTGGACTGATAAAACTTTTTCAATTATTTTCATCAAACATTAGAATAACTCGATTGTACAAGTTCTGCGTTGCTGTAACCCTATTTTGTATTAAGTTGGGGTTACATCAGAAATTGAAATTAGGTTCGTCTACTGAATTATCCGCCATAAATTCGGATCGTCATTGTCGTGGTAAAATGGTCTCGAATCTCGGCCGTGTCCCAAATATTTTTAGATATATTTTTTCTCCCGCATCGTTTTCGGTCTAACGACATCATTATGTAGATTTTTGGTCTATATATCTACCGTTATCATGCCCATCAAATGCAAAGGTCGGTTATTCATTGAATTTGAAAACGAAAACCCGTCTGGGAGCTGCGGCCGATCTTTATTCCTTGAAACCTGTTAGTGACAACTCTAGCAGATAATTTTCAGTTAAATACGGATAGATCTATTTTCAGTTGAGATGAAAGCGGTTATAATAACGAGTTATTATTCTGCCTATTGTTAATGTTGAGAGGGATAGAACCTAAAATAAAGTTCTGATTCTGATATTGTTCGGATGTCAAGATAATTAAAGGAAAAGTTTTGAACGCAACCGGATAAATTGAGCCAGTTTAAAAACATGAGCATAAATTGATTCAGTCAATGACCTAAACACATTAGATTAAAACTTATTTTGGCTACAATGAACACGATTTAATCAAAAATTCCTTCAAAACTACAGAAAAAAGAAGAAAAACCGAATAATGTGACGCGACGTCCGAAACGAATGCGCCGTCCACGGTAAATCGGTTACGTGCGCGAGGTTCAAGTTAAAATCTTATAGCGAATTAATTTACTTACACGTGTTTTGGTAATTAACTGTTAGTAGTCATAGGAAGTACCTACTGATAGTAGAAGAACTATAATGATTAAGAATTTTGATACGATTTACAAGAAGTTTTTTTTTTGTATAAGAAAGTAATTGTGCCACCATTTTCCGAAATTTTAAAAGCCAGACAATGAAATTGAAAGTACAAGTAAGCTAACAACTAGAGAATAGAACCTCCTTTTTCAAGTAACAATTTACAAAATATATTGCTTTATTTATAGTAATATAGGCATAAAGATAGATTCCGATAGAAGATTAATGTAACTCGCTAAATGGAATGTACTAAAGCATAGATATTTAATTCTCTACCCAATTATGTTATATATATAGTGTAATATCTCACGGCAAGTGGTTGTTAAATCCTTAGACTGAAGTTAATCATTATCAATAATATTTTCCCTTTAAATAATTTTCAACAACACATCTATAGGATTTAAGACACAGTCTGATTTGTAAAGTATAACTCATCAGCAACTTTGACTTTATAGCAGATTTCAGCGAGCGATTAAATTAATCACACTCCCAAATTTGGCTGCTATCAAGTTGCCAGTCGATCTGGCAGCCCCTATATAGATGCTATCTGGCGTTTTTACTGGCATTTTGGCTTTGCCATCGGTCCGATGATGCCAGATGATTCGTGACGACACCTTGACATTAATACTGGCGTTGCTAGTTCATTGAGTGGTGTATGATATGTAGTAGAACAAAGTTAGAACTATAGTGTCAGTTTCGTTTAAAAGATAACAAAGGGTCTTTAAATAAACGAGAAATTATACAACTTTTATCAAGGACTTTTTTTGTATACCTTGTACTTTTTTTTTTTTTTTTTTTTTTTTTTTTTTTTTTTTTTTTTTTTTTTTTTTTTAGCTTATAGCGTCCCACTGCTGGGCAAAGGCCTCCCTACTCTCTTTCCACCTCTCCCTATCCAAAGCTGACAAGGACCAATCTTTATTAAAAGAGTCCAGCTCATCCCGCCATCACCTTGTACTTAGTAAGATAAAAAATGCTAGTTTAAGATGGGATTTAGTTAAAGGAGATGTAGATGAAGGTTCTTTATTTTTATCGTATGTTTTGACAGCTAGGCTAAAATAGCCATAAATCATAAGCCCTAAAGGCTGTAAAATCAACTTTAAACGACATATTTTACGAGGTATTATTCCCCATAGTTATAATTAATTGTGATATTATCAATTGTGATTCATGTTTTCAGCCGTTTCAGGTAAAACTAGAATCATAGTTATTTTCTTCTTCAGTCAAAGCAGTTTTGATTTCATGTTGTAGTTTCAGGAAATCAGATAAATAAACAGCTGTTTATGTTTAAATATCACGCAAAACTTAACATTATAGTTTAGTATTTATTTAAATCAAGGTTATGTTTAACATTAAAATTATTACTTCAGTTGTGTTTCGGAATTATGCTTGGTTGCCTATTATGATATAAGGAATCGTATGCTTACGCTTTGTCTTTAATAGTTGAAAATTGATTATATATTTTTAAAACGTTCAAACAAATCAATGTATCATTGAAAGAACGGAAAAACTGTAAATAATAGTAAGATTGCTATGTAAGATTTTATTTACTGTAACAGAAAAGTTTAACGAAAATAAAAATCTAACAATTCGTTAATTAGTCACGCGATAGAAATATTAAAACAACTTATTTAGTTTTGTTTAATCGCCAAACAATTAACATTTCATTCTCATAGAAACTTGCCAAACTATTACGTCAAAAATCACCTAATGATTCCTAAAGGCTTGTTGCTATGTTTTCTGTTACCAACTGTTGACAGTTTTTGACCAATCACGTGCCTGCGTTTTTAGAATGTTATCAAACACTGCCGTTTGATTGGTCGCTTGTTACATAATGTAATGACGTATTTAGTGTTGTTCTATTACAACAGCTTTATTTACTTTTCAGTTACGACTTTGCGAGTTTATTTTCTTTCTTTTTGAGCTGGTTTTTTCTTTACTTCAAAATTACGAGAATATAATTGGCCTTATCTCTAAAAATGTTATGTGTAATACCTACGTTTTCGTGTGGTTTTTGTTTCTTATACGTAAAAGAATTTTCCAATGTAACAAATAGGTTTTCTTACAAGTCTTTTTATTACTTTCATGGATTTATTACTTACATTTTATGAGATTAGATGTAGGTAGGTACTGAACGTATTATAGATAGTGAACTTCTCCATAACATATGGCTACACTTTTAAAACTAAAACGGAAAATTGCAAATAGAGGGCTGAAAATTCACGTTCTAAAAACAGAAAATAGACTTTAAAATCTCCTTTTATAATTCATAAGTGCCTAAACCTATTTCATAGACCGTCATTTTAATACACAACTCTTGGGAGCCGAGCAAAATATTTACATAAAATGAATATGAATGTTTTTGGTATTATTTTTGCGCACGCGTTGACGGAAAGCGATAAGAACTCAATAGCAAACGTTATGAGATTGGGTAAAAGCAATTTGATTAACGTAAACTATACAGTCCATAAAATTTGCGAACAAATAATGAAGTAGATAAGTACGTAGGTATGCACGTTTACTTGGCGTATGACGTCAGAGAGTAGGTATTATTTTTACCAGTTGGTAATTTGCGTTCAATGCACAAATGCAGTAAGTATGCAATTCATTTTCAGGTTTACTTTTATACCTAGCTAGTTTTATTACATACCCAGGTCCACGAATGTCATATTTTAGTTTTACTGAGTTCTTAATTTCACAATATTTTGTTCATTCGTTAATTATCAAATTTCACTTTTGCAAAGGGGTGAAATTGAGGATGAAAACGTATGTGGATACTTTAGTAGTTTAGGGTAGATTATGTTAAGTTATTAAGAAAATGGTACCTATAGAACTTCCGTAGAAAACAATTCTTCAGTTTTTAGTAGGTATTGCATCGTTTTGCCGACTCTACGTAGCGTTTGCAAATAAATTAGAGGTATAAGAAAGGCACATTACGTTTTATTTTTTCCGCTAAGTTTTTAACTATACCTAATAATTAATAACATCGTCGACTTTGCTCTTTTAATAGACTGAACTGTTATGATGTAATGAACACAAACATTCGCACATCGCTTGAATGAATCCCTGTCTGAACGTCTGCCAGATCGCGTATCAAATGGTCAGATTTAGTGCCCACTGTGTAGGTCATGATCATTCTCAAGACCACATCACTAACACCTGGCTCTACTTGTAACCCAAGCTCCGATTTAACACCACTTTACAGGTAAAAAAATCCACGTACAATAAATTTACTGCACTACACTGGTCTAATAAGCATTCTACTTACTTCACCACGTCTGTTGTCACACAACAACAAGAAAAAACGTAATTCTCGTCGAGAACCGCACCACAACCTTGGTATTAATAACGTTATCGCATTACTTAGTCTAAGCACGCGCCCACCACCGTAGAGCCGTGAAAACGATTCGTTTTCCTCCCGAACTCACCGCGTGATAACAGATAACTTGCATACGATCTAAACAATCGATCAAAACATCAACGTAAACTGTACTTCGAACGTATACGCGGACGCAAACAAACGCGGCCTTGAACGCTAAGCAGATCGCCTGAAATACTCGGCGCGTGGAAATAGCCGCGGTGAAAATACGGGCACGTGACGCTTACGTACCTCGCGAACTGTCGTATGGAGAAAATCGATGGTGCTTGCCACTCGGCGACCGGCGGCGGACTGAGCCACTGTGTCAGCGGAACGCGCCCCACCCGAGCCTCCGCCCGCCTGACTCGCTATCACAGTTTAATATGTAAAAAAAAATACTTTCACCGTTTTCGCACTTTACAAAAATTCGGATGCAACACTTAAAATATTTTAATCAGGCGGCGTCAGTGAGCTTGTGTTTGTTCGCGATCATCCGCGGCGTCGGGTCGCGGCCGGCGCGTGCTTACAGCTCGGAGTGGGGCGGTGGACTGAGCGAGGCAGCCAGCGAGCCAGGGTTGCCAACCGTAACAAAAATTTCCTCGTACATATGCAGCTAAAAATCTCGTATTTTGACATTCAAACCTCGTACATTTATTATGCATCGAAAACGTGGTAAAACCAAAATTAAGGCATATTGAACTACTGGATTTAGGACTTTTTACTCAATGAAATAAACGATTGCAAGTTTCCTACTAAATAAAACATCACTTTGTGTTGTATTTCAAAAAATCTTTATTATTACTCAAGTAAAATCACAAAAAAACTACACAACTACAAACTAAAACAATGTTTATTATTACGAAAATTTTCAAGGTAACTTAGTTTACATCTCCTCTCCGAATATTATGTCAGGAACATCCTCACTGTCATCGTTTTTGCCGTATATTTTATCTGTTGTCAAGCGGCTATACATTTCTTTTGTGGGTTCAAAATTGACGCAGTTTCCAGTACGAGTTGAACGTTTTGCGATCTCTGCAGCAAGAAGTGTGCCGTTTAATGTTTCCACAGTTAGCCGGTTTCTTATCTCTGTCTTTATTAAATTGACTTTACTAAAAACCCGCTCGCAGTCAGCATTCGCATGGGGTAGGGACAGTGTAGATAGAGCAAAATGAGCCAACTCGGAAAAGTCTTCAGTCTTCAGTAATTGATCCCAAAACTTATCTGGCTCACTAATTTCAATCAACCCTTTAGGATGACGAGCTTGTGCATTTGGCAACTCCTCCATTGATTGTCGATTATTTGTTTCTTTGCGTGATCAGCTGGTGCGATTATACGGGGAACCACTTCCATAAGAGGAGAGAAAGTAGAAATTTGCACCATGTGTGACAGAGACGACTAATGCGAAGAACGAAATGTTTTATTAGTCGGGGATTTCCCGGTTGACGGGATAGCTACCATAGACAAACATCGCGTAAATGCGGCAATGAAATTTTTGGTGTAAGAAGTTCCTACAAGTTCTGATAGATGGGCACTAGTTTTTACTATTATAATAATAACTACTACTACTAGTTTTTATTATTGGTAATGCAAAATTTTCGTATGGCCATATTATCAAAATCTCGTACATAATTGTACGAGGTAGTTATTGTCCTCGTACCTCGTACGGAAGACGACAAATCTCGTATTTGTACGAGGAACCTCGTACGGTTGGCAACCCTGCAGCGAGCCGTCGAGGTGCCTCCCTGCCCCCGCCGTGACGTCGGCTACAGCCCGCGATGGTGGAAATTAGCAGCTTCCCGAGCGAGGGTCGTCGGATGTAGGTCACGGGGACTGGGCCTGCACTTGCCCACTCTGCCGCGCTGATACACTTGACAAGTTTAAGGACATAACTAGTCGTGATTAGGCGTCCCATACGTACTTACAATACTTTATTATGTGTTACTTTTAATACTATTGCTACGTTTACTACGGTTTCTCGTAGCACGGTTGTCGTAGGCGCGTTCGGGCGCGGTTTTGTGCCGATACGAGGTTCATAAAGAAAACATAACTGTTGTATTCTTCCTTAGATAGGGAAGGGACACAGTTCCTTATTGAGAGATGAAAATTGGAAAAGTTTCGGGGCGGATTTTACTCCTATTAGCTTTTGTTGTTATAGTAACATTTATCGAATAACAGCGTTAAGTTGGGAATATTTTATTCTCTTTCTATCAAAGATGCAGTTCTAAGAACCCGTGAATTAAGAGTGATCGATTTCAGTTTCTCAAATGTTCCTCTGTAAGTACCTACTTAGTATATTTTGTAACTACTTACTTAGATAGGTACATAATTGATTTACACAAGGAGCACGAACTTCCTTAAAGTGGCGCCGAAGCGTTAATCAAATTGTGTGGGTGTCTGCCGATCTGCGTCCATCGTGATTGTTCGTTAACTGAATAACAACTAATGGCCAAGGGAGTCACGAACACGAGATTGCTCCGCTATAGAATAGGGACATTTACATATTCTTACTGTTTCATACCGAGTGAGGTTCGTTTGTGAAAACGTTTTGATTTATGAGCCTGTTTTCGCTTAATAATAAATTTGTATTCCCGTTTCTGTAGGTATGTTGATGTGCCGTTGTGCAATGTTACGAAATTTCGTGTGGAAGATAGATTTTACAAACAAATCGAGCGAAGGTTGAACTTAAAAACAGTTCATTGTATCGGACTGTGTTATATACAAAATTACTAGTACTATTCACATTAGTTACCGCCAATTCAGAAATAAATACGGTTTAATCAGCAGTTTGTGGAGTCTGCTTTTTAGACAGTTGTATAAAGATGATATAATTAATGATGAACTGAACTCCTTCAATTATTTAATGTCCTTGGCAGTTCTGGACCGAGAGTGGTGGAATGAGAGTAGGGGAGGCCATCGCTCAGCAGTGGGACATTTAAGGCTAATAACATACAAGTAGGTACAATAATATGTAATATTGCCTACTTAGCCACAGCCGAGGGGCTTGTAACTGCACGGGTCGATCCATCATGTTAAGCTACCCTTGCCGCGGTTGGTCCGTGGATGGGTGACCATCTTTATATACCAAAACTCCTCCGTGCCTCGGAAAGCACGTTAAGCCGTTGGTCCCGGCTGTCATTTGTCAAAATCAATCAAAAGTCATTTATTCAAATTAGGCTGAGAATCAGCACTTTTCGAACGTCAAAATACATAAGACAGTCCCCCCAAAAACGCCCGCCCACCCGTCACCACTTCCTAGTGCTTTAGCTGGGAAGAAGAAGTGGCGGAACAAACTCCCCAGCAGCACAGCTGTCTGTTTAGTGTCGATCTTTGACAGTCGTTAAGGGTCTTCAGAAGCCCGAAAGTCTGACGACCAGTCTTACCAAGGTGTATCGTGTTACCTAGTAACTGGGTTGTGGAGGTCAGATAGGCAGTTGCTCCAAGTAAAACACTGCTATTCAGCTGCATCCGGTAACACTAAAAGCCGACTCCGATATACTTGAGAAAAGGCTTGGCAGATGATGAATGTATAAGTAGGTAGTTAAGTACTCGAAGTGCATTAATGTGGTCTCTAAAGATTTACTATCTCTAAATACAAGCATAGTTTTCACAACTGTAACCATTTTCAGTACATGAAATAATCATACTAAACTTTCTCCGTAAGTAAACCTTAAAATATCACAGAATGTGAATTTAAATTTAAATTATTTAAAATCCAAAGTTTTTCAGTAAAATCTAGCACAACCTAACGCTAACTAGGAAAAGTTAGGTCAATTACTAACATCACCGGACCTAGAAAAGTTTAATGATATTAACGTTGGCTCTACGTTACTTTTTAACAGTATTTTTAACCGACTTCAAAAATAAGGAGGTTATCAACTCGACATGTTTATATATATACCTATATTTTATGTATGTTCGGGCATAACTCCGTCAAATATAGACAGATTCGTAAAAAAATTTTTTTTTTGTTCGAAAGGGGTTTAAATTCCGAAATGGTCCCATTTACATTTCAAATGGATCTTATGATGCGTTTAAAAAAAATTACAGCATATCAACCGCGATTACTGCTATCGCTTATATATCCATTGTTTTGACCCCAAGAACGATGAAATTTCGAATTGCTGTGGGGTAGGTACTATAACTAAAAACCGAAATTAAAGTTATTTTTTACTTTGTAGTGTTTTTAAGTCGTTTTTTTCTAATATTCATTTTACATTGAATGTGGGAAAAACGTCAAAACTTATCTCTCAAGCTAGAAAGCAAATTCCACATTGGTTTTCTTTCTCTTGTTATAATATGTCATCAACATTATCAATACCCATAGCTAGGTATCCTAATAATATTATAATTGTGGAAGTTTGTTACTCAATCACGCAAAAACGGCTTAACGGATTTGGATGAAATTTAGCACACAGATAGTTTTAACACATCTGTATGTTGAGTCCGTCTATTTGTCCGACTTGTTCTTCTAAACTACACAACGGATTTTTATGTGATTTTTACCATCAATTAGGGAATTTGTTCCTGAAGATTTATTTGTGTCAAACATTAATATTAAATAAATATATTATGACGATATTTCCATGTCTATTCAATTTGTCTATTCGTTAAAAATATGCGCAACAGAGTCGGGTCGCTAGTGTATACTAATATTACAAAGAGGAAAGATTTGATTGTGTGATTTGATGTTTGTTTGTTTGCATTGAATAGGCTCCGAAACTACTGAACCGATTTGAAAAATTCTTTCACTGTTGGGAAGCTATACTATCCCCGGGTGACATAGGCTATAATTTATCCCCGTATTCCCACGGGAACGGGAACTACGCGGGTGCAACCGCGGAGCGCTGCTAGTTAGAAATAAACAACGCCCTTAATGACCTGATTGATTATCAACCTGTTTGGTAGATGCATTCATGGGCGGTGTACCTATACCACCTATGTGGTTAAATAAGAATTAGTAGATACGCTTACGGTAGCGTAAGAGAATGCTCCTGTTATTCTTGTTTGCTATCATTGTGGGCATTTCCAGACAGACACTGTTCCTATCGTTTTTTTTTTACATCAATTGAACAGCAGAAAATATTATATACATCTAGTTTTTATTGTATATTTGCTGAATCATTGCGAAATTTCCACTATAATATTGTGCCTAAACAATGATAATTCATTTTACCTTGCAGACAACAGTTTTATATAAATTGTGTTAAATAATTCAGTTGACATAAATTGTTACTATAATTAGGTACATCTGTGTCGTAATCTATGACATGTTAAAAGTTATGTAGAATTATGCCATATTTATGTGAATCTTATTGTTCTTGTCTTTGTTTAAAATTCAACCTCTTGGCCCGGTTTGGAGAATAGAAAAGATAAATAATGCCTTGATAGAAGGTACGTCTGTGTTTTCAAGACATTGTATGTACAGTCACCAAAAGAGATAAGTAACCAGGGTCATCCGATATAGAAGAAGTTTAGTAAGAAACCAGTGGATGTTTTCGATTAGAATTTAATCAATAGATAACAATCCTACTGTCCTACTTAATGTTATAAATGTGAAAGTTTGGATGTTTGGATGTTTGATACTCAAAACGCTAGAACGGCTGAACGGATTTGGATGAAATTTGGCTGAGTAATATCAAGGAATAAATCAAAATTTTACTGTTTTACAAAAGTACTACACTAACTTTAAAGGCCTTTAGACGCAAAAACGATCGATACACGGACAACCAACCACAATACAAGTCTAATTAATCGAGTTTTCAGGTCAATTTTGTTATATCATTTGTAATAAAATTAAACAATTAAATAACAAGTAACACCATAGTGGAAGGATTTGGGCGAGCCCTTTGCTCAGTAGTGAGACAGTGTAGACCTCAAAAAAAAAACTCCATAAAATCTTCGATGTAACATAGCACTATTCTTCTTTATTCTCATACAATTTCTGATCACAGCACCATATTACAAAAATTAAGGGATATAATACCACACACACACTTCGACCGGTTCTGCGCTTCACGCATCCAGTGGATTTCTGTGGCCTTCACAAGATCATCGGTCCACCTAGTGGGAGGCCTTCAAACTCTACGTCTTCTGGTACGCGGTCACCACTCCAGAATCTTTCGGCCCTATCGGCCAAGTTTGGCAATTCTTCGGGCTATATCGGTTGCCTTAGTTCTCCGGCGGATCTCTTCATTCCTGATCCGATCACGTAGGATAACTCCAAGCCTAGCCATCTCTATTGCCCTTTGGGTGCCTTTTAGTCTTCTCATAAGGCGCAGCGTATATGTGGTCTACGGTGCTAAAGCCTTTACGGAATCCGCCTTGTTCGGCTGGAAGTGGTCAAACCTGCGGTCGAGACGATTCGTGATGACTCTTGAAAACAGCTTGTAGACATATGTATGTCATACATATGTATGTAAAAATTATAGGCCCATCTCACTTCTGAGCCATGTGGCTCAGAAGTGAGATGGGCCTATAATTTTTAAGAAGGGTGTTGTCACCTTTCTTAAAGAAAACTACCACCACACCTCTATTCCATGCCTGTGGCATTTCGCCCTCGAGTATGACGGAATCAAACAGCTTGTAGAGGGCCTGAAGAACTGGTTTTCCGCCGACCCTCAGGAGTTCGGCCGTAATTCCGTCACTACCCAACGCCTTGTTATTTATAAGCTGAGTTGCTTTCAGAGCCATCCTAATCTCAAACAAGCTGACGTCCGGGATGTCTTCGGTATAGTGTCGGGTCAATGTAGCTCTTGGGTCGTTTGTCAGATTCGTAACGGGCTTACTTGTTGACGTGTATAACTGTCCATAGAACCCGTCGATCTCTCTCAACACCTCAAGTCAAGTCATCATCATATCCTGTCTCGTCTATGTTTCCTGCAGGCTCCTCCCATTATTCTTCAAGATAATTTCGTTTCTTTTTGTATATATACATTGGATACCATGATCTTCTGCCTAGCCTTTTCCCAACTACGTTGGGGTCAGCTTCCAGTCTAACCGGATGCAGCTGAATACCAGTATTTTACATGGAGCAACTGCCTATCTGACCTTCAAAACCCAATAACTGGGTAATACATTGCATACCATATGCTAAATATAGTTAGTTGATGGTACGAAGGCACTTGTCAACCACATACAGCACACATCACGCTTGCTCTATCAGTCACCACTATGCATAAACTTTAAAATTGTATTTTGTGCATATCAAGGTTCGCTGCCAGGGGTGCGGGTTGTTCGAAAGAGATACCGTCGCCCCTGGCACACAGGCAACTGAGGGAATACGGGTGGGTTTTAGTCAGTAAAAGTCTGACACGCCGACAAAAAAAAAAAAAAAAGGTTCGCAGTTCGGTGTTATGGAAATTGGCGAATATTCGAATATCGCAACTTTTACATTCGAATACTCGAAATAATTTATTATTCGAATATTCGAAATAACTAATGATTCGTATAATTAGAATATTCGAATGCAAGCCCTAATGCAGTATATGACCCAAGTTTTTAATCCTGCGTTGTAATGGGTTTTTCATACCTAAGAAAATCTCAGTAGAGTTTCTCAGGCGTCGTAATGAAACAGGCACCGGCCAAAGGAAAAAACATTTTCTTTGTCTAAATCAACAAAGCAGTTTGCTTACAACGCGTTTTAATGCTTATTCAGTTCCTCATTTCAAACGGAAACCGGACGTGTCGATGGAACCAGGAAAATGAAATATCAGGTAAGTTTTATAAGAAAAACATGAGTACAGACGATCATTTGAGCTCATATTTAATAAGTAAATATTTTCTCAAGTACTTTTCAAGGATACTCAGTTGTTGTTATTCAAATAAACAAAATTCTGATGTTTCCGTAAACTGAAAATATGAATTTGAGTATATGCTAATGATAAGTTCAAATAAATACCTAGCTAGATAATGTTTTGTCAATTCGTTAGTGGTATAAAATTGTCTGACATTTGAGTCCACTATTTTTATAAGATAAGTAAGTACGTTTTATTCGATGATTTTGGTTTCATCTGCATGATCAGCATGTATCAATGTTTTAGGAAAAATAAGGGCGGAGGCCTGTATCTCAGCAGTGTTTCTGTAAGAGAGAGTGCGCCGTAATCCACCACGCGGGCTCAATACTGGGGGCCTACTCCCGAAGCACGAAGTCCGTGGTTTTGGTCGAAGTAGCGGGCGTTTTCAACTCCGTATCACTTACGGACAGAAGATTACTTTGGAGCCCGAACTTAGAATGTATTACAACACGATTTGAAAACTGTCCCTACTCCCGTTATGTTTTTGCCCGTCAAAAACAGTTAGTTTTATTGGAAGTAGCATTCACTAAGAAGTTTCTAACTACTTTCGGACGGGCCTGTATCTTCGTTGACGGAGTTAGAAAGTAGGCCCCTAGGTTCGTAGATGTCACGTGTTCGAATGTTTGGTTCTAGGACATGCTGGTCTCCTCACGATGTTTTCCATCACCTTTTTGAGAGAAGTAGTGATGAAATAATGTACACGTAAAGTGGTTGTCTGGGTCCGAACGTACAACTCGTAAGTCGGGGCTGTTTCCAGAGGGTGGCCCACTGCTATCTGAATTAGAAGACGCCACCCGTTGTATGTTTTAGTTTTTACATGTTTTATTTTTGTTATGTATTTTCTGGTGTAATAAATCATAAATTAATAATAGTTTGAAAATATTCATAACCAGCTTTTGCTGCAGCTTCGCTCGCGTGGAGGTCGAATATTATCCCACGGGAACGTATAACCGGGATTAAAAGTATTCTATGTGTTAATCCAGGTTATTATCTATCGATGTGCCCAATTTCATGTAAATCCATTCAGCCATTGTCGCGTGATTGGGTAACATACAAACTTTCACATTTATAATATTAGTAGAAAGTAGGATAGGATCTAACTAACCACAACACTAGAAAAATAAATTAAAACATTTTCAACAAACAAAACAAAACCCAGTGAACTACACCCAATCCTCTTACTTATACTCTTAAAACTCTTTGCTAATGAATTTTCTGGAAAGCATCAGCTTTTCAGACATTTTTCATTTAGAAAATTTGTCACACAGTGCAAAAGTTTCAGTGCATTAGTGTTCATATGAACTTGCATTATGGTCATGTGAAGTCTTCTCTTGAAGTTTAATTTAAAAGTTTTTGATACGTACCTATCCACACACGAGTTCATTGACCGGTAAACTGTCATTTTTGTTGCAGTCACATAGACGGCTGTAGGTTTTTTTTTTGTTGGTTCCTTTGCCTTTTTACATACCAAAGACTAAAATGTTCCACAGATGTCGGCTTACAGAATAGATATGTGTTGCACTAAGTATTTTTGTGTTGCATAATATAAGATAGGGCACTACGGCCCTCGATAAAATAGTAGATCTATTCTGTAGATTCTTCCTCATTCATCATCATTTTAGCCGAAAGACGTCCACTGCTGGACATAAGCCGCCCCCAAAAGGGGGGATTTGCCATAATCGCCACGCTTGGCAGGCGGGTTGGCGATCGCAGTATGGTGGTCTAATGCATAGAGAACGCTGCTGCCCATTCTCTAGTAAGTCCCTTAGTCACCTTCTACGACACCCACGGAAAGAAATGTGATGGTGCTATTCTTTTAAGTCCGGCACCACACGGAACCCTAGCCCCATGGAAAAGTTTTATGTTATATTTTTTATTATAAACTTGATTTCGATAAATGAATAAATAATAATACAAAAACCCTGAGTTTATGTATGTACTAGCTTCCGCCACCGGCTTCGCCAGCGTGGAAGTCAGCTGTGAAACTTAGCTCACTTAAGGGGAATCTAGGGCTCGAACTCATTGGTGGGCCCGGCTAAAAAGCATGCTATCTCACCAGGCATCATGTCCGACAGAGGTAGTATCAGTGGTGAGCAGTTAGTAGCTAGTCAACACGCACAACGTTATTGAGTGAGATGCAGGATCGGTTATAGTAAATGTGGCGCGTAATTTGTTTAGAAAAGTCATTCGAAATATCGGGTTTTATGAAAAAATCACTGCATAAGTCATTGACCAATAAAGTTTACGCAACTTTTGATATTTGGACTAAGTCGGTACCGACTTGTTTTTGGATATTTTATACTTCTTTTATTACTTAAACACGTCCAAAGTTAGGTTTAATTAGCAAGAAAAACTAATCTTTGTTGTGGCTCATAATTTTTTAATAGTTTATTTTTATTTTAGTATTCTGTTTCCACACAGACAATGTTAATAATGAGACCAAGCCATACTATGTCAAATTTTTGATGTACATTGTCGAACAGTGGAGTAATACACTCCCGAAGTTTGTATGAAAAAAATGTCGACAAGATTCACCTTAAATAAAGAATCATGAGCAATTTCTCACAGTAACATTAAGATATTGTTTTTTTTTATAAGTCATGCCAGCTATAGCTGAATTGCAAAAACACGAAAAATAACATAAAGCTAAACCCTTCACGTTCATCAATAACACTTTATCTCTCAATATCTTACCCAACTCTCACGATAAAGATAATTTTTACTTCACAAAATAGATAACTGATAAAACAGCTGTATTTGTCTCCAAAGATACAGAGATTTTTGTAAAGTCTATCCATACTTTCATACCATCCTAACTCATATTATAAATGCGAAAGTGAGTTCGGTTGTTTGTTTGTAAAGGTGGATACTGACCGGCGATACGAGGCGTAATGTAACATTCGCTGCGAGCATAATATCTTTGTGCCATGTGCTAAAATCCGTGTTGCTCTCTCGCTTGTTTCCCCGTACTGACTGCACGAATGCTCGTATTGTAACATGTTACATTACGCCCCGTAACGCCGGTCAGTACTTACATTTACGTTTTCCCGCTAAACCGGCTGAAAAGATTTGCATGAAATTTGGATCACAGATAGACCATTCATGACCTAGGTAAGGATCTAGTTTACTTTTCTATCCTGAATCGCAGACGAAGATGCAGGCAACAGCTAAAGATTTTTGTAAAGTTAGTTTAAACATACTTCCATAGCATAATCAGCCTGTAATGTCGTACACGGGCCTCCTCTCTATGACAGGGAGCGGGCCGTAATCCACCACGCGGGCCCAGTGCGGGTTGGTAGATGTCACATGTCTTCGAATTTTTGGTTTCGTTATTTTCCGTCACAGTTTAGAGAGCAGTGGTGATGAAATAATTTAAACAAAGTAAAACGCCTGACTGGGTTCGAACCTACGACCTACAACTTATAAGTCGCGGCCATTACTCTTTTTTTTTTTTAAAAAAAAAAAAACGTTGCCCCACACTAGGAATTTCTCCTGTATCGTGGGTGCGTTTACATACATTTAAACTCACATACACAAACAGCCAGACCCAGAACAACTACTTGCAGATCATACAAATATTTGTTCCGTGCGGGAATCGAACTCGCGACACGCAGCGCAGCAATCGCTCGCTTAACCACTGCGCCAACCGTGCCGTCAAACTACATACTACTACATACTTATCTATACCTATATACAACGAGTAACATAATTAACGCAAGACCTCATACACTCCAATTAAAGTATTGAGTTAAAAGCATAAAGGTGGATACTGTCCGGCGATACGGAGCGTAATGTAACATTCGCTGCGAGCATATCGTTACCCCGTGTGCTAAAATCCGTGTTGCTCTCTCGCTTGTTTCCTCGTACTGACTGCACGAATGCTCGCTTTGTAACACGTTACAGTACGCCCTGTAACGCCGGTCAGTACTTACCTTAATACGATGACCAAAACTATTTTTTTTAAAGCTAACTGATATTATTAAGAAAAACTTGTCGACCCAAGCATTATTTTATGCATTTAAAATTGAGTCTTATTTCTTCTGAAATAAAATTGAATTTCTTTGGAAAATAAATAATTTAAAAAAAATATACTTAAATTAAAAGTTACTGAAATTGATTCAGTAGTCAATTAGGAACAAACTACTTTCAGGTCTTGCGTCTATTCTGTTACACCTTGTGTATAATACCTTTAAACGAGCAATTTTTGTAAATATGTATATTTAATAAAATATATAATCTGAATCTCGGAAACGGCTTCATGAAACAACGATTTTCAAGAAATTTAGAATGTAGCGGGTTTCGGGGGCGATAAATGGATCTAGCTAGGTTAAATTTTTAGAAAAAAATAAAGAAATACCGAGCAAACGTTGGTCATCCAGTATTAATATAAGGAATGCGCAGTTAACTATCCGTTACCTGTTCACGTCATAACAGCATAAGGGATTTCGCTGAAATTTGGGACATAGGTAAACCATGGTCTGGGTTAAAACACAAAATACCTTTTATCCTGGTAGTACGTTCCCTTGGGATAATTTCCGACCTTCCTAGCTGGCGAAATCTGAAGCAAACGCTAGTATGGAAAGATGGGCGTAATTTTAAGTTCCAATATTTTTTCCAAGAGACACGAAAGTATTTTGAGAACAAAGGAGTTTGATGCCGAAGGTCAGACCTCTTTTGTTTTGGAAGTGTGAGGCACAAAAAAGAAACGTTCAATTTTGCTGAAATAAAGGGTCCGATCCATTGATTTACAAAAAAAAACCCAAGATATTGGACATTGCTTTGTAAAAACCACTTTATGTCATGCGTGTAAGGTGAAATTTGCAAAAAAAATATGTTTTATCATAACTATAACCACTGACGTATAATTAGGGAGAGTTTTTATTTACTTTTGCGTTTCAATGGTCCGATCACAATGACATGTGCCACAACCACATCACACCGCAGCAACAAAATGTGAACAAGCAGTGGTTACGTGTGTATAGTGTCGCTGCAACTGAAGGGCTCGTGGCTAAGTATAACAGTCGCAGGTATATTGCCGCGGTTGGTCTGTAGCTTAAGCCATTGGTCCCAGCTGTCATTCGTCGATCTTTGACAGTCGTCAGAAGCCCGAAAATCTGACAACCAGTCTTTCCAAGAGTTATCGTACCACCCAATAGCTGAGCTGTGGAGGTCAGATAGACAGTCGCTCCATGTAAAATACTGGTATTCAGCTGCATCGGGTTAGATTTTGGAAGTCGACCCTAAGATAGTTGGGAAATGAATCAACAGATGATGATGGCGATCAGTGTCGCTGCAACTTCGTACAGTTGTGCTGTCGCTAGTAGTTGCGATGTGGTCATGATGTGGCTAGTGTTTGCAAACAGACAGACCGTTGCGTTGTGGCTGCGAAGTGGCCTTGAAGTGATCGGTATCGCTCACAGTTGATTTGACGGTCAACTGTGGTCCGTGTTTATAAAATAGGTACTAATTTTCATACAAATTAGCGCCTCTCGTTGTAGAGTGGTTGTCGTCGTGGTCTTTTTATGATAAAAAAAGTATACTTTTGTTATTTGTTTAGCCCAAAATTCAGCTACGCGAATAGTGTTTAAATCAAATCAAATCAAATCAAAAGTCATTTATTCAAATTAGGCTGTGAGTCAGCTCTTTTTGAACGTCAAAATTAGATTACATAAGACAGTCCCCCCAAAAACGCCCGCCCTTCACCACTTCCTAGTGTTTTAGCTGGGAAGAAGAAGTAGCGCAACAAACTCCCCAGCAGCACAGCTGTCTGTTGTTCGCTGACGCAGCCCGGTCCTCACGTGTGCAGGTGACAGGGCATGTGGAGCAAGATGGCAGGTTAGCCATTATCTGTAGTGTGACGCCACATACACACTCTTCCATCCGGGCACAAGTTACTGTCGCCTACTTGGAAAACCTTACAAAGACTTCGTACCCAAGTAGGTCGTACCAAGGATAACATCCACAAGTGGGGGTTCATGGATAGCTCAGACCTCAAGTGGCTGTTGTGTAGTCGTAGTAATATGTACGTAATGGTTACAGAATCTGAAGTTTTTGAAGAAATGCTACGAGATTGTATAGGTATATGTTTGACGAAGAACTATTTGTCCTTTGTTTTCATCATACCAACTTGTAAACAAATAACATTAGCCTTTAATGACTGAGCTACCGTTCTTCTCTATAGAAAACAAAATTTTGGGATAGACAATTCAATTCAATTCTTTTATCTTGTTGACTTTCAATAGTGTTTACCAATAGTCTAATTGAAATAAATGATTTCACTTTGACAGTTTACCTACCAAATGGAAAATTGCTGTAATCACCACGCTTATCAGCAGTTAATGGTTATAAGCAGACAGAAAGATGCTGCTACCCATCCTTTTTATGTAACCTTAACCGGCCCGGTCAATGGTTTTATTTGCTTGGAACTTTTTATTAAAGAATCTATATAAAATAATGGTACCTAACCAAGCATTTTTGTCCATTTGTCTGAATGTAAGTATGCTCCAGATGGGTGCAATTTGGATGAAATTTAGCACACAGATAGTTCCTAAGCCAGAATTAACACATAGGGTATGTTTAATCCCGGTATTAAGTTCCCGTGGGAAGCATTTAAGGTGAACCTAGTCCACATTTTTTGCACACAAACTTCGGGAGTGTTTTACTGCACTGTCTGACATGGCACATACAAAGTAAAATATTATATCGTTTTGTCTTATTATTATTAATGTTTGTACGGAAACAGAATACTAAAATTAAAACCCATTAAAAAGTTAGGACTCAACAAAGATTAGTTTTTCTTGCTAATTTTACTTAACTTTGGGCGTGTTTAAGTAATAAAAGAAGTGTAAAATCTCCAAAACCAAGTCGGTACCGACAAAGTTCAATTATCTAAAACTTAAATAAACTTTATTGGTTATTGATTTATGCATTGGCTTTTTCATAAAACCCGATCTTCCAAAGGACTTTTCTTAATTTTTTCGCGATTTTTTTACTATAAATGATCCTACACCTCACTCAATAACGTTGTGCGTGTAGACTAGCATCTAACTGCTCATCACTGATACTATCTCTGTCGGACACGAAGCCTGGTGAGACAGCGTGATTTTTAGCTAGGCCCACCAGTGAGTTCGAGCCCGCGACTAGGTTCCCCTTAAACATCTACGAGAGTGAAGCTATGAGCAAAAGTTAGTAATAATATTCTACGTATTCTAGGTCGGTTGCTTTCAAGAATTTTCAGCGAGAAAGCATAAAAACCTCTACATCTTCATAAAACCCACAATAGATGCCAGCATTTCGAAACACGACCATTCCGATATTCGATACATTATTTCAGTCCGTTCCGAAATCGATTCTCAATACATTTCGTCTGAGGACCGTCTCGAGAATTCTGGGCCAAGAAGATCCTTGAAATGCTCTTACCATTATGCCGTTTTCACTGTCACACAGCTATGAACGTCTAAACAATATCCAATAACCATTGTCTATGCTTAGTTTAACATATACTTAGTATGTTTTTTCTACGTATCTGGAGCATAGAGAATTGTGGCCTGTTGACGTTATTTAGCCTCTTGTTTAAAGGGCTTAGAAAGGCATTATTATTCATGCGTTTCTGAGTATTGCATTAGTAGGTTTTGCTAAGTAAATTGACTCTCTACTTAAAAGTTACGCTGCAAGTTCGAAGTTACCTGAGAGAGGTATCTATGTGCGAGAATAGTACATCTAATATTGTTGCTACCACTTACACAAACCACTTAAAACTTCATCAGTAATTCCTATAAGTTCGAAGGAGTTAGACAAAACTACACGTAATAATGTTGCAATCCTACTATATTAATTACTATATTAATATAACTTTTTTTTTTTTTAACATAAACACATATAAATTACATTTTTGAATATTATAACACAAAACGTATAAAAAAAAAAAAATAGTAGCCCACCGGTATCTGGAACAGGGTCCAAGCTACCAGCGGTCAGGGCTCCAGAGAGAGGAACCTCCTAACAATGCGAGCCGTGTCCAGGAGTACCGCTATTTTTAATTTTATTATTATTAAATTGTTTATTCTGTAAATAGGAAAGGGGAATGCCTACTTTCCATAGTGTCCTAGGCCCAAGATGGACATCTAATATTACTATCAAAATGTAATGATTTGAAATCTTAATAGTATTGGATATCTAAAAAATAAATTCAAATTGACGCCACTTTGCTTTAGAAAAAAAAATTTTTTGAGGTTACTTTTCTATATGAAAAAGTGTGTGGCTATGAGATATTCCCAGAACTTTACTCTTTTTAATGCTTGATTTATTGATTATAATAGGAGGGGTGTTCCTAATATATTTTTTCAATCGTAGTTACTAGGGTATAAAAAAACACATTTGTTATTTTAAATATCTGTATTAGATTCATTGTCATATACAATTAGCAAATCATCTAAAAACGGCGCAGGAGGCAATATAAATCATTCATATCTTCTAATGAGACTTTCTCTATCTGTATCTAAGTGATTTCTTATCCGTCTAACAATGAATGCAGCTGTTTTGACGTACAGATCCTTCCGGCTCTTGTTGTGGAGCAAGGCTAGCAGTTACTACTAACCAGCAGTTGTGGCAAACAAGATTATCTCTTGACACCTAAAACAATATTATTATCGGTAAATAATTGGAAGATGATATAGGCATAACAAAATCATTTTATGGTTTGTATATTTACCTGCTGTGGTGCAACCCACTGCTGTATCACGCTCATTTCTTCGGGTTCTAAGGAGTGATTTTGAATCTCGGTCAGGTTAAAACCACAATTCACACAATGTTGTTCAGTCATTGTATAAAACGTTATTGATCGGTATCCAAAATCGAATGCAGCCGTGATCCTTGATTCCAGAGTCAAAGTTGTCGTTGAAGGTGAGACCAAAATCCGTAAAACGAAGCCAAAGTCGTTCGTGAAAATCCGAATCAAGTCCTTATAACAAAGCCAGGTCGCAGTAAAGAAATCGAAGAAAAATCAAGACACATTCACATTGATTGACCGTTAACAACAAGCGAAGTGTCAGATCAGATTTAATTCAGGGTTGTCATTATCACTATTACGAAAAAAAAACATTAAATCTATTTAACTATCGATTACTTTTTAAATAATCGACAATTGTTTTATTATTCTTTCTTTTTACATGTACACATTAGTTTTTATTTTCATATAATTATGTTTTCTTTTAGTTGTTTTTTTATTACAATACCAGTAAAGTCCCGTGGATATGCCGTAAATCGCGGCGCAGCGGACAGAGCTCCGGCGGGATCTCATGATCTCTCTCAAGATCGCCCTAAGGACACGGTGGAGGTCTGCCCGGCTTGGGCGGAGCACCGCCGTGTCCTCGTAGAGGCGATCGGCGGCGGCGATCTCTCGCGTCCAGCCCTGGTGCAGGCCATGGTACGGAGCGAGAGTGAATGGTTAGCCGTCACCAGGGTTGCCAACCGTACGAGGTTCCTCGTACAAATACGAGATTTGTCGTCTTCCGTACGAGGTACGAGGACACTATCTACCTCGTACAATTATGTACGAGATTTTGATAATATGGCCATACGAAAATTTTGCATTACCATTATATTAAAATAGTAAAAACTAGTGCCCATCTATCAGAACTTGTAGGAACTTCTTACACCAAAAATTTCATTGCCGCATTTACGCGATGTTTGTCTATGGTGCAAATTTCTACTTTCTCTCCTCTTATGGAAGTGGTTCCCCGTATAATCACACCAGCTGATCACGCAAAGAAACAAATAATCGACAATCAATGGAGGAGTTTGCCAAATGCACAAGCTCGTCATCCTAAAGGGTTGATTGAAATTAGTGAGCCAGATAAGTTTTGGGATCAATTACTGAAAACTGAAGACTTTTCCGAGCTGGCTCATTTTGCTCTATCTACACTGTCCCTACCCCATGCGAATGCTGACTGCAAGCGGGTTTTTAGTAAAGTCAATTTAATAAAGACAGAGATAAGAAACCGGTTAACTGTGGAAACATTGAACGGCACACTTCTTGCTGCAGAGATCGCAAAAGGTTCAACTCGTACTGGAAACTGCGTCAATTTTGAACCCACAAAAGAAATTTATAGCCGCATGACAACAGATAAAATATACGGCAGAAAAAACGATGACAGTGAGGATGTTCCTGACATAATATTCGGAGAGGAGGTGTAAACTAAGTTACCTTGCAAATTTTCGTAATAATATTAAAAAATTGTTTTAGTTTGTAGTTGTGTAGTTTTTTTGTGATTTTACTTGAGTAATAATAAAGATTTTTTGAAATACAACACAAAGTGATGTTTTATTTAGCAGGAAACTTGCAATCGTTTAATATATTGAGTAAAAAGTCCTAAATCCAGTAGTTCAATATGCCTTAATTTTGGTTTTAGCACGTTTTCGATGCATAATAAATGTACGAGGTTTGAATGTCAAAATACGAGATTTTTAGCTACATATGTACGAGGAAATTTTTGTTACGGTTGGCAACCCTGGCCGTCACCTCCTTCTGCGAAGCAGTAATGCTCGCGAAGAGGGAGGCGGCGCACGTGAGGGAGAGGCAGTATATGCGCCCTCACGGCCGTAGTCGCCGTGGGAGGCGCCCTGGACGTCGGGAATCCCAGGCTGATTCCCGGCCACCGTAGGCGCGGGCTTGCGGACGGCGAGTAATGGGTAGCTCGCTGTCCGGTAAGGACCAAGCCCGGGTCGACGGCGCATTGTGTTCCACGCGCGCTTCAAAGAGATGTCAGCACCAACTGGTGGGGCCCGCAAGGGCAGATGCCCGCCAGGGGTGCGGGTTGTTCGAAAGAGATACCGCGGGCCCTGGCACACAGGCAACTGAGGCAACACGGGTGGGTTTTAGTTAGTAAAAGTCTGACACGCCCTCCCGCTCCACCCAGAGCGGGAGAAGGTATTTGATGATTTCCCACCCAAAAAAAAAAAACATTCGAAAGAGCAGGAAAAACTAAGAAAAACTGTATACTCAACTCATTTTGTGTGTTTTGTCAGTTACCCCAATTGAACCTGCAACTGTATAACCACTAGACGTACTCTTTTTCTCTTTTTGTATTTGTTTGTAAATCGATTAAATTAATGATAATAATTAAAATATTATTTTGATGCTGGCAATATTTTGCCAGCGTCAAAATCAAGCCAGCGTCAAAATCAAAAATCTTCCTGTTTTTTTCAATAGAATTACTTTTATTAACGAATTGTTGTAGATAGTAGTGGCACTCATTTGGAAGAAAGTAAATACATGTTTTTTTATGGCAAAATTAATGCATAAATTATTTTTTCTCTAGGCTAATGTCCACTGAGGGCCCAAAATGGGCATTCCTCTTTAATAAATTATACTCGTCAAACAAAAAAAAAGTTACATATTTTTTAAAGTTCCGACATAATTCTTAGTCAGAACATGTTTTTTTTTGTGTGTTAAATCATTAAATAAATTCTCCCGCTCTGGGTGAAGCAGAAGGGCGTGTCAGACTTTTACTGACTATAACCCACCCGTGTTTCCTCAGTTGCCTGTGTGCTAGGGGCCGCGGTATCTCTTTCGAACAACCCGCACCCCTGCAATTCGAAAAAAAAAACTCTTAGAGGTACATACAATAAGAATGGTATCCGAAAATCAACTCTTTGGTATACGTAAAGTAGAAAAGCGTCCATGTAAATGTTTGTGGAACATCGACCATTTCGATTATTTTTGAAATCCGTGAAAGGCAATGTGCCATCGGCAAAAGGGTATTGATTTTGAATTTAGTTACGTTTGCATATTACTTTGAAATGTCCTTTGCACCCAAAACCGAGTTAGTAACTCGAACTGGAAAGCTCTAATGAAACGCGGCAGCATCACCGGATATTTGTCAAAGAGAATCAGATTATCAAAGCCTAAAAGCACATTCCATGTTTGTATTCCTATCCATCTATCGGATCGGACGTCTGAAGCCCATTGGTTTGCGTGCTACCTACACAGATAGATACCATACTAATTGAAAGATCACCGTTTCGAACTGCATCTAAAAGGCTTTCTGTATTGGCTGATTTGTAATTAATACACCCATACATCAACGTCGTAACCATAATTAATGAGAATTAATGGGTTCAGCTTAATTATACGTATGTTAATTAATTAATTATGCGTTATTGTACAGTGTGATGTTGATCTGTCAATACTATATTATAATAATAGTATTTTAAAGACATATCGTTTGTAGTTTGTATGTAGGGGTAATAATCTATGGAATTGACAGACAATTTTTATTTTTTTGTAATTTGGTAGCCCAATTCTCAAGTAAGGTTATTGGCTTTTTAACATGATACTACAATAAAAAAGTCAACGCCATGTTTTGAATTTCAGGTTACAGTTTGCATGTCGATGTCCACACTGTATAAGATCAACTTCGAAAATGACTTTATAAATTACCTACACTGAACTTTTAAAATGTATATACCGGCCAAACCCGATTTCAGGCCAAACTAGTTTGTCCTAGGCCAAACTGGTTTATTAAGCCGGGGCACCCCGATTAAATGGGTTAGGATAGGTTAGAACTGTGACCAAAACTACTAAACTAATGGTATTCAGATGCATCTTGTCAGACTGGAAGCTGACCCCAATATAGTTGAGAAAAGACTGGGCAGATGATGAAAAGAGACATTTCAACTTTGTTAGCATCGCGATGTATATAATTTCCTTGTGGTTGCAGATGTCACATGGCTGTTTTTGTTAACCATTCTCTAGGTCTATTAGGTAAGCTATTGGCCCGTTTGTCAATCAATAAAGATAAAAATGTGGATACAAGAAAGAAGGAACTGATAAAATAAACAAGAAGTTTCGCTATAATTATTAGTACTATAGTTTTCTTATTCGAGTGATTTCACTTATAACAGGAAATAAGTATTTTGTTTCAGAGTTATCTATGACACGTGTCTTCTTTGGTTTTTTTCTTTTTTCGGAACTTTCGTGATCATTAAGGAAGTCTCGGAGTTGTGTAGTAATTGGATTTATTCTGGCAAAGACGTACTTATCTTTGTGTTATTTAAGTATTGCTCTCGTATTTATAAATGACAATTAAGGTTAATGAGATCTCTTAGGAGAGCAAAGTATTTTTTTGTTTAATCACTATTGACCATAGACTTATTTTTTTTTATTTTTTTTATTGGTGAAACATAACACTATTGCGCATACTGTTAGGGTTCCGTACCTCAAAAGATAAAAAAAGGAACCTTATAAGATCACTCTCTTGTCCATCTGTCTGTCTGTCCGTGTGTCACCACCGATTTTTTCCGGAACGGGTGGACCTAGCAAGTTGAAATTTATACCAGATACTGAGGTCTATAGTCACTATTAGATGTTTAAAGATCAAGGTCCTGAGTAGGCACGATAAAAAGATATGGACAAATTTAGATTTTCCCGAAAACTTGTAAGTAGGTACCAAACGTTTTTTATTGTTCGGAAAATGCAAGATCTTACAGCTCAAATAAAGGAAAAATTCTAAGAAATAAAAATAGTTGAAAATCAAGGTAAATTTTGGTACTTACATGTTTTCGCGCGAAAATCTAAATTTGCCCATATCTTTTTTATTATAGATAATGGTACGGAACCCTTTTTCAACTTAAAAGCTATTTGAGGTCTTGAGGTCCATGTTCAACCTAGCCGACGACTGTCAGAAGGAACACCGAAACAAACTTAAATGTCAAAATCTCTTTTAAAGTACTCAGCTCCATTTAATTACTACACGCAACAATTAATTGATTTAATGACTAAAACTACGATATACAAAATAATAACAAAAAACAAAAGACAGTTAGGCGTCAAAGTATTCCTCCGCATCGCTGTGCATCAGGAAACGTGCCCAGAAGACTGGCAGCATTGCCACGTTGAATGGCAATGCTAATTCTTTTGGCCAAAGAACGACCCAGCCCTCTGGTCACGTGAAGTGTCACCAGAGGGCTTAAAAACTTAAACTTTAAAGTTACTTTGTAAGTTAGTTTACGTTGTGCAGACGACAGCACATCGAGCTTTCCTAAACTGTCAAATTTTCCCAATTGAACATGAACCTTATTTCATTGTAATAAAGCTGAAAAACTATCAAATAAATTTGTCACATTGGGGTAGCTTGATGTGTTGGCGTCTGTACCTATTATGAGGAGTGATGGACCAGTGGTAGCGGCTGCGATTGACGAGTTGTAGATAGTAGGTTCGTAGACAGGCTTTACTTTGTGTAAATTACGGCCCACTCCCTCGTATAGAAAAGAGGCCTGGATCCCAACAGTGGGAACATTAATGGCTGATTATGTTTATGCTATGGTCAGGTCATATATGTAAGGATCATGTATACGAGGATTATCTTCAGAGTTTTTGTTATTTCTATCGAAATACCTAATCCTACCATTCCTTAGCTTTAGCTTTATAACAGAACTTCAAAAGCCATCTTCATGCATTGCATCTTATCATTTCAAATCTTTTGAGACAGGTGCGCTTAAGTTTAAGACGAGCCATTCTCTCATACAATAGGCGGATTATTTTGCGAGCAGATTAGTATTCTATTCAAACAAGTAAAGTCAGAGAAGTTAATTGTAAAACAAGTTGACTACCAACTTAATCATTTAACTGCCTAAACTTTTTCTATGTTGGTGTTTTCTTCTAGTTTACCGAATGCAGTTGAGGTCCACGTAATGCAGCATTGCATATGTAAGCGGGCACACCCTTTATGCCTGGAGGCTTTAATGTGGGTATTGAGTTCTGTTTACGTTTATTGTTTTGTTTTTATTATTTACTTGTTTCTGCTTGAGTTTAATAACTATGTTTTGTTGGTATATTGGCGTGTGGTAGCTGACATATGGCAATTCATTTAATTTTATGTTTTGTGTTTAGTAATGTTAATTACTTACCTATTATTGTATAAAATCAAGTTCTTCTAACTTAACATACAGCTGTGCTGCTGGGGAGTTTGTTGCGCCACTTTTTCTTCTTAGCTAAAGCACTAGGAAGTGGTGAAGGGCGGGCGTTTTGAGGGACTGACTTATGTAATTTTGACGTACAAAAAGTGCTGAATCTCACTGTAGTTTGAATAAATGACTGTTGATTTTGATTTTGAGTATTTTACAAGGAGCGACTGTACATCCCAACCACAACCCAGCTACTGTGTAACACGATAGCCATTGGTAAGACTGGTTGTTAGATTATTGGGTGTCTGACTACCCGTAACGACTGTCAAAGATCTACAAATGACAGCCGGGACCAACGGCTTAACGTGCTCACCGAGGCACGGGAGTCTTGGTATGTAAAGGTGGTCTGGTCAACCATCCACGGACGAAATTGTCAGTATTATTCAAATGACAACTGTCATTCTTTGACAGCTGTATGAAATGGTAATTTGACGTAAGGTGTCAATTTGCTTGATAGTTAAATTCCCTGAATGAACAACATTTTCCCACAAATACCATCTCATTGCGTTAAGAATCTAAGATTAAATAAAACACGTGAAACCTAATAATGTTTTAATATAAATGTAGATAAAAAAACCTGATTATCTTTATTAATGACTGGTCCCGAATCAATCTTGGTTTTGGAACAATCCAAGAGGACATTTTTAAGGAAAAATCGGTTTAAGTTATGAAGATGAATTGTTCCTTACCGTCCGGGCACGAAATTTTATACGGTTCTTTACGCGACAATACCTCGTGGCTTAGTAATAATAGCTGCACGGGTCGATTGATGAGGTTAAGCTACGCTTGCCGCAGTCGATCCGGGGATGGGTGACCATCTTTACATACCTGTTGGTACCTATGTAAAGATCCCCTCCGTACTTCAGAGATAAGCCTGGTAAGCAGTCTGAAGAAGGGGTATCGTATTATACAGTAGGTAACTGGGTTGTGGAAGTTAAATACGCAGTCGCGTCATGTAAAATACTGGTATTCTGGTAGTAAGTAAAAGAAAGAAAGAAAATAAGTTTATATTTTTTTTTTTTTTGGGTGGGAAATCATCAAATAACTTCTCCCGCTCTGGGTGGAGCGGGAGGGCGTGTCAGACTTTTACTGACTAAAACCCACCCGTGTTCCCTCAGTTGCCTGTGTGCCAGGGGCCGCGGTATCTCTTTCGAACAACCCGCACCCCTGGCAGGAAATAAGTTTATAATAAGATCCTTGTCTTCTGATGACTTTGCGTTTTTCTTATTATTTATTTATTCATCAGAAAGCTCAAAGTCTAACTAGGTAAACAATGTTCCACAAATTTTCTATACAAGTAGTCTAGTCTACTACCAGTCTTCTGATGGCTAAGTGTTTTTAGGTAATTGCGTTTTATTGCCATTCAACACGTAGATACAACTTGCTTGCTTTATAATTTCACATTACTATGGTGGAGCCACCTGCAACGTTCCGTATAACCAGAATGTAAAACAGCAGTTCTGTCAAATCCATTATTTCTTTGAAGCGCTTCAAACTAAGCTCCCAACTCATTCAAATTTGCATTCACTATTCCTCGCTGCGAAGACATAGAAGTGAAGTTTCTGCTTTAACTTTCAGTGAGAAATAAACTTTCGAATAATCGAAACCGCCAACAGACTGGTTTAGAAATTGTGGAGAGAAGTGTGGGCAGATGGTTGTTTGAACACTCGTTTTTTAATTATTATCTGAATTCAATTGAGTACGCTGTGGTCATCATCATGATCTGGTGGTAACTGCTTTTTTTTTAGGGTATCTTAAAGACAGTATTAAATCCTGACTTTATGTCCTGTACAGGACGCCATTTTCAATAAAATGTGACGTCACATTGCCTATAATTACCGGATGCTGCAATGCTATCAAGACGCTTTCAACGATACTTCATTATGCGCAGTCATAATTTCAGCCGAAAGACATCCACTGCTGGACATTGACCTCCCCCAAGCTCTACCACTTCAAACGGTTCTGCGCTTCCCGCATCCAGCGGACTCTTGCTCCTCCTCACAAGGTCAACGGTCCACCTTGGCTTCGCAGTAGTCGGGTAAAAAGAGCAAAACTGTGTTAAAGGGATTGACAGCAGCAACCTGTGTTTACACTTGCAAAGAGCTATTATCATTATTCTGCAGCAAAAATATCGGATACCTCATAAAACGAACTTCATCATCATCATCATTTCAGCCGGAAGATGTCCACTGCTGGACATAGGCCTCCCTCAATTTGGGGGGGGGGCTTGTAATAATCGCCACGCTTGACAAGCGGGTTGGCGATCGCAGTATGGTGGTAAAATGCATAGAGAACGCTGCTGCCCATTCTCTAGTAAGTCCCTTAGACGTCTTCTACGACACCCATTGGAAGAGATGGAAAATGAACTTAGCCTAAAGAAACTAAGTTAACAACTGGAGCCTAAACCTTTTTTGACGCCCAGTTTTCGCCACCATCCAGCTGCTTTAATAAAACACACTTATTGTGCCACAAATAAACTAAGCAATCATACAAACCCCTCTCTTGCAACACGACACCAGTCTTAAACAATAAAAAATTCCACTTAATCATATTCTCACTGCTCGCGAAGAGGGAGGCGGCGCACGTGAGGGAGAGGCAGTATATGCGCCCTCACGGCCGTAGTCGCCGCGGGAGAAGCCCTGGGCGTCGGGAATCCCAGGCTGATTCCCGGCCACCGTAGGCGCGGGCTTGCGGACGGCGAGTAATGGGTAGCTCGCTGTCCGGTAAGGACCAAGCCCGGGTCGACGGCGCGTTGTGTTCCACGCGCGCCTCAAAGAGATGTCAGCACCAAAGGGTGGGGTCCGCAAGGGCCGACGCCTGCCAGGGGTGCGGGTTGTTCGAAAGAGATACCGTCGCCCCTGGCACACAGGTAACTGAGGGAACACGGGTGGGTTTTAGTCAGTAAAAGTCTGACATGCCCTCCTGCTCCACCCAGAGCGGGAGAAGTTATTTGATAATTTCCCATCCTCAAAAAAAAAAAAAAACATATTCTCACGTAGATAAACAGCCATTACCCCAATTATTGAACCTACCACTGGAGTGTGAGCTTGGAAAACCGTTAAAATTAAACCGTAGACACGAATTAATACACCCACAAAGATTCCCCGGGGATATTTTAGGGTAAAATTGCCAAACACCATGGCAAATGTATACAGGGGAAGCCGTAAGCCTCAGCCGCTTAAGTTTGGCAAATAGGATTTTTTTGGCAGTTTCGTTTGGTAAATATTTGTGAAGCAGCGTATTTTGTTTATTTTATCGGATTTTATTTTGCTTGGTAATTTGTTTGAGATGTATTTGTTTATCTGATGATGTTGATTTATTGGCCGATTTTATTTAAATCCTGTGGGACAAGTTGGTGGAGTGTTAGTTTGCCGCAGTGGGTTCGTGGATGGGTGACCATCCATAATAATTATCAAGTCTCCTCCGTGTCTCGGAAGGCACGTTAGTCCCGGCAGACGTTAAGGGTAGTCAGATGCCCGAAAGTCTGTTAATCAGTCTTACTAAGGGGTATCGTATTAACAGATGATGATGGGACTCCCTTTTCCGCTCGTAGACTCCCATTTGGTCCGTTGTGCGTGATGATATTACCAGATTGGATTGTGGAATTCAAATAGGAAGTCTCTCCAAGGAAACTACTGGTATTCAGCTGCACCCGATTAAACTGGAAGATGACCCCAAAATAGTTGGGAAAATACTAGACAGATTGATTTTTAGTTGGTGGTGTGTTACTTACTGCTCCCAAAACGGTGAAGGAAAACATCGTGAAGAAACCGGCATGTCCTAGAACCAAAAATTCGAAGACATGTGACATCTACCAACCCGTATTGGGCCCGCGTTGTGGATTACGGCCCACTCCCTCTCACAGAGAGGAGGCCTGTGTCTTAGCAGTGGCATCATTATAGCTTGAGTATGCTTATGAGCGTTACTTTACCTCTTTTTCTGCCGTATTTATTTTATACACAAGAAACACCAACAGAGTTTGTCGATGACAAGAAAAAATCATGCATAAAATAGACCCTGCTAAACGTGCAACAGGCTTAGCATGACGCTTTCTATTTCTACTCTACCGTAGAATAGAAATCGCTTGTCTATATTTCTCGGTTGAAAACTGTTAACTGTCACGGAAACGTCACTTTTGTCTACTCTTTCGTCGACAAAACGCTTCTCTACGGTTCTCGTGCTAAGCCTGCTGGTTCTTTTTCACGAAAGATAAGAATTATTGCTTTCTCATTCACTTTTGAAATGATTACATGATATTTTGCAACCACTTTAATAACCATTTTGTAAAACTCAAAGGGTTATGCCTTTGTAATTAATATAGTAACTAAAGTCAGGATCGTATACATACAAAAACTACCCTTAAGACCTTATATGAAGAAGGAAATGATATAAAAGTTAGTTTGGGGCCTTTTTAGCTTAATTGACTGCTATTTTTATAGCCGTCACTCCCTTCCTTAGGGGTGGAAAATTGCCTCTATTAGCAATAATTACCTTCTGAAATGAAAGGAAAATTATGCAGTAGCCGCTTGGTAATATCCTGTTGGAGTTTCACATGCGTTAATTGTATGAATTGATTTCTATTTAATTAATTGTTATAAAGTTTGTGTTACTTTTGCACTTGTAGGCATTTGTTTAAATTATAAACGACACTTCAAGACGAGACTTCCTTCTAACACAATACACCACTTTCATTAAGAGGTATTTCAGAATTTAACTAATTAATTTAAACTAATTATTTTTCAAAGGACATGCAACAACCAAAAGCGGCTAGGGCAGATGCATAGATGATCAAGCATGTTGAACAAGCTAGAGTTATTCAGGGTGGCAGAGACATCGTCTCGTTAATCATTACCATGAATTCACATGAACATGTTTCTGGACAAAATTCTAGAGAAAAAATGTACCTACTGTTTCGTAGAAAGTCCAATAATTACGCGGTCAAAAAGTAGGGGCCGCTATTTTTTTTTTAAATAACCGTAGTAAGTCTTCAACGCAGGGGCGTTTAGAACCATGTAGGTAGTGGATCCATGGCTTCGACGTCCCAGCCATCCTGTATTCTAAAAAAGAATAGATCAAACTAACCTGTCACTGCTTAGATGAAAACTATATTGTTCATTTTTTACATGGCTTATCGTTATTCGAAACTAGTCTAAACATTGTACATAGTCATGGAGACTGCCAGAGAAGAGAAAACTTAAAACTTTGGAAAAAAAAACAACACATCACGATAGCAAGTCGGGGACGCGAACCCATACATTTTGCCACCAAAAATCATTCAACGTGGCCTAAAAAGTTTTCACTTGTAAAAACTCAATGCTAGACATTTCTAACAGCAGAATGTTTTTTTCAAGGAATTCCTTAACTTAATTGAATGCACTTACTTTTTCAGTTCTCTAAAACCTTTTTTACTAAATATTAGGCTGAGCCAATGTCATCTAAAAATACCGCTGACTGTGTTGAGGGCTGCAAGATATTGATTTTCCATTGTTAGGCCACGGGGTAAGGGTATCAGCCTTCAAGAGTTGATAAATTGGTGCGCCATGACCATGCAAATCAGTGTCGGCCGCTGTTGGTAACGGGCGTGACTAATTATCGTATATTATATACCTACAGTATATACAGGGCGTAAGGTGTAGGTGTCGGATGTTTTCAAGAATACTTATTTATATGAGTAATGAAAAATATACATCTGAAATTTGACATTATAACATTCGAAAAGTTTGTGCATTAAAGTTGTGCACGTACAGGATGGCAAGTACAGATGCCAGGACATCCAGCTAGTTTGGGGAAACTGTCAAATTTTCCCAATTGAAAATGAACCTTACACTTATGCAATAAAGTTGAAAATCTATCAACTAAATTTGACAGATAGGGGTAGCTTCATGTGCTGGCGTCTGTAAATTGACGAGCAAACTGTACCTTTCGTCGGTTATTAAAAAAAAATATCTGTTTCAAACAAAAATACAAACCTATGCGGTCAAAAGCGATGGAACAGCTTTAAAAAAAAATCCGCATAATTTCAACGCAGTGGGTTTCAGTATCATGAACTGAATCTATAGTAACGGGTTGCACATCGATGTTTCTGCCACCATGTTTAAAGATATATAAAATCCTGTCGTCCCGCAACAAAAAAAAAATTGCACTATCATTCAACACCTAGGTATATTTTAGTATATTTTCATTGAACGTTCGGGAAACTTTGAAATGGACTTAAAAATATAAGTACCGAATAATGTAACACCTTTTATAATAACCTCAACAATATGCAACGCCCTGTTTTGTGTATCGGTAGCACATTTTACAATGGCCTGCAAACATTGTTTACGCGTCTTTTGTGCGCAAAATGCTGATTCATGGGATTCTAAAGGTGTACTCGATTTTGTTGCAAGTTAAAGTATTTTGTTATGTTTGTTTGAACTCCAGCAATTTTATTTTTATGTACAAGTATGTACATTAAAAAAGGGCATCGAATCAATGGAATAAGTGGCCAAAAGACTAGCAGCATTGTGACGTTGGATGGCGATACTAATTTTTACACGCTTTATATTAGCTACACTTGTATGTTTGTATGTAACCGACTTCTTAGAGCGCGATTTTGACCCACTTTAAACGGTCAGATTTCATTGAAACTTTGTAAACTTATCGAGGACCGATGACAATTCAATAATTTAAAAAAAAATATGAGAAAAATGAAAAAAAAAGGATAAAAAATTAAGTTTTTGTAGTTAGCAGAACTAAAAAATAGAAAATAAATAATAGTTTAAAAAACTAAAAAAACACGTTTTAAAAAACCAAAACGTGGGGTGCTTACCCCATGCTTTTTAATTGAATTAAATTATTTTCTCCTTTTTTAGTTTGGTTTTTTAAACGTGTATTTTTAGTTTTTTAAACTATTATTTATTTTCTATTATTTATTACTCCTGAAAATAAGCCAGCCCTCAGGTTTTTATAGCCAAATTAAATCTGCTTTTGATTTTCCTAAGAAATTGGTACCGAAATATCTTTTCTCCTTGCTGAGAAGAATAGCCAGAAATACAGTGAAAAATAAATCTTAAAATAGAATTAGATGTCTACTTGACTTGACTTTCAAAGCAGTGACGTATTGTTGTTGTTAAAATAAATTTCCACAAAAGAAAATAATTTTCAGAAGAAAAAGTTATAGCAAAATATGTATTACCTTGATTGAAAAGGGTTATTAATATCCAATAACCTTTTATTCTGACACGTGCTTATTAAAAACTTCCAATGCGGGGTTTTGTGACCTTTTAGTACGTACCTTTGATACTCGAGATTATACCTGTAGACCTGGAGCAAACCCGCCCCCTCCCTTAACCCCTTCATATATTATTCAATACACACAACCTTTTGTTTTCTTCGCCATTTTTCGCAGAAAAACAATTTTAGGGATAGTTGATCTGTGTGTGTGATGCTGTGATGTAAAAGAATTGGATCCGACTTTGACGTTTTTGGCAATTTTGCGTTGAATTTGCGGGGGTTTTTTCCATGGTAAAGGTAGAGAAGTTAAAAAAATGGTAAAAAGTTTCATTGTTTTGCGTTTTTACCCTACGGCGAAGCAAAAAGGAGGGTTAAGATTTTGACCTCATAATTCTAAACTACTTATCATAATTTGACAAATGATTATTATCGTTTGACCAGGTGATTCGACGATACCTTAGGGTAGGTACCCTAAGGTTCTAACCTAACCTAACCAATTACCTACCTGATGAGCCCTGTCGGCGAAGAGTCCTATTGGCGAAGTGTCCTGTCGGCGAAGAGTCCTGTCGGCGAAGAGTCCCGTCGAAGTAAAGTCTTGTCAGTGTTCAGTCTGTCGGCGTTTAGTCTTACACTTCTTATCACAGTGAATTATACAAATTTGAGCCATTTATTGTAGACCATTGGGAAGCTCGAACAAATCTTTAAGATAGCCCATATCAGGACTATTATGCAAGTCATCAACCAAACAATTTCAATCTACCTAGATTTTTCCCAACTATCTTGAGATTGGCTTCCAGACTCATCGGATGCAGCTGAATAACAGTACTTTACATGGAACAACTGCTTATCTGATCTCCACAACGAAAACCCAACTTCTGGGTACCACGGTACCCATTGACAAGATTGGTTATCAGACTTTTGGGCATCTGACTACCCGTCACAACTGTCAAAAATCTATAAATGACAGCCCGGACCAACGGCTTAGCGTGCTTTCCGAGACACGGAGAGGGGATCTCAATTATGTAATGGGTAGACACCCATCCCGTAGATTAACCTTCCATCACCTCTCAAAACAATTTCATAATTAAAAAATCAACCCAATACAAAAAATACCTTTGTCCAATTTTATTCACAGCACCGTTCCGCGCAATATTTTTGTTACTCGGGTATTGTAAAACATTATTTAAATCAGTTTATCCTAGGAATTTAATAACCCAAAGGGTATGGAGGTGTGGAATTGTAATTCGAAGTGATCCCACTGCTGGGACATAGGTCGCCTCTGTGAGAGAGGGTGTGGGCCTACGAAGCGGACACAGTGGGGTTTGATGGTATGTCACATGTCTTCGAATTTTTGGTTCTGGGACATGCCGGTTCTATCACGATGTTTTCCTTCACCGTTTTGGGACCAGTGGTGATGGAACTATTTACACAAATTAAAGCACCTGCCTAAGTTCGAACCCCTAACGTACGCGACACGTAAGTTGAGCCATTGGCGACCACTGCTCTTCCACTGAAGTGCGTAATTTAATCATACTCGTAGCAATCATTTGGTCTAATACAATCGTGATTAAGGTGGAGGAAATAACGGTTTTCTCGTTTTATTACCGCTGATAAACACGGTTTTCTTGCGTAAACTGTAACCGGTAACAATCGACTGAGATTACGTAAGAGTTGGTCCATTGTAACATCTGAAAATAAACAGCCAAGTGCGAGTCAGACTCGCATTTGGCTGGTTATATATCTGGTGATGGTAAAACAGGATAAGAAAATTAAAATTATACTGGAACCATATTATTATGTCGTGTACATTGCCAGTACAGTGGTAATGGTGCCGACTAACTAAGACTTCGCAAGGAAACCGACATCTCGTAGAAGCAAAAATGTGAAGACATGTGACATCGACCTGCACTGGGCTACGTTTACATTTCAGCCCACTGCCTCTTGAAGAAAGGAGACCTATGCACCAGCACTGGTAACATTGAAGGCTGATTATGCTATGTCATGAATTGTCTGGGGCCAGATGTCCATCTACGGTCCGTCCTCTGTTACTTAAAGGTCAACCAATAAGCAGGATGGATAGATTTAAACACTTGGGCCATCTGGTAACAGATTCCCTGAAAGACGATTTAGATTTGGAGAGGGAGCGCAGAGCGTTGTGCGAACATGCTGGCCCGCAGGTTCTCTCGATGTGCCTACAGTCGCAGTTAAAATAGCTCTTTTTAAGGCCCCTGTGGTTCAGATATTCCCTAAACGGCTTGCAATGCTCTGCGTATCTAATATAACAATGCGTTCAGGGTGCTGTTGCGACTGCCACGCTTCTGCAGTGCGTCCAAGATGTTTGCCGACGCGCGCTTGACAACTTTGACGCAGTATGGCGTAAGAAATCTGCCTCGTTACTTCCCAGGTTGCGAGACAGTCCCAACATCACTCTGCATTCGATAGCCGCCCAGGCAGATAGTCCACTTGTGTGGGTGTTAACCGATCGAACAAGATCATCATTCATCATCATCATTTCAGCCGATAGACGTCCACTGCTGGACATAGGTCTCCCCCAAAAAACTGGGGGGATTTGCCATAATCACCACGCTTGGCAGGCGGGTTGGCAATCGAATGGTGCTATTCTTTACGTCCGGCACCACATCGAACAAGATCTGTTTTAGCTATTAAGTACTAACATATGTAGACTAAGTAAAATTGTTACTAACACAATGGACCTCATTTGTAGACTGAATAAATAAATGATTATTATTATTATAGAGAGAGATTCTCAGGATTCAAGGTAATGTAGAATCTCCGGTAGAACCAATTGTCTAACTGTTGTTTACAAAGCACTTTGGTGTAACAAAATCAATGCATAACAAGGACAGAGATGCATTTCCTACTTCCCAATACGGATTCCGTGTGAAAAAGTGTGTTAAAAACTAAGGGCCTCGAAGTCAATGGTGCGAATAATAGGTAGATAATGTCAGAGTCAATCGTTTCCCGAATTCAAATGGATAATGGCTGCCATCTTTTTGTTGCAATACCAACAAACACAAGGGCTCAAAAATAATAGAACAACAATTCCCTACAAAGGAAGTCAGTTCAACAGTTCTTCAGTGTTTGTGCCGTTTGTTGCAGAAAAATGTGTTTTCAGAGATGTTTGAATATTGGTTAATTCTGTTGGCTATTAGTTTGGTTTAATTAGCTCGTTTCTTCTGTTCATTCCCATTTTAACCGTTTCCATTTTAAATAGGCAGAAACAATTCTACAGTAAATATTGTTTTAGAGATGAATTAACGATTTTTAGGGTTCCGTAACCAAAGGGTAAAACGGGGCCCTATTACTAAGACTCCGCTGTCTGTCCGTCTGTCACCAGACTGTATCTCATGAATCGTGATAGTGAGACAGTTGAAGTTTTCACAGATGATGTGTTTCTGTTGCCGCTATAACAACAAATACTAAAAAAACAGAATAAAATAAATATTGAAGGGGGCTCCCATACAACAAACGTGATTTTTTTGCTCGTTTGTGCTCGATATTGATAACGGCAACAGGTATACGCTTGAAATATTCACAGAATATTTATTTATATATTCACTTTAAAAATAAATAATTAAATTAAAATGAAACAAATATTTAAGGGGTCTCCCATACAACAAACATGACTTTTTTGCCATTTTTATAGACAATGGTACGGAACCCTTCGTGGGCGAGTCCGCCTCGCAATTGGCCGGTTGTTTAAAGATCTAAAAAGTATTCAGTGTTGTCTGAAAGAAGAAATAAATAAAGATAAAATTGGTTCTTTTAAAATTTGACTTACTTTCTGTTGACCAAGTGTCTCATAAATACTTTTTTGTGACCTTTCAACCTAAGTAGCTAACAAAACTTCTGATTTCAAGACACGCAGTCCATTAGAACTAATTCCTTTAATTTTTTTAGTAATTCTGTTTTGACTTGAGCGATTATTTTTAGCAATTCAAAATATTGCACACACAATGTAGGTATGTGTGGCTAAATATTACTAAGTAATAATATTAAAACAAATATAATTTACGTCGCACATAGTTCAGATAATGTAGCAACCTCAGTTATGTTTATCGCTGGTATTCTTGCTTCCGATAAAATAATCTCCGGTATTGATATCGCGAGATCCCGATAAGGATATGAGGAAACAGTCTTAGGAATTGATAACATGATGAAATATTATTATAATAATATGGCGTTGAGAGGAATCACATAATTATTATATGAAATTAAATTAATATAAATTTTTCTATGTTATTTTATGTAAGTAATAAAAATACAACTTTATTGGTGACTAGCTCTTGCCAGCGGCTTCGCCCGCGTTGAGGTCTAGAAATATCCCACGGGAACTTATTACCGGGATGAAAAGTATCTTATATGTCAATTCAGGTTATAAACTATGTGTATACCAAATTTCATCCAAATCCGTTCAGCCGTTTTTGCGTGATTTCAAACATCTAAGCATACAAACGTTCACATTTATAATATTAGTAGGAAGTAGGATAGTAGAATCAGGAGCCTATTTAATAAACGCGACAATGACAGGCGACAGATGACAATCCGACAATTTGTCAATTTTTAATAGCAATAAATAGCAAATAAAAACGAAATTCAAGTCAAAAACAGACGTTTGCTATAGTTTTTTTTTATATAACACCCATGTTCTCTCTTAAGCATGCCTCGATTTCGTATTGTGACAAATTTGTCATTTACTTGTCGCCTTTATAAAACCAGTTTTTAGTTTGACAATTATGCCAGGATTTATCTGTCGCATTTGGTCATAATTGTCATCTTTATTATCCGGCGCTTGTCGCGACAATTCGACTTATTTTTCAAAAACTGTCAAAATTGTCGCGTTTATTAAATAGGCCCATGGATTTTCTTCAGAAAGGTCAGGTGCATAGTACCTACTCTCCGGCGTGCGTGTATACAGATGTATGAACGAAATAACGAGGCAAAAGGAGTATGTAAAGATCGCTGCAGGTGGCGTTTTGTAGTTTCTGCTTAGCCCCATGAGAAGAAGGTGTGAGTTTATGTAATTTCACGTTACCGGAATCTATTACAATATTATTCTTATTTTATCGAATTGGTTCTGAATCGTTCGATAAATCCAATCGAATTTATTGTCTTGAGACTTATTTCAATGACAAGTTTCAAACCTTAAATATTAATTTGCAAAATTGTTTTTGTCTAATGATACTTGAACAGTTCTTCTGAACCACAGCTGTAGTATAATTTCAGCGTAAATAGATGGCGAACATAGCTCGTTCCCTAAAAGAGCTGTGAGCTTATTCAACCACGTTCTATTCAAATAAATCTCGTTGCCCTCGACCTTTCCCTTCCATTTTAATTATTTTGTTTAGTGGATCTAATTAAAATCTCATTACGTAAAGCTTCCCCCATTACTGTCAATTAATGCAATTCTGTAGGTATCTGGGTAATTACCCTTGAAGTATGCCCGATAAGATCGCGCTTTGTAAAAGATATAAACTTTTATGGGACACTTTCGGTGTGTTGATGTTTAATCAAACTTTGAGGGTACTTTTGAAGGGTAAAACGGCCTTGTTGATCTATAGAAAGATTATTTATATATTGATATCGTCCTTGAAATTCATGTTTTGATACCTACACCTACGCATAGCCATCACACTTTATGACAGTCATTTATCAGAATATGTAAGTAGTCTTTTGTTTTTCCTATTCATTTTACCGGTGGTTCAAAACCATTAATGCTATTATTACCGTTACCCAGGCCAGGCAAGTAAACAACAAATGAACAAAATGATCAGAGAATGTAAAGGCTTTCTGGTCATATATTATTAATGTTACCTAACATAGGGAGCTGAAGACAAGCCCAGTCAATTATCCTTGTAATTAATAATTCTGCTGAATTAAGCTAAAGCCCCCTATCTGGCTTTAATTATGTTGAATAAAATAAGGATTTTCCTTGCGTAGCAACTACTGAGCGAATGTGTAAGTGATGAAAGTGGGATAATGCTGATCAATGTCTAATTAGGTGAATTTCGTAGAATGTTGTTCCGATGAGTTTCTAATTAAGAGTTTGTTTCATAGGTTTATATTATGCATTGTTTTATCTAGCGGTTGATGTTTGTTTAAGCAGATGCATATAACGTTTTTAAATCTCTTGTTTTTTTCGATGTGGTTCATAGTTAATAAGAACGTAGGTAACACTTCCGTACCTTCGGTTATCCAACAGCTATGTACTAAAGGATTTCGTAAAGAGGATGCAAATAATGGTCCTAGGTTCGATTCCCGGATTGGGCTAAGTATTATTGGGTGTTTCCTTTTTCAGCAGCAGCTCAGAGTCTGGATTTATGTCTGGTCGATGGCACAGGTCAGCCCCTCTTATATGTATCTTTTATAAGAGGGGTGTCTTAAACATACCCACATTTTGCCAGTTACTACTCTATATAAGCTGGTACAGTCAGCGTCAATAATATCGAGACAAACAGACTGTTCAAAATGATATAAACAACTATGAAAATTATACTTTATCTCAATTTGATAAAGTTCTTGTCAGAATGGCAGGTGTCGGGTACGGTCTTCATTCTGAATCATTCCTTGTGCCGCTCCCGTCCCGGCAGCTCCTCCCCGTAGCGCTGCCCGACCGACGCCACCAGTGGACCCGTTGATCACTGTGAGTACCCCCATTGGTCCTCCCGCAAAGCCCGTGGCTATAAAGAAAACGAACCGGACTGATGATGACGGCTTCGTGACGGTGCAAAGGAGGAAGCGCCGACCGAGTAGCTGTAAGAACCGCTGCGGCAAGGCTCCTACGGAGCCCAACGAAAAACTGCGTGCTGCGAAGCCGAATACCCCGGTGTATATTTCCCGTCTCCACTATACCGACACGGAAGATATTGTGAAGTACGTGCGCCAAAGGCTGAATTACGCGCCGAGAGTGTAGCTGCTGGAGTCGCATCGCAACGTCAACTTTAAGGCATTTGTGGTGCGCGTACCAACATGCTACCTGCATCTGGTGATGGATTAAAGCTTTTGGCACGGGATGTGAAATTCCGCCGCTTTCGCGGACAAGTGCCACCGGAACGCACGGAAACTTAGTGCAAATAAGTGATACTAACATAATTTTAAGTTTTATTTACTAATACAAATTGTTATTATAATATGTATATTTAGCTAAGGTATTTATCTATGGGTCATTGTAACCTGACAATAAATGGTTTATTATTAGGTCTTTACCTATGAAATTGCCGTTTTGCAGTACTGGCCATTTCAAATCAAAATAATTTTTGTTTGGGTAAGAATTCTAATTTCAAATTAATTTTATTTTAAAAACATGGATTTTTTTTTCCAAAAGTAGTCATTTGTTTATTGATTAGTGTTACATTTTCATCGCATTTCAATCTTTTTCGTCATCATGGATACGTTAAAAATTCGAGTAATTATGGAATATGAGTACCGTCGTGGCAGCAACGCGGCACAAGCGGCACGCAACATCAACGACGTTTACGGAGCTAACACTACAAACCAACCCACCACCTGTTATTGGTTTGCTCGCTTCCGTTCTGGAAATTTCGACCTGAAAAATGAACCTCGCGGTCGTCCGAAGACTTTGGTCGACAATGACGAATTAAAGGCGATTGTGGAAGCTGATGATACACAATCTACGCCTGAATTAGCAGCAGCTTTCGACGTTAGCGTCAAAACAATATTGGTCCATTTGCGTCAAATTGGCAAGGTAAAAAAGCTTGACAAATGGGTGCCCCACGAACTCAATGATCGTCAGCGCGAAGTACGCGTCGAGACGTGCCTTGCACTGCTCAACAGACACACAAATGAAGGAATTTTGAACCGCATTGTTACCTGCGATGAAAAATGGATTCTGTTTGATAACCGCAAGCTCTCAGCAAGTTGGTTGGATCCTGGTTCAGCACCTAAACAATGCCCTAAACGAAAACTTACCCCTAGAAAAGTGATGGTCACTGTTTGGTGGTCTAGCGCCGGTGTGATTCATCACAGCTTCTTACCAAACGGGGTGAGCATTACTGCAGATGTGTACTGTGAAGAACTGAACACAATGATGGAGAAGCTGGCACATCTCCAACCAGCATTGGTCAATCGCTCGTCTCCGCTGCTCCTGCACGACAACGCGCGACCTCATACTGCACAGCAGACGGTCTCCAAGTTGCAAGAACTGGGGTTGGAAGCTCTCCGTCATCCGCCCTACTCACCAGACCTTGCGCCTACAGACTACTACTTTTTCCAGAATTTGGATAACTTCTTGGCGGGAAAAAAATTCAATACCCGAGAGGCAGTACAAAATGCCTTTGAAGAATTTGTTGCCTCCCGTCCAGCTGATTTCTTTAAGAAGGGCATCAATAAACTGCCACTGCGATGGCAAAGATGCATTGATTGCATGGGTGATTACTTCGATTAATACAAATAAAAAATACATGAAAAAAAATTCGTTTAAATTTTTTCATACAAAACGGCAATTTCATAGGTAAAGACCTATTATTATTATTGACTTAATATTTAATTTTCAAAGTTGTTTAGAACATTTGGAACAAGTCTGTTCGTCCCGATATTTTAGACGCTGCCTGTACACGTCTGTCCAGCCCTTTAGGGAATACAGGCGTGATTTTATGTTATGTGGTGTAGTATAATTTCGTTTGAATTAATAACAAGAAATCAGGTTTACCAAACCATTTGGCAATCGCGGTGATTATGAAAATTGATCGTTTGTTTTTTTTTTCATCATTGGCGAAAACATAATGAAAATAAAATACCGAAAAACTCATTTAAAAAATGTATCTTCAAAAATTACAATTTAAAAAGATACCAAAATTAAAATTCAGTTAAACGTCAGTGATAAAAGGTTAAAGCTTTTCTATCGCTGTAATTACAGCGAAGCATTGCTCTAAATTAAACCAAATCTGTTAAACAGATTTAACGGCCCCTCGGCCCTTTTTGTGGCCATGTTAAATAGGTAGATGAGATTCTGTGGTTGACTATGTATAGTTACGGTTTTTTGGAGCCAAAATTAACCTTTGCTGTCTAGTATCTAACCAAATAATATAAATGAAAGTCACTTTTTATGTCTGTCTGTGTGACCGCGTTGTTCTTCTAAACTAAGTAACGAATTTTGTGGTGGTTTTTATCATTTAGAGACTATATTCTGGAAGGCTTATAATGTATGCAATCAACTCATAAATCATCTCATCCTATCGCAGTTCACTGCTGGAAATAGGCCTCTCCCAGGCTGCACCACAACACTCTATCCTCCGCCTTCCGCATCCAGTCTGTCCCAGCCATATTTTTAAGGTCGTCGGTCCATCTAGCTGGGGGGCGTCCCACACTACGCTTACTGATACGTGGTCTCCACTCCAGGGCTCGTCTGCTCCACCGGCCATCAGTCCTTCAACAAACATGGCCAGCTCACTGCCACTTCAGTTTGCTTACTCTGCAAGCTAGGTTGGTGACTCCGGTTCTTTTTCGACTAATTTATTATATGTATTCATATTAATATTTATAAAATACTAGCTTCCGCCCGCAGCTTCGGTCGCGTGGAGGTCAGTAATTATTCCACGGGACCATACTACCGGGATAAAAAGTATTCTATGTGTTAATCTAGGTTATAATCTATCTGTATGCCAAATTTAATCCAAATCCGTTCAGCCGTTTTTGCGTGATTGAGTAACAAATATCCATCCATCCATACTTACAAACTATCGCGTTTATAATATTAGTAAGGATAAGTAGGATAGTAAGATATTATAGTAGCATAATAAAGACAACTCCACGTTTTGTCAAGTCCACTAAACCAGAGTGGGACGCCAATTTACTTATAAAGAGGCTTCATATGTAAAGTAAAGGGCTTAGGCATCCAGAATTACGGAATTAAATTCGTATCCGATAGCCTATCTGTGTTCAAAGCCTTAGCAAATAAACAAACAACAAACTAATTTTTGAGTGCCATCTATCTCTGGAGAGTACCTATATCGACGTCCAATCGTATTACCCTCCAGTGGATCAAAGGGCACAGTGGATCCTTAGGTAATGACGCCGCAGATGAACTTGCGAAGAGAGGTTCAGATACGAACGTGCTAGGCCCGTACCCACTTCTCCCCCTGCCTTTCTCACAATTTCTTGCGTGGATCCGCCAAAGATCAACCGAACTTCATAACAACCAATGGTCACAGACTGTAGACAGTCAAAATTGGCTTTACCGACTATAAACCCGCGATTAACCAAAAACCTTCTCAGCCTGAGTAGAAATAACCTTAGAATAATCATAGAAACAATTACGGGCCATAACCCCCTTAACAAACATCTTCATAATATAGGCGCCACAGACAGCCCGCTTTGCAGAGGCTGCCTTGACGCCGAGGAATCAGCCGCCCACGTCATCCTGGAATGCGAGGCCGTGGCTTCTCAACGCGAAGAAATCCTCGGAACAGTGAGGTCGCTCCGCGAAGCCTGTGAAGCTCCCAGGAAGCTTCTGTGCTTTTGGGCGGAGCTAGGCTGGCTTTGTTAGCCAGAATCCTCACGCACAACGGACCGAATGGGAGTCTACGTGCGGAAAAGGGAGTCCCATCATCATCATCATCATCATCGAGGCTTCATATGGTCGGAATTATCAACCAAGGAGAGTTTTACACCATTTATATGATGTGTATGGTATGGTTTACGTATTATATCCTACTCGATATTAAGACAGAATAGTTTTAGAAGTAAAGATAATTATGTATAACAAAATTTCGAATTTTTTAACATTATGGTTACTGGAGTTTATAGCAAACGTGGTATGGATAATGATTTTCGGACAAACAAGTTTAGGAGAAGCAAGGAAGTACCACAACCAAAGAATATGAAAGACTTCTTTCACTAACTCAGAGTGGTGTTGCTAGCAGTTAGCAAAACCTTAAATGTCCAGCAGCAACTCAGCATAGCAGCACTTTCAACTTGGTCACGTTACGTCACAATCTTAATGGCTGGTAATATTGTGGAAACATTTTGCCCCTCCATTGAAAAGCTTCGTAGCAGTCGGATTGAAAAAAAAAACAATCGCATCGCTTTTCGGATTCGATCCACTTCTGATAACAGCGCAAGATAGCCTTTACCTGAAGTGGTCTACATATTAGTGGTTCAGCTTCAATATCATCAAGATTGTACAGTTTGACGTGGTTTGACATCGGCTCTCCTGACATCAACTCCGTCATCACTAGACAGCCGCCACGGAACCATCGATGTGACGCTCTGCTAGAGTGACAGTATAACCAGCCAGTGTCACTCTTATCGGTCCTTGTCCGAGTCATCACCCACTAATTACTAAGACTACTCTGATGACTAAGTCGTGGGCACTGTGACTCATGGGTATGGGCGAGCGGATAACTGATTGATTGAGGCTTTTTCTATTCTTAGGCAAGTTCTGTGAATGAACGCCCAAGGACAGTCGTAAGTCGGAATGGCCGTGCCAGAGTGAGAGTGTGAATTAAGTGAGAATATTGAAGCTGCTGAACTGGCTAGCCTGTACCGTTATACCTATATTATTAAATTATCCTTAAAAGTTAGGTACCTACTTGTATTAAGGCACCATTATTTGTGGTGAAGCCATTAACTCTAACTTTATAATACGTTGTACATAATTAAACCTTTATTTCAAAATTTTTACTACAAAAAGGAGCTTAAAAATTAAACCAACAGAAATGTTTTAATGAATATATCTAATTACCCGGTCCAGACAAAAAGGTCAGTTAAGCCTAGACACGTGCCTCTTTTTTACTGTTCTAATTGTGTAATAAAGGCATTATGTATGTAATATAGTTTATTTCAATTGTATTTCGTTTCCATTGTGTAATGTTACGCAGTTTCAACGAATTACCTACACAAAACAGTTCAATCGACAATCTTTTTATTAACACGATTAAAAAAAAAAATTAGCTTCACCTTTATGTTTGTTTGTTTGTAACTGGCTCCTTTTTTGGACTTAATTTTAAACCACTTCAAACTGTCAGATTTCATTTAAACTTTCTAGACTTATCGAGGACCGATGACAATACAATATTTAAAAAAATCACGCTTTTGTAGTTAGCAGAACTAAAAAATAGAAAATAAATAATAGTTTAAAAAACTAAAAAACACGCTTTAAAAACCAAACTAAAAAAATAGAAAATAATTTAATTCTATTAAAAAGCGTAGGGTGCTTGCATATTAATTGATTATAAAAATACCTCAAAAATCACCCCACGTTTTTTAATACAGTTAAATTATTTTCTATTTATTTAGTTTGGTTTTTAAAGCGTGTTTTTAGGTTTTTATAAAAAACTAAAAAACACGCTAGACTATTATTTTCTTTGGAATTATTTTAGGGATTTAAGATATCTTATGCTTCTTCACATAAAAGAGAGAATAGAATAGTGATCATCATTTTCCTATGCTTATCCCAATTGATTTGTGGTCGGCACAATACGTCTATTTCTTCATACTTCTCTATAAGTCGTCCTCTCGGTAGGCACTCCTTTCTAGCCATATAAGTTTCCACACAGTCCTTCCATCTCTGGAACATTATATGTCTCTAAATGCCTTAGGTATATACCTAAGCAATACAGTTTCAGCATAAATGAAATAAAGGTAATGGTTGGAGTATTGCCGAAACCAGAAACATGTCGATAAGCAAAATGAGGATGATATAGACTTGAAGATCGTTGCTTAGATCCTTTTAAACTACATGCTAGAACCTACATATATAATAGTTGGTAGTAAGCATTAGCGAGCTACTACCAGCGAGTGCGCGACGGCGACCAACAACGACTACACGCTGTTACCGCCGTACCAACCGAGAGTCTCTCAGCGAGTATCTTGCACCAAACGAGCGTCGCTAAGCGATTACTCTCTTTGATATCGCTTGTCGCTGCTTCTGATGAGAACTCACCGGCGACGGTGTAAGCAGTCAGCGATCAACTATTATAATTATGATGTATCTCTTTTACTTACTCGGGGCCTAAAATATTTTGTACGTTTCTTGAGCGAGAAAATTGTTGATCAGTCACTTTGTACTCGACGGTGAGTCGAGGCTGTTTGTGATAAAGTGTGTAGGTAACAATTAAGCCATACGTATATACTCCTTGTTATAGATTTTTCCATGGTAACTACGTGTCCACGAATCGTCTCTGAACTCAACTTTAAGGAGTAGTTTCTCAAACAAACTAAGAACTATAAATATTTTCATCTTGCTACGTTCCTAAGGCTGTAAATGTTTCAAATCGTGCTATAGGTTGTTGTTCATTATATGGTTCTGTTTGCTGTGAGTTCGGCTATTTCTTATCAACGCGTTGTTCTTGTGCAATAGTGTTGGCGTTATCGCTGCCTTTATGTAACGGTACCTATCGTAGCCGTTGCTAGCTATGTTATGGGGGCCTGGGTTGGCCAACCAACATACCTGTAAAAAATCTTAGTATTTTCTATTTCGGTACCGGTATTTTAAATGTTCATAATATTCGTTGACGTATGGTACGACACTGTTGCAGGGATGTTGCAGATACTTATTCTGTGACACGCGAATGCGAATGTCAAGAATCTCAAGATTTTTTAAAGAAAACCCGTATGAGCGTAGAAAATTTCATTTTGTGTCGCTGGTGATATAGTAAATTCACTTGTCCAATAAACTTGTAAAACTCGCTTAACACACAATACTCACTATAAACTTACAATAACATTAAATAACTTAAATGTTCATACGATAAACGCAACTTAATACGTTACGGCTCCCTCAGACAGGCGCGACGCGAGTTTTATAGAACAATTTATATGAAAACTTCATGGAAATTGATGTAATTTAATTGGTCTGCGGGCGCCCTTATGATTGATTTACGAGAAACAAGTGATAAACAATTCGGAACATTTGCAACACTATTTCATGATTATTCAAACTTTTTATTTAAAAGTTTTTATTTCTTATGACAAAAGTTTCAAAAGGTAATTGACACATTAAATTATTAACGACAACTACTTTATTACTAAACTTGTATTTTATACTTTTCAGACTGATGTATTACTTAAACACTAACATTAATCGTAAATTTAGTTACCTTTGAGACCTATCAACTCCAAACATAGGTACTAAAACGTATACCTTAGAAGACTGGTCTAACTCTCATAGAGCAAAAACTCGCAATGATAAACAAAAACTCATAAACCTGGGGACTAATACGTTAGGCTTTAAACTTGACTACTTTACCTACGTCTAACACTAATGAGGGTCATCGACAGGACACATTTGGAGCCCTAAAATACCGTCGAATACAATAAAACTTCTCGAAACAGGGCCCAATAGGTCCTGAAGAGCAAAAAACTAAATTCTCAATTTTCCCAGCTTACAATGAATATTTTACATCTCTCTCTCTCAAAGGAACGTTATTTCTCCGTTGAAATGAGTTTAGAAATTAATACCTCGACTCATTTGTTTTAATTAACTCATGAATATGAATGGGAATTACGCAGATGACATAGCCAAGGTGCCGCAATTTAGTTTGCTAGTGTAAATTTTGTTGGTACGCTAATATTTGCAAATGATTTGGTAATAAATTATATGCGTGACGTCGGATTCGCGTTTGGTATTTCAGCGTTATCGTGTTTTGAATGTTCCTGGTTGTTATTGCAGGCGGAAATTTGAGGATAATATTCTTATGTTGGCTGAATTGTTAGGAAGTGGTTTTAAATCGGACAAAAATCCCACAATCTGAGTCTGTAAGATATCTAGATTTGTTTATCAGCGTTTAACCTGGACCAAACATGTCTTTAAAAAAACGAAAAGCATTAGGACTACAGCTGAGTAAACTCTACTGGCTCTTGGAGCGAATAACGCAACTTACCTGGTAAATTGGCTTCTAATTTACAAGTGGATACTTAAACCCATATGGCTGTATGGGCTGCAGTTGAGGGCACTGCTTCTAACTTCAACTTAAAATTTCTCCAACGCATTCAATAAAAAGTTTTGCGCGTGGTAGTTGATGCACCGAAATGCATAACAAATGAACTAATTAATCGTGAAACAGTTAATAATGAAGTAGCAGACACCCTCAAAACCTACAAAAAGCGTACGCAAATGCATCAAAGATTAAAGTGAAGAGCATTAGGGTAAAGGCGAGATAGATGCCCCAGTGGGATAGTTGCCTCATTTTCAAAAAACCTAACTTCCCAAACTCGCGACTAAGAAATAATAGTATAACTAAGAGCCGCAGGCACCCCGCACCTAATTTAGCCACGGGCCATCGTGCGATGAGGAAGTGTTTCGTTCGTGTGTGCATTCATCTCCACGGCGAACTTTACAAACACTTCAAAGTTTTAAAGGTTAGTATTTGCTGTTGTACAACTTTATAAGTAGACATTAATTCCATTATATTATTTATTACGTCAATAAACTGATTCATCAAGTATGCATCTAGATGTAAATAGTTGCTATTTTTGTATTTTATTTATTTAAAAAATACTTGGGCATCTATTCCTATCAAAAAGGATAGTTGCCCTGATTTTTCGAGGTATAGGTGCCCCTAGGAGCATCTATCCCTCCATACACCATGTATACCCATTTGTGGTTTTAGGATATATTTTGAACATATTTTTGTGTTCTGTTATATTTTTTATGTGTTTACATCTATTTGTATTTGGACTTTTTAGTGATTGTAGCAGAACCATGCCACGAAAATACAAAAGAAAGGAAGGCGTTCGAGCTCGAGCATGTTCTTGGACTACATAACAATTGCAGTCAGCTTTCGACGAAATGGTTAGAAAAACCATAGGGATAAACGAAATATCCAGACAGTTTGGGATTCCATCAAGAACATTGCGAAGACGTTATGCTGCTAAAAATACAACAAAGCAGACACTTGGTCATGTTATACAGGATTTTAAAAACTTTTAATAAACTTATTGCTGTATGTTTCTACTGCTAAAACACCAATTGTCCTCAAAACCTCATAAAAGTTTGTTTGAGTTTTTCGTTTAGGTATAGGTACCTACAGTATGAAGGGCATCTATCCCGCGCCAAAGGCATCTATCCTTCTTAATATTTTCATGGTGGGGCAACTATCCATACGGGTAGGCATCTATCCCCAAAAAAGGAGTTCCACAAAAACCAAAAATTTGCAAAATCTGTAATTTGTAGGGCCAAAAATACAAATCACAGTTAAACATAAAGGATTAAACTAGCTAAATTCATAGACATTATTTATATAAAATTGTTTTTTTTTTTAATATGAGGATATTTCAAAAAGTGGGGCATCTATCCCGCCTTTACCCTACAGGATCTTACATCGACATATGATGCCATACTGAAAAATTAAATGGACATAATTATCAATGGATTAATTAGGTACTTAATTTCCAGTTAAGTCGAAGTCCAGTCGAATCGACAGATCACAGGATAAAGAAGAGATATTTTGCTTTTTTTTGCTGTATTGAATAATCATTTCCACATAAATCTAATTTTTAATCACAGAGACACTACATTCGACTTAATAGTTTGACTTCGTTTTTCAAGTCTCTAACGTTGTTAAGTTTATCCCAACAGTCTGATAACAGATTAGTACGCAACAAAAACTTTAATCCCGACTAGTCAAATAATCTGTAAGCCTTTCAAAGACTTATATAAACTAAAACTTGGTCACAAAATGGATGTGCAAAGTGAATTTTTGGTATTAAGATATAAGCTGCTTTCTTTTTAAGATGCAATGAAAAATAAAATCTGGAAAAGTTAGATTACCTTGCCAACAGCAGCTACTTAGTAAGAAGGCTTTTATTTAATTAAAAATATGTGGCTATTTAGTCATATAGAACTACTGAATTTATGTTTACAATACTGGATGCAACGCACCAGTGGCCTAACCAAAGCGACAGATCGCGCGAATATAGTACAATGTTCCCAATGCTGGGACATAGGCCTCATTTCGGTGAGAGGGGGTGGGCCGTCCACCGCGCGAGTTGGTAGATGTCACATGTCTTCAAATGTTTTGTTCTAGGGCATAACGGTTTCCTCACAATGTTTTCCTTCACCGTATTGAGAGCAGTGGTGGTGAAATAATATGCACAAAAGTTCGAACCTACGACCAACCGACTCGTAAGTAATAGGTATGTTACTCATTTGTTCGGAAAACCAGAGGGCGCTATCTGGCACACTATGGGAAAATCGCGTATGTTTCATCTCAAAACTCCGTATCTCAGTTGTTTCAAAACTCACTGAGCTGTAATTTTGCAAACATATACTTGGATATATAGGGTTTAATACGAAATAATTTTTATTTTGAGAATTATGTTTATTAATTAATTAAAAAAAAACATTCATTCTATAAAAAAAAGAAAAAAAGAAAATTAGTATTATATTATTTATTAATTAGTAGTATTATTAACAAAAAAAAAAAAACAATCGAAAGGAAGCTTATTTATGGGACTATATTAATTTATTATTTTTAATCCGTAACAACAACTTTCACGTGAAACGGTTTTGAGACGGCTTTTAATGGGGCTTTGCTATAGTGTGACTGCGTGAAGACGCTTTCGGGTAAGTCGAACAAAATGAATGTGATGATCACGTGTTTGCACGAGGATCGCTTTGTTTAGGACACGGCCTCAACTTTAATCAAGGTACCTAATACTATTTATTCAATATAATCGGTACAATTTGATTGTCTAGAAGAGTCAAAGTCACATAACACATACCTATTTACCTAGCATAGAAAGATAGTAGGACTACAATAATGGACGTTAAACACAAAACACAATACATACAAATTAACTGTGAACATAGCTATTGTTTATCTAAAATCTTCAAAGTCGTTTAGAAACAGAAAGTGGAACAAACGTGTGAGAGTTAGTTTAATTAATATTCCTAATGAGCGTAACTAGAAAGGACTACAAAAACCCGAAAAGGACATTAACTCTAAAGCCGTTAAACCAATTATAGAACTTAACTTTCGGGAATACGGATGAGAATTCCTTGAAAGTAATTGGTTCTTGTTGAAACAGTTGTGTTCGAGTTTGTTACAAGTTTGCTTTCGGACCAATGATTTCCAAATCTAGTTTGTGTGTTTAGGACTTAAGATATTCGTCGAGTTTCCTCAAGTTTTACTTGTACTGTGACATAGCTTGGTAGGTATATCTTGTTTGCCGGCTGTAGTAAAATCAATCTTTGCAGGGAAGTGTCCCTTGGGGTCGCATATTGGAATTAAGGCGCCAATAATGTTTGTTTTAATGTCTTTTGGGAGGGATGTCTTTAGTCTCTCTCTCTCTCTCTCTTCTTCAACCTTTGGCCACCCAATGCTGAGTGTAGGTCTCTTCCAAATCTCTCCACTTTTGGCGGTTTTGTGTCGTGGCTATCCAGTTTCTTCCGGCCACTTTAATGATATCGTCTGTCCACCTAGTCGGTTGTCTTCCCACACTCCTCCGTCCCGTTCGTGGTCTCAGTCTTTAGTCTCAGGAGGAAATAATTGCAGTTTGAAAATCAAGGGAAAATGTTTCATCGACTTTAAATGGCGTGTTTAATCGATCGCATGTGATCTTAGTTCTTAATTACTTATTGATGTTAGCAAGACATAATAAAAATAATAGAGAGTGTGGATGTTTTAATATCATATTTCCACTTTCCTACTAATATTTTTAATGCGAAAGTTTGGATGTTTGTTACTCAATCACGCAAAAACGGCTGAACAACTTTCGATAAACATTTGGCACACAGATAGTTTATTACCTAATTTAATATTGGCTGTGCCACGGATGTCCCTCATTCAATGATAACACATACAAGTGTTTATCCAATAAATTCTGTAGAAATCCTACCTTCAATTCATCATAAGTTCAGGCTAACACTACCTAAATCTGCAGACCTAGATTGGCAACGTAGGCTTAGATATAACATAGGCATTAGGTATTCATGCCATCCCTTTTGTTCAAGACTAAAGTATATAAATATGTTTATGTAGTTCAAGCCAAGGGCAAAGTTTAAGAAAAACTAACTTTTTCCAACGGCTGCGCCCGCTCGGAGGTCGGATATTAGGCCACAGCAACGTATTACCGGGACAAGTGGTATTATATGTGGTAAACCAGGTTATACACTATCAGTGAGCTAAATTTCATCCAAATCCGTTTAACCGTTTTTGCGTGATTGAGTTACAAACTGCCAAACATCTAAACAAAAATCTAAAAATGACGGCTGCTAGAGCGGACTGTCCCTTTCAGCGTCTCTGGATGGCGACAGTTTTAGAATTAAATAAATAATTAATGTTGTAAAAACTAACAATATTAACCTATCTATCTAAGCATCATTGTTACTAACACCAAAATACGAACAAAACTATGGACCTTAGTCGGAAAAGTTTTGTTTATTTATTTAAACATACAAACTTTCACATTTATTATATTTGTAGGATTTTGTAACAAAAGCGGGTTATGCGTAGGTTTTACGAAAAGTTACGTTAAATATTTTATTTAGTTATGTTACTAACGTTAAATATTTTGGGTATGTTTAGCATGAAAAGTTGAATTCAAGCTTACCAACCTTCTGGAAAATCACAACTGTATCTAAAAACCTCGACTTTATATAAGTTATGAATTTTAGGGTAAATTAAATGGTTTTAGTTCTTGAAAAAAAGGGATACTTTGAACTAATGATAATATTGAATCCTCTGAGTTTGTTTCAGCAGTTCTTTTCAGGAATCTAGGAAAAGCCGGCGCCATTCTAGTAATAAAAAATATCCAATACGAGTAAAAGTGTTGGATTAAGATCTACTTACTTAAATAAACATCGTTTCATTACTTTAAGTAGGTACAACTCATGGTCCTACTTACTTATTTTTGGTATAGATACCTACTTCAGTTTCTTTTATCTTAAAAACGGAAACCATCAAGGGAATCATACTTATATGAAGCCTTTTGAAGCCAAATTCCATATCTAAAAATGAAATACGTACGAAACTCGCTTTGAGAACAAAAATACGTTTTCTATTTCTCTCCTTTCATTTGATTTTATCCTGAATCAAATAAGCATATGGATTCCGATAAAATATAAAGGTGAGGTTCATGAATTATAAATTTCCTTGATCTAAACGAGCTGTATTGATTCCTTCAGCGGTAAAACTTACATGGATTAGGTGAAAATGGAGTGCTAATGTGCATAAGACTGTTGTATGCGCGACAACGACATACATTGGTACTGTAGAGGTTTTGTCCGGACCACCTCAAATATTTTATAGGGACGCTACATAAGAAAATAAGAAGCAATCCAGAATTTTCGCTATTTATTTTGAGAGGAAACTGTGCTCAGTTTTACGCGTCTATCACAAACAAACACAGCAAATGAAAACAATTGCGGCATGAGTATTCAACTTTGAAAATTATTATAACCTAACTTATACTAAATTGGGTTGAGTGGTCGTATGCAATCAGAGTAATTTTTATACTAGCCTGCTTGATGGTAAGTTCTATCTAAGAGCTGAATCAACATTTGTGCCAATTTGGGGTATCATAATCAGTCACAGAAAAAATAATTTACAAATTGCAAACTTATCAGTATGTAATTATTCCACTAGATTGGTGAAGAGTTTGCTGTAATAACCTGCAGAAGTATTTACTCTATCTTGCGATTTGAAGTGGTCGTGATTATCAAGTAATCCTGTAGTCCTGGTATGCCTTACCTATGCGTGACGAAAAATGCGTGAACACTCCAAACATATATAACACACCGACGGTATTCCTTGAAGCGTTAGGCAGACGCGTACTTAATAGTACACCCACATTTCGCCAGATATGTTTAAGTCCTATGTAATAGGGGCGAGCATGTTGCCATCAGCTGGGTACAAATCCAGAGAGATAGGAAATCCCATATCGAAAATCTAAATAACACTTTGCCCGGCCCTGGGGATCGAACCTCATGCTTAGCAGTAGCGCTTGACCAGCTTGATCAGCGTGAGTACTCCATTTATTCATACTCTATGCATACACTTTACACGTGCCTGTATAAATGTTATTATTGTAAGCTTAAATATTTGATAAAACATTGGACAATGACCATATTATTCATTGTCAAGGCTACACGCAACAACAAATTAATCTATTTTTGTTTTGGCTTTGAATCCATCAACTGCCGAACAAAATATGATACACATATGTTTTTCGTAAGGAACAATATTCGGTACAATGTAAAAGTTTTTTTCAGTAGCTAATATATTAGTCTGTCTATGTACAGTCAGAATGCGTTCTTGACTTCCGTCAGTTTAATTGAAACGTGTTTTGCGAATTTGATCTTTAAGTATAGTTACTAGAATTGTAGCACTGATAGGTGTCAGAAACGCCTTCTCTTGAGTAGTAAGTAGCTTTTGCAGTTCAGCACTTACTTGCGTCATAATCTGAAGTAAATCTACATTTTACCTCATTTTAAGCAGAAAAAAAACCCCAAAGGAATAACGTAGGAATTTTCCTCTTCATCTTAGTTCCTATGTTCCTTGGGGTATGCCTACAACCATTAAACAATTGGAAACTATTTTCATTACTGATATTTTCTTTTAATTTATTACCATTGTGGATCACCGACAAAGCAATCGTATGCCTTCAAATTGATATCCTGACCTTTTCGAGATTAAGTACCGCCCACTAGAAAATGTCCGAAAGAAGAGGTTGATGTCAGCCTATTATTGGTCTTGCTTGACATTATGTGAAATGTTATTTCAAGTAGCTAATCAGTGAAGTGGAGTTTTTGGTTCAGTGATATCTGGAGTGGCTCATTACCTCGCTGGTCCGTGCTTTGCAAAGCACGTTTAGCCGTTAGTCCTGAATATAATTTGTAGATATTTATATATTTTTTTAAACTTTAAATTGTTATCTGTGGAGAACGTAGTGGGTAGCATAATTGTTAAAATGTAATATTTAAGATAATTGATGTATATCTCTTATTGTGCTACTGTTTGTTTTTCCTTAAATAAATAAATATTTGACCGTCGTTGCGGGTCGTCGGAAGCCCGAAAGTCTGACAGCCAGTCTTATCAAAGGGTATCGTGTTACCCAGTTACTGGGTTGTGGAGGTCAGATAGGCAGTCGCTCTATGTAAAATACTGGTTAGACCAGAAGCCGACCCGAACATAGTTGGTAAAAGACTAGGCAGATAATGGTTCTTACTGAAGGTATTGCCACTCGATATCAGTTAATTTGGTATTATGATATTAATATGTATTAATAAGATAATCTTAGTAGTTATAATATACGCCCACGGAAGTGTGATAGTCGTTCCCAATATAGTAATTAGCACCTAATTAATCCAAAGACGTAAATATTTATTTATTTATATTTAGGATCTCCAACAAAGGATACACATCTATACATATAATACAGATAAATAAAATTGGAGTGTCTGTTTGTAATATCAAAATAACTGCTTTTTACTATATGCATATGGATTTGTACACGGTACATTTACCAATTTTGATTTTATTTTAAATTTTGTCCGTCTGTCTGTTGGTTCCGGCTAATCTCTGAAAGGGCTGGACCGATTTTGACGGGACTTTCACTGGCAGATAGCTGATGTAATAAGGAGTAACTTAGGCTTCTTTTATTTTAGAAATTTTATATATTTTGATATATATATATATTATATAGGTACTTTTTTGTTAAATTCCACGCGGACGAAGTCGCGGGCACAACTAGTATACATTATAAATCAAAGTAATAACAAGGTTCTTTTACGTGTGCTCCTTCAATTACAGGAATAACAATATGAACAACAATATGAACGTATTAACATAAATGAGAATGGGCAGCAGCGTTCTCTATGCATTTTACTACCATACTGCGATCGCCAACCCGCCTGCCAAGCATGGAGATTATGGCAAGGCCCCCAAATAGGGGGAGGCCTATGTCCAGCAGTGTACGTCTTCCGGCTGAAATGATGATGATGAACATAAATGAGGCAGAAGGAACATGTGAGGATGGTAACAGGCGTTTCGAAGTCTCTGCCTACCCCTTTAGGAAGAAGGCGTGAGTTTAAGCATGTATATTTATAGAAAAGCGAGCGAGAGCTGTTTTGTGAAGGTTCCAATAAATTTTGGTCGATCTTCTTGTATCTAGGGAAAAAATAAACCATTATACCTCTTTTAATTACGTGGTTTTATTAGTACTTCCATTTACCTAATCCCCTATCCCTTTTGATCTCCATTTCTTTAAAAAGCAATTAGCTATTTATTCTCATTGTTTAAAAAAAAAATTAAGATCTGAAGCAATTTTTATACAAACTCCTTTCTCAATAGAAAGGAATTGAAACTCATTTATAATACCTTACACAATTTTAAGGTGGTGTCAGAAAGAGCTTATTAATTCCAAGATAACGGAGCCATCCCGCACCCAGAAATTACTTCCCAAAATTAATGAAACAAACTCCTGCCATCGGAAACGTACAGGAAAAAGTAATTAATAATCAAGGAGTCGGATTACAACACTGAGATACCACAGTACCTACCCACAAACTCCGGAGATTAAAATCTTGATAATTAAACCGACCAAATTGAAGACGTTCCCAGGTCAAGTAAAACTGAGATAAGTTCTGTACATCTAACTTTGGTTAGATAAACTTCTGTCAGATCATTCCCAGTGTCTTGTTAACGAACTTTCGTTGATTTTCTCTGTGTAATCAACGAACTAGGACCCAGGTATACTTAAGGTAATACTTAAGTCAGGAATAGATTAATTGCTAGGTATTGTTTGAAAATAATTACCACGTTGGTTAACTAAAATGTCTAGATTATCCAATTAAGTTAGGTAGGTACATTTAAAGTACTGGGAATTAGTGTTCGTTTGAAACGGTTGGTTAGTTCTACCTGTGGTTGGTTTAAGCTTGAATGACACTGAGCTTAATTTATTGACACTAATTTGGTACCGACCGCATACCTATTATTGTGGTTTAGGAAATTTGTAACAATTTAGTTTCACGCAGAATGGGCAGCAGCGTTCTCTATGCATTTGACCACCATACTGCGATCGCCAACCCGCCTGCCAAGAGTGGCGATTATGGCAAATCCCCCTTTTTGGGGAAGACCTATGTCCAGCAGTGGACGTCTTTCGGACGGAGCGAGAGTGAATGGTTAGCCGTCACCTCCTTCTGCGAAGCAGTAATGCTCGCGAAGAGGGAGGCGGCGCACGTGAGGGAGAGGCAGTATATGCGCCCTCACGGCCGTAGTCGCCGCGGGAGAAGCCCTGGGCGTCGGGAATCCCAGGCTGATTCCCGGCCACCGTAGGCGCGGGCTTGCGGACGGCGAGTAATGGGTAGCTCGCTGTCCGGTAAGGACCAAGCCCGGGTCGACGGCGCGTTGTGTTCCACGCGCGCCTCAAAGAGATGTCAGCACCAAAGGGTGGGGTCCGCAAGGGCCGATGCCTGCCAGGGGTGCGGGTTGTTCGAAAGAGATACCGTCGCCCCTGGCACACAGGCAACTGAGGGAACACGGGTGGGTTTTAGTCAGTAAAAGTCTGACACGCCCTCCTGCTCCACCCAGAGCGGGAGAAGTTATTTGATGATTTCCCATCTTCAAAAAAAAAAAAAAAACATTTACTTCAAACTATAATTGATTCTAGACGCCCCTTCTAAAAGTTAGTTTTGTATGGAGAAGATTGCGCAAGAAACCGTTACTCTTTTAAAATGTTTATAATAATTTGTAAACATTAATTTACGAAGACAACGATTTCTTGTTAATGTATGTAGAACACCCGCCACTTCAATTTAGACAACAACTACTTCAAATCCGAAAATGTAACTACAAAAACACCGAAAATACCTTTGCTTAAATATTATTATTGTACGATTCGGACCGACCTACATCGGTTAACCCCTGTCCACATTATTCCGAAACCCTAAATCAATAGTATTCAGCATCTTCTAATAAATTAGCAAAGGATTACGTGGGTCCCCGAGACCCTGATATTGGCAGACAGTGTTATCATGACCAATTTATCCCACGTTCACATATATGCATCAAGTCATACGGAACATCGAAATTGGAAAGCCTCTCAAAGGGCAAAGGTCAAAGGACTGAGAAAATCTCACAATTAGGACGAGCCTAAAAGGGCAGGAAATGAAGCTTTGAACGTACTGATCGAACGCGTGACGGATAACCACGGGTTTTTAGGGTTCACCAAAAACGTTCTATTCAAAAGATGCCAACGGATGCCTAAAACCAAGCCTACATTGACGTCTGCCGGTCACTTTAACATAGGACTGTTACTTTTTAACCGTAATTGGTATCCAGTTATTATTCACAGAATACTAGTTACAATATGGCATCAATCATACCAACCAATCAGCTTAAAATGTTCCCAGTAATATCACAGGCGTGCTCTCTGTGAGAGGAAGTGGGTTTTAAATCCACCACCCGGGCCCAGTGCGGATTGGTGTGGTTCTAGGATGCCGGTTCCCTCATGCTGTTTTCCTTCACCGTTTTGAGAGCATTGGTTATGAAATTAAATACACAAAGTACACTTCACGACCACTGGTAAGTTGGACCCGATACCACTGGGCTGAATATTATAGTTTTAGTGGTATAGAACTCTAAGGCACTTGTCGAATCGCCATAGATTAGAGAGAAGCGAGTTCAGTTAGTAACTCAAAACGAATTGTTTCTTTGATAGATGTTTTGCCGGGTGATGCAAACAGTCAGCGATCAACAATTAATAAATGTATGTCTTTTACTTACGTGGGATCTACAATCTTTTGTACATTTGCTGTCGCTTCTTCGTCGCTGGAATGACAGTTGCGTGAGCGCGACTCCAACTTGGCCAGTTTTATAAAGCGTGTGTACACATCTAATAAAATCCGGTAACTCGAAAGTCACGCAAGCAATCACTCAATCAATCGTGCGCTGAAAAATGTCTCGGATGTCTCCTGCTATAACGGGATGAATAAGAAACAAGGTTGAATTCCAATTCTCAGAAGAAACATTAATTTACCGTAAACGAAAAAGGAAAATCACGCACGGCTAATGAATGTGGTAACAAAAAGGGAAGTTCGGAAAATAGTGGCACATTTATTTTATTCGCTAACGATCATGTTAGGATAATATTGCGTGGGAAGTATATGTAGGTAATTGTCGGGAATAAGTGGATTATGGTATCTCCGAAAATATTCACGTTATTGTAGAAAAAAATCATCGTGAAAATAAACCATTTTCCTCATATTTTCGTTGTTCAAATCTCCTGTCTACCTAGTCAAATAAAAAAGGTCAATTTCTATATTACTTAGTATTCTCAGAACGCGTTGCTGAGTCGTTAATATTCTCATTTTCTTTGTGCTTCGTTTACGACGAAATCTGTTTCTTATCTTTTCAAGCATGTCGTAACTAAAAGATAAAAGGCAACATTTTGGATACAGTTTTGCTGATTAGAGTAGGTGGTGGTGGGGAAAAAGTTTGACAACCAGTTTTACCAACGGGTGTTGTTTTACCCAGTGTCTGAATTGTGGACTTCAGATAGGCAGTCGTTCCATGTGAAATAGCTGCAACCGGTAAGACTGAAAAAACAGGCAGATTGAGTTTGATTACCTACAGTTGGTTGTTTCAGTGCTTTGTTTCAAATTGAGAGCAGTTATTGTGCTTTGTATTCTGCCCGAAATATTAACTGTTATATTATCTCAACAAGAATTCACCTGGAAGCTGCGAAGGAAAGCGCTCAATATCTTAATATACCACCGACCGAGGCCCTTTAGCGGTCAATGACTTTCCGACTTACCTACTTTCCGCCTTTTGTATCTAAGGGCCCTAAAAGGTAAATCACGATTAGGTACAAAACCCTAGGTAAAATGTACTTAACTAATAATATAATTAATTAATTCAGCAGAAGTTTAACAACAAATTCGAACCAGTAGTTACGTGTTTCCACAATATCCAAACAACAATAAATTTATTTCCCGAATTTAAACAGCAAACTTATCCATGAATCGGGCCCAATTTCTCCTCGTAATAGAAATTATAAATCAGTCCTGTTCTCCATACCTAGAGCACAAAGCTCATTGTATTAACTTGTGGTTGGAACAGGAGTTCCCGACCATGTTCTTGAATTTAAGTGGATTAAATCCTAAGTTAGCGGAGGAGTCCAAGTGTTTGTAGTTTGAGAAATCTTTGGAAATTATTCCGTTGTTGCTAAGAGTTTGTAGGTACTTAAGGTATTGTGGAGTTGTAAGTGAAAATGTCCTTTGTGCACACCGCAGGACAGTGTTTTGTGAAGTTACAAATAGAGTATATTCAGGGAATAATAGTCCCAGGCAAGCGCTTTACATTACATGAATAATTTATTCACCATTGCTCTCAAAACGGTGAAAAAAACATCGTGAGGAAACCGGCATGTCCTAGAACCTAAAATTCGATAACATGTGACATCTACCAAGTCGCTCTGGGCTCGCGCGGATTACCGCCCACTACCTCTATCATAGAGGAGGCCTGGGTCCCAGCAGTGGGAACATTATATGCTGAATAAGTATGTATGTACAACAAAATAAACTCCTTCAAGTAGAAATAAAGCACCAATGCCTAAGAGCTCTAATTTCTAGTTGAAAATAAGTAAGTAGAAAATAACTTTATCTTCGGAAGTCGGTGGCAAAATAACAAAATTTCAAAACCGCCCCTGTTGCATACCTACGCGAAACTTTAATAAAAAAACATTCCACGATTGCCAGAGAAATTGATGAGTTGAATTGAAAACCTCTTGGCTTTTGAAGACTATTAAAGTCTGAAGTCAGTTAAACAAGCCAAACAACTTGAGATTATGGTCGACGACAAATTAATTAGTTAAGAAGCTAACGTAGCACAGGCATTTCATGAGTTTTTTTCCAACATACCTGTAACTACGAATCGCTCCTAGTTTCACGCTGGGTGCCGCACAACCTCACCGATGCTCAGAAGCAGGCCCGGGTGGAATGGTGCCGTGATGATAAACAAATTTGAAGCAAGTTCGTCTCGGTGTGTTACGCCATTACAGGTGATGAGTCTTGGATTTATCAATACGATCCAGAAACGAAGCGCCAGTCGATTGTTTGGATGTTTCAAAACGAATCAACGCCTACCAAAGTGAAGCAATCTAGAAGCGGGGGGAAGATTTTGATCGCGACCTTTTTTAATTTGACTGGCTACTTGGTGTCAATTCCTTACGGAACTAAAAAAGCATCAACGCTGAATGGTATACTACCAAATGCTTGCAAAAAGTTTTCTCTGTTGTCAGCAACAAGCGACCAAACAGGGCTCCGTGGGCTACTGCTCCACCACGACAACGCGCCTTCGCACACCGCGCTCAAAACGAGGGACTTCCTGGGCAGCACGCCGGTCAAACTCCTGGGTCACCCTCCTTACAGCCCTGACTTAGCACCGTGTGACTTCTTTTTAATCCCGAAAACAAAAAAACAGCTCAAAGGGATACAATTTTTGTCGCCGGAAGATACGCTGTCAGCGTTCGAGCAGGCTGTAAACGAGGTGTCTGCGGTGGACTGGAAAAAGTGTTTCGGAAACTGGTTCAGACGCATGAAACTTTGTATAGAGGCTAGTAGCAGAGAGTACTTTGAAAAGATTAAATCAAAAAGTATTTACCTATAGATTTTTTTTTATTTTCGCAAAACTTTCTGAGTGTCTCACGTAAGGACAAACTAGCTCATTGGTTTGGCTTGGTAGAACCTTTTATAACAAGTTTCCCTCTTCTTTGCTAGATTTGCCTTATGATGCGTTTAAAGCTCAAGTAAAATCCATTCTTTGTTTAAAGGCTTACTATTCCATCAACACCTTAAATGACAAGAATAGTGGATCGCTAACTCAAGATAATGTTTATGTTCTTTCTCCAGAATTAGCGTACCTAGTGACATGTTATATGGGTTCATATAATTAATTATATATGAATATATTTAGTGACTGTCTAAGTATTTTTTATTATTATCTAATAAGTCATTAGTTATTGACATGATCTACTCATAACAGTATTTTTAATGATGAGTAGTATTGCTTTATGTGGTTAGTTAGCGACCTCGACAAATGATCGTTTTGTTCCATTGCCTGAGCAACCGACAGCAAGTTCGTCATGCTCCCGTAGATGTCACTGCTTGCGGTAGCGTCGGGGGTCGGGTTACCACCTTCCCACAAATATGGCGCGACTGGCTGATCGTAATGGCTGATCTTTGCGTTATGCTCGTGAACGGGTGCTGCTTGTGGTGACTGATCGTCTTGCTGACCATGATTTTGTTATTGTTCCTAACCTACCTGTTTATTTATTTTACGTCGATGGTCCTAGGTTATCATTTATGGCCTCGAGTTGTAACTCGGGTCGTAACAGCTATGTGAACATAATCCAGAATTGCATAATTATATAAGCTATCACGCCCTTTAAACCAGGAGGCTTTTATTTTGGTATTTTGCTTTTTTTATTATAATCTTTGTGCTCGAGTTAAGTTTTTGTTTTATTTGTTGGTATATTGGCATGGCTAGGTGATATATGACTAATGATTTAAGTAATGTTCTGTGTTTCGTAATGTTTATTACTTTGCCTATGTATGTATAGAATCAAGTCTATCCGACTAAACAGTCTGTGCTGCTGGGGAGTTTGTTGCGCCACTTCTTCTTCCCAGCTAAAGCACTAGGAAGTGGTGAAGGGTGGCCGTTTTGGGGGACTGTCTTATGTATTTTGACGTTTGAAAAGTGCTGATTCTCAGCCTAATTTGAATAAATGACTTTTGATTTATTAAAAAGAAAAATTACTAAATACAACGATTAAAAAAAAGAACCACACAACGATGAAGACTTTTCTTTTCGTTTGACATAACATACACTTTCGATCGATTAATCTCGGAACCGATTCGGTTTGTTCGTTATCAGGGAGGTTCACAAGGCCATTGCAGACCGCTGCGACAATGATAGATGGTCCGCACTTGATGAATTGCAGGCGACGTATTCGGGGGACGACGTGAATACGATGTCGAAACGATAAAATGTTGGTAGTACGTTTGAGCTATGAAGATAGAACGCACGAGCAAAAACTTGGTATTTAATTTTGGATACCACATGATTAAAACTTCAAACAGTGTCCAAATCATCTAGATTACAATCAAGATAACTTTAATCGCTCCTGTCAATTTTACGTCGATAAATACATTTTTTTTTCCAAATAAACTATTACTAACTTTATGCTACTCAAGACAAATTCCAAGAATGGATCTAATACCATTTTTTGTACAATATGTCATCCACTGTTTACTTGATACTTCAGCAAGGTTAATTTCACGAAACTCGACGAATTATCGTTTCCCAGAATAACCCCGCTGTCGGAGACTGTCCAACAAAAAAACAAATTGATCGGAGATGAGCTCAGACTTTTTATCGTTTATCTTGAAAAGTGTGTCGAGATTGTCTCGAGATTGATGCGTTCATTCTACCATTCAGTCTTTTAATAGATTTTAAGTGATCATTTGATTTATAGTTATTTTGGAAAGTCCTTGTCTGAAGATTTTTCTTTTTTTGTTGTACGTAATTTTGGTGATTCAATACTACTACATGTATTGATTGATGTACTTATAGGAAAATTATTGCACCTGTTGAGAATTTGTGGAAAAGTTGCACATGTTTGGTGGTAGAAAATGTTTCTATACTAACTAGCGTTCTCGGCAGACGTTGTCCTGGCCAAACGCAGCGCCTCCTACCGGGTCCAATTGTGAATCTATCCCATCCAGACCCACACAAACACACACAAAAAATTTCATCAAAATTGGTCCAGCCGTTTAGGAGGAATTCAAACACAGAAGAATTTTATATAAAAATAAAGAGGTTTTGTTTGTATATAGGGGGTAATCTCTGTGACTACCACTTGGATTTGAAATTCTTTTTGCATTTGAAAGCCCAATTCTTGAGACTATTAAACATCAAGCTACGACCACAAGGAGTCGTGTAAAACGAAAAAAAATAAGTCAGAAACGCTATGTGATAATGAAGTAAGTAAATTATATTTAATGTTAAACAAAAATTTCACGCGGACGAAGGAAATCGTGGACAGAATCTAGTAGGTCAATAAGACACTTATTTTTTCCTGATTTATTACTAAGCTAATTTATAAGAAAAATAAAGAATATAAACACTGATCAGTTCATTAAGCAAAATTCTAAATAAAACTATTTTATTTTATAACTAATCACCCAACTGGTAATATTTTACTTGTACCTAATGAACCTATAGACATTCTAATCCTAAGCAGTTCTGAAGCAAAACATTTGTGAATTCAAACATAAATAATATTCTACAGATATCTTGGAGGAGGCTGTAAATATCCTAAGTTTAGACACTTTGAAGGTTCTGTATCTCATTTTTGAACTAAAAATTAGAGCTCTTAGGGATTAGTGCTTTAGTTATACTTGAGGGAGTTTATTTATAATGTTCCCTCTGCTGGAACACAAGCCTCCTTTCGGTGAGAGGGAGCAGGTCATAACCCACTACGCGGGCCCAGTACGGGTTGGTAGATGTCACATGTCTTCAAATTAGAAAGAAAGAAAAGTATTTATTAGACTCGCACAGGAATATCACAAACTTAACTACACGATATGCTTAACAAAAAATAAAAATCAAAAATAAGATAAAAAGTAAAAAATAAAATAAAAAACAAAATTCTGTACGACGCCAAAAGGCCCCTATCTCAGCATGATACTGCGACATTTAAAGGTGTCGCAGCGCTGGTATTCTGATAGGGCCCACTGTGATGTCACGGACAGATACAGAAATAAAATAATAAGATAATTATGTGTAAAATACCTAAAAAATTATGTACGTAAAAAGTATTTTTTGTAATCCGCTTGTCTGCACCGCACGTAACATCTATTACTTGTCTATGCATTTAGTGCATTATTGGTTCTAGGACATACGGATTTCTACTAATGATGACGTTTTCAACTAAAACATACAAACAAAGGTTTTGCAAAGCGTTTCCACGTATTCAACCAAGTAAACAACGCAAAGTTCTATATGAGGCAGCGGAATTTTATTTTGTGAATCAGTTCCACTCCCTTGGATTCACACCTCATCATTTTCTTCACGATTGAAGGGAACACACACTGTCTCATATAAGTACTGCACTAGTTAAGCCTGCGGCTTCGCTTGCTTTTATGTTGAGTGGAAAAGTAGGACTTGTTTTAGCTGTGTGTTTTTTGTCATTCCTCACTTGGCCATACAGCGTGTTTTGCCTGTCAATATACAGAAGTTTGGCTATGTTAAAGGATTCTTAATGTGGATTAGTGTCGTGTGTGTTTTGTGACAGTTGTGTGTGTGTGTTGTGTTTGTGTGAGTGTGTGTGTTTCAGTGCGTTTGGCTAATGATTAAATGCTGCTGTTGTTTAGCTAGGTTATTACTACTCACTTATATAATATTTACTTTAGTTATCTAAAGTCTTTATAGCTAAACGAGTTCCAACAGATAGACTCCGTGTTTCAAAATACGGAGAGAAAAGTAAACCACTGATTGGAATGTTTTTAAAAAAATATTCGCTCCATTGCCTTAGAGGATATTGAAGAAAATTATTTTCTATTTCAGCTCACCTTATACCGTGGAAAGTGCTAACAATCTACATAAATTAGGAAACTCTTCACCTTCTAAACTGAAATTCAGATAGCGTCAGAAGTTAAATTTATAAAATTTTCTTAGAAATACTGCGTTGATTTTTGGTTTATTTAGTAGTGTTGGTGACGACGGAGTGAGCAAAACATAATTTAATTTTGATATAAATTATTTAGTTAAGACCCGAGATTTGTAATGTATCGCTTGCGAGTTTTAGTACCGAAATAAAGAAAGTTAATATTGTAGTGTCACGTTTTTGCGGGGACTTAACTTTATATTACGACTCTTTTTTTGTCCAATAACGCTTGTGGCTAAGTAATATAAGCCGCACGGGTTGGTCTATCAGGTTAAGCTGCGCTTGCCGCGGTTGGTCCGTGGATGGGTGACCATCTTTACATACCGAGACAACTCCGTGCCTCGGAAAGCACGTTAAGCCGTTGGACCCGGCTGTCATTTGTGGATCTTTGACAGTCGTCTGAAGCTCGAAAGTCTGACAACCAGTCTTACCAAGGGGCATCGTATTACCCAGTAACTAGGTTGTGGAGGTTAGATAGGCAGTCGCTCCATATAAAATACAGGTATTCAGCTGCAACCGGTCAGACTGGAAGCCGACCCTAACATAGTTGGGAAAAGGCTAGGCAGATGATGATGATGATGAACGCTACACGACTTTTCAATTTAGGTACCTATGCCAAAGTTCTTACTAAGTAATATTCGGTTTCTGAATGGCTGGGGACACACAAAATATCTTACTAAATTAGTAACCTAACAATAACATGTATGTGACCAGAAGGCCAATTCTCGTAATTAGAAACGTTCACAATCTAGTCGCAGTCTCATCTCGACGACAATCAAATGTCAAAAATTTATGAAAAATCGAGGTATTTTTGACAGATTGACACTGAGATCAGACTGTGAACGTTCTTAAAATTACGAGAATTGCCCCTCTGAACTTACTTGAATTAACATATCATTACAAAACATCACGCCTTGTTTCCCCGAAAGGTTGGTTAAAGGTGCTTTTATAGCACACCCAGATTTCGCCAGTTACGTTTGCGTCCCATGTAATAGGGGGCGAGCCTATTGCCATCAAACGGGCACAAATCCAGACTCCAGACTGCTACTGAGAAATTCCAAATAGAAAAACACAATAAAATTTACTTGAAATTTGTAAATAAAAACGTCCTGGACCACGTGGGTAGGCCTTAAGATCAGCAATACGAGTACAATGTAACCAGGGACTTTTATTTAATACTAGCTTCCGCCCACAACTTCACCCGCTGGGTATGTCGATAAAAGTATACCTTATGTCCTTCCCCAGGATTCAAAGTGTCACCAAACCAAATTTCATAAGAATTGGTCCAGTTGTTTCAAAAGTTCGCCGGAACAAACAGACAAAATTTCGGTACTTATAAATACCGAAATTTTGTCTGTTTGATAATAAAAACATGTTCTTTTTGAAAGAAGTAGTGTATAGACTTTCATTATGCATTAAGTAAAAAGCTTTTATTTAGAAATTACAAACATAACATCATCGTCGTCATCATAATTTCAGCCGAAAGACGTCCACTGCTGGACATAGCCCCCCCCCCCCAAACTCCGCCATTTCGACCGGTTCTGAGTTTCCCACATCCAGCGGACTCCTGCGGCCCACACAAGTTCATCGGTCCACCCTGTGGGAGGCCTTCCAACTTTACGCCTTCCGGTACGCGGTCGCCACTCCAGAACTTTTCGGCCCCATCGGCCCTCTGTTCTGCTAGCAATGTGTCCTGCTCACTGCCACTTAAGTTTGGCAATTCTTTGGGCTATGTCGGTTATCATGGTTTTCCTGCGGATCTCTTCATTCCTGATTCGATCACGCAGCGAACCTTCAAGTAGCATATATAATAGCCCTCTTCATTGCCTTTTGGGTGACTTTAAGCCTTCTTATGAGGCCCATTCTGAGCAAAAAAACGTTTCGGTTCCATATTATGTCATCACTGGCAACAGGTACTGGTCAAAAATTTTCGTCTTGAGACACTGCGGTATGTGGGACGAGAAGATATTGCGAAGCTTCCCGAAACAAACAAATATCTATTTTAAAAACTGACAAGCGATAGCTGATAATTTGACAACTTTGTAAGTTTATTTCATAAGTTTTTGCTTTAGTTGTGAAAATGTGTCAATTAAAATATACAATGTATGACATATTTTGAGAAATATGTCGTATTGCCAGTTATATTAAATAAGGTTCCAATGTTACAGGTGTCTTATGAAAGAGGTAACCACTTTCTATCAGGAGGGCCGTCAGCCTGTTTGCCAACCTATCACTCGGGGCTCGTGTGTAGTGTTCTCAGAGTCAAGTAGTTTCCTTTGCCAGGAAATATGGCTGAACGCTGTGGTGTTTTAAGTGCTAAGATGTTAAGCACTTTATCATGTTAATTCTTCAACCAACATTAGCTCTTATTTATTAGGTATTACAAAAGTTTATAATATATTTACAGAGGTAATTGTAGTTTATGAAACTGTTTTAATACCTAGCTATGTGCAGTTTCACACACTACGTTATATGTCCTCATGCATTGAGATTAAACCTACTAAATAAAACATCAAAGTTAAAAAAGAGTAAGAAATACTCTTGTAAGGCTACATCAATTGCGCACCCAACAAATGCGCTCTATTAGAAAAATAAATTGACTTGTGATGTAAATTTCTTAGATTTGCCCTGTATCGAATTGGTAAAAAAAATGTTTTGTAAAATTATTTTATTTGAAACAAGTTTTTTTTTTCGATATTTTGTTTCAGTCAATTCGATTTGAACTTTATAATTCGAATTTTACGAAATGAGAGTAGATAAACATATTTATGCATACTAGTGGTGGATGGCCTAGTGGTTGAAATTCGACCATCATTCATTTAAAACTTAATGTTTCTGCATTGTTATGTAAAATATTAGCTTTGCTCTCCTCCATATAAACTTAGTGCCTTGTGCCTAGTTTCAAACTCGTCCGTCGGGTCCGGGGTAGGGACGAAGTTTGTGATTCGCGTATTAAAATACAACCCTAGTTTTAGTATATGAGAAACCCGAAACATATGTATTTTTATGTAAAGAACCTATTTACAAAATTTCGAAATTGTATCATGAAAATTTATAAAATTATAAGCTTGTTATGTTACCTAACGGCCCGCCCGGCCAACGGTGTATTGTGCTCATTGATAATTAATTAGGCAGTAGGTACCTAACTGTACGGCGATTGTATTGGAATTAACTGGTAATAACATTTTCCATCACACTTGCAAAACTTTTTTGGGAAAAAATATAACGTGATGTAAAAATTATTGGAATCGATTCAGTTGCTTATTGTGAACAAACTATACTCAGGCTTTGCATATACTAAAAGTTATGTTGTATACAGGGTGAAGCAGAAACAATATTGCTATCCTTACGCATTAAAGATAACAGCTGGTATAGAATCACTATAGATACGTATAGTTTCAGCACAAAATAAAATACTAAGAGTTGATACCAAATTTTCGGTTTCATATGTTTCTTAAATTCAAATCATAACAAACGTGTCACTACACTATGTAGGTCAATAACTTTCCACGTTACTTGCCAGTATCACGATAAATCTCTTCCGAGTGATGAGTCTATTTTAATTTGAAAAGTTCGGTTTCTGGTATCAATGTATTAAAAAAATTCATAACTTCCGAACATGTAGAGATAGGATTAAAAAACTTCCATTATCGTTTGGTATCATCCAAAGAAGCCGTGCCCTTGGTATGTATATGTTACCGGCCAAACCCAATTTCAGGCCAAACTAGTTAGTCCTAGGCCAAACAGACTTATCCTACGCGTGATATGTCGCAGCCAACTAGCTTAATTAGCCATTTCATTAACAGCCTTTGGAAGTAACGCTCGCCGGCCGCTGCCGCGGCGCCGCTCGCTTCGCTCGCTCGGCTCGCGCGCTTTTGGTCACGGTTCTAACCTAACCTAAACTAACCCATTTAATCGGCGTGCCCCGGCTTAATAAACCAGTTTGGCCTAGGACAAACTAGTTTGGCCTGAAATCGGGTTTGGCCGGTAGCATATATACCCTTTCCGTTACACGTTGTAGAATATATCTAGATATAGTAATCCATAAAGAAAATAGCTACGCTTAAAATATATACATGCTTATTCTACTCCTACCCAATTTTGAAACGTATTTCTAAGAGATCTTGGTACATTTTCCCTCAGATATGAAGTTAATGGTGAATATTATGAGTGGGTGCCTATATTCGATAGGGATTCAATATGAGTCAATATGTTGAGATTGACAGTTCTTATTACATCAGATGTCATAAAACGCTCCCGATGCTGGTAAATATTTATGTGGTTATGTTTATTTTAATGATAATGCCTATCTCCCAAAATATAAATAAGTAGGTTAGGAGAATCGATACTCTTTCTTGAATATAAAATACTTTGGTCTGGAGTTATAGACGTGTATGAAGATTAATTTATGCTAAAATAGATAGACATAAGTACCTACCTACGGTTCATAATACTATATTTCACTCAAGAAGAATACATGTAATATATGTAAGCTATCACGCCCTTAATACCAGGAGGCTGTTATTTTGGTATTATGCTTTATTTTAATTTTTTGTTCTGAGTGCTTGAGTTAAGTTTTCATTTTATTTGTTTGGCATATTGGCATGGCTGGCTGACATTATGCATGACTAATAATTTTATTAATGTTCTGTGTCTCATAATGTTTATATTACTTTGTCTATGTATGTATAGAATCAAGTCTATCCGACTAAACAGACAGCTCTGCTGCTGGGGAGTTTGTTGCGCCACTTCTTCTTGCCACCTAAAGCACTAGGAAGTGGTGACAGGTGGGCGTTTTTGGGGGACTGTCTTATGTATTTTGACGTTCAAAAAGTGCTGACTCTCAGCCTAATTTGAATAAATGACTTTTGATTTTGACACATAACTATTCACTTGTATGAAGAAAACATAATTATCATAAGTTAAGCGATGGTTGTGAAGGAAAACATCGTGTGGAAACTGGCATGTCCTAGAACCAAAAAATCGAAGAAATGAGACATCCACCAATTCGCATTGCTGCACTCAAGAGGTGGATTACGGGCCACTTCCTCTTTCAGAGAGGAGCCTGTGTCCCATCTGTGGGATCTTTATAGGGTGATTTTGTTATCACCCTATGTTATCACCCTCGTGTTGTTTTGTTATGCTAAAAAGAAACGTTAACAATTACACATTTTGAAGACATCTAAAAGCTGGAAGAAATTTTGATTCGTTAATCGCTTTAGGTTTATTTAAGGCCCTGGTAACTTTAAATATTGTCGTTATGAGCGATAAATAGTTCTTATTACAATCCGATACGGGTTAAAATCTGTTGTAATAAATTCGAATAATAAATGAGCAAGCATAGTCGTAAAAATGCGAATAAAATCGTATAAAATTAGATATTAACTATTTAATAATAAATGTTCTCCTCATCACTGTCACTGTGGCGAAGTTGTCAACAGTCTCGGACACCACGGCCTATCTTGCAGCCGAAGTGCGGGTCGCTTAGCGCGGCACGCGATCATTAACGACATCATCCGACGAGCTCTTGTCACCGTCGGCGTTCCAGCTGTATTAGAACCCATTGGCTTGGCACGCGACGATGGCAAGAGACCGGACGGCATGTCTTTATTTCCATGGAAGATGGGTAGGCCTTTAGTGTGGGATGCAACGTGTGTAGATACTCTTGCGCCATCCCATCTTCCTGGGTCAGTGTGCTGTGCTGGCGTTGCCGCTGCGGCTGCGGAAAACCTCAAGCGGCGAAAGTTTAACAATATTATTGGTAATTATATTTTCGAGCCGTTTGGGGTTGAAACCCTCGGGCCGTGGGGTCCGAGTGCTCATGCTCTCTACAAGGAAATCTCCAAACGGCTGGTTGACACTTCCCGTGACCCAAGGGCTGGTTTTTACTTTGGCCAGAGGCTGAGCATTGCTATACAACGTGGTAATGCCGCCAGTCTCTTGGGTACATTACCAGTCGACAGCGATGCGGATGAGTTTTTTGACGCTTTGTTTTAGTTTATTCGCTGTAGTTAGTTTAATTGAAATAAAAATATATCACACGCATTTGCGGGTTGGAACGTATTATAGTGCGCTGCCGCAGGGTTAACTTGATGTCGGCCGAGCGCCGCGCATGCGCACAGCCCGCGCGTCGCCTGCGACGGCCCTCCCGCGGTTTCCGCAATATACGAGTCGTACGACGCCCGCTCCGACGCGCGCACGTCATATCTTCCTTCCGCGGCTCTCGTTCGCTCCCGCCAAATTTGTAACCACCTATTGTCTTTCACTTGTATTAACCGCCCGCCATGACAGTGACGCCCAACTCGTGGCCAGTAATTATAGTTAGCAGCGGCTAAACGAACCCAGTGAAGTGTGGTTAATACATATTCAGTGATTAGAGAGAGACATTATCATGCCACGAACGACGCGGGCAACGCGAGCAGTGATCGACCGCAAGGCGGAGGATCAAGGAAGCGACGGTTACTCAGACGTGGACTGCGACTCAGTGGTGGAGCCGCGCGCCAGTTCCGGCGCCGCTACCGCCCATGCACGTGACTCAACTGAAGCGGCCGAGGAGATGCGCGCCCAGGGGGGCGCCGCCCTCGAGCACACGCTCAGCGGGGCCCTCACCGGCGCACCCGCCACAGCGCTCAACACCGAGCAGCTGCTGTGCTCCATGATGGAGTCCTTCGCCAAGATGCAGGCTGAGACCAACCGCACGTTAGTGGAAACCCTACGATCTCTACATCACGGCAACCAGTGGAATCCAGTCGCGTCGACACCGGCGGCATCGCCCACGGCGAACGCACGCGCGATCTCCGGCGGTAACTTTTCAAAGTGTACCGCGAGGTTCGACGGGCAGTCACGCGACACCGAGGTACTGGAGGCGTTCATCGATGCAGTGGAGGTTTACAAGGAGTGCGCCGATGTGACCGACGACCATGCGCTACGCGGGCTCTCCATGTTGCTGAGCGGCGACGCGGCGGTGTGGTGGCGCGGCGCCCGGGCCTGCGTCGGCACGTGGCCGGACGCGCTCGCGCGCCTGCGCGCTACCTACGGCGTGCAAAAGCCTGCGTACAGGATACTGCGCGAGGTATTCACGTGTGAACAAAGTGAGTGTGAACGCGCCGAAGTTTTTATATCAAAGGTACGATCTTTATTAGTTCAATTACCCTATGTTGTACCAAGTGCGATGATAGTGGATATTGTGTACGGCTTATTACATCGTCGAATACGTAAACGTTTGTCGCGAGACACCATTAGCGATATCGATAATTTGTTAGAGAGAGCGAGACTCGTGGAAGATTCGATAACGGAATTAAAAAACTCGATCGTTTCCGAGAATAACCCGAAGGTACCTACCGCTCCCGACCGCGGTACTACGAGTCCGAGCGCAACCACAGGTTCCAAACTCACCTCTAACTCGAACGAAAGCTCGAAACGTAATCGCATTAGATGTTCGTTTTGCAAAGCGTTCGGTCACGCGGCTAACGTATGTCGTAAGGCTACTAAAGTCGATAGTGACAATAAAACTAATAACGTAGGTACTAGCGATAGTAAAAGTAATCCGGTACGTTGTTATGGATGCGGCCAGCTAGGGGTAGTCAAGTCAAAGTGTGAAACTTGTTCGATTAAACCCGCGCCCGCCAAACCGTCCGATTTTAATGTCGTAAAAGGTGACTTTTACGCGACATCGACGTCACATCCTTTGATAACTATAACCGTTCAAGGTAAGGAAGGGGTCGCGATAGTCGATACCGGGGCTACGCACAGTGTTGCTAGCCCATTATTGTATTCGTTGTTAGTGAACAACGGCGTTCAATTCCAAGAAACCGAGCGTCATATCGGACTTGCCGATGGCTCGTGTCATAGGAAAACGGTGAAGACCGCTACCGTACCTGTCACCATAGATAGTCGAAGAGTCGACACCGAGTTTATGGTATTTCCTGGTGATGACACCAGAACGCTTTTAGGTCGTGATTTTATTGCTAACGCGGCTATTGTTTTAGACATAGCGCAGGAGTCATGGCATTTTGCAGATAGTCCAGGAGACCGGTACCCGTTTTTGCAATCTTATGTACTGAACAGCGCGGCCGTGATGCAAGCAGAGACCTGCGACGTATCACTGCGCCAAGATGAAGGTACGAGCTTGACACCGGAGCACAGGGCCGCACTCAACGAGTTCTTGCAAGGCAGAGTCGCTCAGTTCGCTTCGGCTGGACCTCCTACAGACTTCGCTGTTCATAAGATTAAGGTAAGTGAGACACAGGAACCTTTGGCTTCTCCGCCTTATAGATTGTCGCCGCCTAAGAGAGAGGCACTTGAGAAGGAGCTGCACAAACTTGTCAACGCTGACGTCATTGAGGAATGCGAGTCACCGTGGGCATCAAATGTCGTGCTTGTCAAGAAGAAGGATGGCAGTTTCAGACTGTGTATTGACTACCGAAAGCTCAATGCTGTCACCGAGCCTGACCGGTACCCTCTCCCAAGGATCGAGGACATTCTTCACGACGCAAAAACCGCTAAGTACATGACTACCCTTGATCTCCGAGCTGGCTACTTTCAAGTGAACGTCGATCCTAATGACAAGGACAAGACAGCATTCACGACACCGCTCGGTACTTATAGATTTAAACGCATGCCAATGGGTTTGCGCAACTCGGGCGCTACGTTCCAGAGGCTGATTGACAGATTCAAGTCGAACTTGCCAGGTACCACTCTTCTAGCGTATTTAGATGACCTATTGATAATGTCCGATGAAACCTTCGAAAAACACCTCGCTGACCTAACCTCCGTGTTTAATCGACTCGCCTTGTTCAACCTGCGAGTGAACCGCGAGAAGAGTCACTTCGCGAGGACTTCTGTAAAGTTCTTAGGGCACATTATCTTACCAGGTGGTATTCACGTCGATCCAGGAAAGACTGCAGCAATCGTGGACATGCCGACACCTCGGAATGTAAAACATCTAAAATGTTTCCTGCAGACCTCCAGCTGGTTCAGGCGCTTTGTCCCTGACTACGCAGAGGTGGCCAAACCGTTGACAATGCTACTAAAAAAGGTAAATATATGGAAATGGGGCCCGGAGCAGCAGGCAGCTTTCGAGAAGATTAAGCAGCTGCTAGTATCGGCGCCGATCTTGCGTCAGGCTGACGCGACGTTACCCTTCGTCCTCAGAACCGATAGCAGTGGGTATGCTCTCGGGGCGGTTCTCCTCCAGGGGGAGGGGACCGACGAGCGCCCAATTGAATATGCCAGCCGGCTCTTGAACGCGGCTGAAAGAAACTACAGTACGACGGAGAGGGAGGCTCTAGCAGTCGTCTGGGCAGTTTCTAAGTTCAGGGGGTATATAGACGGCGCTGAAGTCGTGATCAAGTCAGACCACCAGCCGCTTAGGTGGCTGATGAGTATGAAGTCTCCGAGCGGTCGCCTAGCAAGGTGGGCTCTGAGCCTTCAGGAGTATAACCTGAAAATAGAATACACACCAGGTAAGGCCAATGTTATAGCCGATACCCTGTCGCGTCCGGCATGCGCCGAAGACGCTGATTGTGACCTGTGCTGCACTGCGGTTGACGTGCCCTCTCGCAGTCTGAAGGATCTGCGTGAGAACCAAATAAAGGACCCGGAGGTAAGTAAGATCGTCGAGGCACTGGAATCCGACGATCCCTCTAGGGGGAGGGTATGGGCAAACAAAGGGTATGTGCTAGCCGAAGGTGTGTTGTATAGATATTGCCCTGAGAACGAGGAGCACGACGACGCTAGTCTGGTGATCCCAGAACAGGAACGCGCCAAAGTATTGGCCGAATACCATGACGCACCCACCGCTGGTCACATGGGCGCGGAACGTACGTTGCAACGCTTAGTCGGTAAGTACTACTGGCCGGGAATGCGTTCCTACGTTACGCAGTACGTTAAAAATTGTGTACCTTGTCAGCGTTATAAAGCAGACACTAGGAAACCAGCTGGGTTGTTGCAGACGCCCGCTTCTACACGCCGGTTTGAGGTGTTAGCCGTGGACCTGTTTGGCCCTCTACCTGAAACAGCGAAAGGACGCAAATGGATCCTGATAGTTGAGGACACCTGCACGCGCTGGGTGGAGCTGTTTGCCCTTACTTCAGCTACCAGTGAGGAATGCGCAAAGGTACTTGTATCAGAAGTATACTTACGGTTCGGAGTCCCCAGGCGCCTTGTTAGTGACAACGGTGTCCAATTTATTAGTGAGGTAATGCAGCAGACCTGCTACGCGATGGGAATTACACAATCACTTACCTCATTTTACCACCCCGAGGCGAACCCGGTGGAACGTAAAAACCGGGACCTCAAGCCACAGCTGGCGATTTTGGTAGGTAAAGACCATGATACGTGGGATATCCACTTACCTGCAGTCCGCTTCGCCATGAACTCGGCAGTCACATCGGGAACAGGCTACTCGCCCGCCTATTTGAACTTCGCGCGAGACATGCGCGCGCCAGCAGATGTCATCTCAGAGATGCGCACAATTATCGAGAACGATAATTATGTAGGTGACATTACTAATTATCTTAAGAAAATTTCGTCAGTACTTTTAGACGCTCGTGACGTCTATGAGAGTGCCCAGGCGGCACATAAGAAGTACACCGATGAACATCGTCGACCAGCTCCGGATTATAAAGTTGGTGATCTAGTGCTATTGAAAACCCAAGGTGCTAATGACACCGGCAGAGGGCAGACGTCAAAGTTTATCCCTCGCCGTGACGGACCATATAAGATCCAGGCTGTGGTCAGTCCCACTACATACGTCCTCGAGCGCCTCAGCGACGGCACGGTGCTAGGTAAGTACCATGCCTCTGTAATGACTCCCTTCGTTGGTCGCATCCAACCTCCAGTACAGGAGAAACGTAAAAGGGGGAGGCCACGTAGAAACTAACCCAAACACGAGGGCGTTCGTTAGGGTTAGAGGGGGAGACTATCACACGCATTTGCGGGTTGGAACGTATTATAGTGCGCTGCCGCAGGGTTAACTTGATGTCGGCCGAGCGCCGCGCATGCGCACAGCCCGCGCGTCGCCTGCGACGGCCCTCCCGCGGTTTCCGCAATATACGAGTCGTACGACGCCCGCTCCGACGCGCGCACGTCATATCTTCCTTCCGCGGCTCTCGTTCGCTCCCGCCAAATTTGTAACCACCTATTGTCTTTCACTTGTATTAACCGCCCGCCATGACAAATATTATATAATAAATAATCAATCACTAGATGCAGTTTGGCATTTGGAATTTTATGGTATATTTTAATTATAATTATAATTGATATTGAAGGGATAAACTGGTTTTAAAGATAATTAAGAGGTGACTTTGATGATTTTTTTGATGCAATAAAGTATGTTTAGTTATGTTTTGAGTTACGTCACTCTATGTAAAAAAAGACTTGAAAATATCATATATTTTTTCACTTTCAAAGTTATTTACGGTTAAGAAGATACACTGGTTTAAAAAAACCACCTTTTGGAGCGTTTTCAAGAAATCACAGCCTTAAGTCATCCAATAGCGGATTTATCTCATATTTTCAAAATAATCATAACTACACTGGTTCGCTGAATTTTCTTTAACTGTCTAACGGCCGATACATAACGCCTGCAGTGACGGCCATCATGAAAATGATAGCAGCGGGATTTGACTTTACTGTGTCAAAAAACTCTCTCTAGGGAAACACACCCACTTACTTTCATAAGTAACGTTTCAGTGACGTCATTCGCCGGTATATTGCGGACACTATGTGACAGCCACCTTTCTACTAGGACACCGTAGACAAACACGATATTATTATACAAAAAAAAAAAACTGAAAATAAAATCTTGCATTTTCATTACTATTTAAACAAATAAGGAAAACTCGCCGATTGATCTCAAATGCCATCTCCAACCCTCTACAGTTGCACTAAGCTGAAGCAATCATTTCAACACCGAATCCATCAGAGTAAGCCAGTGATCCTGAATTAGAACTCTTTGGTATTAACGGATTCTGAAGGGGCTGGGAAGGAAAGGGAGGGGGGTTGATGGATCAAGAAATGAGGGGATGTGGAATTGAGTACTTGAAGAACTGGTGTAGGTATTGGTAAGTTTGTGGTAATTTATTTTTATGGGATTTAGGGTAGAATGATGGCACTGACGATGTAAGTCTACGGAGGTTTTATAAAATAAAATATTTTTTTTATTTCAATTACATAGATCTTTACCATACGTGATTTGGAGATTACTTTTTAAGCAAGACCGCCAACTCCACATAACATAACACAGAGTATGCAATTGATAACACAACAAAAAATTTATAAAAGAAGAGAAAATACAAAATTCAAAAAGGAGCGCGCTCGTGTGATTAATGTGGGTGGGTTTTGGGTGTGTGTGTGCGTGAGTGTGTGTTATAAAGTAAGTGTGTGTGTGCATGAGTGTGTACATGTATATGAGGTAAATTCGTTTACCTGCCTATACATATAAGTTTAGGTTTAGGTTAGCCCTGCGACAATGTCTTGACACTGAAAAATGGATTGATTATTTACTTGCTTTATAAAAGACTTACATACTTTAACACAGTTGTTTTCTCTGTGTGTGTCTGTGTGTCTGTTTTTATCGATATTTTTTATAAGCTAGCTTCTTAATGACAGTATTATTTGAGGATGGGTGTTGTTAGATGCGAAAATCTATGCAGAGTTAGTAAAAAAAAGGTAACTTCATTTTTCACATGAACAAAGGTCAAATAATAAGATATTTTTCTCATGAAAGTTGTTATGACTAAAATCCTACCGCAACTTTGTACTCTTCTCAAAAAACATGATTTACGACTCTTAAAGTAGTTACGAGAGATTTATTTCTATCTATGACGTATTCCTGCTGGTGAAACAAACAGGTACAGTCACGAGCACTGATATATATACACTTAACATCATTCATTTTGTAGGTACCGAAAAAATAAAGTGCTAAGCTAAAACTGTTTTCTTAAGTAATCTTGATTTTTTTATACTGTAACGAAAGTCTACAATTAACTCTCTGGCTGATATTTCAGTTTGAAAGTGAAAGTAGTTTCTGCCTAAACGAATGTTCAAGATATTGGTGGGAAAAATATGATTTATTGTACACACGGCTACACATCAAGCTATACATTTCCAGTTAACGCTGATCTCGCACGGTACGGAAATCCTATACAATGCGAGATCAGCTTATACTGGAAATGTATAGCTTGATGTGTAGCCGTGCGTACTATCAAACTGAAATAGCAGCCGGGGATTAAATGTAGCCCTATGTTATATTAGTAAAAAATCAGGTTGTAGTTTTCAATACAAAGTCTGTATTTTACCAAATGTTAAAAGTTCTAAACATTAGCGGCCTTATTCATAAAAAGTTATCGATCTAAACAGTTGCTAAAGTTTGGTTTCTCTTTGAAAACCAGACTTTAGCAACTGCTTAGATGTTCGATAACTTTTTATGAATAGGCCGTAGAAGTTAAAATATGATTTATATATTTTAAAACTCAATTGCGGATAGTGTGAATGGATTTTTACCCGGTTGATGACAATATGCTCTCTTTCTATTACATGAGACTTAACTATGCATAAGTGGCGTGATTTGGGTGGACTATAATGTGAGTATACCTCTCCTAACCCTTCAGGGATTAAAAACGTTATGTTATATTATTAGTGCGGGTGGTGGTGACGGACGTGATTACCAAAGGCTGTAATGTGATGTTGTAATGTAAAAGGATGTAATGTTGTAATGACAGGCCACGAAATGGCTTTATTACATTCGAACTGTCAACAACAACCTTTCAAATATTTTAGCATCAGGTTGTTTGTTGCGGAAGAAATCATCTGCTTTTGTTTCATTAAACCCTTTCAGACCTGGCGTACACAATAGGGTATTACACCCATTTTTGAAAAGTGTCTTAATTAGATTTTAGAGTGCTAATATACCACAAAAAACACAACATTTTTATTTAATCGATTAGTGCTATAAAAATGCATTTTTTACATTTTCATGTTTCGCGTGTAATTTGACGAAAACGCTGGACGATTATTCTGGGGAGCTCTGTGGACGATTTTAACGATGGGTTCGTGGAAACTGTCCATACGGTCGGGTCTAAGTTTTTCAAGACCCGTCGTATCGACAAAAATAAGAGGCTCTCTGATCCTACATTGCAGCTCATGAAGGAGAGGCGCGAGATGGTTCTGCAGTCTTCAGACGACGCACTCGAGTACCGGCAGCTTAATAGACAGATCTCTAAGTCCTTGAAAAGCGACCTCCGCCGCTTTAATACAGAACGTATTAAAGACGCAATAGAGCGGAATAAAGGCTCCAAGGTCTTTGCTAGGGATCTGTCTATTGGGCAGAGTCTGCTTACGAAACTGAAGACCGATGAAGGCAGGATCGTATCCACCAAGCCTGAGCTGTTGAGAGAGATTGAGAGCTTCTATGGACAGCTATACACGTCAACTAGAAACCCCGTTACAAATCTGGCTAACGACCCAAGAGCTAGATTGACCCGACACTATACTGAAGATATCCCGGACGTCAGCTTGTACGAGATTAGGATGGCTCTGAAGCAGCTCAAAAACAACAAGGCGCCGGGTGATGACGGAATTACGGCTGAGCTTCTAAAGGCCGGTGGAAAACCCGTTCTTAAGGCCCTCCAGAAGCTGTTTGATTCCGTCATACTCGAGGGCAAAACGCCACAGGCATGGAACAGAGGTGTGGTGGTACTTTTCTTTAAGAAGGGCGATAATGCCCTTCTTAAGAATTATAGGCCCATCTCACTTCTGAGCCATGTCTACAAGCTGTTTTCCAGAGTCATCACGAACCGTCTAGCGCGCAGGTTTGACGACTTCCAGCCTCCCGAACAGGCCGGGTTCCGTAAAGGCTTTAGCACAGTAGACCACATACATACGCTGCGGCAGGTTATACAGAAGACCGAAGAGTATAACCTGCCTCTATGTTTAGCGTTTGTGGACTATGAAAAAGCCTTCAATTCGATCGAGACATGGGCTGTACTGCAGTCCCTCCAACGGTGCCAGATCGACTATCGGTACATCGAGGTGTTGAAGTGTCTGTACGAAAACGCCACTATGTCAGTCCGACTCCAGGACCAGACCTCGAAACCTATCCTTCTGCAGCGAGGTGTTAGACAGGGAGATGTTATTTCTCCGAAACTCTTCACTGCTGCACTGGAGGATGTCTTCAAGGTTCTGGACTGGAAAGGGGCTGGCATCAACATCAATGGCGAGTACATCACTCACCTTCGGTTTGCCGATGATATAGTTGTCATGGCTGAGACCATGGAGGACCTCAGTACAATGCTCGATGACCTCAGTAGAGCTTCCGAAAGAGTGGGTCTTAAAATGAACATGGACAAGACAAAGGTCATGTTTAATGCCCGTGTAACACCCACTCTCATGACGGTCGGAGGCGCTGCACTCGAAGTTGTGGACGAGTACGTTTACCTAGGACAAACTGTCCAGTTAGGTAGGTCCAACTTCGAGAAAGAGGTCAATCGTCGAATCCGACTCGGTTGGGCAGCGTTCGGGAAGCTTCGCAATATCTTCTCGTCCCACATACCGCAGTGTCTCAAGACGAAAGTCTTCGACCAGTGTGTGTTGCCAGTGATGACATATGGAACCGAAACGTGGTCGCTCACAATGGGCCTCATAAGAAGGCTTAAAGTCACCCAAAGAGCAATGGAGAGGGCTATGCTTGGAGTTTCCCTGCGTGATCGAATCAGGAATGAGGAGATCCGCAGGAGAACCAAGGTAACCGACATAGCCCGAAGAATTGCCAAACTTAAGTGGCAGTGGGCAGGGCACATTGCACGCAGAACAGATGGCCGATGGGGTCGAAAAGTTCTGGAGTGGCGACCGCGCACAGGAAGACGTAAAGTTGGAAGGCCTCCCACAAGGTGGACAGATGACCTTGTGAGGGCCGCAGGAGTCCGCTGGATGCGGGAAGCACAGAACCGGTCGAAGTGGCGGAGCTTGGGGGAGGCCTATGTCCAGCAGTGGACGTCTTTCGGCTGAAATGATGATGATGATGATGATGCTGGACGCAGTGGACGCCATATTGCTCTGTGGGTATGACGTCAGTTTTCTATATCAATAAATGCGCTGATATTATATATGATAATTGTTTATAATTTAAAATAAATAATAGTTTAAAAAACTAAAAACACGCTTTATAAACTAAACTAAAAAGAAGAAAATAATTTAATTCAATTAAAAAGCGTGGGGTGCTTTTTGAAGTATTTTTATTATCAATTAATGTCAAGCACCCCACGCTTTTTAATTGAATTAAATTATTTTCTTCTTTTTAGTTTGGTTTATAAAGCGTGTTTTTAGTTTTTTAAACTATTATTTATTTTAAATTATAAACAATTGTCATATATAATATCAGCGCATTTATTGATATAGAAAACTGACGTCATACCCACAGAGCAATATGGCGTCCACTGCGTCCAGCGTTTTCGTCAAACGAAAAAAAAAAGGTAAAAAAAAAGGCTAAAAAGTTTGGTTTTTAAAGCGTGTTTTTAGTTTTTTAAACTTTTATTTATTTTCAATTTTTTAGTTCTGCTAACTACAAAAACGTGTTTTTTTATATATTTTTTTCCTTTTTTATTAAATTATTGAATTGTCATCGGTCCTCGATAAGTTTACAAAGTTTCAATGAAATCTGACTGTTTAGGGTGGGTCAAAATCGCGCTCTAAGGAGTCGGTTACATACAAACAAACAAACAAACATACAAGTGAAGCTAATAACAAAAAATTACCCACGTAGAGTTACATACTGACATACTGACATACAAGTGAAGCTAATATAAAGCGTGTAAAAAGAGTTATTTTTCTACTTATCGTTGGTTTGCTGTTCCTGAATGCAAAATATTATCTGAATAAAAATAACTTCGTACTTTTATTATTTTCATAAAATAATAAAAGTACATAGTTGTTCAATTGACATGCCGTGTGACGTAATAACATGGTGGCTACTATTTCATGGTGTTCAAAAACAAATAAAAAAAACTGAAATCGTTGAATTGAATTTTAAAATTTATTTTGTTATTTCATGAACTAAAACTAAAATTTTCTGACTGCATTTTGCCTAAGCTATCTCAATAATATAGTTTTAGATTTTTGCTCGTACAGAGTAAAATACCTTATTCAGGACATAAAATATAATTAAATATAAAAGTATTACTTTCGTTCATGGCCACATTTTTGCACACAAAGAAAAACAAGTTTTTCTGAAAAACTTGACTTTCAGGATTTTTTTAATTATTTTTTCCTAGTTCTTAATGCCTTAGATGCCTAATACAACACTGAAAATTTACTTAAACCCTTACGAGATAATCAATAAAGTCAAGTCTGAAAGGGTTAATAGACTGCATGGTACTAGGTACTCAAGAGACTTGAGCATTCCCACAGTACAGTACATACCTACCTATCCCTGGTTTGTAACGAAAACATGCTTGAATTAAATAATCATCACTCGCGCATTTGTCTGACGGAACTACGGAAGCTCCTGTCTGGCCGGGTCAGCACTGAGATGTACGAAGGCAGTTTTAGAAAGATTTGTTATTAACCCATTAATGGTTGCTGTACTCGATTGAGTACAGTTAAACTTTTAATCATATACCAAAAAGTAATAAGACTAACTTGTCTCTTTTAACTAAAATCAGTAGAGGGTAAATTGCTTTATTTATTGAAATAACATAAAGTGGGTAGTTTTTTTTTTATTGTGACAGTGATTCACTTGAAGTCGCCATTCTCAAGATAAAACAAGTAAGTCTTTTCTATCATATTTTTTATTTATTTAATCTGCTAATATTATGTAATTTGCAAAATATTATGAGTTTTATTCTTGTTTATAATAATTGTAATCTTTTACCGTATTTTTATTTTATTTTGGCAACATACAAGTGTACTACGAACATCTCATCCCCAAAATTGTGTTTTTTCTTTTCGTTTTTTTTTTGCCTGTTTGTTTTTTTAATAGTTCACTGATTATAAAAATAAATCATTGAATATAGTAACGTTTTTAATTTACATTTGGCCATTAATGGGTTAATATCTTGTCTTTATACATACATAAACAATCAGCCTATTATGTTCCCTCTGCTGGAACACAGCTCGTAATATGTGAGAGGTTGTGGGCCGTTGTGCACCATGCGGGCACAGTACAGGTTGGTAGATGTCACATGTCTTCGATTTTTTGGTTTTTGGACATATGCTGGTTTCCTCACGATGTTTTTCTTCACCGTTTTGAGAGCAGTGGTGATGAAATATTTTTTTAAAGAAAAGTGTCTGACTGAGTTCGAACTTACGATCTACAACTCGTAAATTGCGGCCGTTTCCACTGGTTCACCTCTACTCTCCGATATCTTCAGATACTGAATCAGAGAAAACAAACTCATATAAAAATAAAAGAAAATACACGTAAATTGGATGAGTGGTTCTCAAGTTATGAGCGTACAAACAGACAGAGACACGTTGCTGCTTGTATATTGCAAGGAGAAAACGTCTAATACGAGAGGTTTGTGGCCAAGTAATAACAAACGCACGGGTCAATCGATCGGGTTAAGCTACGCTTGCCGCAGTTGGTCCGTGGATGGGTGACCATCTTAACATGCCAAGACCCCTCCATGCCTCGTGTCGAATGTTAGCCAGCCAGTCTTACCAAAAGGTATCGTCTTACCCAGTAACTGGTTTCTAGAGGCCAGATAAGCAGTTGCTCAATGTAAAATACTGGTTTTCAGCTACATCCGGTAAGACTGGAAGCCGACCCCAACATAGTTGGGAGAAACGCTAGGCAGATGATGAAGTTGAACTTCTAACTCGAAGCATAATTCATTGCCACCTACATCTAGTGTAAATAAGAGAGGCTTTTGTACCGGGGTATATGTCGTAACCATATCGTAGATTTGCTCACTTCATGAAATGGCCATATCGTAATTTGCTCACTTCATGAAATGCTCGAGAAGTAACTTAGAATGATGTTCAACTAAGATTATAAACAATATTTTCTTCAGCTCCAAAGCACAAAGTCAAATAGGCATCCAAGCAATACTAAAACTGTCCCAAACGAGCTTCAGCCGCATCTTATTACATCGCCTAGCCTGTCTTGCTCGGTGCCATATATTACCGTAAGCCGTGATAGCGTGGCAGCCAAAAATCGGCATTGAACCTAACGGTGTTATTACTACTGTGGGAATATTTCTTCTGGTTCTTATATTACAGAAGAAGACGGTCAAAGTCAGGTTGACGGAGCCCCACTGAGTGGGGCTCCTATTTCCGTGTGCAGGGTTTAAAGGAACCTAACAAAATCGAACTTCAGGGTGCCCCTGACGTCGACCGTTTTCTTAAAAAAAAATTCTTGAGCATTTCATGAATGAGAAAATCTACGATATGGCCACGAACACGCCTGTTCACAACACGACTACAGTAGAATTAGTCATGTTTAAATTATTTAGGTAGGTAGTCGATATTAATTAGATAAGAGTGTTATAGGATTGGATTTTGCTGTAGGAAAACAGAAAATAAAATATAATCCTGACATTGTACCGTTATTAAGGGATTTTATGAAGTAGGTATTGGTTTTACTATAAAAACTCACTTTGAAACTCTACCCGTGACTATACACTTAAAAAAAACCTTTTAAAGCTTTCAATATTTTAAATATCCTCAGTTAAACCGCCCAACTGTAATTAAATAAAAACAATATCTTCAAAAAAGGCTTAATAATTTCCAGTACGTACCTACCTATGGAGGTTCTCCAAACATTTTGCCTACCTTGTTTTCACGCTTCGGGACGAAAATTAATATTTTAAATGCGTACCTTGATTCGAAACGGCGCCTACAAAGGGAGGAAGGCTCACAAATATTAAGCGTCTATAAATCCGACAGATTTTGCATAGTTACGAGGAAAAATGTTCTACTGAGTTCTCCAAAGGTATCCGATTATATTTTAAAGGCTTTGCAGAATGTATTTTGTCGTTTTGCGAAAATTGGAGCTGTTGAAATCTCAACGAGGGCAAATGACCCACGAGTTCCCCGTATGGAAATAATTTTGGTAAAATATGACATAATGTGTGACATTAACCTCATTTATAAACGTTTCTAAAGCTAAGCAGTGATTAGCGTCTATTTAACCGTACATTTTTGACGTTTAAACGTCTCTTAACTTTAATCATCGTTTATAAATAAACCTAAGTTTTGCGTCCTGTCATGTGGTGGGGGTTGCGCAGTAGAGGGGGTCTATTTCGAGCAGCGCATAAATATTGGAAACAGTGTTTCATTATAATGATAATATCTAAACTAACCAAAACCTAGACCACAACATGCAAGCATATGGTCTACTCTTTGTCCGTGTGAAAAAGCGGAACACAGTCAGAAGAGACGTTTCGATAAAACTAGCCCATAGAAAAAGTTTTGCTAGCAACAATGCCAACCATTTATCAAAAGGACAATTAAGACACGCCTTGGCAATCAAATGCCAACCACGTTACGATGAACTTTATGGTCCATGAGAGTTCATAAACCAACACATATAAAACAAACAAATAAAAGTAACATTATCTAAGTATTTCAGAAAAACACTGCTGCAGATCTTCTTGTCATAGTCCTTGTCTTAGCCGTCTTCTATATTATTTAAATAGTTAAAAAAAACAAAAACTGTAGAAGAAAACATAATCAAATCAAATCAAATCAAAAGTCATTTATTCAAACTAGGCTGAGAGTCAGCTCTTTTTGAACGTCAAAAAAAATTACATAAGATAGTCCCCCCAAAACGCCCGCCCTTCACCACTTCCTAGTGCTTTAGCTGGGAAGAAGAAGTAGCGCAACAAACTCCCCAGCAGCACAGCTGTCTGTTAAGTTAGAAGAACTTGATTCTATACAATAATAGGTAATTCAAATTACGAAACACAAAAAAAAAATTGCCATATATGTCAGCTAGCACACGCCAATATGCCATCAAAAATTGAAAACTAAAAATAATAAAAAATTAAAATAAAATATAAAATAAAATCTTAATTTAAATAAAAACACATTAATAATGTAACTACTGGGTAAAATTACATTAATACGGACTACAGTGACGTAGTATGTACGTAATGAAATGGCTCGCACACACGCCACAGTTATTAATCATCAGATTTTAATTTGTTCGTTTAGTGCGAGGCGACTGATTGAAAGCCCGAAGTACATACATATACCAGCTCAGAGGGAAATGAATTTAAGTACTTAAGTACGTAAATTTCCAATTTATGTTAAGTATCGTTTTTAATTGAATTTGAATAAATTGTAATTTAATTACTCACCTAACCACCACGGCCGTAGCCGCCGCGGGAGACGCTCTGGGTGTCGGGAATCCCAGGCTGAATCCCGGCCACCGTAAGCGCGGGCTTGCGGACGACGAGTAATGGGTAGTTCGCTGTCCGGTAAGGACCAAGCCCGGGTCGACGGCGCGTTGTGTTCCACGCGCGCCTCAAAGAGATGTCAGCACCAACTGGTGGGGTCCGCAAGGGCCGATGCCTGCCAGGGGTGCGGGTTGTTCGAAAGAGATACCGCGGCCACTAGCACACAGGCAACTTGGGGAACACGGTTAGAATTTAGTCAGTAAAAGCCTGACACGCCCTCCTGCTCCACCCAGAGCGGGAGAGGTTATTTGACGATTTCCCACACAAAAAAAAAAACCATCATGGTTCATCTGAGAGATAATTAGTCAGACAGTTTTTAGTAACATAAATATTACGACTTGTTTTCCCGAAGAGCTAGTGAGAGGCGTAACTATTATAATACACCCACATTTCGCCAGTTATGATGTCCCATGGAATAGGGGCGAGTCCTATTGGCATCAATCGAATAACCCAATAATGTTTGCCCGACCTCGGAATCAAACCCCAGACTTTATGGTTCGTTTTAGCAGTAGCACTTGCAGGCACTAGATCAAGGAGGCAGTTCATTTTTTTTTTTTTAAGATTACGGTTGCATAGTTTCCAGTTAATGGAGAGATACCTACTTCTTACGTAAACATCTGATAACTAAATCAGAATTTGACATAAAATCAATCAAATATATCTGGTAGGTATATTATACGCCGAGTAGATCCCTATGGGAACTGGGAATAAAAAACCGTGTGATATGTATGTAAACGCTTGAAATATGTACATACATTTATACAATTATACACGACACAAATACATACAAACAGTCCCCAACGTTATTGCCGCTACGTCCGCGTGTACATTTGTCTTCAGGCGACACAGAAATGAAATTCCCTTTCTTTTTACCTTGCTGCATGAGTAAATACTTGTATGTAGGCCGTAGGTGATATTACACTGAAAATTTCCTGTGTTTGTGACTTGTTTGACGTTCGGTTCTGCTAGTGATAGTTAACTTGCTAGAGCGTTTGAGGGAATTTACTAAGGGTGTTTTAAAAAGCTGAAGTGTTTTTGAACACAAACTCATACACTCGTTTATATGCCGGACAAAAAAACGGACCCCGGCCATTTACTAGAAATACTCCAAAACGTAATGTTTTGAATAGTATCAATTAAAATCTGTTTTACATTATAAATGTGAAACTTCGTATGTGTAGATGTTTGGATTTTTGTTACAGAATCACGCAAAAACGGCTGAACGGTTTTGAGTGATATTTCGCACACAGATAGTTTATAATCGGATTCAACACATAGAATAAGTTTTATCCCGGTAATACGTTCCTGTGGGATAATATTCGACCTCCAAATCTCTCTGGCTAAAGCTAGTAATACGATATTAATTAGAATGTGTTTAACATGATTGCGTAATATCTTGGGAAATGCTAATGCCCAATAGAGGATTTCATTTAGTTAACTTTTGATAGAAATCATGATGATGAACAGGTGTGAACCTGTGAATAATAATGATAAAGCTCAAAACTCGAATGAACAGACGTAGGCTGAATTTCAATATCTGTAAATGTTTGGCATTCAACGCATCCCCGAAACGAAATGACAAGTGGCCCTATCTATCAACGCTTCCAGAACATTAAATTCGTTAGATTTTATGACGTGAATGTGAGCTTTTCTTTACGACATTTCCTTCATCATTGAAACCAGTAATAAATTGTATTTAACGCCCCCTTTTCCTTTTTGTTCATTGCGTTTCAAAGTAACCCCATAAAATGTCTGGGAAATTTCTGAAACCTTTTTTTCGGTTTGCTTTCAAAAAACATCTTTATCAGTGGCCTCTGCTAAATAAGATTTGCTACACTTGGCCAGCTAAGACTGAAGGAATTGATACGGATAAAACCAAATAAACTACAGCATAGGAAAACCTGTCGTTTGCCAATGAGTTTCTCATCAGTTCGTTACAAATAAAACATACCAAAAAGAGGAAACGATATGTACTTAATTGTCATTATGATACTCCACAACCGTACAGAAACTATCGCCCATTTGCTACAAAAACCAGTAAACCTTTATCAGCTTAAAAACCATCAGCAAAAAAACTGAAGCGATATCGATATCGCACTATTAGGGGGCGTTCACATTGAATGCGCGGTAATCTGAACCCACAGTTCCGGATACAACCCTAATACGCGCAGTAAATCAACCGGATCGCGCGGATGTAACGAAAGTTATGGTGCCACTATAAATTCTGTGTATTGACTACGGTTTGACCCATATCTGCGATCGTGTGTGCTGGGTTTTAGTTGTGGTCAGTTTTTGTTAGTGTTGTGTGGAAGTTATTATTTCCTTCCGATATTTGATGTTTTATATAGGGATGTTCTTGTAATTGGAATGCAAAAAATATAGTGACTAAAATTATGTCAGCTGTCTGATTGTGTGTCAGTTTCTGGCAAGCAAGATGACTTACCTATTAACTTTGTTTCGTTCTTCTATTGTCTTTCCAGTGTTGTGCAACATAATATACACAATCAGCCTAACGTTCCAGTGAGACGAAGTGGGCCATAATCCACCACGCGGGCTCAGTGAGGGTTTACGGATGTGACATGTCTTCGAAGTTTTGGTTCTAGGACGTAGACGGCGAATGCCTCACAATGTTTTCCCTCACCGTTTTGAGAACAGTGGTGATGAAATATTAAATATAAAAAGTGCCTGTCTGGGTTTGAACTCACGACCTACACGCTTTTTATTTTTTTGGTGGGAAATCATCAAATAACTTCTCCCGCTCTGGGTGGAGGAGGAGGGCGTGTCAGACTTTTACTGACTAAAACCCACCCGTGTTCCCTCAGTTGCCTGTGTGCCAAGGGCGACGGTATCTCTTTCGAACAACCCGCACCCCTGGCAGGCATCGGACTTTGCGGACCCCACCAGTTGGTGCTGACATCTCTTTGAGGCGCGCGTGGAACACAACGCGCCGTTGACCCGGGCTTGGTCCTTACCGAACAGCGAGCTACCCATTACTCGCCGTCCGCAAGCCCTCGCCTACGGTGGCCGGGAATCAGCCTGGGATTCCCGACGCCCAGGGCGTCTCTCGCGACGACCTACACGCTTGGGTTTAGACTCGTAAGCCGACGCCGATATCACTGGGCCACCACTGGTCACAAATGCTCACATATATATGCTATGCAAAATTCGACCGAATTCTTTACAGATTTCTGTATTTAATATCTTCGGCGTTCAATCAGATTGAACGTCTCAAATACCATTGTCTCGTTCATCACACTGCGTAAGTCGTAAATATAGAGGAAAGGAAACCATAGTCTAGTAGATAGACATTGTGCTAGCATCCTGCCACAATATTTATGGCAAACGTGTTTTCTTGGCCCCATTAACATTGCTTAGATTGCTCGCTCCGTTTAAATTGCCTTGCGAATTTAGAAAAGTCTTTCTCTAAGACATTTTGTAGGTCGAAATAATTATTAGCATAATATTCTAGCGACTAAATTCAAACTAGAAGCTTAATTGCGTATACTCTTAATGACAATAGCTTTCATTTTGACAGGGAACAAAGCAATGGATAGAGTGGAAACTCTACCTATTGCTCTAATGTAAGTAACTGAATGTAGGCATAAATAATGTTAGTAAACTGTCAAAATTAAAGCGATTTTCATTAGGAGCTTACCGTGTTCTGTATTTCGACTGGAGCTTCAAAACTAATTGAATTGTTATCTCTAGTCTGTAACATTTATTCATTGTTTCGCGAAAATAACAAAGGAAATTAAATAATAACACAATCTTCCCTATCGTTTGTACACGTAAAAGATTATTGAATATTTCGCCCCGACGAGGAAAATTCTGTATTCATTGCCTATGTTATATTATTTAAGGGAAATAGGGTCAGAGGCGAAGAAAAATAAAAGATATCTGTAGCTTCGGATAACGCCCAGCGGATACTAAAGTGGCATATCTTAAGAAAATTCGTTTTATTTTTCACGAGGCGTAAAATGACATTGATTGTGGTTGGATCCTGAATGCCCCAATTGTTTTAGTGGTGAGTTTATTGTCTACCAATCGTCACTGGTTTCCTGGTAATAGACCTAGGTAGAATTTCACCACCAAACAGAACGCAATCAGCACGTTTAAACTGCGTTCAAAAGCTTGTTTTTACACGTTTTATATTAGCTTCACTTGTATGTTTGTTTGTATGTAACCGACTCTTTAGAGCGCATTTTGTACCCACTTTAAACGCTCAGATTTCATTGAAACTTTGTAAACTTATCGAGGACCGATGACAATTCAATAATTTTAAAAAAAATGAGAAAAAGGAAAAAATAATTACAAAAATCACGTTTTTGTAGTTAGCAGAACTAAAAAATAGAAAATAAATAATAGTTTTAAAAACTAAAAAACACGCTTTAAAAACCAAACTAAAAAAGGAGAGAATAATTTAATTCAATTAAAAAGCGCGGGGTGCTTGACATTAATTGATTATAAAAATACCTCAAAAAGCACCCCACGCTTTTTAATTGAGTTAAATTATTCTCTCCTTTTTTAGTTTGGTTTTTAAAGCGTGTTTTTTAGTTTTTTAAATTATAATTTTTATTATTTATATCTTCTTGAGTTTAGTTACTATGTTTTATTGGTATATTGACGTGTGCCAGCTGACATATAGCAAATAATTTAATTTTGTGTTTTGTGTTTAAGTAGTAATGTTAATTACTTACCTATTATTATTGTACAGAATCAAGTTCTTCTAATTTACCAGACAGGTGTGCTGCTGGGGAGTTTGTTGCGCCACTTCTTCCCAGCTAAAGCACTAGGAAGTGGTGGAGGGTGGGCGTTTTGTCTTATGGTATTTTGACGTTCAAAAAGTGTTGACTCTCAGCCTAGTTTGAATAAATGACTTGTGATTTTTTTGGTCAATGTCTAAATTCCACAACAATGATAACATTTGACAGTTCTTGAACGCGATTTAGATGAGTTGATCACATTTAGTCTCATTGGTGTAATTCGTCCTAAGGGGAGGGCAAGTCTGTGTCCTACAGTCCTTATATGTGCTAGTGATGATGATGATGATGAATAACTGTATTAAGCCCAAGTTGATGTTAGAATAATCATCTGACAGAAACTAAGTTTACAAAGATCATTATCGAGAACGTATTGTTTTTCGCTTCTGAAACATAATCTAGAGTCACCAAATGCGATGTTTAGACATGTGTCATTTTCAATTTGGCAACCGGTATCAGGGTTGTTGAACCTTTTAGCATGAGCTTTAGCAATTTGCGTCGAATATTGAAGACACGAAACTTTTGATGACAGCCTTATAGTTTCGGATATTAATAAAGCCTACAAAGTTTTAAACGACATTGTTTGTTCTACATTATAATGTGGATTCGTGTTATTATAATTATTTTCGCGTCTGTTTGTGTGAATAAACACGTGATTTAGGGTTGAGTTCAGTTAAAATTTGACATGTGTTTTTCCTCTGGGAAATGTTAATTTGGTTCAGTATTTTTTAATATCTTAACGACACTGCTAAAAATGTTTGGAATCCTAATAGGCTATTCAAGGTTATCCACAACTTGCAACTAGCAGTCCCAGTCACAAGGGAGGGAGACTAAGTTAGGTCTACAAAGATATATCTTTCTGTCGGTAACATTCATCATCATTAATTTTCAAAGCCCATTGATTTCCCAATTGCATACATAACATACATACATATGTACATAATCAGTCTACTATATTCCCACTGTTGGGATAAAGGCCTCTTCTCTTCAAGAGGGAGTGGGCTTTCATCCATACCGCGGGCCCAGTGCGGGTTGGTAGATGTCACATGTCTTTGTTTTTTTTGGTTCTAAGACATCCTGTTTACCGCACCATGTTTTCAAACAAGGTTTTAACAGCAATGGTGATGAAATAATATAAACAAAGTAAAACGCCTGTCTGTTATTGACAAATTTCGTATAGAAAAAATCCAATAGCACTTTGTACGTCCTGGGAATTGAACCCGGGACTTGCTCTGCAGTAGCGCTTGCGTTCACTAGACCAACGAGGCAGCCTTTTTTTTGAGGGTGGGAAATCATCAAATAACTTCTCCCGCTCTAAGTGAAGCAAGAGGGCGTGTCAGACTTTTACTGACTAAAACCCACCCGTGTTTCCTCAGTTGCCTGTGTGCCAGAGGCCACGGTATCTCTTTCGAACAACCCACATGCCTGGCAGGCATCGGCCCTTGCGGACCCCACCAGTTGATACTGACATCTCTTTGTCAATTATAATGTCTCTGTTTACACATATATAAATAAATTAGTAGGTATGCATGTGTATTTACATGGAACGTATCGTGATATTTCGAAATGAAATAACAACAGACAGTGAAATTGAAATTGTTGCGTGATATGATAAATATAACTAGCTTTGTTTGTTAATTTTAATGACTTGCCTTCGGTTACGACATATGTAGATGTAACATCTACGAATATGGTAAATGAATATGTGACTGTCGGTCATTCTGTCATGTGGCGAAGTGTTGTTGTACAATTGGTTTGAAATCGTCACACGATTTCGGGCCTCTTAGGAACACATTAAATCTCAAATTTATGATCTGACAGCTCGACCCTAATAAATAATCCCATTCCTTTAAAATTCTAAAAACAATGTCGAACTCCTTAGAAACATATTGGGGCACTTTGCTAGTTATTAACAATCAAAAGCAATAAATTACGTCACTCAAGGATGCGATAATTCTTGCAAATTCTAAGCAGCAGACGGATTGTCCACATCTGGATACTATAACTTGAGCTCAAGCGTACCCTTAGAGTCCATTAAGAAATAAAACAAAAAACCCAGAGATTAAACGATTCTGGGAATTGGCGTGGGAACGACGCGTGGTGATTTTTAGGATGTGGAAAGTCTTGAAAGTCACTGGCAGTTAGTTTTGGGAGACGGTCGGAAGCAGTCGCTTTAGTTAGGTAGGCTTGGAGAAGTGAAAGCTTAGGTTGAATCTCAGGCAGTTAGTTTTGGGGACGGTAGGAAGCGGTCGCTTTAGGTAGGCTGGAGAAGTGACGACTTAGGTTAAATCTCGGAGAGTCAGTTTTGGACACGGAAGAGAGCAGTCGCTTTAGCTACGCTGGGAGAAGTTAAAACTAGGTTAGGATTGAGATTTATATCTCTGTGAGAGTGTTATTGAATACATTAAATGCTTAATAAGTATGTAGCCTTAGACTAGACTATATTAGTCTAGAATGAATGTAAGTGGCATGTAAGGCGCGTGAATCTCAGAGAGCGAGTTTGTGAACGAGTTGGTTTGGGGCGCGAAAGACGACGGACGGAGTTGATAGGCCAGGGTTAAGTTAGGCGAGTTATTCTAAGGGAGATAAAATAGTGTTGTGAGCTGTGAGGGATGGTGCAGGGAGAAACTGGTAATAGACGCAGTATTTCGTAAGTGAGTTGTACCTACTCTAATTCACCCCAAGGAATTTCCTGGTAAGTTCTAACTTCAATCTTTAATAATAGTGTGTAATAACGGAGATCTCTCGTTTTAATATTCTCGCAGGTTGATTGTATATGGTGAATTATACATAACAGATCGCAATGGAGCTATTAATATGATCATTTATTACAGTATGGCGTAACTACTTTTATGTGCTAACTGATTTTATAATTAATGTTATTTTCTCTTGTATTGAATGTCAACTTCCTAATCCGTACCTCGGCAGATATTTGTCACTTGCAGTTGGTTATAGGGAGACGGGGAAGGCCCCCCGCTAAACTTGACACTGAGCGAAAGCTCTGACTTTTGACGACTGTTGACATACTAACATACGACATTGGGAAGGCAGAACCGTAAATAACTCATTTCAAATAAACTAGGCTATAAAGCCGTTCTATTATTGCATTATAAACCAACCAAAGGTTAGTGATGATTTCTGTTTCCAAAAAGGTCTCGCCACAGAACGCGTTGCGTGAAGCTTGTGGCGTGCAGGTCTCTGGGAGCGGGGGTAGGCATCACACACGTTCACTAAAATGCATTGGTAGCCGTTCTAAGAACGCTAGGGACCGTGTCTCGTTAAAACCACCACCCGGCTGTTAGTAGGCCTATTTCTGAATCGTCACTATTTAACGAAACACGAAATCTGGATGCACTGCATCCTCTAAGTGGGGAAGATTAAGGAGATCTGAAGTGACGAAATTCCACTTCGGCAGGCACCAAGAACGATCGCAATGAGTTCTGCTAGAGACTGAGTCTACGGAGCGCTTGTGCGAGTCTTGTGATATCATAGAAAGGGGATAGGCAGTCACAAGGGTGACATTCATATGAGTACGTGATTAAAACTACTCAAAACTTGTCTTCCTCAATAACGGTGGACTTCTCAGTACGCTGTCTTAGGATTGAGTAAGACATTTTATTGCTGCTTAGGGAGCGTGCTCTGTTAGAATCGTATAGTGTCCGCAGAGGTTCTATGCGTTAGGTCTAACGGTGCACGTACTATGAGGCAAACGTTGTGAAACGGTTCCCCGTCTCACTAAAGTGGGTGAACAGTAAACAGATAAAGTAACGTAGCTATGAATAATGAATTTAAGCGCAAGCGCAACGATCCCTTCACCCCTCCACATAATTAAGACTTTATTGCAGATAGCCTTCACCTGTGAAGGGAGGAGAATTATTATGTGTGTGTATGTGTAGTTGTTGGTATGACTGAGTGAGCCTATTCTAACAATATGTAGTTATCTTAGGTTGAGAGTGCTACTAAAGTTCTTATAACTAATTAGACAGTTGTGTTGCTGGGGAGTTTGTTGCGCCACTTCTTCTCCCCAGCTCAAACACTAGGAAGTGGTGACGGGTGGGCTCTTTGGGGGCTGTCTATAGGCTGTCATGAGAGTTAATCCTCAATTCTATTAAAATAATGATTTTTAGGTTTTGATTCTCTAACCTTATCTATTTAGTACTAAATCTAGAATCTAGATTTCCAACTCTATTACTAGTCATCCGTGACTATTATATTCTTGATCTCAGATTGATAATTCGGTCAGATTGACATGAACACGTGTCTTACAGATATGCTTGTTGTGCAACGGGTGAGCTTCCAGGGGTTTGGGTTACCACATCTATCTCATAATTATTCAGTCCAAGGACTGATAGGGACCATGTCTCCAAAAGAGCATGATGACGACGATTTGCCGCATGAACTAGCCGCTCCGTTGCTAGACAAGGACGGTCGCACGGTTGCCGCAGGGAAAGCCGCTTCGTCACGGTTTCAGTTCGAAAGAGCTGCTAGGGAACTTGTCTCGAAAGAGCATGACGACGCGAAGTAGCTGCAAAGCAGCTTGCGTCACTTTATGGAAGTGTTGCCCTGAGTACTCTGAGTGTTGACGTGAGGTATTGTGCGAGTAACGATTGACCAGATACCTAATACGCTAGCGTATGGGTTACTCGTACATTTATATAATAATACAAGTACTTTGAGTATCTCTGATATTTATTAGCTTTCTGAAACCACATCCAATGTGTTTCCATACATATGAATTCTTAAGTATAATTTAAGGCTATTTGGAATTCATTTAAATTAAATGGTGGGAGAGTGACCAGTCCGGTGACGAGCTCTACAGGGCCGTACGGGGAGGAGTACGGTCCTTCCCCCTTAGGGGGAACCGATCTAAGGACTGATATTAACACAATTAGGAAAATCGAAAATTTTATCGGCCTGGGGTCAATTTTAGGTACAGTCACATGTGGTGCCGTGACCAGGATTCTCGTCATTAAATGTACTGACTTAGGTCAGTGCAACGAGAAAGAACTACTAATTAAGGGTTACTACTAAAATAACACAACGTAAACGACAACACAACGTAATTTTATGGTTCTATAAATTGTTAAGACGGCAAGAGTTATAACGCCTGCCATAACATTTGTTTAATTAGATAATGGCTTGATGATGATGGTTGAATTCTTCAGCTACTGGTAGCGGATTCAATTTCCGCATGATTTATATGTTGATATTGGGTTCCTGTATCACGTCTTGTGGGTTCAAACCCCGCTTGATTAGTGATTGTTGCTCGTGTACATATGCAACTGCAATAAAAGGTTCTACTGCCTGTAAACGTGAGTTTTGTGTCTGAAAGTGTGTAAATATGAAAACTGTGTGTGCCTTTGAACTTTATTTATGTGTGAGTGTGAAGTGAGCTTTGGTATAAGACGTACCTACCCTTGATATGGTAAAATCAAATATTATCGACAGTTGGCGACACATGTCATATAATTGAATAGATACTCGTTTGGCCTTATTTCAAATTCCAGGATATTTAAAAACCTCATCTGGCTGCGACTACGATGAGCCTAAACGGTTGGTCTGAGGGTTACGCTTGGCTTAAAGTTTCTTCGAAATCAGCTGACATCGGCTGACTTCAAAAGCAGTAGCTGTAACGTGGCTCCTGTTGCGAAGCTAAGTTTCACTTTTATTAGATACTCCAGTTACCCATAGCTACGCATTATGATTTCTGTTATCTCGTGAAATATTATAGGTTTATGTTTTAGGGCTATGGCACTATAGTCATAACTTCAAACATTACAGAAAATGTTCTGAGGGGATCGATAAAAGCATGGTGTGCTAGTAGGCCCATGATTGTTTAGATAATCTAGGATTTTCTATCATAACTTTCCAACTCAAGTTGGATTACAGAACTGCTCCATCTTCTTAGAATCAGAGGGGGGCAACTAATTTTATTGGAATAAAGTCTAACATGTTTTGTGCGGACTATTTCAGCTACTTCTGAATACGAGTGTGCGCAGCTGACTAAGCTGACTCAGCATTGAGGTACATGAGGAGAGGCCTCTGTCCACCAGCAACTGGAGTAGGCTGAGTTTAGAACGAGGAACCACCGTAGGTAGCGTGACTCGCTAGCACAAATACTCTCAAAGAGGCTCTGGTATGTAAAACTAAATTATAAGCATGCACAGGGTTCCTGCACTAAATAGCAGCGAATGTGGCAATGTTATTTAATTTAATATGAAAAGAGTATTTGAAAGATCAAATATGAAAGAGCAAACAAAAGTGTTTGAGAATGCTGCTACGGAATAATACAACACAGCAGCATATTGTGTAGCTTGGCTTCTGTAGCAAAGCTACGTTTAAATTCTATTCGTACCTACATTAGGATTAGCCGTTACGCGGTATGATTTTGGATATCTCACTTAATAATATTATTTATAGATTTGAGCTCTTTCACTATACTTAACTATCACTTAGGATAAGCAAGAGGAGTTTCTTGTATGCTTTGTAATTGCAGGGAGAAATTGGCAATCTTTTGCCAAACTAAACCAATAATTGTTTCCACAACCTAGGATACCTACATTATCTAATCAGAATAACCGTCCAACTCTTATTGGACCTCAAAACTGCTTTAACCCATAGGAATCGGAGAGGATGTCCAGTTGGAATTCAATCTAATATGTTCATGTGCGGACTATTTCAGTGGATCCTGGGTATGACTGCGGGCAGCTGTCTAAGCTGACTCTGCGTTTAGCTGCATAAAGGAAGGCCTGTGTCCAGCAACCACTACAGTAGGCTGAGCACCGTAGGTAGAGTGGCTCAAAAGCGCAAAAATACTCTTTAGGGAGACCCTGGTATGTAAAACTACATTATAAGCATGCACAGATTCTCGGAACGCACCTAATGCGTGGTAGTGTAACTTGAATAATGTGAAGTTTTAAGATGAATAAGTTCAAATATCATCGAGCAATTATAATGTATTCATGTAAGATGCTTCTGCGAAACGGTGCTAAAATGGAGCAGACAATGAATTTTACTAGAATCTAATTGGATTCAAATTCCAACCAGAATGGGAGCTATTCTTTGATAAGATGAGCATAGCAGCACCATATAATGTATAGGGTACATATTTTAAAAACACTTTCAAGGAAAGACATTGCTTCACCTATTGTGAAAGCTCATCCGCTGTACTGCGTCACGCGTCTGATTTTCAGAGGGGGGAATGTGACTGTCGGTCATTCTGTCATGTGGCGAAGTGTTGTTGTACAATTGGTTTGAAATCGTCACACGATTTCGGGCCTCTTAGGAACACATTAAATCTCAAATTTATGATCTGACAGCTCGACCCTAATAAATAATCCCATTCCTTTAAAATTCTAAAAACAATGTCGAACTCCTTAGAAACATATTGGGGCACTTTGCTAGTTATTAACAATCAAAAGCAATAAATTACGTCACTCAAGGATGCGATAATTCTTGCAAATTCTAAGCAGCAGACGGATTGTCCACACTATAACTTGAGCTCAAGCGTACCCTTAGAGTCCATTAAGAAATAAAACAAAAAACCCAGAGATTAAACGATTCTGGGAATTGGCGTGGGAACGACGCGTGGTGATTTTTAGGATGTGGAAAGTCTTGAAAGTCACTGGCAGACGGCAGTTAGTTTTGGGAGACGGTCGGAAGCAGTCGCTTTAGTTAGGTAGGCTTGGAGAAGTGAAAGCTTAGGTTGAATCTCAGGCAGTTAGTTTTGGGGACGGTAGGAAGCGGTCGCTTTAGGTAGGCTGGAGAAGTGACGACTTAGGTTAAATCTCGGAGAGTCAGTTTTGGACACGGAAGAGAGCAGTCGCTTTAGCTACGCTGGGAGAAGTTAAAACTAGGTTAGGATTGAGATTTATATCTCTGTGAGAGTGTTATTGAATACATTAAATGCTTAATAAGTATGTAGCCTTAGACTAGACTATATTAGTCTAGAATGAATGTAAGTGGCATGTAAGGCGCGTGAATCTCAGAGAGCGAGTTTGTGAACGAGTTGGTTTGGGGCGCGAAAGACGACGGACGGAGTTGATAGGCCAGGGTTAAGTTAGGCGAGTTATTCTAAGGGAGATAAAATAGTGTTGTGAGCTGTGAGGGATGGTGCAGGGAGAAACTGGTAATAGACGCAGTATTTCGTAAGTGAGTTGTACCTACTCTAATTCACCCCAAGGAATTTCCTGGTAAGTTCTAACTTCAATCTTTAATAATAGTGTGTAATAACGGAGATCTCTCGTTTTAATATTCTCGCAGGTTGATTGTATATGGTGAATTATACATAACAGATCGCAATGGAGCTATTAATATGATCATTTATTACAGTATGGCGTAACTACTTTTATGTGCTAACTGATTTTATAATTAATGTTATTTTCTCTTGTATTGAATGTCAACTTCCTAATCCGTACCTCGGCAGATATTTGTCACTTGCAGTTGGTTATAGGGAGACGGGGAAGGCCCCCCGCTAAACTTGACACTGAGCGAAAGCTCTGACTTTTGACGACTGTTGACATACTAACATACGACATTGGGAAGGCAGAACCGTAAATAACTCATTTCAAATAAACTAGGCTATAAAGCCGTTCTATTATTGCATTATAAACCAACCAAAGGTTAGTGATGATTTCTGTTTCCAAAAAGGTCTCGCCACAGAACGCGTTGCGTGAAGCTTGTGGCGTGCAGGTCTCTGGGAGCGGGGGTAGGCATCACACACGTTCACTAAAATGCATTGGTAGCCGTTCTAAGAACGCTAGGGACCGTGTCTCGTTAAAACCACCACCCGGCTGTTAGTAGGCCTATTTCTGAATCGTCACTATTTAACGAAACACGAAATCTGGATGCACTGCATCCTCTAAGTGGGGAAGATTAAGGAGATCTGAAGTGACGAAATTCCACTTCGGCAGGCACCAAGAACGATCGCAATGAGTTCTGCTAGAGACTGAGTCTACGGAGCGCTTGTGCGAGTCTTGTGATATCATAGAAAGGGGATAGGCAGTCACAAGGGTGACATTCATATGAGTACGTGATTAAAACTACTCAAAACTTGTCTTCCTCAATAACGGTGGACTTCTCAGTACGCTGTCTTAGGATTGAGTAAGACATTTTATTGCTGCTTAGGGAGCGTGCTCTGTTAGAATCGTATAGTGTCCGCAGAGGTTCTATGCGTTAGGTCTAACGGTGCACGTACTATGAGGCAAACGTTGTGAAACGGTTCCCCGTCTCACTAAAGTGGGTGAACAGTAAACAGATAAAGTAACGTAGCTATGAATAATGAATTTAAGCGCAAGCGCAACGATCCCTTCACCCCTCCACATAATTAAGACTTTATTGCAGATAGCCTTCACCTGTGAAGGGAGGAGAATTATTATGTGTGTGTATGTGTAGTTGTTGGTATGACTGAGTGAGCCTATTCTAACAATATGTAGTTATCTTAGGTTGAGAGTGCTACTAAAGTTCTTATAACTAATTAGACAGTTGTGTTGCTGGGGAGTTTGTTGCGCCACTTCTTCTCCCCAGCTCAAACACTAGGAAGTGGTGACGGGTGGGCTCTTTGGGGGCTGTCTATAGGCTGTCATGAGAGTTAATCCTCAATTCTATTAAAATAATGATTTTTAGGTTTTGATTCTCTAACCTTATCTATTTAGTACTAAATCTAGAATCTAGATTTCCAACTCTATTACTAGTCATCCGTGACTATTATATTCTTGATCTCAGATTGATAATTCGGTCAGATTGACATGAACACGTGTCTTACAGATATGCTTGTTGTGCAACGGGTGAGCTTCCAGGGGTTTGGGTTACCACATCTATCTCATAATTATTCAGTCCAAGGACTGATAGGGACCATGTCTCCAAAAGAGCATGATGACGACGATTTGCCGCATGAACTAGCCGCTCCGTTGCTAGACAAGGACGGTCGCACGGTTGCCGCAGGGAAAGCCGCTTCGTCACGGTTTCAGTTCGAAAGAGCTGCTAGGGAACTTGTCTCGAAAGAGCATGACGACGCGAAGTAGCTGCAAAGCAGCTTGCGTCACTTTATGGAAGTGTTGCCCTGAGTACTCTGAGTGTTGACGTGAGGTATTGTGCGAGTAACGATTGACCAGATACCTAATACGCTAGCGTATGGGTTACTCGTACATTTATATAATAATACAAGTACTTTGAGTATCTCTGATATTTATTAGCTTTCTGAAACCACATCCAATGTGTTTCCATACATATGAATTCTTAAGTATAATTTAAGGCTATTTGGAATTCATTTAAATTAAATGGTGGGAGAGTGACCAGTCCCGTGACGAGCTCTACAGGGCCGTACGGGGAGGAGTACGGTCCTTCCCCCTTAGGGGGAACCGATCTAAGGACTGATATTAACACAATTAGGAAAATCGAAAATTTTATCGGCCTGGGGTCAATTTTAGGTACAGTCACAAATACGTGTTTCCATGCTGATATGGTACAGACAGAAACTACTGTAAGAGTTTATTGCAAATTCAGGAATCTATCTTTAGGCTCTGTTCATTGAAATGACGTAAGTAGATACTAATAGAAAGAAACAAAAAATTGTTTATTCTACACAAGAAAAAAAAAAGAAAAAAATAATAATGTGAAAAAACAATATTAAAATTGAAAATTGTCAAGAATAGCCAAATGCCTAGTAATTAAAACCTAAAGTTGAACAATGTTGTCCAATGTGTTATGTCGGGGCATACATCAAAACCAAAGACAACACATACACATCACGTTCAGCTTTCAGCTACCTTTCTAATTTAAAGTGGAAGAAATCGTTAGTCAATTTCTTCATACAAACGTTTTGCGAGTGAATTTTCTTCGGTAACTTTTAGTTCTGATTTCCAAGACTCTTGAGAGATTGCCAGTCCTTATTGCACAGCAATACATAGTTTACTACAGACCACCATAAAACATCACGCCTGTGTTCCCCGAAAGATTAAGCAGAGGTGCACCTGTATCACATCCAGGTTTAGCCAGTTATGTAAAAGTCCCATGCAGCAGCAACAGCATCCTAAATGTTATTGCTGCCCGTTTTGACTGTCCGTTCCGAAATCATTGGATAAGGACGGCCATAGGCCTCAGTTAGGTATAGGTACTAACAATAGTAACATAGTTATACGTACATTTATATTATTAACATTATTTTTTGTTATTAACACACTATTATTTATGATTTTTGTGATTTATTTCATTAAAATTTATTTTTTAAGATAAAAATTAAATTGTGAAAACTAACTAAATTTAAAATATTCACCAACTCGAAAAATTATACCTAATAAAAATTGTGTTTATGATTTCTATGTTGTTTTTGAATTTTGTAACCATTATATGGAGTTTTCTCTAATAGGACATAAATCTAGACCCTGGGCTGCTACTGAGAAATTCCAAATGAGTTCAATGACACTTTGCCCGACCCGAGAATCGAACCACGGAACTCATGCTCAGCCGTAGCGCTTGCAACCACTAGATCAACGAGGCAGTCTACAACAACAGAATAATTAAAGAAAAATGTTAAAGAACCTGCTTAGACGTTAAGGGGTTTTTTTTAATAAAAGTAGTTTAAAGTTAAGTACCTAATGTTAAGCGACTGTTTATTTTTGACGTTTAAACGTCTCTTAAATTTAAGCAACGTTTATAAATATACCTCTAAAAGCCTTAACACATACGTTCTTAGTGCATGTAATGTAATAGCTACATATATAGGCACATAAATACTAAAAGGCTTATGCGCACATAAGTAACATTTTGATGACAATCTGTTTAAGTAAATTCGTGTCTACAGCGTAAAAATAAATGTACATAGCTAGGCTTTTATGTAATCCTTTAAGGCTTTTAGTTTGCGATGCGAGCCACATAAGGCGTGTTAACGAACGCTGTCTTGAGAGGTAAGTATTTGTTGGTGTAGTATTTTAAATAGACCCAAAATCATTAGATACTTACTAAGATTTTAATATAATACCTTTAAACGAGCAATTCTTGTATATATGTATATTATAATCTGAATCTCGGAAACGGCTCCAAACTATTTTCATGAAATTTAGTATGCAGGGGGTTTCGGGGGCGTTAAATCGATGTTTAATTTTTAGAAAACGTCAAACCAAAAAAAAACAAAACCTAGCTAAGCTCGGTCATCCAGATATTTCTTTTGATCTCTCGAAAAATGCAGGCCTTGGGTCTACAAACGTGCGCGGAGCACCACCGTGTCCTCGCGGAGGCGATCGGCTGCAATCTCTCGCGTCTGGCCCTGGTCCAGGCCATGGTATGGAGCGAGAGTGCATGAAAAGCCGTCGCTACCTGCGAAGTAGAAGGCGGAGAGCGTGAGGGAGAGGCAATCTTTGCGCCCTCGCGCCCCTAGGCACCGCAATAGACGCCTTGGGCGTTGGGAGTCCATAGCGGACTCCCAGCCACCGTAGGCGCGGGCTTGCGGACGGCGAGCAGTGAGTAGCTCGCCGCCCGATAAGGACCAGGCCCGGGTCGACGGCACGTTGTGTTCTACACGCGCCTCAAAGAGATGTCTGCAATAATTGAAGGGATCCGCTAGGGCCGATGCCTACCGGGGTCGCGGATAAGTTCGAAAGAGTTACCGAGGCGCTGGTACAGACAACTGAAGGAACACCGGTGGTTTTAGTCAGTAAAAGTCTGACACGCCCTAACGCTCCGCCTAGAGCGGGAGAAGACATTTTAATGATTTGTCACCCAAAAAAAAGGGAGTACACCATTGGGTAACCATGTGCAGCCCCGGATCTAGGGGGGGAGGGGGGGGGCAAACCGGGGCGCCCCGGGCGGCAGTTTCAGGAGGCGCCAAAATCGTAATATAGTATGATTAAAAATAAAAAATCTTGCTCCACAAAGCGCCTAGCATACAGAAGCCTAGCTGGCTCACCATCGCGCGTCGACTTGAAAGAAAAAGGCGCCACATAGGCCCACACCTAATTCATTTATCTAAAAACGCTGGAGAGAGGGGCGCCACTATCAAGTTTCTGCCCCGGTTCGAAAAATTCGTAGATCCGGGGCTGACCATGTGCTCAATTAATGGTTTCAGTTAGCGCGTCGATGATACCCTGTATATGTAAAAGATGAAAATCACCATAATAATATGTATAAGTACTTTTATTTTCCAATGCTGTAATATTTACAAAGAGACAAAGAGAACAGACAGGATGTTTCAGACTCTAAAGCACTTCTGGTTCAACAACCGCGAAATCACAATTACTGACAGAAGAAGATACTCTTAGGTATATAGAAGCTGAACAGAATGTATTTGATCCTTGTAATTACGGTCCCAGAAATCGATATCAATATAGCAAAGCCATAACTTGGTTATAATTAAGGAGAGGTCGATATTTACTGCCCACGCCATTACGTGAAGCGATAGAGTCATATTCTTTCATCAAAATAAGGGTTGGTCTCCAATATAGACGTAGCTTTTTATCATAGTCTTTTATTTTTATCTGTAAGTTAACCTCTTACAGTACGAATGACATTTATTTTGACACTTCAACAACATTCATTGCGTTATTTGCGTTGTTGAACAGACACATTTTTAGAACATATGAAGAAATGGATTTGCTTTATCTATCGAAACGATTCAGATTTTGATTGCTAGTGTGTTACGCTGTTTCTATCTTTTAAGTAGGTCTTTGCAGGACTTTGGGGGCATGAATGTTCTGAGTTGGGGCAAGAGCCTTGAAGACTCCGATTCCTTAGAACTTTATATTGCAAATTAATCTATAGTCAAACTTCACGTCAGATGGCTGTTGTGATTAATTAAACGGAACAACAAAATCTATTCAAATCATTTGCTCCTGAAACTTCTTGGCATATGCTTGAGACGGCCTTCGTAGATAAACCGGTGAGGACTTTTTTGAAAAACACCATCTGGGGCCTATTTCCTAGAACCGACCGGCGACAGATGACAGGCATTAATCTGACAATCCGACAATTTTACATTCAATTCCTGCGTTATTAAACATTCAGCCCCAACCCAACAAAGCATCGCATCCTAATAACCCGGGCTCTTACTTCATTCCTGACTTCTTTTTCTGTTTACGCGGTGTTTAAGTGTCGTAGCGTGCTATTAAATAGCCAATAACCTTCTTCAAGAATTGGCCTCTTAAATTCAGCAAGCTTTTGTTAAATCCGACAGGTACTTTCGGAGATTAGCGCATTCAAACAAACAAACTCTTCAGCTTTATAATTGGCATATAGATTTGTCAGTTATATTAAGTGAACTTGCTTGTAAACGGAGTAGAACCTACACGACCATCATCTGCCTTGACTTTTCTTAACTATGTTGGGGTTGGCTTCCAGTCTAACCGAATGCAGCTGAATACCAGTACTTTACATGGAGCGACTGCCTATCTGACCTCCACAGCCCAGTTAATGGGTAACACGATACCCATAGGTAAGACTGGTACTCAGACTTTCGGGCTTCTGATGACCCGTAACGACTGTCAAAGATGCATAAATAACAGCCGGGACCAGCGGCTAGACGTGCTTTCCGAGGGGTCTTGGTATGTAAAGATCGTCACCCATCCACGGATCAACCGCGTCAAGCGTAGCTTAACCTGATCGATTGACAAGTAGAACCTACACGATGATGCACATAATTTATGAGATGAAACAATAAGCCCATATGGCAATAAGCCACACAAATACACATGTAACTGTAAACCAATGTGTCTAATACCTAACTCCGTCACTATTATCAGTGGAAGCTGCAAGCTGTAATTAATGAACGGCAGAGCTTAGCCACTAATTAAATTGCAAGCAAATAGCCGAGCATTATACGAAGTACCGGATGAAGTAATTATAATTATAGCTCTTGTGTGTTTGTGATGTCGTCGTATGCATCAACTAGGGTGTTATTAGAACCCTATGGGTACCTAGGTAAGGGTAGATTGAATTTAGATTGGTTTAGGTACAGTGTCTAGCGTAATTTACAGTTAGGTACGATTAATACATAAGCGTTTTTCTCGTGAAGTAAAAGTTGCAATTTTGAGAACACCAATTTTTTGGGTAAAGAATCAGAATCGCAATAAAACGTGTCAATGTTGCCATCCTTTTGGGCGCTTTTTTAGTTAACAGCCGAGCATTATACGAACCACCGTATGAAGTAATCATAATTATAGCTCTTCTGTGTTTGTGACGTCGTTTGCATCAACTAGGCTGTTATTAGAACACTATGGGTAGGCACGCCGTCGCCGTCATAGATACTATGGGCAGCCGCCATCTTGGATATACATTTTGACCTCTCTTGGCTTCAGCACCCTCGAAAACCATGAAAACTATCTCACTCTCTATTTGTCTTTTTGTGGTAATAAAAGTCACTTGGCATGACGCTTTTTCGTTACTTAACGATTTTTCCGTTGCGTGGCTATATACCTATATTTTACTCCTACTGCACTGTTCTCCAGAAAAGTTTTGCGTTACTCTCACCGATTTTTTTTATTAAAACACAAAAACAAATGAACATCCCAAACAATATCATAAGATTAAGCGCACTCCACACAGACAAAAGAAAACCGTAACTACCCGACACACCGCCCGAATAAGCCCCAATTACCGTATTTTCCCGATCTCGTAATACCCTGTTAGCTACCTCAGCACGTTAATAGTGGTCATATGTTACCAATATGGGTGATTTGGGCGAATTTGGTGCGCAAGCGTCGTGATAAACTGTGACCCGAATTTGGGAGATCTTGATGATGTATGGGACCGTTCTTTTGGGTGATTACAGGGTTATTGGTTTGTGTGTATAAGCGATTATTTTGGATGTATGTAGGTATAGTATAAGATCTTCATCGTACCCTTGATTACTTTTTTTTTCTTCTCTGTTTTGATCTTCAATCAGTCAGTCAATTCTGAGCAGATGTGGTGTAAGTAGGGCCTTGATTACCTAATTAAGGGCGGGCGTTTTGGTGGACTGTCTCATGTAATTTTGACGTTCAAAAGGTGCTGACTCTCAGCCTAGTTTGAATAAATGACTTTTGATTGATGTTGATTTAATGAAAACTTGAAACAAGTCTGTTTTTATATAAATTTATTCATCAAACGATTCGAGCAGTCTTTTCAAAGACGGTGTTAGTTTAACTTTTGAGAGCAAAATCTAACCTTAAAATTCCGTGTTTGGTTTTACAATTCTTTATATCGTGTTCATTGTTGATTGACTCTTCAATGGGTAAGTTAACATAATAAAACATCATGCCTGTAATCCTGGAAGGGTTAGGCACAGGTGTACGTATAGTTTATCCACATTTCACCAGATATGTTTAAGCCACATGTAATATGGGTGAGCATATTGCCATCAACTGGGCACAGATCCAGATTCCGGGCTGCTACTGAGAAAAACTTTTTTCACGACCTGGGAACCTATTTAGTTTCATTTATTTTAAACAGTCATCACGTTTTATAACCCTTTAGATCATCCATCTTGACTCTCAACTCCAGCATCTACCTTTTTTCTACTAAAAATATAAACAAGATCAGAATGATCATAAAGACACATAGTAGTGCTAACTAATTACGTAGCGAGTGGTCACAGGGCTGCCATCCAATCTAAAAACTAACGGATCTTGAGCTGTCTGCTCGAGCTCTCGAGTCTTCTAGTCGCGCTGATTTGTTGCACTTTGTACTTGATAGTACAACCTTTTTTGGTGGAGAAAAAAACGTAAATGCTTACTTTCACATCGGGTAGAAAATAAAATAATAGTAACGGACTGATTGGTGCTCTAAGATAGTAACGCAGGTTCATGGCTGACCATGTAGAAGATAGATTCTGTCAAAATTTGAAGGCGGACGTGCGGTCTCGCGAAAAATATAAGTGTAGGGAGACCTATGCTCAGAAGTGGGACACATTAGGCTAGTAAAAAAAAACGATTGTTGCCATTCTGCTTATAGATTCAAGTCCCAAATAAGACCTGAGAATGGCAAACACTGACTCTGAGGGCAATTTAATGAACCCCAAACGCTTTTAAACCATCCACCGAGATACAACATACCATAATATAATACCACGGCTATATTCAAAGAACGATTAGGCAGAGGTGAACCTAAGTGTACCCGAATTTCGAAATATAATATTTGTTTAAGGTGAATGCGCAGTGGTAGAGCGCGAAATTCAAATTTTGTTACGTTTTTTGCAATTTTCATGTGAGTGTCAGCTTGTTACTTGATCAAAATATGATTTGCGACTATAACATGTACGTATTTACAGATTTATAATCATTAGAATCAATAATACATCTTTCTAAGTTAGATTTGTTCCATAAGAACAAATTTCTTATGGAAAAGTGCTTGTGGAAGAAATCTAACTTATAAGAGATATATTGGACATTCTAATGACTTTATTCTGTAAACACGTACCTGTTATATTCGCAAATCACATTTTGATCAGGATACAACCTGATACTGACCTGAAAATTGCAAAAACGTAAGAAAATTTGAATTTCGCGGTCTACCACTGCGCATTCACCTTAAAAACATCTTGCTATTAAAACCTTACAAAAAGGTGACGTGAGCTGGAAACTCATCATCTGTCACCTGCTAGTCTTTTCCCAACTATGTTGGGAAAAGACTTGGCTTTCAGTCTAACTGGATGCTGCTGAATACCAGTATTTTATAGAGCCTATCTGACCTCCACAACCCAGTTACTGGGTATCACGATACCCCTTGATAAGACTGGTTGTCAGACTTTCGGGCTTTAGACGACTGTCAAAGATCTTAGGGGTCTTAGTACTTAACCTCAAATCCCTCACGTATGTGGGTAACTATCACAACATAAATCTTATTACTCGTCTGGGTAAACAACACACGCACTTTAATTTACATATGCACGACTTACCTACTTTACACTATATTGATACCAATTGATATGTAAACTATGATGCTATGACGTTAGACGTGCGACTGCGCAGCTGAAATAATCTCTTCATTAGCAAACAGTTGATTTTTGTTCCAATTCAAACTGTTTCGCACAATTCATATGTTGTTAACAATATGTTGAGTTAAAAAGACATGTTTGTTTTGTAAAACATTGTTATTTGAACGTGTTTCGATGACGTTTATGAGGTTTCGCTTCCTACGTATGTTATTAAACTGATTTATTTATGTGATTGTTGTGGAAATCAGAAATATTTACCTGACCGAGAAGACAATCTATTACAGCTTCAGACCTGCTTTACACTTTTTAATATATCGACGCAGCGACACCTAATACGGCCATCTAAAGCACTATGAAATACGACTGCAGAGTTATATCACGTATATTCTATAAATCACGAGTTCTATATATCACGTTGCTAAACGTCCACTACTAAATGTGGGTATCATAGTGACCGTTCTTCAATTACCACTTTTTCCATTCTCTTGACATTAACCCCGGCTCACCTTTTACAACATACACAGATGGAAGCATTAATTTGTATGCACGTTCATCATCATCATCATCATTATTTATAATTTCAGCCGAAATACGTTCTCTGCTAGACACAGAACCAGTCAGTTCTTCCCACGCTTCGCCGCGCTTCCCAGCGGATTCTTGCGGCCTTCACACGGTCATCAGTCCACCTTGTAATAGGCCTTTCAACTCGTTTTCCAGTACGCGGTCGCCATTCCGGAACCTTTCAGTCCCATCGGCCATCTGTCCTGCGAGCAATGTGCCCTGAACACTGCCACTTAAGTTTGGCAATTCTTCGAACTATGTCGGATATCTTCATTCCTGATTCAATCACGTAGGGAAAATTAGCCCTCTCCATTGCCCTTTGGGTGTCTTTTAACCTTCTAATACGTTCCATTGTGAGTGACCACGTTCTACACTCAATAATTAACAATTAAAGCAAGTTGTTTATTTTATTTTGGACAGCGTGTATATTCGGACCCAAGTGGAACATACTACCAACCGTATCTCATAAAAGCTAGCTATAGTATCGCAGGGTTGGTGCACTGTTAACCTGTCTATAAAGCGCTCAGCAGCTCTGAGATAGTTCACCAGCACTAGTCTTTACCTGAAATGTATTTGCCTGATTGGTATTATTACTGGAAGATGTGGACTTTTTTTAATTCTTCGGTTTTCAAGTGTTTGTATCTTAACTGGAAAGACTTCGTCCGTGACAGACTCTGACAATTAAATTAGGAAAAATAAAAACAAACTGTAACCATGAATTCAGCATTTCATTCTAGACCGCCCAGCGTAAATTTTTTTAGTCGGTTATACAAAAAAAAATCTGCTGTTTCATGTAAAAGTGCTATACCTACGCGGTCAAATGTATGGAACAGCTGATTATTTTTTTGTATAACCGACGAAAAATTTCTACGCTGGGGTCTAGAAAGATATGCTGAATTCATGGTTACAGTTTGCGCACTGAATAAAACATTTTCCTGTATAGTTTATCATGCAATAATCTGCTCAGTGCCATCCATAGCTTCAGAAGATATTAAGTGTCGTGGTTCGATTTGAAAACTGACCAAAGTATAAACTAGACTGTAGGTACCATACTAACTTAACAGCATCTCTTCTAAAGAAACAGTTAATCAACAACACGGCAGTACAAACAACCTCCAACTGCACTAAATCCAGCACGATTTTACGATGAACTGTGAAAATAAAAATAAATAATAATGACAAATGTCCACAAAACGGGCTACGAATCTAATACCGATGTATTATTCGTGAGCTTTCGTCCGAATACTGACGTTACCTACGTTGAGCACTGAGTTACAGCCCCAGAGGGGGTGAGATCTACTCCGTAACTTATATATTATTCAGCCTTTCCTCAGGTATGAATGTTCATTAGTGCTAAAATAAATTCGTTGATATCTTTTCATGTTCAGCGACCTTTCTAGCTAATAGAAGCATGCTTGTTTGAGAGATTATTCATAAAAAAGTTTTGTGACCAGCCAAATGAGGAGCTTTGTCGAGAGTCGCGAGTTATCCTTTTTGATAGTTGTACTGACTCTTACGTATTTACACGCTTTATATTAGCTTCACTTGTATGTTTGTATGTAACCGACTCCTTTGAGCGCGATTTTGACCCACTTTAAACGGTCAGATTTCATTGAAACTTTGTAAACTTGTCAAGGATCGATGACAATTCAATCATTTAAAAAAAAAATTAGAAAAAAAAACATGTTTTTGTAGTTAGCAGAACTAAAAAATAGAAAATAAATAATAGTTTAAAAAACTAAAAAACACGCTTTAAAAACCAAACTAAAAAAGGAGAAAATAATTTAATTCAATTAAAAAGCGTGGGGTGCTTGACATTAATTGATTATAAAAATACCTCAAAAAGCACCCCACGCTTTTTAATTGAATTAAATTATTTTCTCCTTTTTTAGTTTGGTTTTTAAACCGTGTTTTTTTAACTATTTTTTTTTTAATTCTGGTTTCGACCTTTTTTTGAGAGAGAGTTCCACGTCGAAACTTTAATCATTGACTGTTCATCAACCTTAGTTTTAGAAGACAAACAACCGCTAGCAATAATTTGAGACCGTCCCCTACCAATAAAATTAATTGAAGCATGCAACGTTTAAGTTTACCAAAATTATTTCTCTACCAGGAAATTACTTTTAAGACCACGAATAAAGTTGAACTCAAAACAAAAAACTCAACTCAAAGCATTTATTTCAAACCTATTTTTTGCCAGTGGCTTCGCCCGCGTGGTGGTGGAAAGTTATTCCATGGGAACGTACTACCGAAATAAAAAGTATTCTATGTATTAATCCAGGTTATAATCTATCTGTGTGTCAAATTTCTTCCAAATCCGTACAGCCGTTGATGCGTGATTGAGTAACAAACATCTAAACATATAAACTTCAATATTTATAATATTAGTAAGATATAATATAAGTATATAATAAGATAGTAGAATTAACCAATAACAGGCACTTTCTACATCGTTCTCACATTTACCTATACTTAATTTCAACATGAATGATGTAACGAATTTTTTAACCGACCCCTTGACAATTAAAAGGTTTGTTCGGTCAGAAAGATGAAGCTAGTTGCCCATTATAAAGCGTAGTTAGTTGATACCTATGCAGAATAACGGGCAACATGTGAGAACGATGTAAAAACAGATTAGAACAAAAAAAAAGATTTCAGAAATATAATAAACCGTGTCAGCTAACAAATGAGCAGTCCCTACTGACAGCACGCATTCACGAACATGACGTATGGTTCAGCAATTTTTAGTTCAACCATTTTGGAAGTTCACAAGTTGGTGGAAGTAGTAGGTACTAATATTAGGGGTTAAAGTATGAAATTGCCGATTTGTACTGAAAAATTGAAACTCGTTTTTTTCTAAGATATAACATATTTATTTAATCAAAATATTTACTCTCATTATCTATACATTGCTGCCATCTAAACGGAAGTTCATTTACGATAGAACTCTGAGGATCTAGATTCGACAAACTGTTTAAAAGCATTTTGTACTGCCTCCTGGGAAGAAAATTTTTATCGCGTAGAAAATTGTCCAAATCACGAAACAAATGGTAGTCCGCTGGAGCAAGGTCTGGCGAGTACGGAGGATGACGTATAGTTTCTAACTGCAGCTCCTGTAGAGTTACAACGGTTTCTCGTGCAGTGTGAGGTCTTGCGTTATCATGGAGCAATAATGGTGAAGATCGATTTACGAGTCAAACGTCTGAACAGATTTGGATGAAGGGAACTCAGATAGTTTATATCCTGGATTAACATATAGGATATGTTTTACCCCGGTGGTACGTTCCCGTAGGATAAATTTCAACGTCCACGCGGGCGAAGCCGCTTGCAATAGCTAGTTTTATATATTTATATATTTTGATCTACTAAAGCAATATATGCAATATATTGTTTAAAAATATTTTTATATATATTTTTGGTCATCTGTTGCAAAGATACATACAAACAAAGAGCTGAAAAAACTTCAAAAGAGGTTAACAAACCAAACAAAGATGGTTCCTGTTGATGAGAACATAATCATGGAATTTGATATAATGCAAACAATAATAAAACTGCAAGGATATTGAAACGTAACGTTGCTTAGAAAGCCCATAACGTTCCAAATAAAACACGCCAACAAGCATGCAACTCTGGGGTTCCACTGTTTGGGGTAGCCGTAACGAATGAGGGTGCTAAGGAATAAAAGAAAAACATCGAAACACCATAAACTGAACGCGATCGAGGGGCTGTGGGAGTGACAGGCAAAAGAAGTTAGGTTTTCAATAATGAATTAAATCAAATAAATGAAACGATCTCCTCCATCATTAGGCTTCCCCTGTATACATTTGCCATGGTGTTTGGCAATTTTACCCTAAAATATCCCCGGAGAATGTAGACACATGCAATTACTATGTTCTGACATCTCTATATATCCCTGGCATGTTACGAGAACGAAAGTTTATAATCCCAGTGTAAGGATACTATACTATACACTAGTTGCTACCTGCGGTTGCGCCCGCCTTTAAGACGTCAGACTTGAGCTAGGTGCTGGATACAGCGATAGCTTTAGAGATTCTAATGGTTATATTCCGTTTGAATTATTTCAGATAGGTCAACTGTAGATATTATACCTACAAAGTTTTATTATTAACAATAATAACGTCGAGTTCAACGATCCTTTTTCGGGTTTTCAGTTATTTCAAATAAAGTTTGTAGGTATAATATCTACAGTTAACTTATCTGAAATAATTCAAACGATAATTCAAACGCGTGAGTATGTATTTCGCATGGCAAAAGTTGCCTTTTGCCATGCGAAATACATACTCACGCGTTTTTCCCATGAGGGTAGGCAGAAACTACATCACCTGCTACAAACCTTACATACTCCTTTTGTATCGTTTACGTTCATATATTCATCAGAGGGGCAATTCTTGTAATTTTAAGATCGTTCACAGTCTGATTATAGTCTGAATCTGTCAAAAATATCTAAATTTTTTTTTGTTGGGTGGGACATCATCAAATAACTTCTTCCGCTCTGGGTGCAGCAGGAGGGCGTGTCAGACTCCCAACCGTGTTCCCTCAGTTGCCTGTGTCAAATATGGGCCGAATGTGGTTTGAACCGAATTCGAACTTCGGCCGAACATTCGGTTAAAATGAAAAGTTCGGCCGAACTTCGGTTGAATACCCTTTAATTGTAATAAAAAATACTTGATGTAAATTAATGTTTATCTTGTGAATAAAAAACGTGATTTTTTTTCAATTTACGAATTTTATTCAGATGTTTGTGAGAAGAATACTAAGCTTATTAAATTTTTGTAATAGTACCTATGTTTAATAAATTAGGCAGAGATTTTCAAGAATATTATGAAGAACTGATTTAATTTAAGGTTAACATTCACAATGTTCCTAACTAAAATAAATGATCATGGGTGAGTAAAATACATAATTTAATTTTACAGTAATGCCATACTCTAATTCTATTAAATTTAAGTCAAAACAGTGCAAGTAAGTATTATTTTTCTTGTGCCGAATGTTCGGCATCTGACCCGAATTTCGGCCGAATGCCGAAGTTCGGTTCAAGCTGCCGAAATTCGGTTGAACCGAATTTCGGCCCATCCCTAGTGTCAATACGTTTTTGATATTTTTTTGTCGTCGAGATGAGACTGTGGCTAGATTGTGAACGTTTTTAATTACGAGAATTGGTCTTTTTGTCATACACGCACGCCGGTTGCGATTACTGCGCACCTTTCACCAATAAGGTCACTACGCCTTCCTAGTTCGTCGCCTCCCAGCATTTTCACTTACATCAGCCTTGTAAATACCTTTCGTTAGCCACCTTTCATTCGTCCTGTCAACAAGGGACGTCCCTTGAAATACCGAAATACTCTTCCTTACGTCATTAGGTTGAGTTATATTATTATGACATCAATGTATGAAAAATATGTTTATTTTTTGTGGTTTTAGAATTTTTATTGTAATAATTGTTCATTATAATCAGCACCATGACTCATTTTGGGTTTCAATTCGGTGCTTACTTCAATTATATACCTACATCTACAGCAGCAACGTATAGTCGTAGCTGTTGCCTGCAAAACCGCTCGTATCCTAGCCAAACAATTTGACGGAATATCGTCCGCCTGTAACCCAATTATCGGAAAATTTTGACATCCCTCGACCTGGGTTTTCCGAGAGGTCTCGATGTGTTTATAAATTGTCCAATTGACCATCCAAGAACTAGAGTCTACCTTGAATCCTTCAAAAAGTTCAGGTATAACACTAACAAATTCTAACATTACAGATGAATGGTCTACGAGAACCATATTATTCGAGAGATATTGACAAAAGCAGCAAATTGTAACCCTTGCATATACTCGTAAATCCCAGTATAATTACAGAGCGTGGTTCTACAAACAAATGTTGTATTTGCAAGGATCAGGTGAATACTAGTTCATCCGTTGTTAAACACAGGTAATATTAAACTGTGTTGATGAAACTTGCTGTTTGCTATATTACACTAGCAGTCTGTTTGAATTAACTTACATAATAGCCTAGTATGCTGATTTGTAAATGAAAGAAAATGATATACCTACAGGATACAATTTTAACTAGTGCGCAAACTATTACCATTAATGCAGCATTATACCTGACTGTTATAAAAAAAAGTGCTATTCCATAGGTCAAAACTTTTAGGACCAGGACCCGGCGCTTAGGAATTTTCTATGAAACAGTTGATTTTGTTTTTATATCCCACGAAAAATTTATATTCTAGTGGGTTTAGAATCATATGCTGAATTTATGGTAACCAGTTGGGCACTGGTTCATTTTGTTTCCTTATTTCAAAATCAAAAGTCATTTATTCAAACTAAGCTGAGAGTCAGCACTTCTTGAACGTCAAAATTACATAAGACAGTCCCCCCAAAACACCCGCCCTCCACCACTTCCTAGTGCTTTAGCTGGGAAGAAGAAGTGGCGCAGTAAACTACCCAGCAGCACAGCTGTCTGTTACGTTAGAAGAACTTCATTCTATAAAATAATAGGTAGGTTATAAACATTACTAAACACAAAATATAATATTAAATTATTTGCCATATTGCAGGTAGCACACGTCAATATACCAACAAACCATAGTAACTAAACTCAAGCAGAAACAAATAATAAAAACAAAACAATAAACGTAACATTTACAAACCTTATACCCGATGGGATTTTTCATCGGCAAGAATGACGGACTAAATTGTAGGATGAATCCAAAAAAAAAAAAAAGAAAAAAAGGTAGATGTGCTAAGGAAGCACACGAAATTCCAATTTTCTTCCGTTTTTTGCGATTTGCAGTTCAGAAATAGGTTATTTATTGATTCAAATATGATTGGCGACCGTAAAACATATGTATTTACAGAATTATAATTGTAAACACAATAATTTTGACGACGTTTTTATGAAATAGTCAGTCAATGGAATGAAATAAATAAAAAAAACGTAAGAAAATTTTAATTTCGCGGTTGACCCTGGCGTGTTCCCCTTAGGTACTGACGCCAGCACATCAAGCTACCGCAAACTGTCAAATCTTCCCAATTAAACATGAACTTTACGCTTATGGAATAAAGATGAAAATCTATCAAAGAAATTTGACAGATACGATGAGCTTAGATAGAAGATACTGATTAGTCAGTTAAAATATTTACTATTGAACTGAGTTCTTTCAATGATGTGTGCAACATAATATCTACTAATCACCATGCTTGGTTGGATTTGTGATCGTATTTGGTTTTTGTTGTCTCTCCTTTCTCTCTCATCCAAATGTTTTCGTTAAAATATCGTTTTTAGCGATAAGACCGCTCATTGTGTCACCCAAAAATATAAAAAAAAACATGGAATATACAAGGTCTAATAACAGATTAAATGCAAGGACAGTAGTTTGTTCATGATTAACTACTGAATTTAAAAAAAAGTTTTAGTCATTGTATTATGTTTTTGACTCAATACTCTAATTGGATGAGGTCTTATGTTAATTATGTTACATGTAGTATATGGTGTACGTAATAAAGAGTATTCTGTCTATCTGTGGTCCAGTTTTACAGCCTTTTCACAGGATCCAGGCAAGGACAGCAAAAGACAGTGCCCTATTCTAAAAATACTAGATACTTTTAGAAACTATATCACGTAATGTTCGTCGTCTAGACTTCACATAGAAATTTCCTAACCTCCTTGGGTTGTCCGTAAGAGAGGATTAAGGGATCGTGTCAGGGGAATGGATATCAGCTGTATCTACACAGATAGCAAGCTTTTACGACAATCTGTTTTCTCCGAGATTTTGTTGAATTACGTTGCTTTAATGTGATCAATACTCTTAAAAAACGGAAATATGCTGTGATTTTGTTAATAAATCAATTTAAGGAACGAACTTTTTTTTTCATACACTTTAATTAATCCTACGACTAGAAACGGACAAAGATTGGCGATACAAATCTATATTATTTTATTATTTCGTAAATTCGAATGTAACTCTGTCTGTGTCACGTTTACATGCCTAAACCACTGAGCAGGTTTCGATATAAGACAAGGAGATAGAAGTCATCTTGGGAAGGACATAGGCTACGTTTTATTCTTGAAGCATGTCCCCGTGGGTATTTTCAGACATCCACGCGGTGGACTGGACAGGGTATCAACGTGAACGGCGAGTACATCTCACACCTTCGCTTTGCCGACGACCTCGTCATAATGGCAGAGACGCTGGAACAGTTAGACCAGATACTGCATAGCCTAAATGGAGCCTGTCGGTGGGCTGGCTTCGGCATGAATTTGGACAAAACGAAAGTCATGTACAATTTGCACGTATTGCCGAGTCGCTTCTCGAAGTTGTGAAGGAATATGTCTACCTAGGGCAAGTCATCCAGCTTGGTAGACACAACTTTGAGAAAGAAGCCGACAGAAGGATCCAGTTGGGTTTGGCAGCATTTGGGAAACTTCGTCAAGTCTTCTCGTCGCCAATACCGCAATTTTTGAAGACTAAGGTCTTCAGCCAGTGCGTCCTACCCGTGATGACATACGGTGTCGAAACATGGACACTGACAGTTGTGCTGGTCCACATATTTAAAGTCACTCACGAAGTTATCCGGAAAAAAACAGGAGTTACCGACATAGCTTGCAGAGTAAGTACGCTGAAGTGGCAGTGGGCTGGCCATGTTTGTCGAAGGACTGATGGCCGATGGAGCAGACGAGTCCTGGAGTGGAGATCGCGTATCGGCAAGCGTAGTGTGGGACGCCCCCCAGCTAGGTGGACTGACGACCTTAAAAAGGTGGCTGGGTCAGACTGGATGCCGAAGGCGGAGGGCAGGGGTTGTGGCTCAGCATGGGAGAGGCCTATGTCCAGCAGTGCACGGGCAGAAGCTGGTATTAAATAAATTGTAGGCTACCGAATCATATAGGTAGTGTGATTACTCAGATAACTGAAAAGTCAAGTATTTTTTCCCATGTAGATAGGCATGAGGATAGAGCTCGTGGCTAAATAACAATAGCTGCACCGGTCGATCTTTAAGGTTAAGTAACGCTTGCCAAGGTCAGTCCGTAGATGGTTGACCATCCATTATATACTGAGTGTGCAGAAACGGGAGTGGCAACGGACTTGCGGACATACAGAGTGGCAACGGGTCCCGCCTGTCATTTGTAGATCCTTGACAGTCATTACGGGTTACTCAAAAGCGCGAAAGTCTGAACACCAGTCTGACCAAAGGTATCATGTTACCCAGTAACTGGGTTGTGGAGGAAGATAGGCAGTCACTCCATGAGAAATTTGAGTATTCAGTTGCATCCGATTATACTAGAAGCCGGTTTCAACATAGCAGAGAAAAGGCTAACCAAGACATACGCAGAAAAACTGCCTTCGCTACAATACTTAAATATTCCTATTCCTTTGTACAATAAATTATTTCACTATTATGTGCAACAAAAATAAAATGTATGTAATAAATAAAGAAACAAATTCATAAAAGCGAGCATTGACGGAGCTTCAAGTTAAACATAAGTTGTGCAGTTGAATGCACTCGCTACTGCAGTTGCGGAGTGCATCGACGTTGCCACTGAACTTGACTACGTCACGGCTTTACTTTCATGGAACCGTGACGTAGAAAGGATGTAGAAGCCCCACTTACTTCTGTCATGCTTTATAAAAAAAAGAAGATTTTTGTGTGTGTACCAGGTAAGGCAACACAGTGTCAGGTGGCCGAATTTCATAATTTCCAAATATTAATAAGACTTATAGTGATTATAAACACGTGTTATTAAATTGAAAGTATATGATTTGCCTGGAATGTTTTTGTATCAGTCATGAAGTTTAAAAAGTATTTCATTTGACAGTTACCGTAAAATTAATGTAAGTACTTGTTTTTTAACGAAACGTAATAGAAATAATGATGTTTGGAGTATCGCCAAGTTTTTAAGTTAGTCCTCTTCGAGCTTTTATTTGAGAATGTAAGGCCGTTTGTCTATCACCACGTCAACGGGACATCAACGAAAACGAGATGACGCCGAAGTAGAGATACAGGGGTTATTTATAAACGTCAAGTAAATGATTAGCGTCTGCTTAACCATATTTTTTTTAACGTTTGTACGTGTCTTAACTTTAAACAACGTTTATAACGCCGTCACAATTTCGTTTCTCGTTGACGTCCCGTTAATCGTGGCGGGTGGAGAAACGGTGTTAGAGTGCATACATCGAAGACCTTAAACTACTGAAAAGATTTTAATTAATTCTTGGTGGTAATGTAGTAATGTAATAATGGCAGGCCTAAACAAAAAAAGGATTCAACGTGGTGGACGGAAGTCGTTATTGAAGCGTACTTTCCAATTCGAGTTTTTAATAATCAGTGTGAAGTATAGTTATTTATTTATTTAAACTTCTCGCACACAAAAAAGGTACAAAGGTGGACTTAATGCCTTAGGCATTCTCTACCAGTCAACCAAGGTAGGTAGGTAGGTGGTAGGTAATTCTCTTGTGTTTCTGACAAATCTAGTATTACTGTTTGCTTCTTTTATTAAATATTGAGCAAACCTTCTTTATCTTTCTCTGTGTTGCTTTACCAACCATGCAACGCTAGACGAATGTACTTACGTAATCTTTAGTGGTTATACATATATTTTACTGATTTTGTTTCTGTTACAGCATGAATATGGAGAGGTGGATCGTTCATGCTAGATTATAAAGGTACGTGTCCAATTTTTATATTTCGTATTTACGTCTTTACATGCAAACAGATTTTGAACTTAGTCGACTTTGTTTTAAAGGATAATTTATTAAAAGTCGAAATTCGACCACAATTCATATAAAACTTAATGTATTTAAAATGCATTATTATATAATAATATTAGCTTTCTTTACCAGTGCACCAGCATCTACCAGTGCCCATGCCATACTCTCCTGTCCGCGTAATCTTCGTAAAAAGCAAAAACTTAGTACCCCCTACAAAGATTTTGCTTCACGTATATAGATCACAAATTATTTATTAACTCATCATCACTATCATTACAGGAACTTCCTAATTCAATAGTGTGGCCATACTTACAGTTTTATTATTTACCATAACATATTATGTACATTGTGGTTTTTGTGAACTCACTCAGATAACAAGTAAAAAGATCTATGCTGTCTGCTACGTCATTGAGTACACGCAAGGTACGCGTTATTGGGGATTTACCCAGTAGATTGGTCCTACTACTGGGCATGGCCAATAGACGTGACCGGCGCCTTCGCAATACATAATAATTGTCGGGCACACACAGGTTTATTTCTTTCAATATACCTGGGTTTGAAGTCTTGCCACGCAATAATTTAAAAATATAGGTAGCAAGAGCTATGCCCCTCCTTGTTTCCAATTTATTGTATCCCACCATGCCTATAACAAACAAAGTTGGATACATCAATGGATAAAATGGATATACACCATACCACCTTAGGTGCACCTTAGTTAGTCATAAGATTTTAGGTATTGCAAAAATGTAACTCTTTTTCAATCGAAAACAACCGCAACTAAATCGGTTTATTGGTTACGGAGGAATGAGGCCTCGGATAGAAAAACAGACCTATCGACAGACGAAGCCATCAAGCACATCTACTTAATTGTATCATCCCATTTTTGGAAAGGGAGATTCAATCACCTAATAAATAACTTCATTAAAACGCCCACTAACTTCTTTGTAATTATAACAAAACAATTTCTTGGTTTTAATTTAAAGGGCATACAGATAAGGCTCTTGAATGTGAACCACGTCCTTAAAATAAATTGTTTTGTCTCTTTATAGGCTTAATTGGAATGTGTCCTGTAACTTAGTTTGACCCAAACTTAATTACTTACATAGAGGTAAAACTTTATGTAATTTCAGGCACAATTGCTGTTTAAAACACTTATGCTATATATGAACTCTTTGTGCAAGAAAACTATTGTTGAATAAGCTTTGCATTGGCTACTTTTTGTTCGAAAATTTGTTTTTTTTGTCGATCAAAGGGTTTCCAAAAACATTAACAACAAAAAAAAAGCTCCATGATCAAAATATTCTATTTCACATAAACCTACATGATTGCCATGACAACCACTAAATTGTTGAAATTATTATTGTAGGTTTATAATGAATGACATATTATTGAGAAGATTATGTCAAAGAAGTATATAAAGCATCCCACAAAGCTTATAATTTCTTTAATATATGCATTTTTTAACTTCACCTGCAAGTTGTTTCAACACTGACTCGTCCAATTTGCTGGGAGTAACAAACTACAGTTAGTAATTTTCAAAGCTCCTTCGTTCATTTTAGTTCAGTCACAGGTAGACAATAAGTTAAGTCATGAGTACTTATTTGGATGGATCACAGAGCACTTGTTTTAACTTGTATAGTAATTTTAACTAAATTGCAAGGAGCTTGATACTGAGAGCGAGCACGTTTGGAGTCTGTTTCGTTGACTCCAGTTTTGAACCAATGTTGGTAAAGTTAGTGCCAATGTTGGGGGACTACTATTTCAAGGTTTTTGGTGTCATTATCAAGATGGTTTTTTATCATACAAATCTGAAATAATATTAAGATCTATCAATTCTTGCCTTAAAAGATATAAAGAGAACCAGTCCGGATATGTGGCAAATGACACTGTCTAACGATCTAGCCTACATAAATTTTATTATTAACTCGTTTTTGCTAGCGGTTCCGCCCACATGGAGGTGAGAAATTATCCTACAGGAACGCACTACTGGAATGAAAAGTATCCTGTGTATTAATCCAGCACCCTAATTGTGATACATCACCAAAAATCACACCAATAAATACTTTGACTTTGACTTTTATATGTCACCGTATGATTGTGAACGTATGATTGCTTTTTTTTTGGGTGGGAAATCATCAAATAACTTCTCCCGCTCTGGGTGGAGCAGGAGGGCGTGTCAGACTTTTACTGACTAAAACCCACCCGTGTTCCCTCAGTTGCCTGTGTGCCAGGGGCCGCGGTATCTCTTTCGAACAACCCGCACCCCTGGCAGGCATCGGCCCTTGCGGACCCCACCCTTTAGTGCTGACATCTCTTTGAGGCGCGCGTGGAACACAACGCGCCGTCGACCCGGGCTTGGTCCATACCGGACAGCGAGCTACCCATTACTCGCCGTCCGCAAGCCCGCGCCTACGGTGGCCGGGAATCAGCCTGGGATTCCTGACGCCCAGGGTGTCTCCCGCGGCAGCTACGGCCGTGAGAGCGCATATACTGCCTCACCCTCACGTGCGCCGCCTCCCTCCTCTTCGCGAGCATTACTGCTTCGCAGAAGGAGGTGACGGATACCCATGCACTCTCGCTCCGTACCATGGCCTAGACCAGGGCCAGACGCGAGAGATCGCCGCCGCCAATCGCCTCCACAAGGACACAGCGGTGCTCCTCCCAAGCCGGGCAGACCTCCACCGTATGTTCGACTCTGTCCTCGGGGCGATCTTCGCAGTGGAAACACCCGGGCGTTTCCTCCCGCCTTTTTCGAAACAGGAACCTCCCGAAACAACCCTGTCCGGTGAGGACCTGCGTCAGGCGGAAGGTGAGGATGCCATGCCGCCTCTCAAGCCACTCCTCAAAGAGGGACTTACCGCAGCTATCGTGGCGTGCCCATTTGTGAACACCTTTAGTTTATAATCTATTTTGTGAGATTGTAAACTGTCGATAAATTGTGTACTGCACCATACTGCTTACCGACCGAATAGTTTGCGTTAGGTTAGAATTGCGAACAACCGTGCGTGAGCCGAGCAAGCGAAGTGGGTTTAAACATCTCTATCATAAAAGTAGAACTAGAAAGCGTTGGTGATAACAATACACCAATGTTCGTTCAAACATTGGCCATCAGGGAGCACATATTAGACTTGTCTATTGTTATATTTTATATGGAAATTGTATCTACAAGCATAATTTACAAGAATACGCGTTTGCTTTGTAAAAATATTCCAACTTTGACGAATGGAAATTTTGAAGACAAATGAAAATAAGTTTTTGTAAAATATTAATATAACTTTGAAAAGTATATTGATCGTAAACGGAGTTCATATAAGTATTTTAATATATTATTTAGATGAACTTGGAAGGTACTTAAACATCTCAATTTGACATGGAGAGAAGCTTTCATTAAGGATCCGTCCACCATTTTGGAAAACTTTCACAGAAACCTACGCGAAACGAGTTATCGAGCAGCTTACACCCGGTAAGCCTGTTGAAGTCTAATGATAACTTCTATTAAAGTGAAGCTCGACCAAAGAGTTCTCAATTCATAGGTTTTAGTTGCCGTTGACGAACAAAATAATTGCATTAAGAGATATTTTAGTGGAATAATAAGCGCTCATTAAGAAACCTTCGTTACGTTCAGAATCCAAAAAAAGCACACGCGACATTAGACCCTGCTTTATGCCTTTAGTGAATATAGTTATGATCGGTTGATCGACATAGCAAAGATCAACAGTATCTAACTATTTTCATGAGATATATTATGTCCGTACCATGACCTGGACCAGAGCCGGACGCGAGAGATCGCCGCCGTCGATCGCCTCCACAAGGACACGGCGGTGCTCCGCTCGAGCCGGGCAGACCTCCACCGTAAGCTCCACCGTGTCCCCAGGGCAATTTACGCAGTGGAAACACCCGGGCGTTTCCTCCCGCCTTATCCGAAACAGGAAGGTCCCGAAACAACCATGCCCGGTGAGAACCTACGTCAGATGGAAGGTGAGGACACCATGGCGCCTCTCAATCCACTCCTCAAATAGGGGACTTACCGCTGCAATCATTGCGTGCCCAGCACTGGGTTGCGACAATCGCATTCCCCATGTCGCCATGAGATCCCCGCGGAGCTCTGTCCGCTGTGCCGCAATTTCTCGCGACAGCGGATTACGCCCTGGTGTTTTGTCCCCCCCTCCCCACTACTAATTGTGCGCGAGGATCTTTGCTTCCAGATCCCATGGCGGCAATCCGGCAAGGAGGCCCGCTGCCTCACCGGAGATCGTGCGGTACCCCAGATCATCTGGATGGCCATTACCCTATAGGGAAATAGGGGTTTAGAAATTGGTACCAAAAACATTTTTTACTTCCACAAAACCGACATGCTGCAAGTCTTACCAACACTATCTTGAATAAAATGGCATCCCCTGTTTAAAAGGGAATCATAGTGGCTAAATAGATACATTACTAAATTCAATTTATGTTATTTCGCATGCAAATATATTACGCCTCTTGGCATAACATAGCAACCTATGACTTTAATTTAAGAGCTGTATTCATACCTATGTTACACAAATAAAAAAATGATTTGGTTTTGATTTGATTTGATCTATGTACGTGAAAAATTTTGTTCTTGTGATTTACTTGCTTTAATAAAAGTGATACTTAAATGATTTTATTTTAGTAAGTTAGGTTTGTACAAACACTTTTACACAAAAAATATATGTTTTAAAATAAGACGAGTTCGATTTTTCTTATAGGTCATATTCTCTTTTAAAGTCCAGACATAATCATGGTCAGATCAGTGTCTGAAATGGTGTTTATAGGAAAGTAACACACAGATTTGAGGGCAAAGAGAAGTGGTATAACCATTCTCTTTGCACCTTTTATTATTGTTTATTCTATGAAACCATTGTCATAGTTCCACCAGCGCTCTTAATCACATAAATAGGGAGTATAGAAATGTGTATGATTATTTTTATTACGCCGACGAAAGGAGGGAGGGGAGATATTTTCATAAAGGGCGGAAACATAAGCAGTTATTACTCGGGATTTGGGTGATCATGACGCGAAACGACCACTTTTGGTCGGTGTGTTATGTTGGTATCACTTCCCCTTTGACGTCATCATAGGTCGGTGGCTTTCGTAATTTTTCAGAGTGGATTTAAATCTGTTTTTATTAAAATTGTTTGTCTTTTATTGTAGGAGGGTTTTATTACAAAAATCAGCTTTTTAAATTGGGCAGCTAGAGGACTATAATCTAAAATCTTAGTGAACTATGTTATTCTGAACTCTAGAGATATCTACCCTAAAATCATCATCTGCCTTTTCACAACTACCCCAGGGTCAGCTTTCAGTGTAACTGGATGCAGCTGAATACCAGTATTTAACATGGAGCGACTGCCTATCTGACCTCTACAACCCAGGTAATACGATACTCCTTGGTAAGACTAGCTGTCAGACTTTGACGGCTGTCAACGATCCATGAATGATAGCCGGGACCAACAGCTTAACGTGCTGTCTGAGCCACGTAGGGGACTTGGTATATATGTCACGGTAAGATTGTGAACACCGTTTTTTTTTTTTTTTTTGGTGGGAAATCATCAAATAACTTCTCCCGCTCTGGGTGGAGCGGGAGGGCGTGTCAGACTTTTACTGACTAAAACCCACCCGTGTTCCCTCAGTTGCCTGTGTGCCAGGGGCCGCGGTATCTCTTTCGAACAACCCGCACCCCTGGCAGGCATCGGTCTACGGCGACTACGGCCATGAGGGCGCATATACTGCCTCTCCCTCACGTGCGCCGCCTCCCTCTTTGCGAGCATTACTGCTTCGCAGAAGGAGGTGACGGCTAACCATTCACTCTCGCTCCGTACCATGGCCTGCACCAGGGCCGGACGCGAGAGATCGCCGCCGCCGATCGCCTCCACGAGGACACGGCGGTGCTCCGCCCAAGCCGGGCAGACCGCCACCGTATGCTCCACCGTGTCCTCAGGACGATCTTCGCAATGGAAGCACCCGGGCGTTTCCTCCCGCCTTATACGAAACAGGAACCTCCCGAAACAACCGTGTCCGGTGAGGACCTGCGTCAGGCGGAAGGTGAGGACGCCATGCCGCCTCTCAAGCCACTCCTCAAAGAGGGGACTTACCGCCGCTATCGTGGCGTGCCCAGCACTGGGTTGCGACAATCGCGCTCTCCATGTCGCCATGAGATCCCGCCGGAGCTCTGTCCGCTGCACCTCGATTTCACGCGGCAGCGGAGTAACGCCCCGGCGTTTGGCCTCCTCGCGCCACTCCCAGATATGCGCGAGGACCTTTGCCTCCAGATCCCATGGCGGTAATCCGGCAAGGAGGCCCGCCGCCTCACCTGAGATCGTGCGGTATCCCCGGATCATCCTGATCGCCATGACCCTATGGGACGCCTTCAGCTTTCGCGCTGGTTGGCGCCTCAATGTAGGCGCCCACACCGGCGCCCCGTATAGGGCCATGGACCGCACGACCCCCGCGTAGAGCCTCCGGCAGGAGGCGTTTGGCCCCCCTAGATTGGGCAAGAGTCGCTTCAAAGCAGCCCCGGCCCGCTCCAGTCTGGGAGCCAAACGTCGGAAGTGTTCCGCGAAGTTCCACCGGCTGTCGAGGACGAGTCCCAGGTACTTCATCGTCGACTCGACGCCGATGTGAACCCCTCCCGCCGTTATCTGGGAACCCGCCGGTGGCGCATTCCGAGGACCATGAAAACACATGGCTTCGGACTTGTGCAAGGCCACCTCGAGTCCGTTCCTATCTAGTTGCCGGATCCTATCGACGATTGTCGCAACCCCGTCTGCCGCTAAGTCGGCCGCCGCCTGGTACGACCTCCCTTGCGCCAGGACCAGCGTGTCGTCAGCGTAGCAGACTACACTGACGCCGCTAGGGAGGTCGGCGCGCAGCACCCAGTCGTATCCGATGTCCCACAGATGCGGCCCCAGAACCGATCCCTGTGGACACCGCACGACATCTCTCGCCGGTTCCACTCTCCTTGGTGACCGGGGTAGATGACGGCCCTGTCCGTCAAATAGGCCTCGACCACACGACAGAGGTAGGTCGGCATCCGGTGATACCGGAGTGCCTCCCTTATGCAACTCCAGGGCAGGGTGTTAAAGGCATTGGCTATGTCTAGAGACACCGCCAAGACGACCCCACCCCGGCCCACAGCATCCCCCGTCGTGAGGGCTCGCACGCGCATGATGGCATCCACCGTGGAGCGCCCCCTGCGGAAACCGAATTGGCTCTCCGCCAAATCCAGCCCCACTCGCACCAGCCGCCCGACGAGGCGGTCTGCAATTACTCTTTCAAAGAGCTTGCCCACCTCGTCGAGCAGCACGATGGGCCGGTAAGCGGACGGAGAGTCCGCGGGGCGCCCCGGCTTCTTAATGAGGACCAGTTTCCCCGTCTTCCAACGAAGTGGGAACCGGCCCTCCTCCAAGCATGCGCTTAGGAGCCCTCTTAGTCGAGGCCCGAGAGCCTCCAAGGCCAGGACCCAGGCTTTTCCAGGCAAGCCGTCGGGTCCTGGGGCGGTACTCTTGGCATTCAGCCTACGTACCGCCACTCTCAACTCTACCTCGGTCACCTCTGGAGCATCGTCGTCGTCGTCGGTGTGGTCCGCATCGGGCACCGCAGCAGGCGGAGCCATGGGCGGGGGAGCGTGCTCCCCTCGCGAAGGGAACAGAGCGCTCACCACGTCCTGCACGAGCTGAGGCCGGAGACTCTGCGTCACGGTTTTCACAATGTTACGGTGACATATATACGAGTAGATGGTCAAACATCCGAAAATGAAACTGTAAAAAAAAAACTTCTGGCTCGATCGACGAAATTAAACAAAAAACTGAAGGTCTTTAGTAGAACAAGCTACAATAACAATGAGGTGACGATGTTTGTATGTTCTTTTGGCAACATTCCACCGATATTTCACTTAAGATTCTCCTTTAAAACTCTCTTAGTAAAAGATCTCTCCCTGAAAATACTCAACGAAAATGGACAGCATTCACTTCCAAATCAAATCAACTGTAAACTTAGTATGTATCTAAGCATAGTTTACATAACACTGTATAACAATGACCGATGCGGACTCAATGCACTTAGGGCTCGTGTACATTATATAGCGTTGGAGGAATGAAGTTTTGTAGATGCACTAGAATACTGGAATACCAGTTTTATAACCATTTCAATAAGGTATAGCAGGCAGAATCACCTTTTTATCAGAGTCAGAACTTTAATATTCTATGGCTCTTGAAAACACATAAATGAAAAAATTAAAATTGGTTAAAAGTTTTTAAGTTAAACGGTACCAAAGACTACTAAACCCTAATTGTCTAAACACACTATTAATCGGAATCTGAATTATTTTGAAGGTTGGATATGTTCGAAAAAGTTATCTGCTTAGTAACGTAATCAATGTCATGAATGTTGTGGAACTGTCAAAATGAAAGCGATACCTAGTGATAATGTATTAGGGTGTGTCCAGACCTGGCGAATGTGCCGCTCGCGAGTCGCTTGCGAACAACGCTCGTGCATTTCATGTTCATACGCAGCCCTTGCGCGATGCGCGCGCCGTACTCGAGCAGCGCAGGAGGTGCGCGCGTGCCGCCCGCGGTTTGCATAATGGCCGCTTAATTCATGGCTTTTCAACTCTGGTACTACGAGTATATTGTCTTATTTTAAAAAACGGAACCTGCCACCAAACGTCTTCTGTTTTTCCTTTTAGTTTTTGTCAGTAATAAAATAGCCGATGCTGCAGCAATTATGCTAACGGCAGTCGTATGGTCCGACATCTTCGGAAGCAAATTCACAACTGAGGCTCATACTTAGTTCAATCGCGAAAGAAGCTATGCGCGCAAGAGCTGCACGCGCACCTCGAGCCTTGCCGGAGTTGCACTAGAGCGGCGCACCAAACATAGGCTGTAACCGCACGCGGGCAACACGCACGCAGTTCACAAGCGGCTCGCGAGCGGCGCATTCGTGACGCATTGGCCAGGTCTGGACACACCCTGACGCAATTATCTCTCAGGACCGTCTTGAGATTCTGACATCAGACATGACAATACTAAAAGTACTCTCTTCTCATGCCGGATGCCAACGGGCACTTCGTGTCGCGTTGCGTCAACAGAATAAGCAATAATCTGGAACTTTTAACACACTTAAGTTTAAACCGAGAGAATCTTCTTTTTCATAGAAAAGTGCTCGCTACTCGGTTATAATGTACAGAACAGCAATATCTTTTTTTCATAAGCAGCACGGTTTAAAAATCATGTGCTGTATTCATGGTAACAGTTTGCGCGTCGACGTGTTCAGTCTACCAAGGTGAACAGATCTTTATTCGTAGGTCGCTGGCCCTCGGGCAAAGCACTCTTACATTACGTCAGTGCATAGAAATTTGCTTTGTAATAAAAGTGTACTTTTCTATCTTAATGGGAGATGAAACGGGTGGGCGTTTTTGGGGGACCGTCTTATGTATTTTGACGTTCGAAAAGTGCTGATTCTCAGCCTAATTTGAATAAATGACTTTTGATTTTTGATATATGCGTAACTTAGAAGTAAAAGGTATGTGTGAGTTTAGTTTGTATCAGGAGAAATATTTTGAGGCATGTATTTATGTACAACGTGTAACGGAAAGGGTATATACATACCAAGGGCACGGCATCTTTGGATGATATCAAACTATATTGGAAGGGTTTTTTAATCCTATCTCTACATGTTCGGAAGTTATGAATTTTTTTAATACCAGAAACCGAACTTTTCAAATTGAAATTAACACATTACTTGGAAGAGATTTATCGTGATACTGGCACGTAACGTGGAAAGTTGTATATCTACGTAGTGCGGTGACAGGTTTGTTATGATTTTAATTTAAGAAACATATGAAACTGAAAATTTGGTATCAATTCTTAGAGTATTTTATTTTGACCTGAAACTATGTAAAGTGATTATATACCAGCTGTTATTTTGTATACCCTGTATATTTCTACAGGCAAAGTTTTTATCCAGTGCGAAAACTGTAACCATGAATTCATCATATCATTCTAGACCCCCAGCGCAGAAATTTTTCGTCTGTTAAACAATGCTGAATTCATGGTTAAAGTTTGCGCACTGAATAAAAACTTTTCCTGTATAGGAATGAATAAATGGTCTAGTGGTCGCAAGCGCTACTGCTGAGCATAAAGTGCTGGTTTCGATTCCCGGGTCAGCCAAAGTGTTATTGGGTTTTCCATCTGGAATGTCTCAGTGGCAACCCGGAGACTGGATTTGTGCTCGGTTGATGCCAATAGGATAGAAAGATAGATCCAAAAATAGGTATACTGTAAGTACACCTCGGTTTCAGAAACAAGGAGTAATGTTATGTAGGTATATTTATTTATTTAACCATTTATGTACATACATATAAACAGACAATAAGAAAGGAACAGAAAAATACGTACATAGGTAGTGCTTATTTCTACAGAAATCTCTTACAGCACACCTGCGTTATGAGAGAAGATAACAGAGATGTAGACAACGCGTGTAATAACAAGCGTGTATGTATGTATTTAATCGAACCTCAAATCATTCCCATTTCGCCTTTCAAAAAATATTATTGAACAATTTAATTTAGCGCCTCTTTTTTGATCATCTAATAATTCCTATTTTGGGGTCTTAAAAATACTAAATACATAGTTAAGTAACTTAGCAACCGATTAGGATATAGCCCTCGCCATTCTTCGTATTCGCGTCACAGTCCTATCCTAACCTTACCCGCTGGAGTGCGATTGTCGCAACCCAGTGCTAGGCACGCCACGATAGCGGCGGTAAGTCCCCTCTTTGAGGAGTGAGTTGAGAGGCGGCATGGCGTCCTCACCTTCCACCTGACGCAGGTCCTCACCGGACACGGTTGTTTCAGGAGGTTCTAGTTTCGGATAAGGCGGGAGGAAACGCCCGGGTGTTTCCACTGCGAAGATCGCCATCAACTCCTTCTGCGAAGCAGTAATTCACGCGAAGAGAGAGGCGGCGCACGTGAGGGAGAGGCAGTATATGCGCCCTCACGGCTTTAGTCGCCGCAGGAAACGCCCTGGGCGTCGGGATTCCCGGCCACTGTAGGCACGGGCTTGCGGATGGAGGGTAATGGGTAGCTCGCTGTCCGGTTAGGACCAAGCCTGGCCCGGCGACGCGTTGTGTTCCACGCGCGCCTCAAAGAGATGTCAGCACGAACTGGTGGGGTCCGCAAGGGACGATGCCTACCAGGGGTGCGGGTTGTTCAAAAGAGATACCGCGGCACCAGACATACAAGCAACTGAGGGAACACGGGTGGGGTTAGTCAGTAAAAGTCTGACACGCCCTCCTGCTCCACCCAGAGCGGGAGAAGTAATTTGATGATTTCCCAAAAAAAAAACCTTACCTACCCACCCATCTGGCCTGGGTTCCCTAGCTTAGGTTATTGCAACCAATTTGGCTCGCGGGTAGATAGATGGCCACAAGTCAAACCTAACCTCTACAGTTTTGTCGGGGTATCCTAGTTTGATTTCGGCGACCAACTGTGAGAAAAAGAGGTCCATTTATTTTAAAAAGTTTCCATCATTAGAAGCCCAAAAACTATTAGAGGTTGATTAATTTGAAAAAGTGTACAACGTTTGTAAAATGATAAGATTAATATTTCCCATTATTTTAATTAAATTTTCTTACTAAAACTTTCGAGAGTTGTTATCGTACTGTATTTTTCTTCAACTTTGCTAATTAAATTTATATCAGTACGTTATCCATTTTTATGGATAACGTACTGATATAAATTTGTCATTTTTTAATGAAAATCTTGAAATAGAAAAAGAAAAAAAAAATGTTCCACAAGAAAACGTCTATTAATATTCAATTCTTACTATTATTAGGAGGTCCTCATGAAACGATTCTTTTGTACCTAATAATAACTGTTAATACCTTGTACTGAAACTATTTTGGTATCTACTAAAGGTTATCTGCTAAAAATACAGCAATTTTTCCGCGAAAATCTCAGGGTAGGTGGTACTCATCTGGCTCTAGTTTCCAACGACCAGTTTATCTTGTTGTTTATTCGAAACTATTAGCTGAAGAAAAAGCTTGTAATAAAGACTAAATTTTGTATTTTAAGCTTAGCGTTTACGTAAAGTGAGATTTGGTACATAATGTTTTTTTCCGAGGTATTCGAAAAAGCTATAGATTTTATACCTACGACCTGCTCTATGGTGGGAGTTGGCCAACAAACCGTATTAAAAAAATAAATAATAGTTTAAAAAACTAAAAAATACGCTTTAAAAACCAAACTAAAAAGGAGAAAATAATTTAATTCAATTAAAAAGCGTGGGGTGCTTGACATTAAGTGATTATAAAAATACCTCAAAAAGCACCCCACGCTTTTTAATTGAATTAAATTATTTTCTCCTTTTTAGTTTGGTTTTTAAAGCGTATTTTTTAGTTTTTTAAACTATTATTTATTTTCTATTTTTTAGTTATGCTAACTACAAAACGTGTTTTTTTTTTCTCAATTTTTTTTTAAATTATTAAATTGTCATCGGTCCTCGACAAGTTTACAAAGTTTCAATGAAATCTGACCGTTTAAAGTGGGTCAAAATCGCGCTCAAAGGAGTCGGTTACATACTGACATGCTGACACACTGACATACTGACATACTGACATACAAGTGAAGCTAATATAAAGCGTATAAAAAACAATAAAACACCCACAAAACCTTCAATCATCTGCCCAGCCTTTTACCAACTATGTTGGGGTCAGTTTCCAGTCTAACTGGATGTAGCTGAATACCAATAAAAGGTTCATTAGAAAACCAGCGTCAGGCAGCATCTGTCTGGTATTAATACTGAAATGTACCTTTTTGGCACAGCCGTGTGGCACACACTGCTGTACCTAGTTATTTATATTCACTTTTCTTTTTTTTTGTGTTTCACGAACTGTGCCAAATAAACGGTATTCTTTCTTTCTTTCAATATTTTACATGGAGCGACTGCCCATCTGACCTCCTCAACCCAGTTACTAGGTTATACGATACCCCTTGGCAAGAATTTTTAGCTTCTGATGACCGTAACGACTGTCAAAGACCTAAAAATGACAGCCGGGACCAACGGCATAACATACTTTCCGAGGCACAAAGGGTCTCTGTATATAAAGATGCACTCATAAAACCTTATCACCCATTACAAAAAGAATCTCAGTTCAAAAATTATCTCTGAACGACAGACATTTTTTTCACGACGTATCTAAAATATCTATCCGTCTTGCGCTCGTATTTTCTAATTTAAGAACAAAAAGACACTTGTGAGTAAAGTCCCTCAATCCCCAGTATCGGACGCATCTCGGTCCCACCCCGTACCACTTAGTTAGGGGTGAACAAACGTTTAACTGACCTATAAGGGAGTCGTACCGTTGACGTAGGACCCACTATCGCTACATCTAGTACACACCGAATGCAACTCGCATTTCAATGCTTTATGTTGTATTTTTCTGATGGAAGGTCGATGTTCGGGATATTATCTCCCGCCTGCACTACACCACTAAGGCGGAGGACATCGTGGAGTACGTGCGCCAGAAGACAAGGTACACGCCGAGGGTGCAGTTACTGGAGTCGCGCCGCAACGTCAACTTCAAGGCGTTCCTGGTGCGCGTGCCGAATTGTTATCTGCCCGTCGTCTTGGAGGAGGACTTTTGGCCGCAGGACGTGGTGTTCCGTCGCTTCCGCGGACAAGTTCCACAGGAGAGCACAAGGGAAAGCTAGTGCAAAGTGAAGTGCTACTATTGTGTGGATTTTCATAATTATGTATGTTAGTCTATAAGGTATTTATGATATGGGTCTTTGTTACCTGAATTAAATGATTTATTATTATTATTATTATTTTATTATTATTCCGCTTGAACAGAGCGTTCTTATTTCGAACAATACAAACTTGAATGACTAGCCTTATTTATCTAGCCTTATAATGTTTTTGATAAGAATTTTTACTGTCTCCATTTTTAAATGCCTTAAAAAACCCAACTCAGCCAGCTTACTACCATAATGAGCCATTTGGGTAACAAGATACTAACATTAGCAATGGCTTTCATTTTGAAAGTTCAAGAACGTTCATTGCGTTAGAGCGTTATTTAATTTACGTTGATTAGCAACAAATTTTTCGAACAAATGGATTACTCTTAAATATGATTCCGATTCTGATAAATAGTACGCAATTAGGGTCTCATCAACTTTAGTTTCATCAACCTAATCATTATTTAGTTTGCATGAGCAACTTTACCCATGAGTACTGTAAATACTTAAATATCTCTTGATCACAAAAAATCTGTTACTGTCGTTTACTTTCAAAGCAAAACAAAAGAAGAAAAAACGACTTTTGTAAAAGATTTCGAGTGATATTATGTAAAGATGCCACAGTTGACGTAGATATGTACTCCACATACATGGAAGTAGTAAGTACTCACGTATATCTTGTTAAAACGGAAAATATACAAAAAAAAATGTATGTGAAGCATCTTTCGACGCGACCATTCCAGGTAACAAGCAGTGTTTGTATGTGGCCCAACAAAAAGCGAGGGTGGAATACAAAGAGGCCCCACATTCCAAAAAAGAGGTCGAACTCTCTATGTAGGTACGTACTTTCGGCTTTTACCCGAAAAACCTCTTTGTTAACGTGTGAACAGAAATTTTTCACGGCGTATTTTTTCCTACGCAACGGGAACCTATGAATTTGTCAGTTTTATTTTTACAAGTTTTTTATAGTGACATTATTTTTTGCTACGTTTTGTTCATAAGATTTTTGTTATCTACTGTACTCAATGGTACAAGTAGATATTCGAGAGTGTTTTATATTTATAGCGTGACTGTACTTACATTGAAGAAATTCATGAATAAATTATTCTAGTATTGGAACAAAAAAGTAGAATAAGACGTATTCTTACTAGGTATAGAAGTTGATAAGATATGGTGTTATTATTTATATCGAAACAAATAACTTCTCAAGCCTTTGTTATTTAAAACTCAGGCATTAAATGAACCATTTTGGATTCTTAAAAGCCTGTGAAAGGATTCAAATTTACAATTAAAAATAATACAAATATAGGTAAATAAATAGGTAACTATAGTTTTTCAGAAAAACAAAAAATATTCTAATACTCACTTTGGCTTGACTTCTCTTCTTCTCTAATAGAGGAGACTGGGGCTGGTTGACAAACAGCAGACGAAGATGCTTCTCGGTACCACCCACAATTGGGCAAACCATGGCCTAGCACTCGCGCGTCGTTTGGTAGTAGTGACATGTTTTTGATTTATCCATGAAAGTGAAATTTTACTATGGTTTACTCTACATATACACAATTTGGTTTGCCCGACCTTCCTCATCAATCTGCATCATATTCGAAACTTTGATCCAACAAAACCAACAAGGTGGTATATAATATCCTGAGGCACCTCACAGTTTTCGGCACAAATTACAATAAAATTCGAAAAATAATGTTGACATTCTAGATGACGTTCTATAACAGCAAAAGAGTCTTCCTACTGTCAATTTCGTCATAACACAAACACAAGCTGATAAAATAAACAATTATCAATATATCTACAGTTCTTTAAAGGATAATATTATTAGCAACAAAAATGGAACCAAGTGATCAGAAAATAAGGAGTAAGAGTAGGGTAGCCATGGCCCCATCTGTGCAAGATACTCCCTCCGGGCGAAAGCCTTCGATAGCTCTAGAAAAAAGGTCTCTTAGCCGAGTGAGAATTCGGAAACAATCTTATGGCTTTTCTGGTATCCCCGGCGTAGGAGGACAGGCACGACGACGGAGTTCACAGGTTAGCTTCTTCAATCAATATGCCAAGCCTTTTCCCAATTCTAATAGGATCGACTTCCAGTCTAATCGGATGCAGCTGAAAGCTAGTCTTTTACATAGAGCGACTGCCTACCTGACATCCACAACCCAGTTGAATACTGGGTAAAACGATACGAACGAGTAAGACTGGTTGTCAGACTTTGTGGGTTTCGATCCGTAACGACTGTCAAAGATCCACGAATGACAGCCGGGACCAATGGCTCAACGTGCTTTCCGAGGCGTGGAGGGGCTTCGGTATGTAAAGAAGGTCACCCATCTACGCTTAGCGCTACCTGATAGATCGACCCTGGTGCTATTATTACTTCGCCCCGAGCCCTCCATAACTATTACTACCTTAAAATAAATAAATAATAGTTTAAAAAACTAAAAACACGCTTTAAAAACCAAACTAAAAAGAAGAAAATAATTTAATTCAATTAAAAACCGTGGGGTGCTTTTTGAAGTATTTTTATTATCAATTAATGTCAAGCACCCCACGCTTTTTAATTGAATTAAATTATTTTCTTCTTTTTAGTTTGGTTTTTAAAGCGTGTTTTTAGTTTTTTAAACTATTATTTATTTTAAATTTTTTAGTTCTGCTAACTACAAAAACGTGTTTTTTATATTATTAAATTATTCAATTGTCATCGGTCCTCGATAAGTTTACAAAATTTCAATGAAATCTGACTGTTTAGGGTGGGTCAAAATCGCGCTCTAAGGAGTCGGTTACATACAAACAAACAAACAAACATACAAGTTAAGCTAATAATAACAAATTACCCACGGAGAGTTACATACTGACATACAAGTGAAGCCAATATAAAGCGTGTAAAAATAAAACAGCCTGTGACTGTGAGTGTACGACTAAACGCCGACAGACACTTCGCCGACAGACTGAACACCGACAAGACTTTACTTCGACGGGACTCTTCTCCGACAGGACACTTCGCCAACAGGACTCTTCGCTGACAAGGCTCATCCTTGCACTATTACTAAATAGTCATGTAACTGTCACTATCATGGAAGTAGCGCTCGCTCGGCTGGCGCGCGATTGGCCGCAATTCTAACCTAACCTAACCTATTACCTACCTGTTGATCCCTGTCGGCGAAGTGTCCTGTTGGCGAAGAGTCCCGTCGAAGTAAAGTCTTGTCAGTATTCAGTATGTCGGCGTTTAGTCGTACATTGGTGACTATTCCACTGCAAGGCTAAAAAGCCTTTGCTTTTTCTCATACAGACAACGCAGATTTTCTCAAGAAGTTTCCCTTTAAAGATGTCAATGATGTCTTAAACTTAGAAAGTACTAACGTCTTTATCTTAGGAAGTACTTAAGAGTTGAAAAATTCACATGACTACAAAACAAAACCTTATTTAGGTGTAAATAATTTTTGATAATTTTAGCCAATTGACTAAGTTACATCGGTCATCTACTTAATGTTGTAATCGACTGAGCGTCGATTGGTTTAAGACCCATGAAGCCTGGTCAAGGGCGTGGAAGGCAGGGGCCTATACTAATCATAGTTTAATACAGTCGCTCACAAAATAAACTATTCCAGATGATGTTTCTAGATCTCTTGATGTATTTTTCCAGCTCGGATTGGAATTTAAACGCCCGCCACTATTGTTTCTGCCAACATTCCAATTGGGACCGCGTCGCAAGTTCCGCGTGCCTGACGTAACGAAGGCTGTCAATTCTATTCTAGATTCGTACTACACCGATACCAAGTATAGTGTTGCGGTAAGTGCTAAAATAAAAGCGGCTAAGTGCGAGTCAGCTGTCGGACGACACGAAAGGTTCCGTACCACCGTACATTTTTTTTAAGCCTACGCTGTCCCTCTGGGGGACAGGAGGGCAAATACCTCCCTCCAAAGGCATCTTTTGAGAGCGTTCGCGTCCTCCATTCAGTTTTGACGTAGAATATTTAACATCACTACCTACATATATTTTTAATAAGTTCTGCCTTCCCTTTTATTTTTAACTTTTTGTTGCTATAGTGACCGTAGTAATACATCACACATTCTGTGAATATTTCAAGGGTCTAACTATTACGGTTCAAAAGATGCAAACGTTTGACGTACGGACAGAAAGACAGTGGAGTCTTAGTAATAAGGTCCTGCTGTTGATACCAACACGAGAAGACGCAAAGGCAAATCATCCCTAGTAATCCCTACTTCTCTAATAATATTATAAATGCGAAAATAACTCTGTGTGTCTGTCTGTTACGCTTTCACGCCAAAACCGCTGAACCGATCGTCATGAAATTTGGCAGAGATATAGCCTGAGATATGTAGAAGGACATAGGCTACTTTTTATGCGATAACCGACATCCACGCGGGCGGAGCCGCGTGCTAAAGCTAGTCTTTTATGACTCAAAATATAACGAGGCATTAATCGCAACAAAAAACGTCTATGTATAGAATTTATACACTTATTTTAACTACGTACCTATTCCTGCTGTTCCCAGGATTCTCCAGCAAAAACAATGCAAATAGCTGATGAAGTAATGAGATCGATAAGGAGAATGAATTTCGATCGCTACCGAATCATCGCCGTTGTTACTTTGGCGCAGAAGAGAGCTCAATGCTACAATAATGCCGTCGCGTTTCTCTGGGACCACGAGTTCGATAGCCTTGTGGATGTCAATAGGGAAAGCAATACATCATTCATTCAGGTCACTATTTTTGGAGTCTACCTGGACTAGGTAGTTGTCTTTCTTACTGCAGAAAGCATAACACCTCCTCGAGTTTCTTGCTTTCTAGTACATTTTAGAGACAGCAATTGGATTCTTTTTCATTATTATTGTAGCATCTTCGATTTTCTTAGCTCCTAGTAGATTTTAGAGATAATTATTGTTTTATTTTTCGTCAGTACTGAATTATAATGAATAATAAATAGATAAAATAAATAGATTTAATATTAGAATTTCATTTTCCGTGTATTTTTATCCGACTACGGCGAAGCAAAAAGGAGGGTTATGATTTTGACGAGTATGTGTGTAAGATTACTTATCGTAATTTGACAAATGAGGTATCATTGCTCTTCATCGTCCGCTAGGTATTATTGCCTATGTTACGTCACATTACGTCACTGGAAGCCGTCACCAACATAGTTAGGAAAAGACTAGACAGATGATGATGATGATGATGTTACGTCACATTAAATTGAAAATGGCGCCTACAAGAAGTCTAGAAGGAACAAGTAAAAAAAAAAACAGTGGCACTCCGGGAGTGCCGACAGAAGTGAAAACTTGAAAATTTTGAATTATGTGTGTATTTTTTTAATCGGCATTTCACATTGGGTCCTTGGGTCTTGATGGCTCTCGGCAAAAAATGATAAACGAGCGATTGACTTCAGCCATTAAAGGTAACAGCACAGATTTTTACGATAAAAATGCAATTGGAAAGAAAGGGATAAAAGAATTAGAATTTCCTAATGAAAGAAAGGGACTTTTCCAAAAGACATCAGCGCGCGACTCATCCGTGTGCTCATAGAAAGCGTTCGGTGACGATGACGTGAGTTCCATGATTTTTGTTCTTTCAAAGATTGATAACCGTGCTTATAGAAGTTTTCACTTCAAAAATCATAACATTTTTTTCTTATGATGCTTTGTTGGTTAGCAAATGAAAGGGATTAATTAGCACATTTCACAAACACATATTATATATTGTTTATTATAAATTCTTACAGTAGTAAGCGATCATAAGCGTTAGGGCAAAGTGGCATACGACTAAGGCTTTTAGAGCAGAATCTTTCCTTGTTTCGTGCTTCTTAGAGTGTAATTTTTCTGTAGTCTGGTTTTAGTTTTGAATTTTACTTTTCAAACAAATGTTCCAGACATCGCTTTGACACAATCAGCCCAGATAAACTGCAGATTACCGTACGCCTGCGTGTAGAAATGAAAATGTGTCTTCTTGAAGCGTAGGTGACGATCTGCCAATCGTCGCCTACGCTTCAGTCGGCTCTTTTAGATTAGGTTATATTCTCAATCTGTCTCAGTAAAGATTGTACCTAGAATAGGGTATTTTCCAATTTATTAAAAACTATTTTAATTTGAAGATTGGGACGAAATATTTAACAGAAAAACAAAAATAAATTTATGTATATCCATTTTCTCAATTAAAAACGATTAAAATCAAATGTATTTTTCGTTCTTTTGAATTTACCACCAAAACGCTTCTTACGATGACGTTTTTATCACGTGACTACACGTGACGTCAACTTTGTTTGAACTAAAGTAGTTCTTCATCATCATTCATCATTTCAGCCGAAAGACGTCCACTGCTGGACATAGGCCTCCCCCAAGCTCCGCCACTTCAACCGGTTCTGTGCTTCCCGCATCCAGCGGACTCCTGCGGTAAATAAATGAATGTCGAGTTTATAATTAACAAGATTTTTTATGGATAGAAAGTGGTATAACTAGTGTGCGGTGCCTCTGTGCACAAATAATTATAAAACTGCGCCACACAAAGTATTTGTACCAATGTCGTTTACACAAAGCTGACGTCACGAGTGGTCACGTGATAAAAAAGTCAACGTAAGGAGCGTTTTGGCGGTAAATTCAAAACAACAAAAAACAAAATTGATTTAAATCGTTTTTAATTGAGAAAATGGATATACATAAATTTATTTTTATTTTTCTGTTTTAATATTTTGTTCCAATCTACCAATTAAAATAGTTTTTTAATCAATTGGAAAATACTCTTTATAGAAAATATAATCTCTCTCACTTTCTATTACAGCGTACGCCTGTACGCACGTGCGCCTGTACGGGCGCGAATCATATTTTAATCAGTACACAGCCTTGTGTACTGATTAAAATATGATTCGCGCCCGTAACACGTATTATTACAGAATTATAATCATTTAAATCATAAATACGATCCCCTAAGTTCATTTAATCCCATTGAACGAATATTTCATGAAACGTCATTCAATGGTTACATACACACACCCACGCACACGCACACACACACACGCACACACACAAACACACACACTTACACTTACTTTTACTTGCTGTTTTTTTACTTTTTATTTATATATGTTAACCGACCGCTAAATTAAATTCCCACTTGAGCTGTACGGGAAAATGTAAGTAGCGTTTGATATTTAATAATTAGAACAACAATAATATAATTGTAATACTTCATGATTGTTAATGTCAACCAGATAAACTAGAAACGTCACATACTTTTCACAACAACATAATTTTTCAATGAAATTATCCGTCAGATTAGCCAAAACTTTTCAGAAGGCAGTAACAGGTTCTTTTCTTACGAATTGTATCAATAGTAATATCTTATTTTCTCCCTAATACTATTCCCGCTATTTTCAAGTTAACAGAAGTAGCTTGAAAGTAAGTGGGCGTCGTCTGTCAGTGGCGGAGTTATCGCGGATCTTTTGTACTCCGCGGTATCGAGGACGCTATTCGACGGCTGGTAGTACACGCCTTTAATATTAAATTAGACGGCATCGGAACGTGGGTTTTCTATAAGGATCTTTCTGTATAATAAAGTCTTATTTATATGCATACGTTAGCATACATTCCGAATAGGTAGGTCCCAGTAGTAAAGATTCCGACTTAGCTGTAACGATATACTTATTGTACTAGAGGTATAGTGTCAGTCTCCCCGAGGCATGGCCAACAACGGGGCATGCCGGCCGACCGCCGATTTCGCTCCAACCGATTCTAAAGTAAAGTTGGAAGGCCTCCCACAAGGTGGACCGATGACCTTGTGAGGGCCGCAGGAGTCCGCTGGATGCGGGAGGCACACAACCGGTCGAAGTGGCGGAGCTTGTGGGAGGCCCATGTCCAGCAGTGGACGTCTTTCGGCTGAAATGATGATGATGATGACTCTAAAGTCGTGGGTTCAAACCCAGCATTTACGTGCATTTTTTTAAGCAACAAAGAAAGAAAATACCTCGAGTAAATCAGAAATTTCCTAGGAAAAAAGGTACGTGACGTCCGTATACTCCCAACTCCCTCTTACAGAAAGAAGCCTGAGGGGTGTTACATTCTCATACACGTTCGGGTCGGCATGATTCGGCACAACCGGGCGGCATATCGGATATATTTAGTAGATAGTTATTATGTTCAGGAAATAGCCGCACGTTTTAGCTCAAACTGTACCGAGCCGACTTGAACATGATTCAGCGAGGGCAAATACTACCGCATCGAATTGCTGACCCTAATTAGTGTCGCCCCTCCCCCCCCCCTCGAGCCCCGTGGGAATGTAAGAGGCTGAAACATAATACATGAAGTTACAGGTAGGCTTTGTTCAACAAATACTACTGCATCGAATTGTTGACCCTAATTAGTGTCGCCCCCCGAGCCCTGTGGGAATGTTAGAGGCTGAAACATTTTTTATTCAGTGGATTTTGAATGGGTACAGTGATTACTTTGGAAGTTGGACATGTGTCATTTAGATTTAAACAAGATAAACAAGAGGAAAATCAGGCTGAGCTGTTTCGAGCTTAGCGTTAGTAACTGTTCATATTGAAATTTAAAATTATTTATTTGTGACACATAGGTAAAATTTTGTGGTACATGATGTTATGAAATAAAATAAAAGATGTATCACTATGCGCTGCCTTGCAAGGCGTGCAAATATGATTGTAGAACTATTGTTGTATTGTATAAACTACTATAGTTGTACATGTGGGTAGTACCTATAGCTTATAAAATACTGCTAAGTAACTGGTTTTTTTTTTTGGAATAATATAAAACAATATAAATGAAGTTAACAATTAATAGCTAGTTAAACTTATTAACTAAAGTAAGTAGATAACAATTAATAAATGTGAGCATAAGGAATCACGGTTGCTTTTTCTTCTAAATATTCATTGATGGTGTACTATGTTTTTTTGTAATAGGAACCTATGGAGTGTTTTTTTTTAAAGTATATAAGTCTTTTGAAGATTGTATAGGTTTTGGTAGTTTGTTAAATATTTTTGGAGCCATTCCAAAGAAGCTTTTGAGAACAGGGCTGTTTGGTGGGTTTTTGATTTAAGCGCAGCTTGATGGTGTTTAGTGGAAAGGGTTTCGAATTGGTTAAGGTTATTTTTGATAAGCATGGCAACTTCATTAATATATAGGGACGGAAATGTCAATAACTTTAAATTCACAAAAAATAGTTTGCAACTATCAGTGTTGTCAGACACTTTTATTGGGCTTTAAAGGCTAAATCCCTATCCGTAGAATTATCCCAGAATATAACGCCGTATCGCAGTGTGGTGGAGACGTATGCATGGTACGCGGTAAGAACTGTATTGCAATTGGCGACCTTACTTAAACTGTGTAAGGCCTAGCAATATTGACTTATTTTTTTTTACTATATGATCAATATGTGTTTTCCATGTCATGTAAGGACCAAGCCCGGGTCGACGGCGCGTTGTGTTCCACGCGCGCCTCGAAGAGATGTCAGCACCAAATGGTGGGGCCGATGCCTGCCAGGGGTGCGGGTTGTTCGAAAGAGATACCGCGGCCCCTGGCACACAGGCAACTGAGGGAACACGGGTGGGTTTTAGTCAGTAAAAGTCTGACACGCCCTCCTGCTCCACCCAGGGCGGGAGAAGTTATTTGATGATTTTCCACCCAAAAAAAAAAAAAAACCAAAGGCCTAGGAATTTTGTGTTTCCAATTTTAGCATCGTGTCCGGCAAAACGCATTTTCGGGAAAAGTAAAAAAAATATGTTATGTCAAAGTCTGTTACACATACTTTATATTATTAGTAAAATTAATTAAATGAAACTGTCAGACTATTTCGGGCTACTAATTCCTAGACTTGGAAAAGTGAGCTAAACTCCAGTGCCTTTCATAAAAGAAAACAGAGTAGGTAGATTGAAAAACAGTACCAAACCAAACAAAGCATCCACTATCGATCTCCTCCCACCCACCACACATGTTTGCAAAAAAATCCCAAGATTTCCATAGAATTACGATTGGAATAAACATCCCTACAGATTGTAACTCAACAGCACACAGCAAATGAAAGACTTAAGTGTAAGGGCCGGAACACATGTACCACAACTACACCACAACGACATTACGTTGAGGTCGGATTCCAGCCAAACTGGATGCAACTGAATACCAGTATTTTACATGGAGCAATTGCCTATCTTATCTCCACAACCCAGTTACTGGATATTAATAGACTGGTTTTCAGACATTTTCGCTTCTGACGACCCGTAACGACTGTCAAAGATCCACAAATAATAGCCGTTAGTTCTTGGTATATAAAGATGGTCACCCATCCACGGACCAAGCGCGGCAAGCGTTAAGCTACGCTTACCGCGGTCTAATCATTGACCCGTGTGGCTGTTATTGCATAGCCACAAGCCCCTCGACATGGTTTAATTTGTATGAAAATGAATATTCTATTCACACGGGCCACATTTGGCTTCTAAAATCAATTGTGTGGGCGGTACCGACCACATCAAGCCGAAGTCGCAACCACAACGCAACCACAACGTTCCGTCTTGGTGACGACACTGTCACAGTCACAGTCAGAGTTGATATGTGTGCGTAACGCAACCACGTCGCAAATACTAGCGACCACGCAACTGCAAAAAGTTGCAGCAACATACCTACGTAACTACTGCTTGCCCAAATTTTGTTTCTGCAATGTGGTGTGGTTGTGGTACATGTGAACGAGCCCTAAGACCGATTCAATTCAACATGGCAGAAACTCTATTTCAATTTGGTTCCTTTTAAAATTCATACCTTCGTTCTCGAGAACTCGCTATTCCTTTTTAAATGTTACAGGAGTTTTTGCTGGACTTAGTAAAAAGCTTTCCTTAACAATAGCTTTTATAGGATTTTAGTAGAATTTAATTTTTGGTAATGTATTAAAAATTAAGTTACGGTTTGAATGTCAGGAATAAGTGTCTGAGTGGTGGTTGGTAGCGTGACGTTCCGTTTCTATCAATGGTTGGCTCATTCACAGTTATTTTTTTACCTCTGATTTTGCGTCACTGTCAAAATCAAAATGATCTTTGTTTTCGTTACAACAAGGTTCTTTTTGGGTTACTGCCACTAACAAGTCTGTAATCTAGCTTTTACACGAGCGTCCAGCTCAATTGGACTATGCTTCGCACGGGTGCAATCTACTAACATAGCAACATTTCGAAGCATTGAGATTTCTGTGCAATACCCAAAGTACCCAAGGACCTGAATAGGTAATTCGATGACTTATACATATCTTAGTGTTTATATAAATTAGAAAAAGTCCACTGTCACACAAACACACACGAAAAGCAACTTTATTTTTTAAGTATTGGTTGTAAGTAGTAGTTAAGTAAATGTTCGTGTTCTTTATTAAGTTTTGTACTAAGTAAGTATAGAAAAACGTTAATTGCATACATATAATGATACTCAAAAATACTGACTTCATTATAATCGACGCAGTAATTTCTGTAGGTAATCTAAATTCCCTAACTCTTCAATAAACGCAGTTACGTAGCCTAGATTCTAGATTTTCAACTCGAAACTAAAATGTGTGAACGCAATATCCGAGCTCGCAGGGATAGTGTGCGGTCAAGCGGACCGCGTTCTATCTACGTATGTCAACTCGAATGATGTTTTCCTAGAACTATTATTGGGAATGCTAGTTGCCCGAAGCATTAATTGCTTGCCTTTGATACGAAATGCTGAAACATCTGTCCAATCTGCTTAGATTTCATGGAATGGGATTTATTGGCATTTCTGCTGTGCAACTACACTCGCGAGCAATAAACTGGAATCACTTCATCGCGCGTTGCTCAAGTTCAAGGCATTTTTTTACAATTTCTATGCAATGAGCTGTGGATTGTGGTATATCACCTGAAAGGTAATTTTGCTAGCTTTCAAATTATATTTATTATTAATTAAATTTTCTACACAAAAGAGAATTATTGCAATAAGGTCGAAGTTGTGGATATCTTAGTGAATCGGAAGTAATATGAAAAGATATTTTTTTTATTTACAATTTATGTTATTTACCCTTTAATATTTGGTGTTTACAGGCAGTAAAAACATTTACAGGCAGTCATTAGGGTCAGGGGGTCCCCTGACCCTAATGACTGCTTGTAAACGGTTTTTTTTGTGATTGGTTTAAAAAATTATGTTTTTTGTTTTACGTTCTATGACATATGGTGAATTATCTTTGGTTATGATATTGAAAGAGGTTGAAAGCTAATAAAATTGCCTTTCAAATGATGTGCCACAATCTATAGTTCATTGCATAGAAGTTGTAAAAAATTGTTTCGAGCAGCGGAAGATGAAGTGATTCTAGTTGATTGCTCGCGAGTCTAGTTTCTATCGATTTATTATACAATGCATCATCAAAGGTGTGGTCAAATTTGAGGGTGTGGTAGAGACCATCAAAGGCGAAATTATAACAGCCGCAAGGGTCAATCGATCAGGTTAAGCTACGCTTGCTTCAGTTGGTTCGTGGATGGGTGACCATCTTTACATACGAAGACTCCTCCATGCCTCGGAAAGCACGTTAAGCCGTTGGTACCGGCTGTCATTCGTGGATCTTTCACAGTCGTTACGGGTCGTCAGAAGGCCGGAAGTCTTACATCTAGTCTTACTGGTATCGTGTTACCCATTAACTGGGTTGTAAAGGTCAGATAGGCAGTCGCTCTATATAAAATACTGGTGTTCAGCTGAATATTATAAATGTGAATGTTTGTATGTTTGCATATTTAGATGTTTGTTACTCAATCACGCAAAAAAGTCCAAATGAATTCGGATGATACGGCACACAGATAGTTTATCACCTGGATTAACACACAGTATACTTTTTATCCCAGTAGTACGTTCCCGGGGGATAATTTTCGACCGCCACTTGGGCGAAGCCGCGGGAAAGTACTAGTGTTCCAAAACTTTACAGCCTCTATTTCAACTCCAACTTAACGAGTTTAAAACAAAAATAGATACATGTAGACTATGCATATATCTTATTTGAAACTGCTTAGTGATACGTTTTCACTTTACGCCACATTTTTATATCAGCAATATTTTATACCAACGAGCGTCATTGTGGTTGTTATAAAATTTATATTACACCTCTCAGGTGATTGGTCGCATGAAAATGTCGTTAAGACTTATAGATATGCAATGGCACGTACGGTTTTTCAACTTTTTAACGTTTGCTGACTGAGCTAGGAGTTAGGATCATTGTATCGGAGATTTTGTTGATTAAAAACAAACATGTTACTCGTTTGATAGTTGTGTACCTTTACTAAAGAAAAGTGTTTTCGGCATCGGTCCACAGTATAACAAATACCAGTGATTATAAAAAAAAATCCAATCTAAATGTTTAAAACGAAACTGATAGCCCTTACTTACTTGATAAGTGCTATTTAATAATGTTTTAGATGTATTATGTGACATTTTTTGATTCCATAATACTATTATTTTTAAATGAACCAAGCATTGATTGTTTGGTTTAAAAAAAAAAATGACAATTTAGTTTTTAAATTTTTTCCTGCCTAATTCAAGGTGGATTGTACAGGAGTTACAAGAATGGTAAAAATCTTTATTTTATGCACAATTTACGAATATAATCACAGATGGTGACAAAAGAGACTGTGACCTCTGAGTTTGTTTCGGTCTTTCTTCTCAGAGAGGTCAGATAAGAAACACCGAACTCACCTAGTTTTAAAACATACGTTATTTCTGACGTAAAAATGTGTTTTTACAAACCTATTTGCAGAAATAAATACTTTAGTTGCTTGGTGATTTATGGCATTGAATTTGGGTTTGCACAAAAATTCAAAGGACCTAACTTTCTAAAGGGTTAAAGATCGCAGCACGTCCTAAGTTTCTGCCTAACTCAATTTCAAAAGATCTTACCCGTAGTTACCTTCCCACATAACTTATTTCTTTAGTAAAGATAAATAAAGAACATTTCTCTCTACTTATTCCCAGAAACTCCTGAAAGTAAATATTTTATTACAATCTCGCGTTCCAATACCCGACGGTAAATTGAACATGGTTCGAAGAACTTTCGTTTACGGAAACGTTCGTAGATTAGAAGTATGTCGTAGGTACTCATGGAAAATCGATAAATCTCCAGATAATTCCTCCTTACAATGTTTATTACGTTACACTTAGGGCATAGACTACACCAGCGGATTTGACGTCGATCAATCGCATCGTTCTATGTCAACGGATTTGTGATATTACACTAAGCCGATCAGTCATCATCATCAAGGATCGATCGATCTTTTTGTAGACTCGATCAATCATCGATTGACCCGACAACTACTGAGATATTGACTACCCAATTAAACCAGTCAGCCGTGGTTCATTTTCAACTATTGAGAAGGTCGGTCTAAGCTAATTGTAGATGGCGTGACCATAGATCGGTCCCTACGGCCTACATTAATTTTACATTTCGTTCATTCATTCCATTTTGTGTTCGTTCATGACTTTGGATATATGTCACTATTTCATTATTTATAGTGATTTTTAAGCGACTCCAAAAAATATACTATACTCCAATATTTGAAATCAATTGATGTATTAGTGTGTTTCGTCAAAATGTATCCGACTTACAGCTCGAATTCTGTTTAATTAAAAAATACATCTTATTTAGTCTTTCGGAGACTGGTGGGCTCCAATTTCCAAGTATTTAAGAACACAACAACCAGTCTTTTCCGCAAAAATTGCTACGACAGCGTCATTTTGGTAGTTGCCTTCCCATTCACCAATAGATCAATAGAAGTTGAACCTGCTCCATAATTATGTTTTTCAAGCATCCATCAAGGATGACCCAACGCTATTACCCCAAACAAACAAGACTGACCGAATGACATCGATGCGACGTTGATCACGTTTGTGTATCATCCCCATAACTTGACGATATTAGATATCAACAGATGCTATTGTTCGTTGATGACGCTTAGGGAACCACTTAGTAACCTCTAATATTTGGGGTCGCCTTAACGATATTAATTTATCGGTTCAGACTGTACTACTATTTTTAGTTGTGTGCAGCATAACTTCATCTCACTATAGTAGGATTAACATAATGATATTACCCTATAATCCAATTAGATTGTAGGGTAATCTCATACTATTTATCCTACTAGGAATTAAAAATATTTTTTACAATTCTGGCTCTTATGATACAGGAACTCCTAGTACAAGAGCCAGGGCTACACTGATGTTTGTAACTTGAAGTGAAAAAAAAAATTACAATATCTTATAGGTAATTAACTATTGCCCGCGAGTGCGTCTGCAATCTAGGATGAAAAGTAGCCAATAACCTAACCAAACCTAACCCAGGTCATGGTTTACCCATGTGGATGAAATGTACACCCAAATTCGTTCAGCCGTTTAAAAAATTAAATCAAATCAAATCATTTATTTTTTTGCCAACATGGGCATAGATGGTATAGATGTTACACAATGTTTTATAATGTTATCCATGCTCTGCCGTCACATGGGCATGCAAAATTTACACATAAATTACAATATACAACAACACAACAACCTGGCTGGCCAGCCTCAGCCGCGGCGGCGAGTGTTACAACCACTTGCTCCAAAATTCGCGGGCCACCTCGCCCCTCCGCGCCTACGCGATTTTAAATTACTCTCTAGGGGTAGGGCAGACAAGACTGCGTGGAGTCGGATTTACAGCGATTCGTTTCTGTCACTAAAACCTAATGTTTTGCAAATATTTTAGTACTAATAATGTTATTATAAATGGACATTCGGAATAATACATCTATTACAATACTTAGGATATACGACTTTTCTTCATGCAAAATTAGCAGATTCAATTATTATAGTACTCGATATTATGACAGAATAAAGATAATTATGTAAAACCACATTTCGAATTTTTGAACATTATGGTTACTGAAGTTTATAGCAAACGTGTTATGTGTAATAGTGATTTTCGGACAAACAATTTTAGGAGAAGAAAGGGATTACCCATAATGGCTTTGTGTAATGTGTATAGACTTAACACGTTTACTTATTAGTGTGGAGGTACTTACATAATTCAATACTAAAATACCCATTAAGAACTCATAAAATACAATCCGTAGTAAAAATAAAAGCGTAACCTATTTAATGGGACATTAAAGTAATCGGAAATACGTAAAATGAAATAGAATCTGTAAAAGTAGACGATTTAAAAAAACACATTATACCTAACTGACGTCAGTGATGCTGCTAATTTCCTCAGGTACCATTTTTTGTAAAGACCAGATTTTACTAGATTTTCTGGAAAAAACAAGCTTTGAATTGTTTGTTCGTTTTGAATAAAGGCTCCCAAAGACAAACGCGAATCGACAGCATAGAAGAATTTCTATGAAAACTTCATGGAAATTGATCCACTTGAGTCATGTCGCGCCGGTCTGCGGGAGCCTTGAATTTTGAGATTGTCGCGATGTGATCGCTCGAAAGGAGCGTCCCCGAGCAACGTATCTACAGAGCTACTATACGTCCGGCGCATCCTGGGCAATCAGAAGGGCTTAGGAGAGGCCTGGCCTTTGTCGCGCCACTTCTTCTTCCCAGCTAAAACGCTAGGAAGTGGTGAAGGGCGGGCGTTTTGGGAGGACTGTCTTATGTAATTTTGACGTTCAAAAAGAGCTGACTCTCAGCCTAGTTTTAATAAATGGCTTTTGATTTTGCCTATGTCCAACAGTCCACGTCTTTCGGCTGAAATTATGATGATGCTAATGCAGCTAATCCTTGCACCACGATGACATCAACTCACTATAAATTAGAAAGCATTTCACACTCTTACGGTGCTAAACCATAATCATAATAATCTTTATTGACACAAATTTTACAAACATTTTTATGAATTCCCTAGCTCCAGCGCTAGTGTACACTGTATTACAGGAGCTAGTGTCTTCTCCTAATTACAATGTTACTTGTTACGGCTCACAAAGATTACAAAGCGAATCAAAAGTACTAGAAATAATAAAATAAAATAAAAATTAAACGTAATCTAACATGCATAATTCAAATATAAAAAATAATAGTTTAAAAAACTAAAAAACACGCTTTAAAAACCAAACTAAAAAAGGAGAAAGCGTGGGGTGCTTTTACAGGTATTTTTATAATCAATTAATGTCAAGCACCCCACGCTTTTTAATTGAATTAAATTATTTTCTCCTTTTTTAGTTTGGTTTTTAAAGCGTGTTTTTTAGTTTTTTAAACTATTATTTATTTTCTATTTTTTCGTTCTGCTAACTACAAAAACGTGTTTTTTTTTCTCAATTTTTTTTTTAATTATTGAATTGTCATCGGTCCTCGACAAGTTTACAAAGTTTCAATGAAATCTGACCGTTTAAAGTGGGTCAAAATCGCGCTCAAAGGAGTCGGTTACATACAAACAAACAAACATACAAGTGAAGCTAATATAAAGCGTGTAAATAGAGAAAGGCGTCAGTTGAAGTGAGTGTCTGAATGTGTGAGGGGTAATTAATGGATATGGTGCATGTGTGTGTGAGGGAGGAGTATGAGTATGTGTATTGAGTGAGGGTGTGCATGTGTGTTGGGAGTATGAGTGTGTGTATAGCGTGAGGGTGTGTGTATGTGTGTTGGGGAGTGAGTGTTACTCTCCATAACAACTTAATTAGTGAAATGTCTTTGTGGGTACAGGGCACCATTCTACTCGTCTGGACGTCTACTACTCGTCGTCAAATACTTACCTTGTCATCATCTGCCTAGCTTATTCCCAACTATGTTGGGGTCAGCTTCCAGTCGAACCGGATGCATTGAATACCAGTATTTTATTTGGAGCGACTGCCTATCTGACCTCCACATCCCAATTGCTGGGAATTACGATACCCCTGAGCAGCGGTGGCCCAGTGGTAACGGCCGCAACTTACGAGTTGTAGGTCGTGCGTTCGAACCCAGCCAGGCGCATTACTTTTTGTAAATAATTTCATCACCACTGCTCTCAAAAAATCGAAGATATGTGACATCTACCAACCCGCACCGGGCCCGCGTGGTGGATTACGGCCCACTCCCTCTCACGTAGAGAAGGCCTGTGTCCCAGTAGTGGGAACGTTATAGGCTGAGCATGTCCGATACCCCTTGGTAAAACTTCTGACTCCGAGACCAACAGCTTAATATACTTTCCGAAGCACGGAGGGGTCTTGGTATGTATTAAAGATGGTCACCCATCCACGGATTAACCGTGAGAAGCGTAGCTTAACCTGATCGATCGACCTGTGCGGCTATTATTACTTAATCACAACCCCTCCTTAATTATATCTTGTATGCTTCGAAATAAAACACAGCAATGCTTTGCAGCAAACGGTGCCGGTAGAAATTATTTCCAACTTTCTATTGCTTCACACACTTTCTTCCACAATGAGAAGGATTTACAATTAAATTCCTAATCCATTGCTTCACATGCTTGAAAGATTTGTCTGCTTGACGACACAAATAACGCAATGAATGTTGTCAAAATGGAAGCTATCGCAAACCAATCCCACATCCACTGCTACCCATAATTTGTATTGTCAGCTTGAACAATATTCTCATTTTATCAAAACACCGTCTACATTTCCATCTTAAATTACATTAAAATCCAATCAATACACAAATTCCTTCAACAGTCTAACTTGAACCGAATCACGCGATTCTAAAATCGACAGACAATTCAGTTTCATCAAAAACTCCAATATTTTCCTTTGTAAATTTCTTGCGTCAATAACTAAAGTAAAACTAATAAAACTGTTTGGCTGCAGTATGTCGGATATCGCTACCTACGGATCGTTTGCATACGAAATATTGAAACTGAAACAATACTGACTAGACTGAATAAACTGAATAAATAATCAAACCCTAATAACAAATACGCTTTGATTAAAAACTTTATTGTTTACTATTGGAGTTTAATTTATTTAAAAGTTGAAAAATAACATTTGTTTCAGCTATTTATTATTCTTCATATTCTAGAATACAATATTTTTCTGTCTGTCTGCCTGTTTAGAAACTATTATTTATTACAATCTGCGCCCGCGGTTTCGCCCGGATAGGTCTCGATCCCGAGGGAATATTGGGATAAAAAGTTCTGTCTTAATTCTCGTCATGGACTACTGTGCCAAATTTCATCCAAATCCGTGAGACGTTGTAGCATAAAAGCGTAAAAAACAATCATACAAATGCACAAAAAATCAAATCCTTTCTCTTAATAGCATTAGTTTAGATTATTGTTTTTAATTGAGCTTTTATTGTTATTTAAAAAGGGCATCTCCAAGTCTGTGGACGGTATTCTGATGGTTCACAACCTTCCAATCAACCTTTACAAATATGGTATTCAGAAAACTGTTGTAGCTGCGTCGGTTTGTAGTAGTTTACAATTATCATTTAGGAAACAGTTATTCTTTTAATAGTATTAAAAAAGAACCGTACAACATGAATACATGATGCAGAAGCAGAAAATACGGTCATAATAAAAACTGAGTAGAAAATTGAATCAACAAAATAACGAGAATGTTGTTACTAACTCTACAAAAATGTCTCGTTAAACTGACATAATCATTAAAAATAATAATAGTCTTACCAGTCTGGAGGACGTACTCTTACTGCAGGTAATTGGCAATCCAAAATGATTATAATTATGTCTTATGAGGTACTTATTTGGGATCAATTGTTGCGAAAGAAACAATGTGAAAGAAACAAATATAATGTTTTGTTCAATCTCCGGTCTGTCTATTGAAGTGTATTCGAGTATGAGACACGTCTGTGTAGCGTTTTCTGCTATACAGATTCCATTAACTTCATAGTCGCTTCACTTTTTTAGTTTATTTTAGACTAGTTTTAGCCAGCGGCCTCGCCCGCGTGGTTGTTGAAAATTATCCCACGGTAGCGTACTATTGGGATAAAAATATCCTATGTGTTAAATCCAGGTTAATAGCAATCTGTGTGCCAAATTTCATCCAAATCCGTTCAGCCATATTTGCGTGATTCAGTAACAAACATCCAAACATTTAAATATCCAAAAATCTATACATACAAACTTTTACATATTTAATATTAGTAGGTAGGATAGTAGGAATAGGAATAGTAGGAAGTAGGATAGTAGAAAGTAGGATATCCTTAGGATTGGATTAGTCATTTTCACTAACACCATCGCCAAGAGACCTAAACTTTCTTAAGACATCTTTTTCTCAGCGTGCCGATAACAATCTATTCATAGTCAGCCCAGAATCTGGCTACGAGCTTACCACTTTCAGTAGCGTCGATCAACTCCTGCAGGCTTAGCACGAGCACCGATTTGTCGACGGAAGAATAGAGATGACTATTAACTAAATTATGTACAATAGGAGAAGAATCATGATTTTGTAGATAATCGTATATACTTTTTGGCCGTCTAGTACAAAGTTTGTTGTCAGTGTGATTTTGACAGTTCGGGAAGAAATATTCTTCTGAAATAGTCTACATTTATAAGGACCTAGACAAAGATCGTTAGAAATGAAAGACTGTCGAAGGATATCAACGGTGCGATGTCTAAAATCGAGAAACGAAATGTCACTTTGTATTGAAAAAGCACTGTCTATTCTTCGTTGAAATAGAAAACGTCATGCTAAGCCTGCTGTAGCGTGCAGACAACAAGACGCGCTAGACAGTTATTGTTTGGGGGCCAGCACTACATATACACACCAGGGCGGAGTCATTTGTGAATCTCTACCTGAGCAGGTTTTCTTTGCATCGGCCTACCTGAGTCAGTAGTCTATTTAAAGACTTTCAAGTAACCCAGGTGGAACGGTTGGGTTTGGTAGGGAAGCACTGTCTCGCTCCAGCTTTAGCCGTTCATTAGAACGGTCGCCAGGAGGACACACTACAGCTACTTGTTATTATGGCATTATGTGTTGCAGTAGCGAGGTGTCCATTTTTCTAAAAGAGAAGCCGAAGCTAAGTTTGCTTTAACTTACTGTCTTATCAATAAAGAGTACTTACTATCATTCTAAAATAATATAAGAATGTAAAGAATTAAATACAATGAAATTTAACAGCTGAAAACCAAATAAAATGTGCAATATTTCTCCATCTCGTTCTCGCTGACGTATTTTTCTATATTGGTCTCTGTCATAACTCGTTGTACAGCGACATGCTCTCGTCCATATGCCACATGACCTAAAGTGACATCATTACGGGATCGCTGTTGTATGAATTTTTAGTTCCCGATTGTGACGTTTTGGCGCTAGGGTTTTTTATAATACAAAGCTAAAAATAACCGTTTTTGTTGTTTGAATGTTATGCTGAATTAAATAGTAGCCACTATTGTTGTGCCATTTTTTAATAGCGATAGATTTGCCGATGCAAATCAACGAAGGGAAGCCGGTAGGAATCGTGTTACATGATGCTTTCGCCACTGATGTCTGACTCCTAAGACACAGGCACATACACCTAGTTGAGGAGTCAGAGTACTAAAATTACTGTGACCTAATTATAAGCCAAATATGCGCTTAGTCTTGAAAATTGTAATGTTTCTGAGTTTTTTTGTTGAACTAAAGAATTTATTTATTTATTATTTATTTTATGTGTTGTCATGGCTGCCAGCCGCTTGTTGCCAGTTGCTTAGACTGAAAGCCGACCCCAACATAGTTGGGAAAAGGCTAGCCAGATGCAGACGATGTCCTGTCATGACGAAAAATCATGCGTTTGCGCATCGTTATGTCTTAACCACTTAAAATGCCGAAATGGTTAGCCAAGCAGACATTACAAGTTCAATGTTAGCAGCCGACGTGAATTAAAAACTAAATGGCTACAGTCTCGAATACTTGATTGAGGGGAATATAGTTCAAAGATGATTCTATAGTAAGCAGTTGACAAAACTGAATGAAATAAACTACAAAATCTTTTGCAAACAATTCGTTTGTTTTGTTCAAACTTAAAGATTGAACCCGATTGAAATTAAACCAAACGGCATGGGTCCTTGAGGAAAACCCAAGTTTTATCTGAAAATCTATAAATAGGTAATCATATATGACTTACTAAGAAATACGTACAACTATAAATAATAACAAAGTAACAATTAGATGGCGTTAAAAGTACAGATTTGTTTAGTATAGGTAAGCTGCCTCGTTGCTCTAATGGTAGCTAGCGCTGCTGCTGAGCATGAGGTCTTAAGTTCGAATCCCAGGTCGGGCAAAGTGTTGTCTGGTTCTTCTATCAGGTATTTCTCAGTATCAGCCCGGAGTCCGGATTGGTGCCCGGCTTATGGCAATAGGCTCGCCTCATGGATTTAAACATAACTGGCAAAATGTGGGTGTCAGTACACCTCTACCTAACCTTTCGGGGAAACCAGGCTTACGTTTCGATGGCGTTAAAAGTATAGATCATCTAAATCAGCCTAAAATGTTCCCACTGCTGGGACACCTCTTTGATAGAAGGAGTGGGCTGTGATCCTCCACACCAGCCCAGTGCGGGTTAATTGGTAGATGTTACATGTCTTTGAATTTTCTGATTGTAAGACATGCCGATTCCACGGCCCTTGGCACACAGGCAACTGAGGGAACACGGGTGGGTTTTAGTCAGTAAAAGTCTGACACGCCCTCCCGCTCCACCCAGAGCGGGAGAAGTTATTTGATGATTTCCCACCCAAAATAAAAAATAAAAACTAAATTAACAATAGGTTGTAGTTTACATTACGACGTTCAAGCCATTCAAGAAACTGAACACTATAGTTTAATTAAAAAACAATCCTGCTAGGGGTGCGGGTTGTTCGAAAGAGATACCGCGGCCCCTGGCACACAGGCAACTGAGGGAACACGGGTGGGTTTTAGTCAGTAAAAGTCTGACACGCCCTCCCGCTCCACCAAGAGCGGGAGAAGTTATTTGATGATTTCCCACCCATAAAAAAATAAAAAAATTAAAAAACAATATATAAATATAGAGTAATTTTGCACTTAAGTGTAAATAAAATTCAAAACAGTACAAGCTAAACTTATGTGTCTATACAAATAAAAAAACAAAAAAAATATAAACTAAACTTATCATTATGTCTAATATGTAAGGCCTTTTTTAAATGTTGGTATGCTTGTACACTCTCTGAGTTTTTTAGGTAATTTATTGTATAACCGAACCCCCTCCCACTGTATACTTTTCCTGCCTTACAAGGTTCGTTTTGTTATTTTGTCTATTCTATTTTAAACTACTATGTTGCCTATTGTCAGGCTTAATACAGGTCGCAAGATTTAATTTATTGATAGCCGACATCATTATTCGGGGTGACCGCAGGTAAATTGGAAAAGGTATTATCCTCTGTGGCAGTTTCAACGTCTATTATTATGTGTTGATCGCTTCTTGTGGCCAGTTCGATTCTGATTGAGAAAGGGTTTTAATCTTTTGTAGTGGATATTGAGTTCTTTTGGAGTTTACGATAGTTTTTCTGCTATTTCTATGAATTATCGTAACCTCCCCCCACCTACTATAAGGTGGGGGGAGGTTCCGTGTGGTGTCGGACGTAAAGACTATTCTTTACGTCCGACACAAGAGATGGGATGGTGCTATCACCATCCCATCTCTTCCCGTGATTGTCGTAAGAGGCGACAAAGGGACTTACTAGAGAATGGGCAACAGCGTTCTCTATGCATTTTACCACCATACTGCGATCGCCAACCCGCCTGCCAAGCGTGGCGATTATGGCAAACCCCTCCAAATTGGGGGAGGCCTATGTCCAACAGTGGACGTCTTTCGGCTAAAATGATGAATGATGATAGCAGCTGGAGCAGAACCCTAACGGAATGGTTAGCGAGAGATGGTAGAAGGAGCGTTGGCAGACCAACGGGCAGGTCGGACCACCTACAGAACATCACGGGCATGACCCGGATAAGACTCACACAGACCAGGGAAGCATGGCACGAAACGGGGGACATGGTATACAATAAAAATAAATTCAGGTTTCCCATACATTCGGGTCGAAAAGGTATTTTGGTGAAGGCCTATGTCCAGTAGTGGACGTCTTTCGGCTGAAATGATGATGATGGGACAGCTGTGGCAACGACCGTAACTTACGAGTTGTAGACCGTAGGTTCGAACCCAGATAGGGGCTTTATTGCAAGTGAATTTCATTTCATCACCACTGCTCTCAAAACGGTGGAGGAAAACATCGTGAGGATATCGGCATGTCCTAGAACCAAACATTTTAAGGCATGTGATATCTACCAACCCGCACTGGGCCCGCGTGGTAGCTTACGGCTTACTCCCTCTCACATACAGGAGGCTTGTGCCCCAACAGTGGGAACATTATAGGCTAAGTGTGCTATGGGACAGCTAGTAACTTTCAGGCCATTACGATGTTGCTCCCATGGAGAAAGTTGTTCAAATTGATGCTCTGCACCACATCCTAAAATCCAGACATCTCTAATCATTGATATTATACAAGAAACCCAAGATGCACAGTCTCGAACAAAAGTAATACTCAAAACTGTCCCCAATTATAGCTAATTATGCGTCAGTTATAATAAAACACATTTTCACCTCACAACCTCGCAAAGATTCTGTTTGTCATTCGAAATCTGCATGCAAAAGTGCATTTCATTCGCTAGCGTGGAAATAGTTTTTTTAAAATTCGAACCTTTCTATTAAATAGTTTTCTATACAGCCAGTCCACTGAAAATGCATTAATACTTATTTCATGTCAGTGCGCCAACCCCATTTTTAGAATAATCGCACTGGCCAGTTGGTTAAAAAAAATCGTCTCTATTCAATTCGCTTTCCATAATTTTGATTTGTTTTTTGATAAAATCGTAAGAAATCATATAATATGAGCGAGTCCAGCAGCGATGAAGATATAAATTTAGCACACGCAGAGTTAGTGCAAGCGGTACATAATGCCGAATTGAGTTATCTTCCGCAAAAATCGCGCGAAAAGTACATAAAAACGTACAATTTGTTCAATGCATGGAGACATTCTAAAGGCGTGAAAACGTTTTTAAGACTACAATGCAATGCTATCATACTTCATTGAACTACACTAATTTAATATACCTATTATTTAGGCTGTTTTTCTTGCACCTAGCATTTCCCTCGCTGTTGTGAGCGGAAAACTTTTGTGTTTTGCTCGGCAGCAAAGGTATTCTGCGTCTCGTACCTTTGAAATTTTCGCTACGCTCAGCTCATACCAGTACTTGCGCCAAAATACTAACTAACTATTTTTTGAAAATTCAACCTTGCACGCATGACTTAAAGTGTTGTTTACAAAGCAATGTCCAAAAAGACTGACTGAATGATGACTGACGATACTAGTGACACCTGCGCACATTGCGTCCATTTATGCGGACGTTTTTGAGACGCTGTTTGTCCGTGTATCTTGGGTTTTTTGTTTAGAAATGTTTCTGATACACTTTTTCCGTACAATGAGAGGTCAGCATATACTGGATATGTACAGCTTTATACACTCGAGAGCAATGAATCCGGGTCACTTAAAGAATGTTAAAAATCTCGGAAACTAAAAATGATAGGTTAATGCAATAAATTGTATTTAATAGACAATGTAATACTCCTTAAATGAAAGTAAAAAAAATATGAGTCACCATACATTTTATTAACACAAAATTACATAAAGAAAAAAACTGCTGATCTCTCCTTAAAACAAAAATAGGAAACATGAAATTTTTGAACTTTATTACGATTTTCTTGAATTTTAATACTTCGTATTGCCTCCTCGTGCTTCCATTACTGCGTTTACGCGGTTTGGCATGCTGTACACCAAGTTCCTTATACGATTTTGGGGAATATTCTCCCATTCCTCTGTGAGAGCAATTTTGAGCTCACGAAGCGTGATTGGGGGAGGGTTTCGTTGTTTTACGCATCTGCCTAGCTCGTCCCAAGCATGCTCGATCGGGTTGATATCCGGGCTGCGCGCTGGCCACTCCATACGAGTAATGTTCATCTCTTGAAGGTAGTCATTCACAATCCTACCTGTATGAGGTCGGGCATTGTCATGCATAAATATAGCATCCTCACCTAAATTGACCATAAATGGACCAACGTGATCATTGAGGATTTCTTCCACATATCTTACGCTAGTTAAAGAGCCGTTTTCTATGATCACCAGCTCTGTGCGACTTTCAGAAGAAATTCCGGCCCACACAAGTACAGACCCACCACCGTAGGCTACTTTTTCTTCGATGCATGCTTGCTTGAATCTTTCCCCTGGTCTTCGATACACTCTGTGTCTTCCATCGTGCTTGTAGAGCATAAATTTTGATTCGTCGGAGAACATAACTTTTGACCAATCTTCAATACTCCAATTTACGTGGCTCTGGGCATATCTTAGTCTTGAAATACGATGCCCACGCTCCAGTTTAGGGCCGTTTGCAGGTCTAAGGGGTTTTAAGTTAGATTCAGCAAGCCGACGTCTTACTGTCCATGCACTTGGGTTACTTCCTCCGAGGCGTCGAAACTGATTTGTGAGTTCAGTTCCTGTGAGAAAGCGATTTCGAAGCATGGTGTTCACCAAGTATCGGTCTTCTCGTGCTGTGGTACACCTGGTTCTGCCCGTTCCTGGTCTGCGTAGGTTAGAACCAGTTTCTTCGTAACGTCGGAGAACTCTTTGTACTGTTGACAGCGACACACCGACAGTCCTGGCTGTATCGCGCTGACTCCGGCCGGTTTCCAGCATTGTAAGTATTCTGGTGCATTCTTCAGGCGTAAGCGACATAATTTCAGCTTGAATAATGAATATAGAGCACTATCAACATGGTTTATGTACCCACATAAATGACAGATTACAAACAAAAGCAAAACCAAATGCTGTAATTTCGTAGTTCCATCTTCGAAAGTGGCCCTTTTTCAAATTAGATTTTTTTATGATATAACTTTACAATAACTATGAAGTTTTAATACCTTCATTTAAGGAGTATTACATTGTCTATTAAATACAATTTATTGCATTAACCTAGCATTTTTAGTTTCCGAGATTTTTAGGATTCTTTAAGTGACCCGGATTCATTGCTCTCGAGTGTATGTAGTCGTGTGTACCCAGACACATTTCACATCTACCATCGTATGGATCAGCCAGTTTTATTTGTTCACAAAATTGGAATACGAGACGTAGCTGATAGCTAGTAGGTACATGGAGATATCTACGTGTTACAAGTCTGTAGCTGATAAGATTGTTTCCAAACATACGATAAAAATAAATAAGAGTTTTGCTTTAGTGATAGTACCTAGAATCCTAAATGTGTTATGTACCTTGCCATTTGAGATTCGGATTTGATTGAGTGGGAATTGAATATGCTTAAGACCGGTAATTCCAGGCGAGCTGGCAACAACGCATTTAAAGTAGTTTTTCGTGATTATTTCATTAAACACAAACATAAGTACAATTTTTTTTCAGCCAAGCATAGTCATTTGTAATTTAATTGATTTTCTTTGACATTTGTAATTTAATTGATTTTCTTTGACATTGGTAATTTAATTGTTTTTCTTTAATTTTTTAAATTTCATATGTATACAATAATAATGCTTGATTTAGTACTTTTTATATGGGTTTTTGATTATTTTGTTTAAATTGATTATATTAGAATCATTATTATTGTCAAAAAAAAAATTGAATTCTGAATTGATTAGGCGGAATATGAAGAACTTTTGTGTACCTATGTTTTATAAAAAAAACCACTGCTTTAATTGAATTAAGTTTGTTATAGTAGTTTTTACAAAATTGTTCTTTAATACTTATTTATTCTGAAAGGAATGTCCATATTATTCTTTCGTGAGAAGAAGTTTGGGTATATAAGCGCCAGATTAGCCGATCACTGATCATTTTTTGTTTTTTTTGGTTGGGTAATCATCAAATAACTTATCCCGCTCTGGGTGGAGCAGGAGGGCGTGTCAGACTTTTACTGACTAAAACCCACCCATGTTCTGTGTTCAGTTCAGTTCAGTTCAGTTGCCTGTGTGCCAGGGGCCGCGGAATCTCTTTCGAACAACCCGCACCCTGGCAGACATCGGCCCTTGCGGACCCGACCAGTTGGTGCTGACATCTCTTTGAGGCGCGCGTGGAACACAACGCGCCGTCGACCCGGGCTTGGTCCTTACCGGACAGCGAGCTACCCATTACTCGCCGTCCGCAAGCACGCGCCTACGGTGGCCGGGAATCAGCCTAGGATTCCCGACGCCCAGGGCATCTTCCACGGCGACTACGACCGTGAGGGCGCATCATTATTTCAGCCGAAAATCGTCCACTGCTGGACATAGGCCTCCCCCAGGCTCCTCCACTTCGACCGATTCTATGCTTCTTGCATCCAGCGGATTCCTATTGCCTTCACCAGGTCATCGGTTCACCTTGTTCCCGGAGGCCTTCTAACACTAAGTCGCATTCACACTATGATAGCTATGATTTTTGTTTTCATTTATTATCAATAATGTTGGGTTCGGCTTCTGGGTCCACCGGATGCAAGCTGAATACCAGTATTTTACATGAAACAACTGCCTATCTGGCCTCCATAACCCAGTTCCTGGGTAACACGATAGCTACCACTAGACAACACTGGTTCATTAGCTAGGTACCTATTAAAAACATTTTCTTTGAAGAGCTTAGCGCTTATAGATAGATTAATCATTTCTATTTTAAAATCCTTTATATTTTAAAAATAACAACTCGTCCTCATAAGGAACAAAGGTTTCGCCAATGATATTTAAAGACCTTTTACCGGTTAAAATCCAACCCAATTTGTAATACGTTTACCCAGTAACCAGTAACAATACCTTAATTCTAAATCAGGGTACAGAAATTCACTATCAATAATTCCAGACACTTAATAAATCTCGAAGCCCGAACAATTTCAAATTAATCAATTCACAAAGTGGTTTCGCGGTGAAAATTTATTAATGACTATTGGATTCCTGAAACAATCTGAGGCCCTGGCACGAACGCGCGAAATAAACGTACTGAACATTAATTCAAACTATTTTTTTTATCGAAAATACAATTATTTCAATTTATGCGGCAGGCACAATGGGCACCTATAAATAAAGTTCAGACACGAAATCAGCACATTGTATATTTAAAATAAAGTCTCGCCGTGATGGATTTTCATATGGTTTTCACCAATAGACGGAGTCATTCTTGAAAATGGTTTAAGTGTTAATTATGGTGTTGTGTAAATTGGCTGTAATGACGATTATTGTTGAAGATGTGGGACAAAATGGTACCAACTTAGCTTTACTAACGTACGCCGCGTAAGCATTGTATGAAATGTGGTTCACAGATTTGAAAGATTGTATATAACCTGTATTAGAATCATAACCTCGGTAGTACGTTCCCGTGAAATATATATTTTCTTTAAACCTAAAATTACGTGCGAAGCGAGTAAGTATTTTCAATGCCAAAATCGTAAGAATTTACGCTACGTTTATTCCGCCTGTTCGTGTTAGGCCCTACGGTGCGGAGCAACTTGATGAGTAGATCGATGTGGAAGGTCAGGGGTCGTCAATCTAAGGGCGGATTTCACCAAAAAAACTGAACGCGATCACCACATTTAAACCGCGTTCAAGAACGGTCAGTGTCATCATTGTTTTGGAATATTGATACTGACAGCTCTTGATCGCAGTTTAGGTGTGAGTTTCATTGGATAAATTAGCACTTAGGTAAGATACCAATGATAACAAACTTTGATTAACAGAAGCACTCCAATCTAACAAAGTTGGGACTCTGATTCAAATTACAAACTACCGCTGCGTTCAACCTAAATAAATATTGTAATGAAGTTTGTGTTATTGAATAAAACAGGAGTCTTGATGAATAAGATTGAAGTTTTAAATTGCCTGAAGTTTTTTAAATAAAGGTAAAAGCTTTCTTTCAACAAAACATTAGTACACTTAAGTGCTATTTACTTTTTTAAGTACCTATATAAGTGTCGGAAAAACAAGTAGTACCTAAGGCTCGGTAAATTAGAACTACGTGGAGCTACGTATAATAATAGCCTTTTGGGTCTAAAGGTCGCCAATCTAAAATAATTTATTGGGAGTTGAGTCAAAATGGGGCCTATTAAAGAGCCGCCATTTAAAAATAATCACTGAAAGAATATTTACAGTACTCTTAAGAAATACTAAGGAATTGAAAATGCGCGTTATCCTTATTAAAACAAGGTTTATTTTCTATTAAAGCCTTACCCGATTTTCTCTTCGTAAGCGAACAAAAGAAAGCGTTTATAGAATTTTAAACTGAAGTTTAAGAAATCGGCTAAATAAAGGACTTTGTTATAATGTAACCAGTAATTAAGATGCCGCCTGTTTCTAATCTATTCGTTTATAAAAGAAAAATGTGGATTGAATTTGGGTCATTTGAAAACCGAATAACCCGGGATATTTAGTGGTTTATTTACAATCAATTATTACAGTTAAGATATGTTTAAACGTCAACAATGTTTGGTTAAAAAGTCGCTAATCATAACTTAACGTTAAGCAACGTTTATGTTAAAATCGTAAATGTTTGAGTTGAAACTAACTTTACATTAAATACAAAAGGGTTTCGTTGAAATAATATTTTTCGGAACATTACAGGATCCGTCCTATCCATTTTGATCGTTTTATCACTCACTAGCTGACCCGCACCCACTTCGTTGGGCGGTAAACATTTTTACTTGTGATAAAATTATGAATGTGGTTCGGTTAGTACCTCATTACGGAAGTCAGCACTTATGCTATGCTTTATTTCCTGACTGCCAAAAGGAGGGTTATATTTTTTACTACATATGTATGTAAGTATGTATTTGCATGCACATTAACTGGCTATATTACCGGGTTTCAAATGATAGACATATTATCAAGTTCTACAACTTTTCTCTAGAACTCAATCATATATCCCTCATCGTTAAGGCAGCGTTCGTCAGAAACGTTTTCGTTCGACCGTTTTTTCTCCGACTTATTTTTCAAATCCGACTGCCACGCAAAAGTCTTTTAATTTTTCGGTTTAATATACAGCCTATGGCACTCACAAATAACGTGGCTTTCGGTTGGTAAAAGAATATTCAAAATCGGTTCAGCAGATCCAGAGATTACCCCTTACAACCTCACAACCTCACAAACTTTAACTCTATATAATATTGGTATAAAAGTATAGATGACCACAACCCAGATTCATACTTAGAATCACATATACCTAAATGTCACCGTATGATTGTGAACACCGTTAACTTATAATCTATCTCGCGAGGTTATAAATTGTCGATAAATTGTGAACTGCACATACTGCTTACCGACCGAATAGGTTAGGTTAGGTTAAAATTGCGACCAACCGCGCGCGAGCCGAGCGAGCGTAGCGAGCGGTGCCGTTAGTGGTATTTACTTGACTATTTAGTAATAGCGCACCTTCGATAGATTACAATCTACCGAAAAATAATCCGTTAAATTCTTGGATCAACAATAGTAACGTTAAATTGTAAGCAGTATGTTACGTTGACAATCTTTCGACAGTTCACAAACTCGCGAGATAGGTTATAATCTAACGGTATTTACAATTTTACGGTATCATGTTTTCATTTTCCCGCACGAATATGTTTGTATAATAATTAAAACATTATTCCAACAACACATTATTAAACAGCTGTTATTATTATCAGAACTTCCACAAACTGTTACCAAAAACAATGGAGCTTCGTATTCGTATACATGAAAGATAGATAGAGTAAAACTTAATAAAGGGAGAACGTGTTAAATTGGTATGGTATTCTGTTACATACTTACTACTTAGAAAGCAATACTATTCAGAAACTAATATTACTTCACTGTCTTCAATAACATTTGCAATATGGTTGCACCTGTTGTTATTGCCTGCTTCTGCATTCCATTGCAAGTTAGAATTGTAAGGAAACTTGTATATCTACAACTGGCAACTTCAGGGAGCAAATTGGCTACGTTCTATTGAATGACGTAAGTCAAATTGAACTATTGTTGAGTTTGAATTTGGTCTGTACTAAGACATAACTAATAAGGGGCTTGTGACTAAGTGATAACAGCCGTACGGGTCGATCGATCTGGTTAAGCTACCCTTGCCGCGGTGGGTCCGTGGATGGGTTATCATCTTTACATACCAAGATCCCTCTTGGAAAGTACCTTAAGCCGTTGATCCCGGCTGTAAATCGTGAATCTTTGACAGTCGTTACGGGTCGTCAGAAGCCCGAAAGTCTGACAACCAGTCTTACCAAGGTGTATCGTGTTACCCAGTAACTGGGTTGTGGAGGTCAGATAGGCAGTGGCTCCATGTAAAATACTGGTATTCAGATGCAGATCCAGTTAGACTGAAATCTGATCCCTATACATAGCTGGGAAAATGCTAGACGGATTGACTAAAGCTACTAAGATAATACATCACGATACGACGCCCTAGAATATCGTATGTGCTGATAATAAATAAAAGTATGAAAGTAAATAAAGAAGTATATAAGCTTGGAAGTAATCTGTAGTAGTTTTATGCGACGGGTCGAGATGTCTTCGCAGCACTTATCTTTAATACAAGTAAAGCCATATCGGCTGGACGATCATAACATAGAGTAGTGTATGAACACAGAGAATTCCTAAATATTTATTTTGATAAAATTTATTTGTTTTTCTCCGTGTATTCCTTTGTTTAGATTTTATGTTATTTATTAAATTTCCGTTTATCTCACTAGTGGGACGACGGCAGTGGGACGAACGGGAAATGTATTCTCACTTGTCCCACTGTTATTGTTAGTGGGACGAATGGGAATATTTTATTTGTTATTCCCAGTGGTCTCACTTAATAGTTTGAGTATGGTTGTTCAATGGTGAAAAACACTTATTTATCCTAACAAAACAATATTACTATAAATGCGAAAGTTCCACTGCCGTCGTTCCACTAGTGGGACGAACGGAGAATACACGCTTTTTTCATGATGAATTCGGTAAGAAAACTTTCATAGTACCTATTTGTTGTATATTTTTATGTTGTCTTCTTCATCATCATCTGCCTAGCCTTATCCCAACTATGTCAGGGTCGGCTTCCAGTCTAACCGGATGCAGGTGAATATCAGCATTTTACATGGAGCGACTGCCTATCTAACCTCCACAACCCAGTAACTGGATAATACGATACCCCTTGGTGAGACTGGTTGTCAGATTTACGGACTTCTGACGACCCGTAACGACTGTCAAAGAGCGACAAATGACAGCCGGGACCAACTGCTTAACGTTCTTTCAGAGGCATGGAGGGGTCTTGGTATGTAAAGATGGTCACCCATCCACGGAACAACCGCGTCATGCGTAGCTTAACCTGATCGATCGACCCGTCCGGCTGTTATTACCTATACAAAAGCCCTCTATATGTTTTTCTTCATAAACTTCTAATATTATGTGACCCATTTAAAAAGTCCGAGTTAGCGTCTCATTTTTACTTCAACCACAAAGTACGTAGACTATATGCAATTTCCTTTTTTATATCCATTTGGTAAGATTTAGAGTGGTTGTTTGTATCTTCAAAGCTTTCAAGTGGACAATTTATTTTCATTGATGAAGGAGTATCAAATTGGGTTGCAAATGAGATTCATTTTATTTTGATTACAAAAAGTCTGTTCAAGATATTTAATGTTATTTAACATTGAAAAATATGAAAAAATACTTAGAAATAATTACAGTTCACACATGATTTTAATTTAGACCTTTTTTGATACAATACGTTTCGAAAGGCAATTCATTATTTTTCGATATTAGATTTCATTATTCTTCGATGCACGCAATGATACTTTTTCGAGATAAGTAATTCCAATATGTTGTGGTAAATTTAAATGAAAATTGACGCATGTATCGTTTTGAAAATTAATTGTGTTTCAGTCTTGAGGTAACTAAATGTAATTTTATAAAAAAATCAATGTTAAGATAATGGGGCCATTCAAGCAGATTTTTTACAATTATTAAACCCCCCCGCTGCCTCTCATCAGCAAAAGTAAGCTAAGTTCTTACCTCCCTCCCCCGTCCTATGCTCACGTAAACATTAGTAGCAGACACACGACGTGTCTGCTCACTTTCGTGTTATTTTGGAATATTGTCATTATTTTCTTAGAGCCATTCATAGAAAAGTAGGGTTGCTATGTGTTCAAACCAAAATCGACTAAATTAAGGGGAAATGTTCAAAAATAAATTCTGCCGACGTAATCACCATTCAGACCCCCATGTCATCAAAAATAAGCAAAGCAAAGACCGCCCCCCTATAGTGCTTACGTAATACTTTAATGGCCCCAATGAAGAAAATATAGCTCTGCTTCCAAAAATATACCATTACCCAAACTCCTTTGATTTTTTTGTCTTGGAGCGCCTCTGACCTGGTTCTACCACCATAAGACCAATAAGCCAATACTCCCAGTTAAAAACTTTGCAAAGAAACGTGACCAGAGGGCTAGTCTATCTTTTGGCAAAACAATCAGCATTGCCCTCAGCGTGGCAATGCTGCCTTTTGGGCACCTGTCCTGTTAACAACGATTTAGACAAATTTTTGCCCAATATTTTTTATTTATTCTACCACAAATTCTTTTTGAAGACTTAATAAAATAATAACTCGCACAAAATTCATTCGTCTGTGTCACCGTAAAGAGTGACTTAGCAGAAAAATCTTCGATGAGTTGAGAACTACATTCGAACTAGAATCATTCGTTTTTTTTCCCCGACCTACTAATGGATTTCCGAGCGAGTAGAGAAAACAAGAAAATATAAAACAGAGTGCAGAACCGATGTCTCAAATGATTTGTATTGGCATAGAAAGCTGGCATTCGCTAGGAATTTTTAATTTCCTCTATTATTTTCTCTGTGTACTTGTGTATTCAAAGGAAACCCGTGATTGAATTAGAATTTATTTATTGGCGGAATATTCTGTTGAAGAAAAATGTGAAGTAATGAAGTGTGAATAATTTCAATAGGGTATTACACCCATTTTTGAAAAGTGTGATAATTAGATTCTTAAATGCTAAAAAACCACAAAAAAAAAAAACAAAACATTTTATTGAATCGATTAGTGCCATAAAAATGTATTAAAATTTAACATTTCCATATTCCCGCGTAAATTGACGAAAACGCTGGACGCAGTGGACGCCATATTGCTCTGTGGGTATGACGCCAGTTTGCTGTGTAAACAAATGCACTGATATTTTGTATGATAATTGATTATAATTAAAAAAATGAGTTGTTATTCTACTTATCGTTGGTCTTCTGTTTCTGAATGTATTTCAATAAAAAATACTTTGGTTACAAAAATAATAAAAGTACAAAGTTGTTTAGTTGATTACAGACAGCGGTAAGACGTAATAACATGGCGGCTACTATTTCATGGTGTCCAAAAATAGATTAAATAAACTGAAATCATTGTATTGAATTTTTAAATTTATGTTGTTATTTCATGAACTTAAACCAAAACTTTCCGACTGCTTTTTGCCTAATCCGTCTCAATAATATATTTTACTAGAGAATGGGCAGCAGCGTTCTCTATGCATTTTACCACCATACTGCGATCGCCAACCCGCCTGCCAAGCGTGGCGATTATGGCAAGCCTCCCAAATTGGGGGAGGCCATGTCCAGCAGTGGACGTCTTCCGGCTGAAATGATGATGATGAATATATTTTTAGATTTTTTCTCATCTAGAGTAAATACCCTATTCTAAACAGCGTAATCGGATTAAAAATATAAGCTTGTTTTAAATTACTTTCAGCCTTTGATTTCTAGGCTTACCTTACCTTACATGACATTTAAAAACGATAATAATAACTCTGGGCCCATTAAATATCATCATTATCAGCCTTTAATGTCCTCACTGCTGGGACACAAGCCTCCTCTCTGAGAGAGGGAGTGGGCCATAATCCACCACGCGGGCCCAGTGCGAGTTGTAAGATGTCACATGTCTTAAAATTTTTGGTTCTAGGACATGCTGGTTTCCTCAGGATGTTTTCTGTTACCGTTTTAAGAGCAGTAGTGATGAAACACAAAGTAAAGCAACTGTCTGGGTTCGAGAAACGACGACGTACAACTCCACCACTGGGCCAGCCTTGCTCTATACCATCACAAACATATCGACATACCTACCCACGCAAATGTTTTCTTGATTACTTTAATATTCTAACGCCCATCGAGACCTTTCTAAATCCAACACAAACGAATTTGATCGCCTAAATATGTAAACACAATTTATTGGCTCTAAAATCAACAAACATTGGATGCAAATGAACACGATTTAAATCTCCCTTGTGAATGCTGTGTTCTGATTGGAGGATCCCCACTTTGCCTTTGTAAAATCTTATTTGCTTTATGTTATTGCATTTTGAACTATTGATGTCCTTTTGGAGGGGTTGTTTAGTTTAGTTGAAATCTCGACGGGGGAATAAATAGTATCCTTAGGAGAACCTTAACTATTACACAAACTTAGGGGAAGTAATATTCATGCTGTAAGGCGTAACGCGATCGCTGAATTTCAAGTATGCGTTTAACTATTAGCCATTTTTGGCAATACTTTGGTTTGATCCATATAGTTTTAGTTTAGTAGGCATTGATTCTCTAGAGCAATTCGTTTCCCGACTTTTGATATTGCAGAAATCATTCTTCGCTTGTCAATGCCTGCTGCTGCCGTATGAATACATACGGAACCTAATTCACCATGTTTGGTAAATCCTTTCATCATCATTAAAAATCTCTCTGCGGACCCAGCTTGGCCGAAGCAAGGAAAACTTGTTCTGGTGCAGATTCATAGACGATTCCGCCTTGGAGTGTAAATGTGATGCTGATCCACAAACGATGGGACACTTAACATCATGTCTTGCGGGTCCCATCAGCTACACGTTACAGGAACTGATGGACGCTAGTGATGGCACCAAACACGTAGCAGAATTCTGGGCAGAGTCCATTTAGATTGCCATGGACATGCTAAGAACAAGATCAATCTTCCTAGCCAATTCCCAACTATGTTGATGCTTCCACTGCAGCCAAATGTACTGCAGTTGGTAAATGCAATACTCATCCGTATAATACGCAAGAGAATAGGAATTAGTTATTTTATGCTATCAACGCTCGCCATTCTGTGGACATAAAGCTTTAGATGCCTCCAACCCGAACCCCACAGGAAGGGAGGCGAGAGCGTCAACAATGGTTCGATTCTAAATAATTAAATAGTCCTCTGCACTATTCGAGCCACGAACTGGTTTCTGGTGTTTCATTTATAGGTAATCCACTTATGTATTGGTATCGATTTTAGCTTGTAGACTACATTATTATGTAAACAATGCTTGTATGCCAACCTCCTTGTCTAGATAAACAGTAATAGAACTGGTTCATTTAGTAATTTCGGTAGAAAAAAATGTGAAAAAATTAATGTGTACCTATGTGAAATGTGCGTTTTTTTTTTTTTGAGGATAGGAAATTATCAAATAACTTCTCCCGCTCTGGGTGGAGCAGGAGGGCGTGTCAGACTTTTACTGACTAAAACCCACCCGTGTTCCCTCAGTTGAAATGTGCGTTATGTTACTTAAAAAAAACCGGCCAAGTGCGAGTCGGACTCGCGCACGAAGGGTTCCGTACCATTATCTATAAAAATGTGCAAAAATATCACGCTTTTTATATGGGAGCCCCCTTAAATATTTATTTTATTCTGTGTTTTAGTATTTGTTGTTATAGCGGCAACAGAAATACATCATCTGTGAATTTCAACTGTCTAACTATCACAGTTCATCAGATACAGCCTGATGACAGAAGGAAAAACAGACAGACGGGCGGAAAGCGGAGTCTTAGTAATAGGGTCCTGTTTTACCCTTTGGGCACGGAACCCTAAAAATCATGTAGGTACTGTAGAAGTTGTTTACTTGAGATAGCCTTACGATTGTACAGGCTGGCTGTAATTACTTTAATACCTTCGAACGGTCAAACTAATTTCGAATAGAATAGGGAAAAAACAATATAGGAAAGATAGGGCTAACAAGCCGAAGAAAGAATTAATTGATTCATATAATCCGTAGAAAGATTTATAGGAATAATTACTGAACTTATCCACACTAAAGTGTTTTATTAATAGACCCCGGTACTAGGGAACTTCTCCGGTTCCCACGGTAGCTACCTACTTTTTTTGTGAGAAAAAAAGAATGGTCATATTTTGCATGGCGTTAATTCCAGGATCGGACAGTGTTTGGATTGGACTTTCTGTTAGGAATTTCTCAGTAGCGAATTCAAGTGATAACAAAGATGTCGAATTGTGGCTTCAGTATAAACCTCTGCTTACCAAATCGGGGAATACAGGAGTGATAATATGAAATGTTAAAAAGTAATTTATTACGAGATAACTAAATACAACTTCATCTCAAATGTCTCTTCATTGATAGTAATGGCTTTGTATACATTACAAGATATTATTTTCGGCGAGAATTGTATTTGACTTGACAGCTTTTTATTTATATAGAACAGAAGAAGAAATGGCCTTTTATAATGTTTCAACTTTAATAAACTTTATGTATTGGTATAACAGTTCTCTCGTGCTGAGGTATTTTCTTTTTAAATTAGTTTACCTACTTTGACTGTTTTCTCTACTTAATAACCAATTGTTCAACTTATTTTAAAATTATGGTATATAAAAACATGATTTTATAATCTGGGTTTTGTTGAAATACATTTCTGATAACCTTGTTGTTGCATTTTCAACATGACACTTAAAATATGTGATTTAAACATTTCAAAATAAGGTCCAAATTAGAATATCGCACGAAAGAACTCAGCAACAATAACATCTTAATCCACATCAGTAAGTAAATAATTGCACATTCAACATAAACCGCGGCACATCATTGGCAAACATCAGCCGGGCACAAAGAGCTGGCTTGTGACGTCATAACAGCCTCTGACGTCAGAGCTTGCGTACATGTGGGTCAATAGAACGGCAGCTCGGCCCGGGAAGCATCCGCCAGCTGAAAATAGGTCACCCAGCTAAAAATACGCACCTCTATTCAAGAACCTTTCCACACTGGCCGTATTAAACCTTTAAAGATGTACCCAATACCCCTGTTCTATCTTAAATGCCCAAATACATCACAGTAATGGCGGCTGAACATAAACTTAGCCAATAAGGATGCTTTATTTTACGGCCCTTTTTCGAACAAAGGCTTTCATTCTTTCCTTCGACGTATTTGTAAATAATATTTCTACTGAAGCTGAAACGGAATAGATACGTTACCGCTTTGATATTAATACGTTTTCTAAATTGAATTCGGAAAGGTAATTTTTCGTAAATATGATATTCCGAATTTGGGTAAGCGGTTATCTGAATCAAATAACATGTGGGTACCCACAATACTTTAATGTAATTGAAAGGTATACGTACTCAGTAAAATAGGATCGTAATTGCTTTTTTACACGCTTTATATTAGATTCACTTGTATGTATGTTTGTTTGTATGTAACCGAGTCCTTTGAGCGCGATTTTGACCCACTTTAAACGGTCAGATTTCATTAAAACTTTGTAAACTTTTCGAGGACCGATGATAATTCAATAATTAAAAAAAAAAAACTCGTTTTTGTAGTTAGCAGAACTAAAAAATAGAAAATAAATAATTGTTAAAAAAACTAAAAAACACGCTTTAAAAACCAAACTAAAAAAGGAGAAAATAATTTAACTCAATTAAAAAGCGTGGGGTGCTTGACATAAATTGACAGCACGGCTGGCGCAGTGGTTAAGCAATTGACTGCGCTGCACTGCGTGTCGCGGGTTCGATTCCCGCACGGAACAAATATTTGTATGACCTACAAGTAGTTGTTCCGGGTCTGGCTGTTTGTGTATGTGAGTTTAAATGTTTGTAAACGCACCCACAATACAGGAGAAATTCCTAGTGTGGGGCAACGTTTTTAAAAAAAAAAAAAAAAGAAAAAAAAAAAAGAAAAATTGATTGTAAAAATACCTCAAAAAGCACCCCACGCTTTTTAATTGAATTAAATTATTTTCTCCTTTTTTTAGTTTGGTTTTTAAAGCGTGTTTTTTAGTTTTTTAAACTATTATTTATTATATTAAAGTTTACCTTTTGGTATCTATAGGTACTCTTTACATATATATGTAAGGTAAGGTTACATTAATCCGACCCGCATACCGTACCCCAATCATCAGGCCGATTTTTACCCTTTTTTGACAAAGTAGCAAGAATTGGACTGGGATAATATATTATCTTCCCTTATATTTTCGAAACGTATAGTTTGTGTAGGTAACTAGGTACAGCCACCAAATGAGATAAGTTTGTTTGTTGATTAAGTTTGTTTGTTTTCTATTAATTAAATTAAATTTTATTCAATCCATCGATTTCTTACTAAACTTCAGTTATAGCCGATGACTGTAATTACTTACCTCTTTCGGTGACCGTATTACCACCACTACTGGTGCATTTAACTGAAATGTATTGTACTCAAAGCGCTTTGATATCCCAAATGCAATAGGTAATAGATAGAAGCATGTGGCGAGTTTGATGCGGCCTGACATAATGTGTTCCAAGCTTTACAATTCAGTGCTATTGTTCCCGCTACCATATATGTATTTAGTCGGCTCATGAGGACGAAACATAACGTAATTACGTTAAGTAAAGGCACAAAGAACTAAGTAATTTTATGTCCTTATCTAATACTAGCTTCTTCCCACGGCTTCGCCCACGTGGATGTCAGAAACTATCCCACGGGAAGTAGCCTATGTCCATCCCCAGGAATTTTATCGAAAACCGTACAGTGGTTTTTTTTTGAGGGTGGTAAATCATCAAATACCTTCTCCCGCTGAGAGTGGAGCGAAAGGGCGTGACAGACTTTTACTGACTAAAACCCACCCGTGTTCCTTCAGTTGCCTGTGTGCCAGGCGTCGGCTTTTGCGGACCCCACCAGTTGGTGCTGACATCGCTTTGAGGCGTGCGTGGAACACAACACGCCGTCGACCCGGGCTTGGTCCTTACCGGAGAGCGAGCTACCCATTACTCGCCATCCGCAAGCCCGCGCCTACGATGGCCGGGAATCAGCCTGGGATTCCCGACGCCCAGGTCGTCTCCTGCGACTAGGGCGGAGAGGGCGCATACACTGCCTAACCGTACAGTGGTTTAGGCGTGAAAGTTACTTCCCCATCCCACCCCGTCGCATCGCCTGCCCGCTTACATAGTTTTTAAACGGTTTTATATAGCTTGCCCTCTGTTTGTTGTTGTTTTGTTTGGGTCAAATTTTGTACTTGAAATTTTACCCCCTTCCTGTTGGCAGATTGATCTGATATTTGGTACTCACCTTTTGTTTTGATAACAAAACAATTTAATTTAATCAGTATCACTGTAAATCCAAGATGGCCACCGCTAAAAAATGGCGGATGACATATTTTTCCAAAAGCCGCTCAATATGGGTTCCAAATGAAAGGGCTTGGCTATTAAAATACTGTACGCTATGAAAAAAAATAGTATGAGAAATATTAAGTAACGAAATAAAAACTAAAAACTTGAAAATTAAAGTAGTAAAAAACCTTTTTTAATTTAAACATTAGTACTTTTTTTATTTTATTTTATACGGTTTTAACTAAAAGCTAAAAATATATTCGGTAAAAATAAAATCGTGGGGTGCGTTTAAAGTAATTATTTAGTCAGGATACGCTACGCTCCACGATTTTATTTTACCGAATTATTTTTTAGCTTTTAGTTAAAACCGTATAAAATAAAAAAATAAAAAGAACTAATCTTTTATTCGCGTTCCTTCTGACTTTGTTTAATTTTGTTCAGCTCCCCAGGGTTATATGGTGATGTTAAATAGCCTTCCTTAAGAATTTTACTATCAAATGTAAAAAGATTTTTCGAAATCTAATTGGTAGTTCCAGAGATTAGCTCGTTCAAACAAACAAACTCTTCAGCATCATTATTCGTATAGATAAACATTACTATGGATGATAATATATAATTTCGTAGCTAGTTCTACTTATGAAGGAGACAAGATACATAGCGGAGCCTTAAGAGCAAAAAAGCCGTTTATTCTTAGTAAAAGAAAATAAATGATCAAGGAAAATGTAAGGAATAAAGGAACTTTATGTAAGCCGAAAATATCGCGTTGTAGGTTGTAGCGAACATTAAATACCTAGTAAGCGTTAAATGGCTTCAGTGTCTAAGGTCACTTACCAAAACTATGGCGAAAAGAGGAATTCCTATTATAAAACTCTAATTAATCTTCTGTTCTTCTGTTAGACGGAGCCAGACCATAGAAGCTAGTATCGTGGTTTGAATATACGCAGGAAAGGTAGGGAGGCAGCTTCCCAGGATGTGCTGGACTGGGTCTGTCGATCTTAGTAGCTTAAGAAGCTTGGCAATGTGCCTGAAGAACTAACAATCCTGTACTGGTTGGCGCTATGGATATGTCACAATCAGCTACTTAGATAAGTATCTAGGTGAACAAAATCTAGTCGTCAACTCAATCGACGATCAGCTTCAAAAGGCTTGTCAAAAGTTTATTTAAAATATAGGTATTTTTTGAAAAATTGAGACTAGAATGAGAACCTTTTATAAAATAGAGAATTGACCTATGAATTTTGCAAAATAAATTGTTCCCTTGTTTTCCTAAACTTAGTAGCCGACAGCGGCGAAGTGTGATTTTTTCTAAGAGAGAAGCCGAAGCGAAGTCGGCTTTAACTTACTGACTTATTAATAAAGAATACTTACTATCATTCTAAAATTAATAAAGGAATGTAAATAATTAAATTGAACAGCTGAAAACCAAATAATATGTGCAATATTCCTCCATCTCGTTCTCGCTGACACATATTTCTATATCTGTGACAATACTGTGTAACTATATTTTGTGACAATACTAGCCACTATTGACGTGCCATTTTTTAATAGTGATAGAGTTGTTGATGCGAATCTCCGAAGGGAAGCCGGTAGGAATTGTGTTAAATGATGCTTTCACCACTGGTAGCCAAAAGATGTATTTTTCTGAACACAGGCCTCTTAATATGGATAGCAAAGAAAGATTGAACGAACGGATTACTGGCCGTAGTACATATATTGTTCGCTGAAATCTACTGACTTACCTACTTCACAACATCGAGCTTAATTTATATTTCCAATGACATACGATAGAGAAATGCCTTTGTTTACTGGAACTCTGAAACAAAGGCCGGAGCAAGCAACAATTTATCTACCATAGCTCCTTACACAAGAGGTAGTAACTAGTTACTCTGTCAATAGACCGCAATGTATGCAACATGCACTACGTTGGCACTATTAGGTACAGCTCTGATTAAACACATACATGTGAATACGCATGTGTGTTAGTAAAGTCTATACGAGCGTGATTCGAATGACCTAGGAATCCCGGCGTGACCTAATTCTGATACCTTAGTGCTCTATTTTATCTGTGGGTAATGTTGTTAAGTTGGAAAATATTATGGTTAATTAATGTCTTAATTTAATTATTACGTTGAATTGGTGTTTAATTTAAAACAAGGTTAGTAATATTATTTATTTGCTGGATGCACAATGTACACAATTATAGATTTTTACGCTAGGCTTAAAACTAGTGAGTACATGACACTGTTAGGGCCCAGCAAGATGACTTAAAACTAATAATATTGCAGTGAGTACTATTATGTAATAGGACGTAGATTAGGGACTTTCACAATTCAAATAAATATATATAAAATAATAATAATAATATTTATATATACACATATATAAATATACTAGATGACCCGACAGACGTTGTCCTGTCTTAACTATGAAAACTGAATTCGCATTGGTATAACATTAGAAAAGTTAATGTGGTCGTTAAGTTTTCTGAAAATGTTCTAATGTTACACGCAACTTAGATATATTATTAATGAAACTTATAGCTTTATACCTAAAAAAGATTACATATTATAATTAACACACAACACTTGAACTCTATTTTAACATTTTATTTTTCATAAATTCTAGGATACTTTATTAATATTTTACTAAGAGCCTTTTACCTAGCTTTAAATACACACAGTGTCCTCGTGGACCGTATATTTTCAGGTAATGTATTGTATATTTGTATGCGGTATTCCAAGCAATTTTTGTACATATGTAGTTTAGGTGCTTATTCCATCAACCGCCTGAAAAACAGTTTGAGGCATGTCTGTATGTTGAATCCCTTTTACTAAGTATCATCCTATCAAGTTAATCTATTGACTATCAGAATAGAAGTTAATTTCAAAACAAAGACTTTCACAAGTTTTGACTGAGTACAATGCATTGTAAGTTGTAAATATATTTTTTCCCGTACTATGTTGACATAGATAGATACAACAGAAATACAATATTCAACACATTTAAGTTAGGTTCCATCGTGACAAAGTAACATGCTTTCATAGATTATAGTTACTGGCATAAATACGTGGATACGAGAAATTCAAAAGCGGGTTTCTCCTGAAATACCGATCTTTGAAATAAGATAGAGAGAGAGACATAGGTACAGAGTAACCTGGTTAAGTGGACCCTGGATATGTGAGAAACCTCTACTGTTGATGATTACAATGAGTCCTAACATTTTTGCATTGAAATAGGTACCTTTAACAGGGAACATGAAGCCTTGATAAATGAGAATGCATTTGTTATATTTTTTAGATTTTTATCTGGTGATAACAGCCAGGATCAATGACTTAATGAACTTTCCGAGGCATGGAGTGATCTTGGTATGTAAAGATGGTCACCCATCTACGGACCAAACACGGCAAGCGTAGCTTAACCTCATCATACTCGAGAAGAAAATCGCTTTTGAATCTTGCGTGAATGTGTAATTTATTCTCGTGACAGTATCAATACATCTTATAACACAAGACAGTATTATGTAAGTATATTATTATTCTCTGTAACGTACATAATTTACTCCAGCTAGCGCCCTATATACGAGGCAACATTGTAATTATGGACCCAGTTCCCCGATATACGTTAGGTTCCCTTATCTAGTTGTTCTCAAAGGTCGAACATTGTCACTGGAACTTACTAAAGGACATTGTCTCAAGATAGGTCAATTCCTTTGTGTGCTCTCGACTCTTGCGCTAACAATTGGTCAAGTTTTGGACACAATAAGTAAGAAATTATCATATTTTTGTAGTATAGTAGACTTGTTTCAAGAAGTTTCAAGAATTGGTATTGTGAAAAGTTAGTAGTTATTATTAAAGTTGCTGTTGCTGTTATAGTTGTTGTTGTTGTTGTTAGACTGCGATAGGCTGAGTTGATTGATTAAAGTTGCAAATATCACCAACTGATTAAGCTAATTCTATTGAAAATAAACTGAAGCAATCAAGATTTAAATTCAAAGGACCAAATAAAGTAATTGCAAAACGACTTAAAAATCTAAGCTATAATAATCCCTTAAAATTAAATTAAAATTCATAAAACAAACAACTCTGATATCTAACGGATGAATAACTTTGTTTATCACGACGCAAATAAGCTGAGCTTAGCTCTGTTAACAACAGTTACAGTTAAGTGAGTTAAGCACTTACTTAATTATCCAGTGCACAATTCGCTCAAGTAATTACTAAGTTAAGTCGGCGGGTTCAAAGCAATGCAATTATCTTCAGACACCTGAGAATGAGTGATGGAAAATATCTGTTAGCAAATCTGAGATGGCGCACAGAGATGCGATTTTTGATTTGCATATAGGCAAAGGCACCATTAATAGTATACTAATAGGAGACAGTGCAAACTCCGGGCTGCTACTGACAAAATTCCTAATCGAAAAACTCAACCTTGCCCGACTTGGGAATAAAACCCAAGACCAAGGCAGTCTTTTCTTCCCCGTAAACATAAAATAAACTGTTGGTAGGCTCACAAATGTTTGGCTGATGTTACCCTATGACTAGTTCATATAGGTTCTTAGGTTGGGGATAGCAATGCCAATGATTTTACTATCATATGGCACGTTTTCGCATACATCGTTTTTGATGTAAGCCTAAGTAATACGACAACTATTAAGTTACACGTTAAAGTCGTATATGTCTGCCAGGGGTGCGGGTTGTTCGAAAGAGATACCGCGGGCCCAAGCACACGGGCAACTGAGGGAACACGGGTGGGTTTTAGTCAGTAAAAGTATGACACGCCCTCCTGCTCCACCCGGAGCGGGAGAAGTTATTTGATGATTTCCCACCCAAAAAAAAAGTCGTATATGTGCGGTTAATTTAGTTGCAATTAAGTTCTATTTATTCTACTTGATTTCTTTGAATTTCTTATTTAATATAAGTTAGCAGAAAAGTTTATGAAGCATTTAATAATATTGTGTGTTTGGCATTTTCATCAAAGCGAAATATCGAAAAAATAAAAATGTTTTTTTTTTTAAGAATTCGATGTTTAAGCTTTTATCAAAAACCACATTCGGTTTCTCACGTTTATTTGCAGACTGCGGTTTCTCTTTGTTTGCTTTCCACAAAGTAATAAATGTTTCGTAAAAGTAACGTAGGTTATATAAAAATAAAACTGTGTTTACACTGCCCAGTTCACGGTAAATATTACAGCTGTAACGTTAAACCTCGGTTTTATAACTTATCAGCTTTGGTTTTTTCGGTAAACGAGTGCGCCAATTCATTTTAGGGCAGTTTTGCTCCAAATACTACGTTAAGTTGTTTTATAACTTTTTCCGATATTTAGGTAGAAAATCTGGACAAAATACGTTGGCCAGGCACGACACTCGCCTTTAAAACCTTGAAAGTAACAACACATCGTGGAGTTTGAAAAAACAGCATGGCCGATTCTTGGAGTTTAAGACCAAAAAGTTGAACTGTATATATCTCAACAAATACAGGGGTGTGGGTTATTCGAAAGAGATACCGCGGCCCCTGGCACACAGGCTACTGAGGGAACACGAGTGGGTTTTAGTCAGTAAAAGTTTGACACGCCCTCTTGCTCCACCCAGAGCGGGAGAAGTTATTTGATGATTTCCGACCCAAAAAAAAAAACCGCTGAACCGATCGTCATGAAATTTGGCAACGATATAGCCTGGGATATGGAGAAGGACATCCACGTGGACATGGCAAAACCTAGTAATATTATGAATGTGAAAGTTTCAATCACGCAAAAAATGGTTGAATGAATTTAGATGTAGAATTTGGCACATATATAGTTAAAACCGAGGTTAAACATTCGCTGATTAATGTTACTGCTGATGATCTGAACTTGCCATAATTAAAAAGGGTAGCATGTATATGTTAAGAGGAAGGGACTGTACATAATGCGGTGGACAAATTTAAATGTCAAATCTTTTGTCAAATTTTCACATTGACAGAAAATACGAATTCAAAATGCCTAACTCTTTAAGTGAATTTTCATGTAATGTCATACTCTATTGATTTATCGCAGCTGCTAAACATTACATAAGAGCATTAGGTAAGGCTAATGACTTTACTCGCAGGCTACCCACTGATTTTAGTACGCCTAACGTCATTAAGTACCTACTTGGAGCGATTTGTTGTATTAAGTGTGTACAGACCACCTTCAGGATTGTATGACTGCTTTGAAAAGGTAATGGATGAAGTATTAAACAAGATTTGTAACTCGAACAAGTCCATTATTGTTTGCGGTGATTTTAATGTTAATTTATTGTATAACTCAGGTTACTGTAGTAAAATATTAAGTTTATTTCAGTCCTACAATCTTGTAAACCAATTTATGGAGCCCACAAGAATAACGCTTAGCAGTGCCACATGCCTAGATAATATTTATACAGATATTATACCGAGCCACAAAGAGATTATTAATTTACTAGATTCGGATCATTGCGGGCAACAGATTACCATTCAAAATCAAAATAAAAAAATGGCTAAAAAGGATATAATTGTTAACCCCAAAACCGCATTTCGCCTAGAAGCGTTTAAAGTTAAACTCTTGAGTAAATTACCAGTTTTGTGTACAAGTGCTGATCCTAATCATCTATATGATGATTTTTTTAAGATATATTGTAAACAATTTAATTCCACTTTTATTCCCAAGACTATCTCGATTAATAGTAACGTCTCTTTCAGTGACTGGGCTACCATTGGTATTCATAAAAGTAGAACAAGACTTTATGAGCTATACAATGAAAGAAATTATGTAAACACTGCTGAATTTCACTCATATGTTAGAAATTATTCTAAATTATTTAAAAAAGTTTGTTGGATGGCCAAGTCGCGTTATTTGAGTTCAAAGATTAAAAACAGTAGTAATGTAATTAAAACGACTTGGAATATTATTAATAGTGAAACGGGAAGGTCTAGTAACCGAAATACTGACTACAGCCTGTCTATCAATGACAAAATAATAACAGCAGACTCACAAGTCGCTGCGGCTTTTGAAAATTTCTTTACAGATATTCCCGTTTCAACTACAAAATCTCTAAACTCATCACCTTCTGTTGCTGAGTCTTTGCTTAAGGAAAATGTTAATGTTTGTGATTCAGAATTTCATTTTGAACATATTAGCTGTAGAGATATAATTAAAACCTTTCACACTTTGAATGTAAAAAAGACTGCAGATCTATGGGGTAATTCAGTAGAAGTCGCTAAGTCAATTATAGACATTGCAGCACCTACTTTAGCTCTTATATTTAATAATTGTATCGACTGTGGGGAGTTTCCTGACCTAATGAAGAATAGTAAAATAATACCTTTGTTTAAATCAGGTAATACATCAGACCCCTCTAATTATAGACCTATTTCAGTACTACCTACCTTTAGTAAAATTTTTGAGAAATTAATTTTAGACCAACTGCAAAGATTTTTTAATAAACATAATTTATTACACAGCAAACAGTTCGGTTTTACAAGGGGTCGTTCAACTACCGATGCCGGTGTTGAACTCTTAGGGCATATTTACAATGCATGGGAAAACAAATACGATGCCTTGGGCATCTTTTGTGATTTATCTAAAGCATTCGATTGCGTGCTTCATGAAACTTTAATCAGGAAACTCCGCCACTACGGGATCCGGAACACCGCACTGGATCTTCTTATTTCATATTTGTGTAATAGGATTCAGTGTGTTGATGTAAATGGAAAAAGATCTCCCGGATCCTTAGTATCAATGGGAGTCCCACAGGGCTCGATTCTTGGTCCTTTCTTGTTTCTTATTTATATTAATGACTTGCCTTACCTCATAAAGGATAATCATGAAATAGTGTTGTTTGCGGATGACACTTCACTTTTGTTTAAACTTAAACGTCAGCAGCTGGTTAATGACGATGTAAATAGCGCAATCTCAAAAGTAGTTCACTGGTTCAATGTTAATAATTTACTTCTTAATGAAAAAAAAACCAAATGCATTAAGTTTACGCTACCTCACGTTAGGCAGGTGAAAACTAATGTGTTGATAAAGGGCGAAGAATTGAATCCTGAAGATAGCACTGTATTCTTGGGCTTAACCTTGGATGCCAAGCTTCAGTGGGGCCCACATATAGATAAATTGTCGAAAAAGCTTAGCTCTGCAGCATACGCTGTTAGAAAAATTCGTAATTTAACTGATATAGAGACAGCCCGTTTAGTGTACTTTAGCTATTTTCATAGTGTAATGTCGTATGGTATTCTGTTGTGGGGAAATGCCGCCGACATTCAAACTATCTTTGTGTTGCAGAAAAGAGCTGTTCGATCAATTTATAAATTAAGTCCGAGACACTCTCTCAGAGAGAAATTTAAGGAGATTAATGTAATGACTGTGCCTTCACAGTATATTTTTGAAAATCTTTTATATGCCCATAAAAATATTAAATTGTTTAAAAAATACAGCGATATCCATAGTATAAATACTAGGAACAAACACAAATTTGTTGTACCATCAACAAGGCTCAAAAAAATAGGTGGATCATTCAGATGTCAATGTATACGCTTTTATAACAAACTTCCAAGCCATGTTCAAGATCTAAGTCTCAATAAATTTAAATCATTCATTAAACGTAAGTTGTGCCTGAAAGCCTTTTATACCGTTAAGGATTATATTGAGGACAAAACATCTTGGGATTGACCTGCTCCAATTTTTGCATACTGAATGTGGTTCTTTTGTTTTTTTTGCAAACTTATACTTTTCGACATTTGATTATTATTATATACACTTTGACATGAATATTTACTTTGAGAAGTATAATATTATTATTGTTTTAATTATTGTGAATGTGAGGACTGTGTGGGTCATGTTTTGTTTTGTGTTTCATCTATTTCTCAGTTAGTTTTAATGTTAATCTGGCAGTTTGAGTAATTTATGCGGCCTACCCAAATGTCCTTTCTTTGGTATTGTTCGTCAAATCTTTGAGCTCCTCAAGTTCTGAGTTGAGCTGCATGATTATGATAAATGCGTGCACTGATTGGACAGGTCCACTCAATCTGTGTGGTTCTTTCCTCAAAAGACCATTTCAGACACCAATCCACATGGTCTTCACATGATCTGACCAAGATTATGTCTGGACTTTAAAAGAGACTGTGACCTCTGAGTTTGTTTCGGCCTTTCTTCTCAGAGTAGTCAGATAGGAAACGCCGACCTCATCTAGTTTAAAAAAAATATGATTGACGTGTAAAAGTGTTTGTACAAACCTACTTACAGAAATAAATCATTTATCATTTATCATTTATCATTTATCATTTATCATTTACTTGAAAGCGTCATTAGGTGTCCAGTCTCCTCGGATGGTGAATTAAGCAATTTAGGTGTAGGGTAGATACTTATACTCCGTTCGTGATTTAGTTACCGAATATGTAAACAAATTTATATTTTTGGAAAAACAACTTTAATTCCCACACATATAGTTCAGTTTCCGCTACAATTTCAAACACTTTAAGAAAATTTTCATAGTAGTAGTCTCATTCTGAAATCAATTTAATTTACACTACCATACAGTTGATATTTATATAGGCGGAAATAACATCAATTGGAAAGAAGGATTTGAACAGACCTTAGTTCTAGTCGGCAGTTTATCGTTAACCCACTTACGTGGCGTGAGGAAAGTGCTTAGTCCTTGTTAATGGACATGTAATAGGATTTGCCGTTTGATGTCCATTTTCCATGGAGATTCCGGAATGAGCTTTATGTGCTTTTGTTTTTCTTATTTTATTTTATTCAACTGCCTCGTTGGTGTAGTAGTAGCAAGCACTACTGCTGACCTTGAGGTCCTGGTTTCGATTCCCAGGTCGGGCCAAGTGTTATTGAGTTTTTCTATCTGGAATGTCTCCATATCAGCCCGGAGTCCATATTTGTGCCCGGTTGAGAGTTAGTCAAGTATCGCGTGGTTACGCGCGTCTCTAAGAGATGTCAGCAAGGGCCGATACCTGCCAGGGGTGCGGGTTGTTCGAAAGAGAAACCGCGGCCCTTGGCACACAGGCAACTGGGGGTACACGGGTGGGTTTTTTATTTGATGATTTCACTCCGAAAAAAAAAGGATGTAGGTAAATATATCTAGGTATGTGTTCGAATGCTTCATTGTAGGTTGCTGCCATTCGCCGAACTAGTGAGCGTAGACCAGTGTTAGATCGGCAAGTAGCTACTGTAAAGAGTTTGCCTGCACGCGCCTGCCGTCTATGGACAGTTCTGGGGACTGCATAGCACGATACAATCAAAATTGGCATTTTGCCGTCCCATTATGATGTTACTAGAGGACCTATCGTGATGTTCGCGGATCTTTGGTGCTGAGGGTATAAATGTCTGCTCTGGAGGCCATCGATCGCCTTTAAGAGTGCTTCATTCAAAAAGTCTGAAAATTACTTTAACATTCAAAACCTGCTTAAATTTCCAAGTAAACGGTTCAAAGCATGTTTACATAAGAAAATGGCTACCTCAACATCTATTAAGGTATTTTTTTTCCTTTTTTTCAGTTACTATAACCAGATATATTATGTATCTGATAAATATTATACCAGATATATTATGTTTCGTGTGGTGCCGGATGTAAAGAATAGCACCATCCCATTTCTTCCCGTGGGTGTCGTAGAAGGCGAGTAAAGGACTTACTAGAGAATGGGCAGCAGCGTTCTCTATGTATTTTACCACCATACTGCGATCGCCAACCCGCCTGCCAAGCGTGGCGATTATGGCAAGTCCCCCCAATTTGGGGGAGGCTTATGTCCAGCAGTGGACGTCTCCCGGCTGAAATGATGATGATATATTATACCAGATACTCTAATACCAGTTACTACATAAAAATATTACGTTTTACTTTGAAAGGAGCTAAATACGTAATACGTCTAGAGAGACGAGGGTTGGTAGCCCGGTTATTTTAAATACTCTATTAAAACGAGTTTTCCTTCGCAATTTTGCAACCATCTACTACGAACTTCCATTATGAATAAAACTGGAGTAACTTGAACGAATTCGTTCTCCGTAGTAACCGATTTGCTTATCTGGCTAAGTTGTTCCTATTTCTTAGATTTTACTATTTTGTACATCAGGGTAATCGGTGATACTTAGGTTATAGACGGAAATGGGTAATTGGTAATACTAGTTTCCGCCCGCAGCTCCGCCCGCGTTAAAGTTGGAAATTATCCCGGGGGAACGTACTACCGGGATAAAAAGTATCCTATGTGTTAATCTAGGTTATAGTCTATCTGTGTGCCAAATTTCATCCAAATCCATTCAGTAGTTTTTAAGTGAAAGAGTAACAAACATCCATCCATCCATCCATACTTACAAACTTTCGCGTTTATAATATTAGTAGGATGGTAATAGGTGAGAATTAAATAATAGACGGAAATGGGTAATTGATAGTGGGAAATACTTGGAAAACAATTCAAAATATTTTTAAATAAGAAAATGGTTACCTCAACATCAATTTACGTACTTAATTGTTGGAACGAAGTTCCTTAACGCAGCTAGCGGTTGGAGTGAAATTTTAGAAATCGTCACGTAATGGAAATAGAGTTAGGTACGTTAAGAATGAGCGTTATGCCCCCTCCGTGTAATTTTTTTATTAAATACTAGTTTTTGCCGGTGGTTTCGCCCGCGTGGAGGTCGGAAATTATCTCGTGAGAACGTATTAACGGGATTAAAAGTACCCTATGTGTTAATTCAGATTATGATCTATCTGTATGCCAAATTTCATTCAAATCTGTTCAGCCGTTTTTGCGTGATTGAGCAACAAACATCCAAACATCTAAACATAAACTTTGACATTTATAATATTAATTATGTAGGAAGTGGGATGATAGAAATGTGCCAAATCTCTGGCACATAGATAGTTAATAACCTAGGTTAACACTTAGGTAACTTATTATCCCGATCTTACGTTCCTGTGCGATAATTTCTGACCTCCACGCGAGCGAAGCCACTGGCTAGTAAATTTATTTATTTATTTTGTTCTTAAATACAGAAAGCTTAGAGACTAATAACAAATTAAAAATCATTCTTAGGCAGGAAAATTTGCTAAATTACAAGCTTCCACATATATATTCCACATATATAAAACGTATTACGTTACAAGATTTTGCCCAATGCCCTTGGGCCGAGTACGGGTTGGCAAATGTCATATAAGTCTTCGAATTTTTGGTTCTAGGACGTAAAATGTAAACCTTATCCTCTGCCCACTGTAAACTACTTTCAATGCCCACTTTACAAAAGAAAACTTCGCCTAAGCGTTTCTTGTGCCAGTTAACCCTCAGTTACATTAACAAAAGGCAATTTGCGGGATCGCAAGCTCCCTAAAGATCGTCTATTATCCCCCACCGGTGGTTGGAGGGTTAAGTTTGCTTGCGGTGTCTACCTGAAGCGTCCCTGTCGTCTTAAGCTTGCTCCTAAGTCACTATTTAAGTCCACAATTTGTAGGGAAAGCACGAAGTATTCAGACTTTAACATTTTAGTTATATAAGGAGTTGTTTTAACTGACAGACATTCGAAACTAGCCAGTATAGAATAAGTCTTGTAAATGTTAGATTCCTGTCTTGCTGCCCGTCATCCAATATTTTGAGTTTATTTCGGCCTTTTTTCTTAGAGTAGTCAAATAGGAAACGCCGACCCCATCTGGTGTTTACAATATGATCGACGTTTTAAAACAGTTTGTTCACACGACGACATTTCAAACGATTTATTTCCAGTCTTTATGCTGATTTCTCATTGTACGAAAAGCTTATTCAATGCGAAGTTAGCTAAAACTGGAAAGGTTTAGCTTGATATGTCGCAGTGTGAACTACTAATAGCAATCGTTGTTAATTTTTTTATGAAAACCTGGCCATCTATTAATTTCATCTACTAAAACGATCCGGTTTTGGTCATACGATTCGATTTATCAGTTAACTATCTTCAGAAATTATACCACGGAAACGTGCAACCGGGACAAAAAAGGTAGCCTATGTCCTTCCTCAGGATGCCACCTATCTCCTTGCAAAATTTTATCGAAATCCCTTCAGTGATTTAGGCGTGAAAAAGTAACATATATTCAGAGATACTTTCGAATTTATTATAATAATAAGTATGGATAGACCCGATTAAATAAATTCGGCCTCAAGGGCTATAATAATCATAAACCAGTTGAACATAATTATTCATAGAACCTTTACGACTATTGTAAGATAAAAAGGAAAAGGCTGAATTAGTAGTTTACGTAGCAAAATATATCAAAAAAGTTAAAAAATTTACTATCAGTTTTTAAAAAAAAAATAATTATTAATTATCAGTAAATTTGGCGTGTATCGTACAACAGAACGTATTTACCTACTTAATTTTTACACGCTTTATATTAGCTTCACTTGTATGTTTGTTTGTATATTTGTATGTAACCGAGTCCTTAGAGCGCGATTTTGACCCACTTTGAACGGTCAGATTTCATTGAAACTTTGTAAACTTATCGAGGACCGATGGCAATTCAATAATTTAAAAAAAAATGAGAAAAATTAAAAAAAGGGAAAAAAAATCACGTTTTTGTAGTTAGCAGAACTAAAAAATTTAAAATAAATAATAGTTTAAAAAACTAAAAACACGCTTTAAAAACCAAACTAAAAAAGGAGAAAATAATTTAATTCAATTAAAAAGCGTGGGGTGCTTGACATTAATTGATTATAAAAATACCTCAAAAAGCACCCCACGCTTTTTAATTGAATTAAATTATTTTCTCCTTTTTTAGTTTGGTTTTTAAAGCGTGTTTTTTTTAATTCAATACTTCATCTACAGCTACACAATAAGTTTGTATATCTACCAGCTTCAATGAAATTTATTTCATGCATGTATATTACAGTGCGACTGCGTAGTACCTAAGTAGGTATGAAACATACTGTACCTACTTTACCTAATGTAATTGTAATATAATAATGTAATGTACCTACACTACCATATTTTATAAGTTATTTTTCGACCGGTCTTACCTTTTTCCAAGTATGGTTGGCTTCCAGTCTAACCGGATGCAACTGAATACCAGTATTTTACACGGAGTGGCTACGTATCTAACGATACGCTTTAGTAAAACTGCTTGCCAGACTCCCGACTCCCGACTCCCTTCTGACTACCCTTAGCGACTGTTAAAGATCTTCAAATGACAGCCGGGACAGTTTATAGTGCTTTCCGAGGCTTGGAGGAGTCTGGATATAGGTGGTCACCCATCCACCAACCGACCGCGCCAAGCGTAGCTTAACCTTCGATCGACCCGTGCGGATGCTATTATTTAGCCGCGAGAACCTCACGTTATCATAAGACTGTCGAAGAATTGTCAATTTAATAATAAATAGTAAAGTAGAAACGATGGATGGTCTGTTGCCCGTGACCTTCTATTGTTATGGAGTTCGACGGATGTATGGAAGAAAAGACATTTTGCGGTGACCCAAAATAGGATATGGGCCGAAGGATGGTAGTTAAGTAGACAAGTTAAGTGATTATTTAAATTGAGGAGTAACGAATCAAAAACCGTTATTGACCAGGATGTGTATTTTTTTTTCGCTTCTCAATGTTGAAATACACATCCCAATACTAACAGACCGCTTCAAAAACCAGTAATTCCTACTGAAAAACTATGTTAAAAGTCGATGGTTTGATCAAAATCCTACAAATACATTACGTTGAAACAACAACTATTAAATCCTTAAGAAATTACACGCCCGTGACACTGGTCGCTTCAAATCCTTTTAATCCTCAGATATAGGAAATACCTTTTTCATTCATATTGTTATTTTTCAAATCCCGTTAATTCCAAAGTAGTAATTTCAAACACGATAAATCCAAATTACTTGGAGAAAAAGTCGATAAATCCAGAATGATTTGATCAAAACCCCATAAATCCAAAACGGGTTGAACAAAAACCGTTATCTCCATATTTCTTTGCCTAATATCTCCTTAATAACAATCGTCATTTTTGAAAACAAATCACTACCCTAACTATAGGTAATTTTACCATAAGTTTGTCATAAAAAACAATGTTTCTATAAATTACATTATGCTATAAGGTTTTTGTGAAAAAATATACAATATGGATTTTAACGGTTTATGATTAGTTACTCCTGAATTGTTTTCATTCATACCCCGACTAACAACACACATCACATCATCATCGGTTTTAATAAAATTATTTAAACACCGAGAAATTTTAATGGTTGTTTTCCCGCAGCGAAATGATTTTGTCTTAGTAATGCAATCATTTTATAAACAAATAAAATATTAGAAACAAAAACTGGCAGATTAACTTTGCTTTGAACATTTATGCATCGCTGTTCCCTTTGTCGGCGGCGCGTGCGATTCGAGTAGTACCTACAAGCTACCTCTAGTGTTACTATTGATTCTCACGTTTTCGAGTTGATGAATATTTTTTAAATGATTTTAAAACAAAAATGTTTTAATTTTTTTACTTTTACCTTATGCTTCGAAAGTACTCCTTATGGCAAGTTGTTCTGCCGCGGGAAAACAACCAGAAAAAAATTCTCGGTATAAACATGATAAAATAAAATAAAACTACATAAATGTGGGTTTTATTACACTACTTACAGCGTTTGCTGATTTATAGCCGGCTCCAGAACAAAAAAACTTAACGTATTTTCTTTTATAACCTACATATATTAAGATTATTATTCATAGCATAATGTATGAGCTTTCATACATTCATATTTTTGCTTGTTAGTACGTGTTATTGTTAGACCAAATGGATTAATTTTTCTTCTGAATACAGTGTGTTTCATTTTAAATGTAATATTCGTAATATTTTCTTGCTGCGTAATGAGAAATGTGTGTTATAAATATTACGTAATTGGAATCATCATCTGCCTAGTATTTTCCTAACTGTTTTGGGGTCGGCTTCCAGTCTAACCAGATGCAGCTAAAGAAGTGTATCTTACATGGAGCGACTGCTTATCTGACCTCAACAACCCAGTTACTGGGCAACACGATACCTCTTTCTAAGACTGGTTGTCAGTCTTTCGGGCTTCTGACGACCTGTCACTTCTGTCAAAGATCCCAGAATGATAGCCGGGACCAACGGCTTAGCGTGCTTTTCAAGGCACGGAAGGGTCTTGGTATGTAAAAATGGTCACCTATCCGCAGAGCAACCGCGGCAAGTGTAACTTAACCTGATCGATTGACCCGTGCGGCTATTATAACTTAGCCACAAGCCCCTCAATATTGCGTAATTGGCAAATATTGAATAAACACACTCATACATACATAACCTCACTTTCTTTCCATGGGGGAGAACAAAAACTACGGAACGCTACCTGCTGCGATACTTTCAATTACTTCGTTAATAATATATAAAAAAAAAACACATGTTTATTTGTACACGTTGTACACAAAGATTAGGGAAATATTGTACATGAAATGTAATGTTCATATATTTGGCCACACAAACACGCTGGTTGCTGGTACTACGCACCTGACTTTTCTGAAAATCTTCACCAATAAGGTCACTCTATGTCATTTTAGGGCGGTCCTGGCGTTTCCACTTACATCTACAAAAAAAATAATACAATATGAGGTACCCAATCCCAATAGTAGTGACAGTAGAGCTAGTCATTTTTATTTGGAAATAATTGAGTCTCTAAATAAAAAACAAGTTAAAACGAAGTACTAAATGGTTGTGTAAACTTGAAACTTTTTAAAAACATTGTTGACTTACAAACTTCATAACAAGATTCAGCTTTATTTGAATTTTCTTCCTCTTAGTAAATCTTTGTTTTCTTGTTCCCTAGACCGGCCCGGAACTGCAGTCCACACAACGTTTTTTTACGAAAACACAGACTACTGAAGAATCCGGCTTGGGATCTTCTTTACCCATAGCTCCAGGAAAAAACTCCAAACTGGTCGTTTTTTATGGAGCTCTCGGCAATTGTTACACATAATAATTACTTTGATAAAAACAATAAAGCGAAAATATTAAAAATATTTTGCAAGACTTTCGTAATATTTTCGCAGAATGTCTATTAAAAGTTACGTCGAACACCCCCTGGGGTGCGGCGCGTCCACCAAAATGTTTGAAATGACACAGATAAGGTATAACTTACTGTACAATGGGTAAAATATGCGTACTCACAATAATACTCAGACTGTAATATTTAAACTCCTTTTGTGATGTGCTACATATACCTTATTTTACTTGTTCGTACCCAAAGGGTACCCACGAAACCCTATTACTAAATGTCATCTGTCCGTCCGTCTGTATGTCAGCGGGCTGTATCTCATGAACCGTAATAGAGAGAATTAAGTTGAAATTATCACAGACTGAGTTATTTCTATAGCCAACACACATCAACAGATAATAAAAATAATGTTAAAAAATCAAGGGGGCCCTCAAATTTTTCACACAAGAAAGGTTTTTTTTAAATATACATATGTGGTGGTAAATATTTTATGGTGGTAAGGAACACTTCATGTGTGAGACTCGCACTTGGCCGTTTTTTTTAATATACACTTGCATTATATCTCACAAGACCATTTGTATCAGGTTGACTTGTTTTTTGCGAATTCGAAAAACACTTTTGAATGTTACAAAAAATACCTGTGAAGGCAATGGCGGCAAGACTGAAACAAAAATAAATTTCGCTAAAAAAGGTTCATTTAGGACCTTAAACAACTTGTCTATTCAACAAAGTTATTAAAGACCGAACTCATCTTAAAGTCGTGACATTTACCGAAATAATTATGAGCAAATAACATTGCGTAGGCAGAACAGTATACTTTTCAACTTAAATATTCCCAATAATAACTTGAGTTTGAACCTATTTATAGAACATTTCAATCTAATTTTGTATTTCCATAATAACGCCTTCTTATTACCCAGCATTCAACAAAGCAGCTCAACAATTCGCTCCTTTTACAAAAAGTAAAAGCAGCCATTATTTTTTATCCTGCAAATAAATTTACCGTCTGCAGACCGAAACGGCTAGAAATTCTTGTTCTTAAAAATTCTCTCAGGCGTCTGAAATGGGTAGTATTCCAGCCGCAATTGTGACGAATTCGTCCCAATTTCACTTCAACACTAAGTACAGACGATTTCGTACATTGGGAATAACTTGGTTCTTTGATCCTTGACCCGAATTTGGCACACGGGGACTTGGGTCTTGGCACATGTGTGGTTTAGGTAAAAGATATCGTAGAGTAACGTGGGACGATGTTTTTGTGTGGAACTACGGAATGGCAAATGTCTTTGGAGTAACTTATAGGTAGATTTTTGTTTACGTGCTTGTGTGAGAGTTTGTGAGTGTTGTGAGTGTGTTGTTTATTTTGGTCACTGTTTATTTAGGAAAGTGGACTGGGTATCAACACGTCACTGATTGTGACTCCTATTCAGATAAATCGGTTACAATAGATTACTTATTTTTGTATTCTACTATTAACATAAATGTGAAAGTTAGTATGTTTCAATGTTTGGGTGTTTGTTACTCAATCTCGCAAAAATGCTCAGATTTGGATGAAAATTGGCACACAGATAGATTAAAACCTAGATTAACATATACAGGTTGAAATTGAAAACATGCGACAAACCGAAATGGGAGATTGTTGTTGGGAGATGTTTTTTTTTTGCGATTGCATCTTTGGTCCCTTAGTAAAAGTTGTTCATAATGATGAGTACAATCTCCCATTACGGTTTGTCGCATGTTTTCAATTTTAACCTGTATAATACTTTTTATCCCGATAGTAGGTACGTTTCCGTGGAATAATTTGCGACGTCCACGCGGGCGAAGCCGCGGGCAAAAACTAGTAACTAATACTTACCAACATAAGGATACAAACGATTAATTGTGTCCTACATAAACTTCTTGCTATTGAAGCCTAAAAAATACCCCTAAATCTTCTGAAATCACAAAGAATCATACACCATCTATTTTTCCAATATTATCGGAAATCTTGACCTAAAATCTAAATAGCACCAATTGATTCTAGGCCCGAAGCTAGGGTAGGATTACTTGGGTATCGGATATAACAAGGCTTATCATCTTTAGTCAAGTTCTTTCTATGTTTTGCTTTAAGTCTTACATATTTTATACTTAAAAGCCATGCTTCAGGAAATCCTGTGACGTAAAAGAATGACTGGGACGACAATGAAAAACGATGTCTTTAATTTTGCTTTACATTCCATTGCGCTCTACCATCAATCTTTTCAATGGCGGTGTTGCAGAAATAGAGCAATGGAGATTGTTTTGCATCTTTGCGGATGGTGTTGTGTATCTTTATGACTACGTTTTTAATTAAAAAGGTTTTAAGCAGCTGTCGTTACTGCGTCGACAGGCAATGAATATCAGATTAGAAAAAATAAAACGAATAAAAAATTTGAATTCAGTTTGTGGAAACTTGATTTATACATATTATATGCAAATAATTAAAATTGAAGTGCCTGTTTTTTTTCTTGAGGCTGGATAATCAAATAACTTCTCCCGCTCTGGGTGGAGCAGGAGGGCGTGTCAGACTTTTACTGACTAAAACCCACCCGTGTTCCTTCAGTTGCCCGTGTGCCAGAGGATGTAATCATTTTTACTACTAAATGCTTATAATGAAAGTATAAACAATACTTATAATAATAGATTAAAATACAAAAACTGTCTGTCTCTCAGTTTGTTTCGGCTAATCGCCATAGAGGCTGGCCCGATTTTGACAGTAGTCCGGTAAGTATCACATTCCTGCGGGATAATTTAGCTGTAAAAATAAATAAAAGTCAGTGTTACAAATAGGGTCTATGTATTTTATCTATTTACCTTACGTGAATAGATAAAAAACCGTTCATACTAGGTAAAACAGAATAGCAAAAGCCCGACCTAGAAATACCTAACTCAATAAAATATATCTACGCCTGAAGGGAAGGGAAGGAAATATTATTATTTTTAAAGGTCAGGTAAAGATCACCTACGATTGGATATATACGCATGATATACTTTACAGTTGATAGGTTTATTTTATACATAGTTAACCGCTACATTTTCGAATAAAGAAAAAAATGGTCGAATACTTAGGTATTCGATATTTATTTTTGATGACTTGATTTATGAAATAAATGTTAATAATATGGGGCTTTAAATCGCTGTGTTGATAATAGTGAATTATTTGAAATTCAGGCTTTATAATTTTATTAGAAAAGTGCACGAAAACTACGTTATTAAGTATTCATAGGTCAACCGACCGCCATAACTATTCACAACCATTCGATACGTTTCCGTACGGAATCGAACATCAATCAATGTCATCATAGGATCCGCAGGAGTCCTCTAAACACTGTTCACAAATCCAAAACACATTTTTTTTCAGTTTAAATCTAAAAGACGACTGAAATATTCTGCCGACAGCTGTTTTCTGTTGGGGCCTAGGCAAATCAGGTTATCAAAATGTCTTTTTTTTAACCAACTTCAAAAAAAGCAGGAGGTTCTCAATTCGATTGTATCACTTAGTACTAAAACAGCACACCATGCTTACCTACACTGCTGACAATACTTACAAAAGACGGAATGATATAGTATGCACATCCAATGCAACCTCAAAACATGTTTTTGTAGAAAGATTTTTTACATTCTTGGGCCCATTTCTGTACAATAGGTTAAATAGGAAACTAAGTATCTATAAATTAAATTACTTTAGCTGTAAGAAAATTATACTTAAATATTTACTAACCATCGCTTATGCACAGACAGAAGATCTACTTGTTGTCTGCAAATAGAACGACTAACATGCTATTTTATTACTTTTACTTTTATTCCCTAGTTTTAATTTACTTTTACCTTATATAGACTGTTAATTTATTACATTAAGTATTCATGCACTTCATAGCCTGAAACACAGGTTCAACCTAGTTCAGGCAATAAGCAACTGTGTTCTATTTTAATTTTTAAGATACTTTGTAAATGTGCTCCTTTTTATAAATAAACGATTATTATTATTATTATTATAATGTGACAGTCATTCCATTACCGGCCTGTATTAACATAAAGGTTGCATTCCATAAGCAACAAACCTTTACAGTACCTACGTTTAAAATTCAGTCCTTTTATCAAAGTACTTTCTGAAATTTAAATTTTCAATTATCATCCAATTATTTTCATTCAACTCTGATTTACAAGTTGCTGTAGGTACTGCAATACTTGATCTGATTGGAAGCTGTAGAATGTAGGACGCTCCAAGAGGACAATAATCATTAGTAGCGATGTTCACTGGACCGACTCTTTTAAGATTTATTAACGTTACTGATGTCACTATGCGACTAGTATCGAAATGTTCGCAGCACTCATTTGTTTTGTAAAGACAGAAATTAAGTTTTTCTGAAATTGAAAAGAAATTTGTAAAATTGGCGCTGATTTTTCAGATCACTAGGTACCTACTTAAGTATAATATTTAAGCATTGGCAAGATGTGAGCTGCTTAACCTCCTTAAATAAACTGATAAAATGATCTAGTCGATGCAATGTTAGGATATCATAAATAATTTTTGGTCTTGGTGATGAAACCCTTTATGAACCTCCTCCTATTTTTCTGAACGGTTCTCCTCTCAATAGAGTGAAAAAGTTTAAATATCTAGGGCATATTATCACCGATGATCTAAAGGACAACGAGGACATTGAACGTGAACGCAGAGCGCTGGCGGTCCGGGGTAATATATTGGCTCGCAGGTTTGCTCGTTGCTCACCTCAAGTCAAGTTAGCACTATTCAAAGCATATTGCCAATCCTTCTACACGAGCAGCCTGTGGGTTAATTATACTAAAAAGGCTTACAGCGCTCTGCGGGTACAATACAATAACGTCTTCAGGATGTTGTTGCGGTTGCCGCGGTTCTGCAGTGCGTCCGCTATGTTTGCCGAAGCGCGTACGGATGACTTTTACGCAATAAGACGCAAGCGTGTGTCGTCACTGTTGGGCAGGGTACGTGGCAGCAGCAACAACATTCTGAAGATAGTTTCCACTAAATATCAGTGTCTGGTAGTGTGTGTGTGTGCTCTGGGTAAGCATTGTGGTTGGGACTGTAAAATAAATGTTTAGAATATTGTTTAATGCTTTGATTATTACTTCTATGATTATTGTTAAATGTTTTAATTCCTATTTGTATTTAAATTCGTTGCCTACTAACATAGTTCATAAGCTCTTATTGTTACTAACCATATTGGATCATGTTATCTGACAAATAAATAAATAATAATAATAAAGTTCATCAGGTTAATACAAATCCCCAAATTTCCTAGTGTGGGGCAACGTTTAAAAAAAAAAAAAAAAAAATATTTTTTTTATTTATTTTTCCTAGAAGAGTACATAATACTAAATAACGCAGTTGATGAAACATTTATAAGTAAACTACCTTTGTGCTTTCATCCAAATCCGTTCGGCTGGTTTTGCGTGATTGAGTAACACATATACAAACTTTCACATTTATAATATTATAGTAGGATTTACACAATCTAAGCTCGTTGAACTCATAGAAAACAGCGAAACATTACAAGGAAAACTTTGACAAACCAACGCCTCCAAGATAACCACAACCCGGTGTCAAAATCCTGAAACAAAAGCTAGGGATCTAACTAATAAATAAAAAGATAACCTAAACAACAAATACTCCCCGTCTCTTCTAAAATAATCAAAGCTACCAAAAACAAAAACCAGTTCCCATAGACATATTAATTACAGTCAAAATCTCCATCCAAAATATAATCATAAAACTACATACAGAAAAGAATAAAGGAAAGATCGTTTTTTTTTTTTTTTGGTTGGGAAATCATCAAATAACTTCTCCCGCTCTGGGTGGAGCGGGAGGGCGTGTCAGACTTTTACTGACTAAAACCCACCCGTGTTCCCTCAGTTGCCTGTGTGCCAGGGGCCGCGGTATCTCTTTCGAACAACCCGCACCCCTGGCAGGCATCGGTCCTTGCGAACCCCACCTATTGGTGCTGACATCTCTTTGAGGCGCGCGTGGAACACAACGCGCCGTCGACCCGGGCTTGGTCCTTACCGGACAGCGAGCTACCCATTACTCGCCGTCCGCAAGCCCGCGCCTACGGTGGCCGGGAATCAGCCTGGGATTCCCGACGCCCAGGGCTTCTCCCGCGGCGACTACGGCCGTGAGGGCGCATATACTGCCTCTCCCTCACGTGCGCCGCCTCCCTCTTTGCGAGCATTACTGCTTCGCAGAAGGAGGTGACGGCTAACCATTCACTCTCGCTCCGTACCATGGCCTGCACCAGGGCCGGACGCGAGAGATCGCCGCCGCCGATCGCCTCCACGAGGACACGGCGGTGCTCCGCCCAAGCCGGGCAGACCGCCACCGTATGCTCCACCGTGTCCTCAGGGCAATCTTCGCAATGGAAGCACCCGGGCGTTTCCTCCCGCCTTATACGAAACAGGAACCTCCCGAAACAACCGTGTCCGGTGAGGACCTGCGTCAGGCGAAAGGTGAGGACGCCATGCCGCCTCTCAAGCCACTCCTCAAAGAGGGGACTTACCGCCGCTATCGTGGCGTGCCCAAAGGAAAGATCGTCAAGATTTGAACGAGACAATTGTAGCGAACGTTCACATCTAGAAAACTTTCATCTGCTCTACTTTTGTTCAGTGTTAACTGTTATTACGAAACTTCGCTTTAGGGCTGATACTGGTGCTCGACGAAGCAATGAAAATGCTAATACAACGGGCCCCGGGGCTAACATTCTTACAAATATCTGGGAACTCTCATGATTTGGTAGGTAACTGTATATATTAATACAACTTGTTAACGTAAGTCCTCAAACAACCCAATTAGAGTATTGAGTTAAAAGCATATTACAATGACTAAAAGTTTTTTTTTTATCTAACTATTATGATTAAGAAATAGTTTTGACCTTAGCATTACTTTATCCATTTAAAATTGAGTCTTATTGCCTTCAAATTAGATTAATTTTCTTTGGCGCAATCGGCGGTAGAATACATGGATGGCATTCTGGGAAAATATATAATTATTGAAAAAAAAAAAACATTTTAAAAGTTACTGAAATCGATTTAGTAGTCAATTATGAACAAACTACTTTCAGGACTTACGTTTACTACGTTACACCTTGTATATTAAAGAGGTCTGCAACTGAATGCAGTCAGAAAATTGCTGTGACACTCGTCCCACTGCAGGGACTGGTGGAAATTGAATCAACATAAACTTATTCCCCACGGTCGTAACCCGGTAAGTGCTGGGTTAAAGATTATATCATAAGTTGGTTAAGGCGGTGACTGGAGGCTGTGTGCTCTAAAACTGCAGACTTTATCTGGGAAAGAAAGAAAGAAAAAGTATTTATTGTGACTCGCACAGAAAGATCACATACTGAACTAAACACAATAAAAAACCATGAAAAATATAATTATCTTTTATGAAAGTAATAAAAACAGACAGTCTTGTAAGCAAAAGACCCCTATCTATGCATGATGCAGCGACATTTAAAAAAGATGCTTGATTTAAATAAGACTATGAAAAACAGTTATTTGCCAAAAGTAGTATTATGTTTCTTCCTATTTACTTTAAAGGCTAGCCAAGTTCAAAATACCTTACTTCGAACAATACATTTTCTTCCGTTACAAGTAGAATAATTTTCTTCAAAATACTTGGCCTCTAAAGAATCATTATGGAAACACGTCAAAAATAATGTATAATATATAAATAAATAAATAAAAATGTTTATTTAATCAAATTATGTAAATTACATTGTTAAATTTGGAGTCACCTTTTAAGCAAATATTTGCTTGTATTAGGTGGTTCCGCTATAATGTTTGAAGACATTTTTTTTTACAAAAAACTTGGAGATTCTTCCTCACTGAAGATTATTCGGATTTACAATACTCTCTTTGTTTATATTTTAAGCAGCCCTACATCTCAATGTATAAAGCTTTATTTAGTAAGCCGTCTTTATGAATCGCAGTACCAAGACTAACTTTGTACCAAGACTAACTTTGTATATATGTATATATGGGTCGGCAAACTCGGGAAGCAATTCCTTAGGGGAAAGTTCCCATACTAGCACAATTGAGATGTTCAGAAAATCTTTGTCAGCATCTTTTGATGTCTCATTTCAACAAAATGTTATTTTACCGTTATATTACGTTTTAAGTGCACATATTTACTAATTTGATATCGTGAAGCCCCGTATCTGAGTTGTGGAGGTTAGATAGGCAGTCATTCCATATAAAACACTGGTATTCAGCTGTATCCGGTAAGACTAGAGGCTGACCCCAATATAGTTGGGCAAAGACTAGGCAGATTGATTAATTGATTTTTCTTTTTTGACATCATAAATAAATAAAACAAAAACGTCTTTGATCTACTGGTCGCGTTTGCTAAGAGTGGGGTCCTGGCTTTTAACCCTAAGGTTAAAGAAATTGATTTTTTTAAGTTTTTCATTAGAAATTAATCAGCTAAGCTAAGAAACCAGATTTGTGCCAACGAGATCACCTTCACGTCATTACGTCAAAGCCGGCAGTCGCTAAAAAACCAACGCCGCCAAAACCTCTGCCTTGCATAGGGTCGCAGCATAATGCTGAGAAATAGCCGTTTTGCGTGGATGTGACACAGTTTCCCTCAACCTTTTCTTTTTTTTTTTGTTCCTGTTCTTTTTTGCGTCATGTTGGTAACAAATAAACGTTTTTTCTTTCTTTCTTTCTTCATGGAATATACTTATAACTGGTGAGGTATAAATAAAAGCCACTGCCTGTTTCTTTTTAATATAATATGTATTCAGACGCAAAAATATCTTCTTTGTGTAAAATTCTTTTAGTAAGGGTATGAAAAATTAAAAAAACCGCCTCATAACTAATTATCTTGAGTAAAACTTAATTTCTACTCGTAACCTACTTTCTGCTTAAGCTTAATGAGAGTTTTGAAAAACTTAGGGAATAATAAAAAAGGTCGAGTTGGTCGAGAGGCATGCCTAAACTTATTTTCTCTGGTAAGTAAATTGTAAAATATTAGCTGACAAAGGTACTTACATACCTACTCGTAGCTTACACAGGTACGGTTAAAATTTATTTAAGTAAGTATATAAAGAAATTCATTACATTTTGGCTTCGTTGTAGGTACTAAATCACTGTAGCAAACATTTCAGTTGGTTTTTTATTAATTCCATCTTTTCATAGTCCGTCACTAGGTTTTCTAAACCTTATTATACCTTGAAAACTCAAAACATTATTTTAGTAAAACCATTTACAGGCACTTTTGAATGATTTTTTTTTTTTTTTGATGATGGGAAATCATCAAATAAGTTCTCCCGCTCTGGGCGCGGTGTCAGACTTTTACTGACTAAAACCCTCCCAAATTTCTTCAGTTGCCTGTGTGCCAGGGGCCACGGTATCTCTTTCAAACAACCCGCACACCTAGCAGGCATCGGCCCTTGCGGACCGCACCGGTTGGTGCTGACATCTCTTTGAGGCGCGCGTGGGACACAACTCGCCGTCACGTCAACCCGGGCTTAGTCCTTACCGTCCGCAAGCCCGCGTTTACGGTGGCTGGTAATCGGCCTGGGATTCCCGACGTCCAGGGCGTCTTACGTAAGAAATGACAAAAGTGGATAAATGCAGTAAAAACATGTGTAATTATGAGTTTCAAAATATGTATTTAGAAATTACTTAATAATGTTATTTGTAAAAGCAGCTAAGTTTTGCATGCAGTATTACTATTGAACGTGAAAGTGACGGCACGGTTGGCGCAGTGATTCAGCGATCGACTGCTGCGCTGCGTGTCGCGGGTTCGATTCCCGCACGGAACAAATATTTGTATGATCTGCAAGTAGTTGTTCTGGGTCTGGCTGTTTGTGTATGTGAGTTTAAATGTTTGTAAACGCACCCACGATACAGGAGAAATTCCTAGTGTGGGGCAACGTTTAAAAAAAAAAAAAAAACAAATCTGTGAGTAAACATAACCTCAAATCATTTTAGTTAGTTTTCGATATAAGATATCTGGAGAATTTATAAAGTAAATTAAAGCACAGATATGCTTACATTTTTCAGATAGTCTTGCGTTACATTAATTGCAATTTTCTCTTCTTATATTTATATTGCCATCAAGCTGAAAATAAGGCGACATGGACATAAATAATAAATAATATACACAAAATATTTACGTGAAAAATTAGATAAAAAAATACTTATATATTTTGACATCATAAACGTCGTTTGAGTTACAATTTTGCCAGATATTACTCCATTTTCATGATTCCTAACTGTTTCTTCTACATCTAAGACATGCCCGGACTCAAAGAATTTTTGTCCCACAGATGCGGCCCCAGGAACGATTCCTGTGCGACACCGCATGACATCTCTCGCCACCGGAGTGCCTCCCTGATGCAACTCCAGGGCAGGGTGTTGAAGGCATTGGCGATGTCTAGAGACACCGCCAAGACCACGTCACCCCGGCCCACAGCATCCCTCGTCGTGAGGGCTCTCACGCACATGGTGGCATCCACCGTAGAGCGGCCCCTGCGGAAACCAAACTGACTCTCCGCCAAATCCGGCCCCACCCGCACCGGCCGCCCAACGAGGTGGTCTGCAATGGCTCTTTCAAAGAGTTTTCCCACCTCGTCGAGCAGCACGATGGGACGGTAAGCAGACGGAGAGTCCGCAGGGCAACCCGGCTTCTTAATGAGAACCAGTGTCCCCGCCTTCCAGTGAACTGGCAACCGGCCCTTCTCCAAGGCTTGAACCCAGGCTTTTCCAGGCAAGCCGTCGGAGGGCGGTATTCTTGGCATTCAGCCTACGTACCGCCACTCTCAGCTCTACCTCGTTCACCTCTGGCGCATTGTCGTCGTCGGTTTTGTGGTCCGCATCGGGCACCGCAGATGATCAAGGAGTCGGTCAGTCAGAAATATGAAGCTAGTTACCCATTCCGAAGCGTAGTAGGAACCTATGGACAAGAACAGGCAAGGAACTCCACGGACACTTTAATTTTAAATTCTGTTGTTAGAAAAATATTAGTTAAGTACATCATTAACGTTAAAATTAATAAATAGATGTGAGAATGATATAAAAATACCACAATATATAGGAACAAAAGAAAACAATTCTAAAGAAAAATGATAATCCTTGGCAGATCTAAGAGATGACCAATCCCAACTAACGGCACCCGTTCACGAACATTTACTTAACTTAACTTACTTTATAACTTACTCGTTCTCGATTTTGTCTTGCTAAACTATCTTTGATTAGCAATTTTGTTTAGAAACTCATCTGGCTATCGGTTATAAAACGCCACAATTCATAACAGCAAATAGTAAGACCCTAAATTCAACTAAACTGACCTTCATTTGATACATTAATCTTAATGCACAGATACTCCCACCACAATCATGTACTCGTTAATCCCTCTACGAAAAAACCTATCAATTGTACCTAATACGGAATTCCACACAATTAGATTTCCAATAATGGGAGCACGGTAACAAATTTAACCTTTATGCTCCAACGTTATTCAACTTTCCCGAGCCTAAACCCTGCCTTGACCTAATTTCACCGTAATTTAACCCCTCACCGATGTTTCGTCCACGTAAATATTCCTAGGCGAAGACGGCTTACCTTGAAATAATCAGTTTTCAATCGTAACACAAGAAGGATATAGCTCAATTTTGAATGTCGATTTTCGCGTGATATAACGGCTCGTCAAGTACGCTAACATTTTCAATGAAACTATGATCCGGTTAGCCAGATAAGCTTCTTAATAGTTTTTACTGCAGCAGTAAGGTTATGTTTTTTTAGTAAAGGCTAATAATAGCCTTGTGTTCAAGAGTTTATCTTAGTGTAGTACCTATTACGTTAACCTACCACGCAAGGACATTTAAATACCTTCCTCAGAGCGTGGGTGACTAGTGGTTGAATGAAGCGTCTAAAAATAAATATTATAATCAGCCTATACTGTTCTCACTGCTGAGACACAGGCCTCCTCTGTGTGAGAGGGAGTGGGCCGTAATCCACCACGCGGGCATCATAACCGCATAAAAAATCAGCAGTCTCTTACAAGACTTCAATGCCTACTCGACTCAATTGTATGAGACATTTCTCATACGACACGCTGTATATTATGAACTTGAATGGTAGCTCTGCTGTCTATCTTCTAAAAAGGGATGACTTATAAATACCAGAGCTGAAAACTTAAAAAAAAACAACCGATTTCCAAAAAAACACTACAAAGTGAAGAATAACTTTAATTTCGGAAGGCGGTGACAAAAAATTAAAATACAGCTCCAAAGACACCGCCTTCCGAAATTAAAGTTATTTTTCACTTTGTAGTGTTTGTTTGGAAGTCGGTTGTTTTTTTTTTGAAAAAGTTTTTTTTTTCACTTTATAGTGGTTCACATGTGCTTACCCCTTCATAGCATACCGGCGTGATGTTATGTTATGAACTGGTTGGTGTAAGCAATAGACAGACATGAGATTTCAGCAATCCCAGTCCATTTGCTATCATTCATTGAGGAGTTCCGTTGCCTATCTCCAAAGTTCTTCATCGGATCTTCACCAAATTGAAATGAGACCACTCCGAGAAAGTACTCTTCCAAAAAATACCTAAATCGCTTCGTGTGCCTATAAAATTTGAAGAGTTCTCTCTATTTCTCCAGGATCCCATCATCAGATCCTGACTTGATGATCATGGGACCACCTGGGAAGTATACCCTTTCAAACAAAAAAAAAAAATCCAAATCGGTTCTGCCATCTTCGAGTAATCGGGGAACATACATAAAAAAAACAAAAGGTTCCGACGAATTGAGAACCTCCTCCTTTTTGAAGTCGTTTAAAAATAGGTCTTGTATAACATTCAGCCTAATATGGTTTCTCATTAAAACTCTCAACTAACGAAAAAGATGCTCAAAAAACTTATTTCCAAAACATTATCCACATTCATTAAGAATATACATATCTATAAAACACGTCTACAAAGAAATGCCTACGAAGCAAAGAACCTCGAGGCGTTTAGAGTTTAATAAAGTTATATTAAAGCCCAAACAGCGCTTTGTGGCCATAATAATTTATTAAGTATAATAGTAAAAACAATTTTGTTGTAAAGAATTTCTTACATTATAACGCAGTTTAGTTTAGCTTGTGTTTTACACGGGGCTTTGTTTTTGGTTTGAGGGTAGACAGAAATGTTACATAACAAAACAACTTGCCCGTATTCCCCGAACGGTTGGGCATAGGTGTACACCCACATTTCGTTTAAGTCCCATGTTACCAGCAAGAGAGCATATTATTGCCATCATCATCATAATTTTAGCCCAGAATCACCCAGAACTGGGTATGGGCCTCGGGTTCCATGCGTCCCTCACCTAGCTGTTTCCCGCGACTTTGACGACATCATCAATCGAACGCACTTTTGAAGACCCCTGGTGTCGTTGGCCTATCCCTGGCCACAATTCGGTCACAGTTTTACTCCATTGGCTATATCCTCATCTAACTAAATGACCTGCTCAACTCTACTTGAGGTGCATCGCCTTGTCCTCGACGTCAAAGACTTTCAACCGACGACTCGGCATCAACCAGCCTCCAGACTCTGGGGCCGCCACTGAGTTCCGTATGGAAACCCCTAATAACCCTATGCCTGACCCGGGAATCGACCCTAAGACCTCATCAGTAGTAGCGCAGTAGCGCTTGTGACTGAACAACAAGGCAATGTTGATTGCTCAAATTCTTTTGAAGTACAATGATATGTACTCTATTTGGTTATGAGACTTAAGAAGAAAAGTAAATGGGGCCTGATTTAAGAAAGTAATTTTTGAAGTAACAAGTAAATTGTGTAAATGAATCACTTTCAGAGAGTGTTTAGAATTAGGTACTTTTCACTCTTGAAACAGAATTTATCAAGTTAGTGGTAGGTAAATATTTCTTACGTACTTAAAAAATATAGATCTACTAGCACAAATCTTGACAAATTGACTGTGGTCATGTTTGCCATGTTTGGCCTACGCAATTGTCCTGCAAATCTAGTGGCGTCGTGTGACGGTTTGCTAAGCTCCCTAAAAAAGGGAGCTACACCATAGTGTAGCTCCCTGGAATGGATGGAATGCATGCATTAGTCATAACTAATGCATGCATTCCATCCATTTGGACAGGTCAGGTCAAACCTGTAATGGCTCTTTCTTCAAAAGGTTCTTCCAGACATAGCCTTGCATTGTTAAAAATCCATAAAATTCTTACCTATAATCTTTGGACTTTAAAAGAGCCTTACCTGATCTGAGTTATTCTGATTCTAGAAAACCACAAAAACACGGTTAAGTACGAGACGGACTCGCACACTAAGAGTTCCGTACCACAAGGTAAAAACACCGAAAAATCCCGTGTCTTGCACGGACACGCTCTTTATTTTTATGAACTTTTATTTTTATTATTTGTTGTTATAGCAGCAATATAGAAATACACACTCGTTGAAACTTTGAACAGTCGACCAATTACAGTTTATGAGATACAGCCCGCAGACAGAAGCACGCACAGTGTAGGCTTAGCAATAGGGTTCCGTTGGCACCTTTTGGGTACAGAACCCTAAAAGGTACTGGGCACGCCATGATAGCGGCGGTAAGTCCCCTCTTTGAGGAGTGGCTTGAGAGGTGGCACGGCGTCCTCACCTTCCGCCTGATGCAGGTCCTTACCGGACACGGTTGTTACGGGAGGTTCCTGTTTCGGATAAGGCGGGTGGAAACGCCCGGGTATTTCCACTGCGAAGATCGTCCTGAGGACACGGTGGAGCATACGGTGGAGGTCTGCCCGAATTGAGCGATGCACCGCCGTGTCCTCGTGGAGGCGATCGGCGGCGGCAATCTCTCGCGTCCGGCCCTGGTTCAGGTCATGGTACGGAGCGAGAGTGCATGGATAGCCGGAGGCGGTGCATGTGAGGGAGAGGCAGTATATGCGCCCTCACGGCCTTAGTCGCCGCGGGAGACGCCCTGGACGTCGGGAATCCCAGGCTGATTTCCGGCCACCGTAGGCGCGGGCTTGCGTACGGCGAGTGATGGGTAGCTCACTGTCCGGTAAGGAGCAAGCCCGGGTCGACAGTGCGTTGTGTTCCACGCGCGCCTCAAAGAGATGTCAACATCAACTGATGGGGCCCGCAAGGGCCGATGTCTGCCAGGGGTGCGAGTTGTTCGAAAGAGATACTGCGGCCCCTGGCTCACAGGCAACTGAGGGAACACGGGTGGGTTTTAGTCTTCCTCCTGCTCCACCCAGAGCGGGGAAAGTTATTTGATGACATCCCACCCAAAAAAAAGAAGAACCCTGAAAGGGACTAAAGAAAAGATAAAAATTTATCTTTAGCCTAGTAAATTATATTTTTTTTAACCTAGATAAATTTTAGTCTAGACTATAGGATCAACATTTTTCAGCATTAAATATTCATAAGATTTTACCAAAAAATTAACGAATAGCAAACTACGTCTAGTTCTTTAATAAATGTAGGTACAGTATTTTATTACAAGCAAAAAACTAAAATTCTGCGGTAAGAAGCTTGCCAAGTTACCTATTAATACAAAGGCTGAATTTCCCAGAGGAACTTTTTGCACTTAACGAACATTAATTAAATATTATAATACCTACAATTGCCTCGGTGGTCTAGTAGTCGCAAGCACTACTCTGTTGAGATGAGATCTCAGGTTCGATTCCCAGGTCGGGTATAGTGATATTGGGTTTTTCCATTATGGATTGCTCAGTTGAGACCGAGCACAAATCCTGATTTGTGCTCCGTTGATGGCAATAGTCTCGCCCTCTATTACATACGTCTTAAACTTAACTGGCGAAATGTAGAAGTACTTTGTAAACACCTTCTTAAAGTGTTTTTATTTTATTATATGCCTACAACATAATTCTCTTCTCTTTCATTTATACGAACTTACACTATGAAAATAAATGTAACACTACGAAGTTATGTTATGGTTTTATGACACCATGTTTCCAAACGATTGAATTCAGATTCATTGCTTTTTTTTTCTTTATTTAAGGAGCTTGGTCAACAAGACTAAGTCGCTCCTTAAGGCTTTCTTATAATATAAATAATACAGCATTTTATAAATATAATAAAGTTCTTACAAATAAATCTAAAACTATCTTCTGCGGATACCAATCCGCACAAGTTTAGACAATAACTTCGCTGTTTCTGACAAGGGAAATGCTAAAATATTATTGCATCTTCCCACCTCTTTAACATCAACACTGAAGTGTATTAATAACTCAGCTCTGAGATCTTCGTTCCGGGCACACTCCACCATGATGTGAATAACGTCTTCCACTTTCCCACATTCTGTGCAATTGGGGGAAGGAACTTTTTTCATGAAATATGCGAATTTATTTAAAGGGATATGTCCAGAACGAAGTCTGAGAGCTGTCACAATTTCTGTTCGGCCTAAAAAACATGAATTGCACCATGGCGATTTCCATGGTTCTCCTTGTATTGTTTTATACCACCCAGGGGTGCGGGTTGTTCGAAAGAGATACCGCGGCCCCTGGCACACGGGCAACTGAGGGAACACGGGTGGGTAGTCAGTAAAAGTCTGACACGCCCTCCCGCTCAAAAAAGCCCCCTTATCCACAGACCTCTGATCAAAAGTGCTTTAAGTGCTTCTCTGACTAAGATACTGAAGTTAAGATTTACCAACAACTAGCGACCCAGGGTTACGACTTGACAAAACATCGAGATCTCTTTAAAGTAAGTGTAACATTTATACATTATACAGAGAAAATATGCGGAATATTATGTTTTCTAAATAATGGTAAAAACCGTATCAAAGTCCGTTGCGTAGTTTAAAAAAAACGCAAACAGACACGAAAACTGATTTTATTTATATTTATTTGTGCCTAGCCTTTTCACAGAGTTACAATTTATATACAACTGGAAGGGAGACACTTTCAACATTATATAAATTAAATTGATTGTAAGTTGCAGTTAAACGTAACCTTACTATTTTAAGTAAATGTAAAATTTCATGGTCTTCCTTTTATTTTAGATGCTGATAAATGAAAGAAATAAATGTATATGATTGAGCCTTTCGATAGGGATAGTAAAATTACAGGTTTCTTTTACATTTAGCGGGTTCGATTTGCGGTTCAGACAGGCGATGCTTTGAAATTCTTTAAATGCAGTTAGTTTTTTTTTAAAATAAAAATGAAGTCTCCAATCCATTTTCTATCTACAGATTTAAGGTGCTTTCACTCTATGTGGCAATGTCGTGGGATCCCCTGTATATATTACAATATTATATTTGAAAACAAAAACTTTTCTATAAATATATTATAATATACATATATGTAAAAGTTTTTGTTTTAAGAACTAAACCGCAGCCTCTCTACAAGGCCAAAAAATCGATAAGTAACAAGACCTTATTCAACAAATAAGTAGGTCAGTAAAAAACGTACACACAGAGCGATAATCAATATCCATCCCGCACCGACATAAAATTGTTTTCGGTTCGGCATTTCCAAAGTTTCGCGCGCACCAGATGTTATTTATTGGCAGAAACCACGAGGACGAGTGTACCAAAACTGTCGTAAAAGCAGGATTCATAACCCACATTTGTGTTGGTTATGTTGAACATAACTTGGGGGAATGTGGGTTATGTACTGTCACGTTTTCGTCTGGCGTCGGCTTCATTTCGTAATGAAGGGTTAAGAGGTCGTATTGTAAGTAGGGTCGTTCGATTTTAATTTGGTATAGAGATATAAACTCAAGTGTAATATATCCATAAATTATTGGATTTTCTTTAAGAGTTACGTCTCGTAAAATTATCAGGGAATGAAAGTACAAAGGTGGTCCTAAAACTACTTATAATGTCAGTTGTTGGGAATCAAACCCAACACACGACGTTGCGCGCGATCTGCACGCGCTGGCGTTGCGATCAACGCGTCCTCATCGGCATGCCGAGGCGCGGCGCGGTGGCAACATGACTTGGTCCAATGAGCACTCGCTTCCACGGACTCCACTGCGACGGACGAATCTAACCATATTTTATTATATGTTTGTTCGGGAAAGTTATTTTTTTAATACGCACGGCAATAAACCATTGCCTATTTACTACAGTCCACTTTTATTTGCTCCCCGCACTAACAAAGTAATGAGACCCGTAACGGATTTGGCTCAGTAGTAAAAACATAGAAGGAAGATTTCCCCTACGCTTTTGGATATATGGCGTTTGAACTACGAGTATATCACTATGGAAGCAGAATCTATTTTTATTGCCCAAAAATGGCCTCTCAGATTCTTCCCCGATTCTGACAGTTGACAAAATTTATGAAACATAAATCCTACGTTTCCCATTTTTCCATTCCATTCCATTACACTTGAAATAACGCTAAATGTAAAGAAATAATCCTCAAAGCTTACACATGACTGAAAAGAAACAAAAAAGATTTGACACGAGTCTTATCCTCAAGCCGAACTGTCCTTATTGGAAATTGCTTCGGAAGTCCCCTGTCAGAAAACTTGGATGAAGGATTAAACTAAGTTCGGCTGCTGATTAGGATCGAAATCCGGGATACGTACCTGATGACAGTTTCCCTTGGGTCCAAAAGTTTTATGTATCTTAAAACCTTTTATTCAAATTATTCGAGATAGAAGGTAAAGCGAGTAAAGGTTTCTAGTCGAAAAATAAATTGAGAAAGTGACTACTCAATGCATTTTTTTCAATAAAACTCTTTACAGGCACTTTTGAACCGTCAAGGTGTCGGTCAGTCAGAGATATGAAACTGCCCATCCCAAAGCGTAATAGAAACAGCAAGAAACTCCATGGACTCTCTTTTAAATTATAATATTGTTACAAAAATATTAGTATAAGCATTAATATTTAATTTGTAATTGTATATGAGACCGAACATGTTATGAGACCCACAGCACAGCGCTGATTTTCAGTGGTCACCTGAAAACGACAACGTATGAAAATCAAGTAAGGATTTTACAAATTAGAATTAGACAAAACAAGTAATAAAGTCAGTATTTGCAGTGCTGCCAGTCTAAATGTGCGCCAGCCTTTAGACGACTCTAAGATGCAGGGTTGGTTGGAGTTACGTGACATTTTTAGTGGTGTTAGAAAAGGTAATTTCAGGTAGACGTATGCCAGAAGATCTAAACAAGTGCTAACACGTGGTCCATTTCTCGTCGTTAGTGTTTTTGTAGCCAAAAACTAGGGGCCATTTCCAGACAGTCTTATTCAACTTTATGTGGGTCTTTATAACTTGTGTAGGTGTCGTGTAATCTCAAGAGTTAAATTGTTGGACCCCAGAACCAGCTACGTAACATACAATGTTTTAAGTTCTCCCCGGGTGGGGAGTTAGGTGGCAGTTAAGTTACATTTCGGCAAAAATTTCATAAGATCGAGAGCCTCTTATGTCGAAATAACACAACGTTCTGGATTAAACATTTCTTTTTCCCTTCATACTTTCATATTCAAGTCTTACCGTGAATCGCGAGAATTCTTCTTACACGTGCAAATAATTTAAGAAGCCGGTATAATTTTAGCCGAGTAATCATTCAGGTACGTGTTCCAAGGCACCTTTAATTTCGTATTCCCGACTGTTAATTTAAGCAATATATTAAATATTAGCAACAAAACAACGCACCATTAGTCAGAAGAAATTGGTTCATAAATATTAAGCAGCATTAAAGAAGCTTGTAACGTAAGCGTTTGGTTTTATGTAAAGTGGACCAAAATAATCCTGAAGAATTTTTCATTGTAGATTTTATTTATTGGTTGTTTAATTTGGTTTTGTAGTCGATTATTTGTTAAAATAAAGCCTTAAAGATAGTCTTGTTGGTGAAAATAGCTGGTCTTAAAATATGATTATTTTGCTCAGTTATTTTGCTCGCTATCTCGAGGTCCAATTATCTCAGCATCAGAAGTACATTGCTCTTTGTTCTATTTATTTGTATATTCTGAAATACATAAACCTAGTCTTACCCACATTAGTATTCTAGTTGAGACTCGAAATTGTATGTCCATACCAAATTTATAGTTTCAATGGACTAAAAGAAACCGGTGAATAAATTGCTCATGTTTGACACACCGTTTTATTATCATCTAGATACTTTACTTACTCGTATCATCTATATATGGGTCATAACAGTTTAGGCGTATTTTCGTCACGCAAGCACGTATACGTTTTAGCGATTTTGATACGAGTGTACATTTGCGTTTGATCACAAGCGAAAGCGCGTATTCAAGCGTGTCCGCACGATGATGCTACAAGGCAGTGCGAAGCACATTCCTGTCTGAACGTACCTTTACGTTAATAATTAATGAGTTTAATGAGACAAAGTACAAAAGAATCAATGTTTTAGGTGACAGTACGAGCGTCTAAAACGAAACGACGAAAATACGCCCAATCTGTCATAATAGTTGTAATTTCAGACTTAGTGTATTATGGCAACCTAATTAATAACATTTTACACTAAGACCACGCACGGATGTAAATATATCGCGGCGGAATTTTATAGCGCGCTGGATTTTAAACTCTCGGTACGTGTTGAACCGAGAATTGAGAATTCAATAGACAGCATCCCAGTGCGTCCAATGTTTTTTTTTTTTTGAGGGTGGGAAATCATCAAATAACTTCTCCCGCTCTGGGAGGAGCAGGAGGGCGTGTCAGACTTTTACTGACTAAAACCCACCCGTGTTCCCTCAGCTGCCTGTGTGCCAGGAGCGACGGTATCTCTTTCGAACAACCCGCACCCCTGGCAGGCATCGGCCCTTGCGGACCCCACCAGTCCGGCGCACCAGGACACATGGCACGCCGTGACCACCCCAGGAACCAAGTTGCACAAGGGCCCCAGACTACCCTGGCACCCCTGGCACCCTTGGTCCCCCTGCGACGGGTCAGCGCAGTGGCCCCGCCGCCTACCACTTCTCGGCCGCAGGGGATAGGGAGAGCGGCCAACGCTATACCGACACTCCTCTTCCCCTGCGGCCCCACCGCGTCCGCCATCAAACGGTGGCGGCCCCGTCCAAGCCACGGAAGGGAAGAGCGCTACTCACAAGTACCGGCACTCCTCCTCCGCCGCAGCCTGTAACCCTCAGCCGCGATGCCTCCCATTCGACATCGCGGCCCGCCTCAGTTGCGGTGCACCTCACCGCAACCTACTTTTTGGCCGCTACGTCGTCGGCTTGGAGACCAAAGCCCTGACGAGCGGCCCCACCTTGGGGTTCCTCTTCGCTTCACCGTGGGAGCGGACCACGGCTACTGAGCCCCCCCGCAACGACAATGCGGGAACCCACTGGGGGGGGCAATGTTTACTGTTCGATTTACTATTGTCGGCGCTAAGCAGTATGTCGAAAATGCAATGCGCAATCAAAAATCGCACGTAGCTGCGAGGGCTTCAAGGCATTTCCAAGCATATGCATCGCACTGTCTTGACGCACCTTTAAGTTAACGAGTGTAATGTGAATAAAGTCCAAAAGGATCAATGTTATAAGTCGAATGAACGAGCGTCCAAAAAAACGCCGAATTTACGCCCAATCTGTATTAAGCGTAATTTCAGGCTTAGGTTATTATGACAACCTAATTAATAAAGTTCTTAGTTATGAGACATACACTAAGTGGTACTTAGAGGTAAATGTTATTACAAGTCTTGTTTACTTTGCCTTCTTATGTTATTGGGGTCGTAGACACTATAAGTAAACCTATAAAATGACTACTCGTTGACATACTTACAAATTATATGTTTTCATATATTCCTTCTATCTTTTATAGTAACACAATAAATTGTAGGCTGAAAACAATTTTTATGGCATCCTGTATGGTCGGTCGGTGATAGGTATATATTTATGCGTTTGCAAGGCCCTAGATCTGCCTTTATCCGCCTACGCCCCCCTCCTCAGTGGGTTCCCGCATTGTCGTTGCGGGGGGCTCAGTAGCCGTGGTCCGCTCCCACGGTGAAGCGAAGAGGAACCCCAAGGTGGGGCCGCTCGTCAGGGCTTTTGTCTCCAAGCCGACGACGTACCGGTCAAAAAGTAGGTTGCGGTGAGGAGGCATCGCGGCTGAGGGTTACAGGCTGCGGCGGAGGAGGAGTGCTGGTACTTCTGAGAAGCGCTCTTCCCTTCCGTGGCCTGGACGGGGCCGCCAACGTTTGATGGCGGACGCGGTGGGGCCGCAGGGGAAGAGGGGTGTCGGTATAGCGTTGGCCGCTCTCCCTATCCTATACGGCAGAAAAGTGGTAGGCGGCGGGGCCACTGCGCTGACCCGTCGCAGGGGGACCAAGGGTGCCCGACACGGGGTCGTCTGGGGCCCTTATGTTACTTGGTTCCTGGGGTGGTCACGGCATACCATGTGTCCTGGTGCGCCGAACTGGTGGGGTCCGCAAGGGCCGATGCCTTAATCTACCTATCTAAAAAAACTGCCTTAATCATTACTACAGACGAAAATCATACTTTTCTCGCAGCAGGTATTACAAATTTTAGCTATACTTTTCTCGACTTATATCAGCTTAGCACGTAAAAGTATCAATATTAACTTTAATGTTAATTTTAAGTTACATACAGATCTACCCTGCGTCTCTAATAGTAACTTATGAACATTAATTTCTTCTATCAGACTCCGTCAACTTATATTACAAGTCAAATCAGCTTTAGTCTCTCTGAAACTTCTTAGTCGATAGTATTAGATAAACTTCTGATCAACATTAGTATCGTCCTTTTAGTCTAGACTTGACGGGAAAATATATTATAACTAAATAAAGAAATGTCTTCAGCAGGACCAGTATTTAACCCTTAACCCCACATCCTAACCAAATAAACAAGATGATCATTCGCAAAAATACGCGATCGATGCGTTCAATACCTCTTTTCGCCGGAACCACGCGTTTGGTTTCGCCGAACAAAATTGCCGCGCTTTGGTTAGAACGCGGCCTAAATCTCCTATAATATAATATCGACAGTCATCTTTCAGTCAGTCTTTTTGGACATTGATTTGTAAAAACTACTTTAAGTCATGGGTGTAAGGTTGAATTTTCAAAAAAAATAATTGATCATAACTGACGTACAATCGGGGACAGTTATGAGTGTTACTTTTGTTCGAGACTGTGCATTTTAGGTTTTTTCTATATCAATGGTCCAAGCCCAAAATTTCAAGCTAGACATTGTATTATGAACTTTATTGCAAGAAAAATAAAGCATTCAATACAAAAATTACAAATTAGGCTTACATTTAACGACGGTTTTGGTAGTTAGGACATATTAACTTCTAAATTTGAAAAGTGGCTCTATGGTTTAAACCTCTAAATAGAAACTTATTTTGTAATAAGGCCGTGACTGGCTAAGCGCTCGTTGATATTACCTATGGTTGTCATCACGTCAAAATGTCGCAAATAAATTCCATTTTCGTTTTTTGAGGCCTTACATTGCAGTACCAACGGTGATCGGTGATTTGTGTCAACAACACCATTGGAAAACAATAGAAAGATGCTGTTTTTGACTTTTTTACAATAGTCGTTTTTTTCGACGCCCACTTTTATAATATATTGTGGGCAATTTGTGTTTAGCATTTTCAAAATGTATGGAACTTCTACATATTTCTACTATATTGCCTCTAAATTATTCAGTCATACATTAGGCTACGGTTTTATAGGCTGTGTTGTTTTTGTCTTCATAATATATAAGACGAAGTGTTAACATCTTTTATGGCGAAGAGTAGTTAAATCAAATATTTATCCTTGCGGTCAGCAAATAATATGTTTGAAGAATCAATAATGATAGTGTTTTGCAAAGCAATACTCATATTTTGTTCATAATACAATAGAAACGGATGATTTAAGGCAGAAATATAGTATTGATATATTTTTTGTGGGATATTCACGCGTTTGATGTTATCTTTATGTTATTTACTTACGTTTCCTTTGAGATTCCATTGTTAGAAATGTACATAGGTCCTATTCACAATAGAGCAGAGCAATGCTCTGTTATTGTAAAGGTAAAATTTTGCTTGAATGTTTTAATGCATAGGTACTACCCGGCTAAGATTATCACCCGTTTTCAGACTGAAGGTGAACCTAGTCCACATTTTTTGCATACTAACTTGGGGAGTGTTTTACTCCACTGTCTGACATGACACATCCAAAGTAAAATATGATATCGTTTTGTCTCATTATTAATATTGTCTGTACGGAAACAGAATACTAAAATAAAACCCATTAAAAAGTTAGGAGCCAACAAAGATTAATTTTTCTTGCTAATTTTACTTAACTTTGGACGTGTTTAAGTAATAAAAGAAGTGTAAAATCTCAAAAACCAAGTCAGTACCGACAAAGTACAATTATCGAAAAGTTCAATAAACTTTATTGGTCATTGATTTATGGATTGCCTTTTTCATAAAACCCGATCTTCCAAAGGACTTTTCTTAATTTTTTCGCGAATTTTTTAGTATAAATGATCCTGCATCTCACTCAATAATGTTGTGCATGTAGACTAGTATCTAACTGCTCATCACTGGTACTATCTCTGTTGGACACGAAGCCTGGTGAGACAGCGTGATTTTTAACCAGGCCCACCAGTGAGTTCGAGCCCGCGACTAGGTTCCCCTTAAGAATTTAAGTTTGAGAGTGTGTCAAACTGTACTTGAGCAATACTTGGGGGAAGCGCCAAGGTAGTCCACGCACTTCAGTTTTTTTTTTTTTTTTGCAATTTGCAGTTAGGTGCCAGGTTGTATGTTGAAAAAAATATGATTCGCGACCGTAATAAGTATGTTTATCCTACTATCTGCCTTCCTATTATTTATATTATATTACTTTACTAATAATATAAATGTGAAAGTTTGTACGTTCGGATATTTAGATGTTTGGAAGTTTGTTACTCAATCAAGCAAATATGGCCAGACAGATTTGAATGAAATTTGGCACACAGATAGTTTATAACCTAGATTAACACATATAATACTTTTTATCCCGGTAGTACGTCCCCATGGGATATTTTCCTTAACTTCATGCGAGCGAAGCTGCTGATAAAAGCTAGTACAGAATATTTATCATTAAAATTATGAATAATCTTAGTTCATATAACCCAATTAAATGACTATTTCATGAAATATCAATCAACCTTACATTGACTGGGCATGCCAAGATTGCGGCGGTAACTCCCCTCTCTGAGGAGTGGATTGAGAGGTGCCATGACGTCCTCACCTTCCGCCTGACGCAGGTCTTCACCAGACACGGCTGTTTCGGGAGGTTCCTATTTCGCATAAGGCGGGAGGAAACACCCGGGTGTTTCCACTACGTAGATCGGCCTGAGGACACGGTGGAGCATACGGTGTAGGTCTGTCCGGCTTGGGCGGAGCCGCCGTGTCCTTGTGGAGGCGATTGACGGCGGCGATCTCTCGCATCCGGCTCTGGTCCAGGCCGTGGTACGGATATGATATATCTCATAAAAATAGTTACTATTGATCTTTGCTATGTCGATCAACCAAGCACAACTATATTCACTAAAGGCATAAAGCAGGGTCTTATGTCGCGGGTGGTTTTTTTGAATTCCGAACGTAACGAAGGTTTCTTAATGAGCGCTTATTATTCCACTAAAATATCTCTTCATGCAATTATTTTGTTTGTCAACAGTAACTAAAACCTATGAAGGGATAACTCTTTGGTCGAGCTTCACTTTAATAGAAGTCATCATTAGACTTCATCAGGCTTACCGAGTGTAAGTTGCTTTGATAACTCGTTTCGCATAGGTTTCTGTGAAAGTTTTCCAAAATGAAGGACGGACCCCGAAAAAAAGGTTACTTATAAATAGAAAACGTACGTAATTAAAGTTCAAAATCGTTAATTCCACTCATTCCATGAAAATTTCAGGGCAGTTAAATCTCTTAATCATGGATTCACTTTATAGCTCAACTTTTCAAATATTCAGTCTGTATTTATTACTGTAATTAAACTGCCAAATTACGGAACGTAAAATACTGGAGTTGGTAAAAGATTAGCGTTATGATGGCCCGTCATTGTCTGGGACTCGAATGCGGAATTAAAATTGAAGTTGTATCATAATGAAGATATATTGGTGGAAAGTTTTAGGAAAATTACGCCTTCTGAAATGAAAACCATTCAATTAGGGATATTCGCATAAAAGAAGATAAGATTCCTTAATGTGACGTCAGTAAATAAAATCAAAAGTCATTTATTCAAATTATGCTCAGAATCGACACTCTTCAACATCACAATTGTCGTCAAAATTACATAAAACAGTCCCCCAGAACGCCTGCCCTTCACCACTTCCTAGTGCTTTAGCTGGGAAGAAGAAGTGGCGCAACAAAGTCCCAAGCAGCATAGTTCAGTTAGATAAACTTGATTGTATATAATAGTAGGTATGCAAAGTTATCAACATTACGAGACACAAAATATGTCAGTTATCTATGCCAATATACCAACAAATACAATGGAAACTACACCCAATCCAAAAAAATGCAAACAAAGCTTAATATCAAAATAAAAGCGTCCAGGCATAAAGGGCGTGACAGCTTTCATATGTAATGCTGGATTATATTCCCATGTTAAACTGGAACTTTTGAAGTTAAATAAATAAATGGCAAATAATTAATAACAGAAATAAAACCAGTCACCACAAGCAGCACCCGTTCACGAGCATATCGCAAAGATCAGCCATTATCCTCCTCACCATGTTTGAGAGAAGGAGGCAAACCGACCCCCGACCATAAACTAAAATAAAAAGTCTGTAAGCTAATTATGACGGTGAGAAACGGAAATTAGTGTGTTAAGAGCACTGCGAGCTGGAAATATAATACCTATATAAACACAGGTCTTGAACTAGAGTGGTTAAAACCTCCACACATAAATTACCCATGTAAATAACTTAGTTAAACGTGGGAAAACAGAAATCAAATTATTTAAATATACAAGCTACAAGAACCCCTTTTTAATCTGAGAACACACACACACACTCTCTCTTCTGTGTACCTATACGTGTTGTGTCTATAATTAATTAACGTAATTTAATTAAGTAGGATGAGAGCTTTCGATTTTTGGGTCAATGCTTACAACTTAACAATGTTAATATCATTATAATCATAATGATGTTAACAGGAAACAACGTTTTCCTTTTAATGTAAACTCGATACGATATCGATCGGCGGTGTACATTGTGTTACGATGGCACATATTGATAGTAGTACTAAGTTTAATGACATGAGCATTACAGAAGTGTTGCTAAGTATATGAACAATACCGGCTATGTTTAAGGTTACACAGCAAAACTGTGTAAAAGTCTATTAACTGCTCCCAAATTGCAATGTTAATTTTTATTCTTTTAATTTTTTACAATATCTGACATATTCTCGTCATTATTTGACATTATACATCAATTTTACTATCGACTATTTATTATTAGTGATTGTCATCGAAATCATGTCACTTGGTTCAAATAGATTCATTTTATACAGGTAGATTCTTTTACATATTGTGAATGAGAGAACGTTAGGCCTTAGAGACTAGATTTGTAGACATTTTTCTATTCTATATTTTCATTCCTCTAAGTACCTGGTACTTATTGACTGGCCTGCACTGTCCTCCCATACCTATTATCACTGTAATCTGAAAACCTTGTAAAAGCCAATTATTTTTAAAAGAGTAACCGTGGAGTTTCTTGTCGGCTCTTCTCCATAGGAAACGACAAATTGGAACCGTGCACCTAGCTTCTGACGTTTCATAAGTGCCCATTCAAGCTTATGTGAAATAAAATATTTTGATCTTGATTTTGATTTTTTTGATTTTGATTTTTTTGATTTTGATTTACTTGATTTTGGGGCAAAACTCATTAAATGTATTTATAGACTTAACTCAAAAACTAATTAAATGTATTTATAGACTTGTGTAGAGTAGTGATGGCTCCGTGGTAATGGCCGCAACATACGACTTGCAGGTTGAGGAGTTCGAACCCAGACAAGCGCTTTACTTTTCGTAAATTATTTCATCACCACTGCTCTCAAAACAGTGAAGCAAAACATCTTGAAAAAAATCAAAAGTCATTTATTCAAACTAGGCTGAGAGTCAGCACTTTTTGAACGTCCTAATTACATAATATATTCCCCCAAAACGCCCGCCCATCACCACTTCCTATTGCTTTAGCTGGGAAGAAGAAGTGGTGTAACAAACTCCCCAGCAGCACAGTTAGAAGAACTTGATTCTGTACAATAATAGGTAAGTAATTAACATTACTAAACTCAAAACATAAAACTAAAAGTTTTGCCATATGTCAGCTAGCATACGTCAATATACCAACAAAACATAACAACTAAACTCAAGCAGATATAAATAATAAAAACAAAACAATAAGCGTAAACAGAACTCTTTACCCACATAAAAGCCTCCAAGCATAAAGGATGTGCTCGCGATGTTAGCGAAAATGAATTGCGATACCACCGTGAGAATACCGATATCTTTAAAAAAAAATCTTAGAGAAACTAGCTCCTAGTTGGTAAATTGCTCGAACAGCTCGCTTTTGAAGAACAAAAATATTTTGAATTTCAGCGGCTTTGCTCCACAGCAGAATGCCGTAGGACATAACGCTATGAAAATTACTAAAATAAACTAACCGAGCTGTATGCGGAATGAGGCAATGTAAAGAGGAAACCAGCATGTCCTAGATCCAAAAAATCAAAGACATGTGACATCTACCAACCCACACTAGGCCCGCGTGGTGGATTACGGCCCACTCCCTCTCACCAAAAGGAGACCTGTGTCCCAGCAGTGGGGACATTGTTGGCTGACTAGTTTAGTTTTTCTAGACTTAGATTCGAGATCATGTCATCAATTTTTTTATTTTTATGTATTTTTTTATTAATTGATTTTATTTTTGGAATAAAGTTATGGAACTATGGAGAAGTGGATTGACGCTGCTTGAGCGAGCGTGATCCATCGTCATCCGTTCGATGTCCACCACGAACAAGATGGATGGAAAGCCACACATGAAGTAATTTTTTGCTTCGTTGCCGTTGGAATAATTGCTGTATGACGTTCCAGTGGGACGATAAATAAACAAATACATTTATTTGTTGTAAATAAATACATTTATTTATTTAATACTTCAAGCACTAAATTTACAGAGACTTAATGCCATAGGCATTTTCTACCAACCAACCTTTGGGGCATGCAGAGATAGACGGAACAGTGGAAGCAATTTCCAAAATTGAGTAATAAATATTTAGTAGAAGTTGAGTTTAGTATTTTTATTGGAAGATAAAAGTTAGATTCGTTGAAGACAGAGCAAAAACGATGCATGTAAAACGGAACTTTTCATGTGAACGGGAAAATTCGAATAGTTATTTTAAATTGTCAGTTGGCGTAGCATAAATGCGTAGCGGGATGGCGCGCTACGGTCGTAGCACTGCCCGCTACGTCGCGCTACGTTGCCTATATGCGGCGCCAAAGTTGACTGCTCTTCAATCTAGAATAATCTCATTAATTAACATTGAGTCAGTAAACTGCATCATAGAAATTCACACAAGAGAATCAGTAGTTTTATTTCTAGGAAATGTGATGAGAATTTTTGGAGTAGGGAGGAGGTTAAATTACTCTGTTAGGCTTTTGATTATTGTTATGGTACTATACGAATTTTTGAAGTGAAAAAGTAAGACATTTTTCGCACCAAAAATTCAAGTTATTTCCCAGCAATTATTTTTTAGCTTAGCTGACGACTATGTGATGGGTCTTTTGACACCCTGTATAATCGCACACTTCTTTAAACATAACCTTTGAAATCAAATACCGCTTCCAACACAATAATTACCACTTCCAAGCTGAAAATCAATACAATACAAAGTAGAATCTAAACAACAATATGTTGAACCTGTGAAATAGAACACCAGCAACATGTCGATTATTAACTAGCGATGCAATAATAGAACTGAAACAAAGGAAATAACATAATGTGCTTACACTATTGTACTAAATAATAATGTACGGACATGATCCAGGAAAGATGAAAGAGTAACAGATATCAAATAGATTTGATGTAAAATTCGTCTCGAAAATTAAAATACATCTAAAGAACCTGCTTCAGAGAAAGGTACTATCAATTGATAATTAAGAAAATTGGAGTTTATACTAAAATGGTGAGGAAACCAAGGCCAATTCTCGTTCTTAAAAACGTTCAAAATCTAGTCGCAGTTTCATCTCATCTTCATCATCATTTCAGCCGAAAGACGTCCACTGCTGGACATAGGCCTCCTACAATTTGGGGGGGTTTGCCATCGCCACGCTTGGTAGGCGGGTTGGCGATCGCAGTATGGTGGTCAAATGTATAGAGAACGGTGTTGCCCATTCTCTAGTAAGTGCCTTAGTCGCCTTTTACGACACCCACGGGAAGAGATGGGATGGTGCTATTCTTTACGTCCAGGACCACACGGACGTAAAGAACGAAGACGTTTGATCTCGGCGACATTCAAATGTCAAAAATGAATGGAACTTCGAGGTATTTTTTGACTGTGATCATTCTTAAATTACAAGAATTGCCCCTCTGAGGTAATTACACATATTTCACTTGCTTTACAAAATGTACTTAAAAAAAAAGTTGTTGCAATTGAATCCTGCAACATAGTAAAATATAAAAGCTTTTAAAATATTATTTTCAACCAAAAAAGCTCTTGTTAACTATAATAATAATAATAATATAATAATCGTTTATTTATAAAAAGGAGCACATTTACAAAGTATCTTAAAAATTAAAATAGAACACAGTTGCTTATTGCCTGAACTAGGTTGAACCTGTGTTTCAGGCTATGAAGTGCATGAATACTTAATGTAATAAATTAACAATCTATATAAGGTAAAAGTAAATTAAAACTAGGGAATAAAAGTAAAAGTAATAAAATAGCATGTTAGTCGTTCTATTTGCAGACAATAAGTAGATCTTCTGTCTGTGCATAAGCGATGGTTAGTAAATATTTAAGTATAATTTTCTTACAGCTAAAGTAATTTAATTTATAGATACTTAGTTTCCTATTTAACCTATTGTACAGAAATGGGCCCAAGAATGTAAAAAATCTTTCTACAAAAACATGTTTTGAGGTTGCATTGGATGTGCATACTATATCATTCCGTCTTTTGTAAGTATTGTCAGCAGTGTAGGTAAGCATGGTGTGCTGTTTTAGTACTAAGTGCATAATGAAAAGTTGTCGAACAGTCAGCACGTTGCAGGATTTATATAGCAGATCTGTGGGAAAGAAAAAGGGATGGAAGTTTGCAACCTTTAAAATTGCTCTCTGTGCTCTTTCAAGAGGAAGCAGATTAGTTTTTGGTGCGCCACCCCATGATGTGATGCAGTACTGAATTATTGATTGACATAGGGCTAAATAAACTTGTGTGATTAATTTTGAGTCTGCAAATGATCGCAGTTTTTTAAAAACAAATATTAATTTGCGCACTCTTTTAACGAGACTTTCAATATGTTTTCTGAAAGATAGAGTGTCGTCCATTATTACGCCGAGGTATTTTATGTTGTTCGTTTTGAGGATAAAAGGACAATTACACATGTTGACTGAACGGTTTCCACATTGATGTGCATATAGTTGTGGGTTAGTAATGTTAAGTTGAGGCTTGCGCATGGAGAAGTGAATATATTTGGTCTTGTCAGCATTTAATGTTAGTAAATTTGTTTGAAGCCAATTAGTCACAGTATCAAAACCTAGTTGTGCGATTTCGAACAGTTCGGTACTGGTCTTAGCGGTAAATATAAGCGCCGTGTCATCAGCATATGATATGATTTCCCGTCTTTAATATTAAGATTACACAGGTCGTTAATATAAATCAGGAATAGGGTAGGGGCCAGAATACTTCCCTGGGGCACGCCAAAACCCGTACTTTTCTGCTCATCGCTCATGGTTTTATCTATTCTAACGCATTGGTATCGGTCATGTAAGTAGTCAGCAAATAGTTTCAGTGGCGTTCCCCTTATACCTATAGTCTCTAGCTTATTGAGAAGGACAGAAACGGACACCGTGTCGAAGGCCTTGGCTAAATCAAGGAAGACTCCCAGGGTCTGGTTCCCTTTGCCGAGTTCTTCTGAAATGTAATCGGTCAGGCTATGCACCGCATCGGCTGTGGATAATTTGGCTCTAAAACCAAATTGCGCAGGGGATAAGAAATGATTGTGTTCTAGATAGTTCATTAGTCTACTGTTTATAATTTTCTCTAATATTTTTGATATTGATGGGAGTAACGCTATTGGCCTATAATTATTAACTAAGTCTTTACTTCCCGATTTAAAGACAGGGATTACAACTGCTTTTTTTAGACATCTCGGGAAAATTCCATTGGAAAGACAGATTCGAAATATATGTGTTAAAGGTGGTACTAAAATATGCTTATAGAGTTTAAGGATCTTGTTGCTTATATTATCCCATCCAACTGCACAGTCATCTTTAAGCCCAGCAATAATTCGGGTTATTTCGTCTTCGTCAGTGTCCAGGATAGCAAAAGATTTCAGGTTACAGCAATTGTTTGATTTTTGGGAAGGTTGGTCACAATAATGTTTCGGAATCTGTTCCGCAAGAGTTTTCCCAACATTGACAAAAAAGTTATTAACATTGTTAGCAGAAAGGAGTGGTGAGGGATCAGTAAGCAGTAAACTCGAATTTGATTCGCGCTGTTTAGACATATTGGTGACGTTTTTAATATGTTTCCAAAGTTGCTTGCTATTGTTACCTGCTCTACTTAATTCGTTTTTATAGTAATTATTTTTTAAATTCTTTAGTAGATTGTTGCAGAAATTCCTGTATCTTTTATAGGTGGTTTGAATGATTAGATTATCAGGGTATCTCTTTGCTCTCTGATGAAGTTTATCTCTGTGTCTTATACATCGAATTAGTCCAGGAGTAATCCATGGTTTAATATTATAACGTTTCTTATCCACTGTAGAAACTGTCGTGTTACGTAATATTGCTTGTTTGACATGTTTAATTAAGTACGATAAAGCCAAATTAGCGTCAGCAGTATTGTAAACGTAGCTAAAATCGAGGTTGCATAAGTCATATTCGAGTTTGTTTGTGTTTAATTTGCTTTTGGTCAGGGGACGATTTTGCTTAGGCAGCGTTAAATTTACGGTAAGTAGGACAGCGTGATGGTCAGTAATTGTTGCGTTAGTAACAAGCGTAATGTATGATAAGCTGCTTTTGATCATCATATGATCGAGACAAGAACCGCTTTGGTGAGTAGGCAATGTGTGAGCGGGGAGAAAGCCATGGTATGAGCAGATATTCAGGTAATTTTCGGTCCCTGCATCGCAGTTTTCGGCGGCAATATTTATATTTAAATCACCTATTAGTATAACATTCCTAAAAGAGCTTAGTGCTTGAAAAATCTGATTTAAGGAATTGTGAAAACAATCTAAGTTCCTAGCAGAAGGGGACCTATACATAGCGATTATCGCTGTAGTTGCGCCAATTTTGATAACTAAGCAATTACTCATACAGTCTTGAAGAGTAGGTTCCTCGACTGTGACCTTTAAACATTCTTTGGCAAAAACTACCACACCATCATTTTGATTGTAATTTGTTGTAGTATGCAATAAGTTATACCCAGGTATTAGTGGAAGGTTATCTATGCGGTTCGCTAGCCAACACTCAGTTAGTACAATTATATCACAATCGAAATTAAGTCTATGAAGGAAAATTTTAAAGCTATCTATGTTCTTATAAATACTACGAATGTTTTGGGTCAGTATAGTTAGTGACTTTTGATAATCGGAAAGATATTGTTTGCAATCCTCAACTTCACATGTTTTCGACACAGTTAAAAATGAGTTATCTATATTGGTAAATAAGTTAATATCCATACTAAATTAAAGAAATAACAATAAAAAAAAGAAAAAAGAAAATTAAAGCCTAAACGTCTAAAATATAAAAAAGAGGATGTGGCGCTCTTAGGCGCCTACATAATCGATCGAGTTAATATACCTGTTTTCGGCAGCTTTTTTGGCCGGACAATCTGCGTCTCCCGTCTTGTGGTTGGCCTGTTTTTTAAAGCGCAAACATGTAGCACATTTAGGCGCTTCAGCTTTTCTTGCGCAGTCCTGTATTGTGTGTCCTTCTTCACCGCAATGTCCACACGTAGAAGCAGCAATTTTACATGTTTTGGCTGCATGACCGTACTGCTGGCACTTGTAACATCTCGTTACTAGTGTGAAGTCTCGTACCGGGCAAGACGTCCAATTTATGAACACACGGTCTTGTGTGATGAGGGCCTTGCGTACGACGGCTGGAACTTCTATAATATAGTTGCAGTGTTCAACATCTTTCCTGCCAGATTTGTGGCTTAGTTTAATGGAGGTCAAGAATGAATCTAGGGATATAGTAGGCAGTTTGTCGGCCAAGTTTTGTTCATAAATACATTTATAAACCTCATTTTCAGCCATTGATGTGGGAACACCTATTACTATTATCCGAGGTTTGCGCCTCTTAGGTTCGTCGACGGTGAGCCCTGACGAAGCAAGTTGGACTGTTTGCTTGAGCCTATCTAGGTCATCTTTAGTCTCAGTGCTTATTATGAGTCCTCCTTTTCCAATTTTTCGTACGCCTCGAACTTTCAGCTTCATTTCTCCAGGGCATATGATTTTTTGGACCATGTTCTTAGTGTCGTCACTGGTTTTTGAGATGTCACTGGGATAAATGGCCACGGAGCTAAAAGAATTAGGACGAACAAAGGTATTGGACCCCTTCTTGACCATATCTGCAAAAGATGAAGAAGGTGCTTCTCGCTTCGTGCAGGACTCCTGAATCGTCCGGTTCATTTCCATAAGGCAATCGGATAGGTCTCGAGCTTCGGTCATGGTTTTGAGTGAGGTATGGGTTTGGATTGCTTTCTGTTTTAGCGACTGGTAATGAACTGCCATTTGCGAAGCTCCATGTCCAACTTTCCGGCAGAGATTGCTTATTTTCAGCTTCTGATCAGCGTTTAGCTTTCCTTCAGAAGCAATAGCAACAACCTCACTTAGACACTGCTCAATGGATCCCATCCAGTTCTGAATCTCCGGAGTGGACACAACTTCAATTGTCTCATTTTGGTCCTGTCTTGGTTGTTGGGGCGGTGTCCGTGCCGGTGTTGGTACCGGGGTCGGAGTCGGTGGAGGGCTACGTCGTATCATCGCGCTGCGATTGAAGGGGCTGCCTTCCATATACAAGTAATTAGAATTTAATACGTCAGTCCATTATTTTAAGTTATCACTTTAATATCAGTTGATATAACACGCTTTGTATAAAACTGGGTCACTGATTATGCAAGCGTTAATTTATTTACTTAAAATTGTGCATTGATGAGCACGTCTGTATGCGTTGAATGCAAAACTCCATTGTCTACTAAACTATATTCTGTGAGCCCATTATAAAATATCGAAACTATATTGGAAAATACAAATCTACTTAACGCGGAAAACTAAAACCATACGCGAAGCTCAACGTAACAAAATAACGAAGAATTTATTATACAATGATACGCTATTATCGACGTTATATCCGCTGGTTAAAGATGACAATGGCGGGCGTAGTTTACTGCAAATTAGTTGAAGTGAAGATAAAGATAAAGATGCATTTATTTGTATAAACATGTGTAAAATGATACATAAATGTGCAAACATATGGATGGAAATTCGTTTAAAATTGCTGGTTCAACATGTTTTGCCATATTCGGCGTACAAAATAGTTTTTAATATTTAGTTTAAAATTATAAATGAGAATGTTTTTAATAATAGTCAAAATCCAATCAATTTCAAATACATAATCAGTCAATGCAAAAATAAAGTCAAAAGATAATAATAAATAATTGAAAAAATAAAATTACTAAAACTAAAATACTTATTAAATTGTCTAAATTCAAAATTAGTCATTCAAAAACTCGGTAACATTACGTATGAATATCTTATTGTCTTTGGACGAGAGCTGAGTGATGTTCAATTGTTCTGAAGCTACATGTTACATGGGGAAAGTACAATAAGCTCTTAAAAACATGAAGTGTATTTCTTTTTTGAAGCAAGTTTTATTTTAATACTTTTGCTTTGCTTCCTTTGCATGCAGTGTATAAATTATATGTATGTATGAATCTAGCGTAAACATGCTTTGTATGTATTCTTTATTATGGATTAAAAATATATGTATGTAGGTATTCTCAATCTAACAGCACAGCTCACGTCTATAAATCCGGTACCTAATTAAGTTCGTTTGAGAATCTTTTATTAGACGCAAATCGACTAAAAAACGTTCAATCCCATCTTATATCATAGTAGGCATACACAAATAGACCCAAAAAGTCAAAAGTTCAAGTAAATTAATGACCTAACTCCCAATTGAGTCACAAAAATAAAAAAGAATTTTAAAACAAAAGCCGATTAAGGTGACGTCTCGCATTAAGCACAAACAAAAAGTTTATACAAACGACTGTTTAAATTAACTAAATAAAGCCACTTACTGTAATGAATAACCTTAATGTACAATTGAAATGCTTCTAAACAATTGTAATTGTTCTGCAAATATTTTATACGCAGCTGGCACGCTCTCCAACGATTCATTTGGATTCCTTTATCGAATAATGGGCTAACTCATCTACAAGATATATCACCCACTCACAAGTTCATGAAAATAAATTAGCCTCTTACGATAAATCAGGCTGAATGCTTAGCCAGCCCAGTTTTTGTTTTTAGGTCATCCCAGACCTACCCTCAGCGGTAATATTCATATTTCACAGTTAACTCCATACATATGTAAACGTACAAAGGATCTCACATGACGTTTCCAATTTACCCCGACGCATCCCTCGTAATATCGATTTGATTCCAATACAATGACGGGGGACGCAACAGGTCAGATATGCAAGGAAAATTCCTCCCTAGTTGCAGTTAATGTTATAGCAATAAAGTTGAATATCGTTCGCACTGGTTCTGTCAACTGTTATGCATTGAGCACTAGGTATCCCAGTTTGCCCGGGACCTGACGAGTGAGATAGATAGCTCGGACTGGGAAGCAAGCTAGCCCGTTTCGCAAATTGGAACGCCCTGGGACGCATTTGACCTTTCGCAGAAATTCAAAACTGGTTATAGCGTTCTACAATTTTTTATTTTTTGTTATGTTGGTACTGGCTCTTTGTTTTGTGTTTCCGAACAAAGAATAGTTTTACTTGGTTCATTTTGTGTAAAACTCTTTTGTTATTTAGAGTTCATTGTTAGTTAAAATTTGCAATATTTTTGCATTGTATTTAAAACTAGTTTGAATAAAAATGAATAGCATCCAATGTTATAAATTAAGGCCAAAGCGTCAGAGTATAAATGCCGCTAAATAAAAATTTTCTTACGTTCTTTGACTTTTGAGTCATACAATGGGGTTAAATGACGCACAACGGACCGAATGGGAGTCTACGTGCGGAAAAGGGAGTCCCATCATCATGAGGTTAAATGAACTTGGAGTTCATTTAACCCCATTGTATGACTCAAAAGTGTGGGTTGTATTGATTATTTTAATCATTAATATCTGGATGACCGAGCTTTGCTCGATATTTTTTTTTTTCCTTTTCTAAAAATAAAACCTAGCTAAATCGATTTATCGCCCCCGAAACCCCGTGCATACTAACATTTTATGAAAAAATTTGGCGCCGTTTCCGAGATTCAGAAACGGCAAGAACACAACGAACGACAAGAATTGCTCGTTTAAAGGTATTGGAAAATTCTGTAAAGCCATAATTTTTACGGTTGCGAATCACATTTTAATCAACATACAGGTCAGATTCAGGTACACCGACCTACAAATCGCAACAAAACGTAAGAAAATTAGAATTTCGTGGGTTTCCTTAGCTAGTTAAGTGTGAGGGAAATGGTGCCAGAAACATAACAGGCATATTGATACATTCTTATTGAATGACCATGCATCGAAAAACACCTTGGTTTCGCATATCTATAGGCAGTGTCTACTTATCACCAGAAGAGCCATATTTTGTTAGCAAATATTGCTTACTTTCTGTATTATTTCTTTGTACATCAATAAACACCTACTACCCACAAAATATTTCTAAAAGTTCTTCAGAATACTAAATTTCTCATACAAAAAACATATTCCTAATCGGAAACTAATTACTATTTATTTGTTTTCTTCATAAAACTCGTATACGATTTGTATTCGAATCGGAAGCCGGTAGTAGGGGCTTGCCCTGGCAAGCTATTAATAGAACCAGCGCTGCATTTACCTTTGCACTTTACAGAGTTGCCTTGACCCGTACTATGAGCTGTATCGATTTTATAAGTTAGGAATCAGAAGTGAAATAAGTTAAAAAAATAAACTCATTTAAATTGCACTAACGAAAATTATAAAAATACCAAAGAAAACACTGTGCTTATTAATCTAATAGTAATTATGCAATCCAAAATAAATAATAAGTACATATGAACAAATACTAACTAATAACTAAACTAATTAACACAAAACAACCAAGCAAACGATAATGGTCAGGTAGCAGGTCTGTTCCGAGCACCGTCCAAGTAAAAAGAGATTTTTAGCCATTTTTTTTTTGTTGGGCAACTCGCAGTTGACCTTGAGAGGCCGTAACTGCTTAACCGGACTTTCCTGGGACTGCCATTGAGAAAACTTAACGCCTCCAGCCAGGGGTGAGACCGTTGCCACCCCGTGCGCCTCCTTTTATAACGTTCCATCCGTTGACAGCTGATCGTGTGACATTTAAGATGTCACCTCGACTTTCGTTACCAACACAATTGTATTACTTAGTTCTCCATTTATTACTAATGACGTATGCCGTACCTGGTAGTAGCATATAAAGGTAGATCGGTGTAGTTTGTTTTCCGCTAGGGTGAGTTTTAATCAAGAATATTAGGTATCTAAAATGTATCTAAATCTCTCTCCTTTTCTCAAAAGTGAGTAAAAGTAAATCTTGATGTTAGCATAACGTCAAGTTTGTATTCCTGGGGGCTTGTGGCTAAGTAATAAGAGCCACACGGATCGATCGATCAGACTAAGCTACGCTTGCAGCAATTGGTTCGTGGATATGTGACCATCTTTACATTGGGCACGCCACGATAGCGGCAATGAGTCCCCTCTTTGAGGAGTGGCTTGAGAGACGGCACGGCGTCCTCACGTTCCGCCTGACGCACGTCCTCACCGGACACGGTTGTTCGGGAGGTTCCTGTTTCGGATAGGGCGGGAGGAAACGCCCGGGTGTTTCCACTGCGAAGATCGCCCTGAGGATACGGTGGAGCACACGGTGGAGGTCTGCTCGGCTTGGGCGGAACACCGCCTTGTCCTCGTGGAGGCGATCTGCAGCGGCGATGGTCCGGCCCTGGTCCAGGCCATGGTACGGAGCGAGAAGGCATGGGTAGCCGTCACCTCCTTCTGCGAAGCAGTAATGCTCGCGACGAGGGAGGCGGCGCACGTGAGGGAGATGCAGTATATGCACCCTCACGACCTTAGTCGCCGCGGAGACGCCCTGGGCGTCAGGAAGCCCAGGTTGATTCCCGGCCACCGTAGGCGCAGGCTTGCGGATAGCGAGTAATGGGTAGCTCGCTGTCCGGTAAGGACCAAGCTCGGGTCGACGGCGCGTTGTGTTCCATGCGTGTCTCAAAGAGATGTCAGCGCCAACTGAAAGGGCCTGCAAGGGCCGATGCCTGCCAGAGGTGCGGGTTGTTTGAAAGAGATACCGTGGCCTCTGGCACACAGGCAACTGAGGGAACACGAGTCAGTAAAAGTCTGACACGCCCACCTGCTCCACCTAGAGCGGGAGAAGTTATTTGATGATTTTCCACGTTAAAAAAAAAACCATCTTTACATACCAAGACCCCTCTATGCCTTGGAAAGCACCTCAAGCTGTTGGTCCCGGCTGTTATTCGTGCATCTTTGACAGTCGTTACGGGTCGTCAGGAGCCCGAAACGTCGACAAACAGTCTTTCGAAAGGGCTTCGTATTACCTAATAACTAGGTTGTGGAGGTCAGTTAAGCAGAGTATACCTAATACTGGTTTTCAGCTGCATCCGGTTAGACTTGGAGCCGACTTCAACATAGTTGGGAAAAGGCTAGGCAGATGGTGATTAAGCTTGCATTCCCCGAAGCGATAGCAGAGGTGTACCCATAACAATTAATATTTCTAAAGAAGTCCACAATATTTTCTTTGTTTATAATAACAGTCAATAAAATCAACGTCGTATTTATTTACATCCAATTCATTAATTTGCACGAAATTCCAGAGCAGTGGTGGCCCAGTGGTAACGGCTGCGACTTACGAGTTGTAGGTCGTGTGTTCGAACCCAGCCAGGCGCATTACTTTGTGTAAATAATTTCATCACCACTGCTTTCAAACGGTGAAGGAAAACAGCGTGAGGAAACCGGCATGTCCTAGAAAAATTCGAAGACATGTGACATCTACCAACCCGCACTGGGCCCGCGTGGTGGATTACGGCCCACTCCCTCTCACGGAGAGGAGGCCTGTGTTCCAGCAGTGGGAACGTTATAGGCTGAGAATGTATGTATGTAAATTCCATAATGTATAGTAAAATATTAAATTTCCACAAAATATCTGGTCCTTTGATAAAGCATTTGAAGTGCATTGTAAAATATTTCATCGCAATGAGAATGAATACTAATTGAATGGTCCAATACAGATTCGAGAACAATGGAATGTACTTATAAGGTTTCAACAGCATATTTGATCTGATTCGGAAACATACCACGATACATGTCAAAGGATTCTGTTTCAATTAATAATTCGGACAATGTTCGTCTTTTGAACAATTGCTGCATTTCAATAAGTATAAAAAAACTGGTGAATATCTTCCTAAAGTTTGTGGGTAGTTTGGCAAACTGTTGAAGGTAATTGAGCTTTGAAAAAATTAAAACATGTTTTGTTATCATCTGAAGAATTAGATAAGAAACAGTTACTTTAAATGTCATCGTGACTTAAGAAAGAAAGAGAAGTTAAGTTCACAAAAATACATTAACTTGCGCGTTCTTCCCATGGAGATAGACAGAAACGATAGATCGCCACCAGCTACGATCCTAATGTACTTCTTTTGCCTCATTTGCGTTCATATACGCTGTGTACTACGTACCTCACCGTTCTGAAGAACATTACCTTTAAAGAAGAAAGAAGAAGAAAAAGAGAAGGGGAAGAGGCGAACGAGGAGAAGTTAAGTGTCACATGAAAAGTTAGAATTTTAATAGATTTCAAGTAATATTTAAACATTTTCCTTGCAAGTCCAGTCAAACAATACATAATGTGGATAATAATAAAAAACTATGAAAATACTAGTGACATAATTGTTGAAGTATACTTTCATTTTCGCATGGAAAACATTGTTTTAATAACCAGTGCATTAATTCTATCACCACAAACAACTTCATTATTTAAAACTAATCACTGAATTACATTTCACCGAATTTTGCGTTATTTCAACTCACAGAAACCCTTCATGAAATAATATTCCTGTGTCGGATACGATGCTTTGTATGGATTTCACAGTAAACTAATCAAATCATGAAATTCTTTTATTCAGTCCCAAGCGCATGAACACACATATTAAACAATAAAATATTTAACATTTTCCGGCAATAGTTTTGTGTCAAACACATTTCAAATTTGCATTTTTTCTTGCCAAATACAGCAAAAAAAGAGTAGTTATGGCCCAGTGGTAATTGACGCGACTTACGAGATGTAGTTCGTAGGTTTGAACCCCGACAGGCGGTTTACTTTGTAAAAAATACTTCATCACCACTGCTCTCAAAACGGTGAGGTAAAACATCGTGAGGAAACCGCCATGTCCTAGAACCAAAAATTCGAAGAAAGTCAAAGTCAAAGCATTTATTTCAAATAGGCACTTAAAAGGCACTTTTGAACGTCAACATTTACATTAAAATAGAATTGATTCTAGTCGCCCCTTCCAAAATGTAGTTTCGTATGGAGAAGAATGGGCAAGAAACTCCACCGTTACTCTTTTAAAATGTTTCAAGTACAATATTTACATTCATTATATGATTATGTGTGAAAACGATGCACCCAGAATAAAATTACCATACCAAAATAGGTAAACAGAATCAAATTGAAGCAATACAGATAAATTAATTCTGTGATAGATACATGGTGTTCACACATTTACAAACATTGAAGATATGTGACATCTACCAACCCGCACTTGGCTCGCGTGGTGGATTACGGCCCTCTCCCTCACAGAGAGGAAACCTGTGTTCCAGCAGTGGTAACATTATAGGCTGATTATGATAGCAAAAAAAACCTAATTTAAAAATGCTGGAGTGGTTGCTAAAGAAGGTTGTTATTGCAACATATAGAAGATACTGTGACGAAGGTGTCGCGGTTAAATGCCAGCAGCCGCACGCGTTGATCCAACGTTAAGTTACGTTTCCAGCGGTCTGTTTGTGGATGGGTCCATCTATTACACATCGAGACCCCTCCGTGCTTCGGAAAGTATATTCAGCAGTTAGTCGCGGCTGTCATTCGTAGATCTTTAACAGTCATTCCGGGTGGTCAGAACCCTAAAAGTTTGTCAAGCAGTCTTACCAAGGAGTGTTACCTAATAACTGGGTTGCAGAGGTCAGATAGGCCGTCGCTCCTTGTAAAATACTAGTATTCAGCTATATTCAGTTAGACTGGAAGCTAACCCTGACGTAGTTAGGAAGGCTACATTGATTGAGTGCGTACTGTGCCGCGTCCCAAACTTATCTATACTATCGAAATAGACACTTCTAAGAAAGTTATAGGTTGAAGGCTGGTTATAGACGAGGTGCTTGAGGAAAAAGTAAGTGTAAATCAATAAATTTCTCCAAGTTTATGTCTGGACTATAAAAGAGACTGTGACCTCTGAGTTTGTTTCGGCCTTTCTTCTCAGAGATACGAAATTCCGACCACATCTAGTATTGTTTTTTTTTTAAGGTGGGCAATCATCAAATAACTTCTCCCTCTCTGGGTGTAGCAGGAGGGCGTGCTACCCATTACTCGCCATCCGCAAGCCCGCGCCCACGGTGGCCGGGAATCAGCCTGGGATTCCCGACGCCCAGGGCGTCTCCTGTGGAGGCTAGGGCCCCCCCTTGCGCCAGGACTAGCGTGTCGTCAGCGTAGCAAACTACACTGACGCCGCTAGGGAGGTCGGCGTGCAGTACCCAGTCGTACCCGATGTCCCACAGATGCGGCTCCAGGACCAATCCCTGTGGGACACCGCACGACATCTCTCTCCGGTTCCACGTCATCTAGTTTAAAAACAAAATATGATTGACGTGAAAAAGTGTTTGTACAAACCTACTTACAGAAATAAAATCATGTATCATTTTAATCTATCGTTGTTCCACATTATTGACACGTTACTAAACCGTTGCCTACCTATTATTTCAATTACAGTAATCCGTTCCCTCTGACAGCCTTAGCTCCTGGTGGTAAGCAGCTTATCAATATATGGTGTTTTTCTTTTTCTCTCCACTTATTCATGAATAAATATAAATATTTATTCAACCGCGCTGTTTTCACACAAACGGTGCTGATACATATACGCGAAACGGTGAGGAAAACATTGTGGTCCTAAAACCAAAAATTTGAAGTTATCTGACATTTACAACCCGCACTGGGCCGCGTGGTGGATTACAGCCTACTCCCAGAGGAAAGGTCAGGTCTGTCCAAGCAGTGGGAATATTAGCTATAGCTATAGCTAATCATGTTATTATGTATGCACAAGCAAACTGGGAGCATGGTTTTCATATAGGAAACGATTTTGAGGTCTTTTGTAGTCAAGGCTTTTAAAGATTTCATTTTTATTTCATTGTTAATTGAGCATTTACGAGTTTATTTACGTTACAGTTCTAAGACTTTCTCTCATAAAACGCCAGATGTACTATTCAACATTCCCAATATAGGTTTATAGTAGTCACGTCGTAACTATTTTGGAAATTTGAATTTTCTGCCTGAACATTGAACAGCCCAAGACATCCTAAGTATTTCTACGACCCAAAACTAGACACGATCTCACAAAAACTATTTTTTGTTGTGCCACAGAATCATTGCCGAAACATTGCTGAGCTAATCGACCACGTACTATCTACTTAATGAAACAACAAAGAAAATATATATATGAAACTTTATTAAAGGCTAAATTAGACGGCCATATAAATATTCTGGTCAGTTTGTCAACGGATTCGGTAAGGGAATTGATTGCGGGAGAGGCTCGTAAAGCCTAGTTAATATTAATGAAGGTTGACTGTGTTATGGGATCTCCTTTCCTATACATATTGTGATGATATTCCCGCCATTATGTGTGAGTATGACCCGGACTGGGAGCGATTTATTATAATTTAAAACAGCTGTTCTGATTTTAAATTTTGCTGATGTTTGTCAGTCCCCAGTCCGCAATTTGAAACTCCAGCTTGCTACCTACAATTATTAATTATGTAGGCACAATAGAAAATTCAAAAGATTTGTATTTGGAATCTAACTGTTCCATTCTGTAAAATACTCACCGTGAAGACTAAAGTGAAGTGAGTTTGAAGTGCGCTGTAACCCACCTTGATTGTTGATTGTCATTTTTGACAGCTTACTTCAGCTAAGTTTTCACGGTCAGAGTTTGCGCTGGAACTGTGTTCGGCTGACTGCTGAAATGACCAGCCAGTCGTGATGTAGAAACAAAAGAGTGAATTTCTTCAGGTAAAGATATCAGATCACATAATTATCAAATCCGTCTATCGCGTTCGATAAGCAAATCTTTCCCAAGCTCATGCCTCAAGATAACCCAAAAAATTATTGATTTTCACCTTTTTGATTAAACTACGCCTATATAATAATTCCATAATATCGTTTTCCGTAAAACTTTACCAAACATCGCCATAGACTACCTACATATCATCTCTTTGTTGATACCCTACTTTTCATGGACAATTACTTTTTTTTTTATTAGAAATGTATAAAACAGGGCTGTTTGTAAAGTAGTAATTGTTGTAGACTCGGAAACATCTCTTTCAGTCGAAATGTAGGTACAAGAGAAAACGTGCCAAAAGCCCGTTCTTAAAATCTCGAGTAAGTAGTGGAAAGCATCCAATAGTCACCAACGACTACCAAACAATCAATTTAAAACATCTGCAGCTAAACATCGTAACACAATCACTCACCGAAACCAACCAACAGAATCGCGTGACATTTCGCGTGCACCATAAAGCAAATCGTCCACTAAATCAATAAACTTGACCTGCCTGAACGCCAATGTAACAGTCCTATAAAAGGTTTATTAAAGCTCTACTCAATAGCGTGAAACGCTATAAATTCCTTTACGCACATCCCTGATTCACGAGCGCAGAACATTAAGCTGCCGAGTTTAATATAAGTAGGGTGTTGTGACGTAGACACGATGTTGTGTGCTCCGCGATCGGGCCAGGTAGCCCGGACTGCGTAGTCTCAGTGACGTAGGCCAAGCGCGTGTGCGTCATCGCAGCTGTGTGAGTGCCCTACATTCGCAGGGCTGGCAGCTCCCGTATTATACCAGATAATACTGCCGACGTTAAAGGTTTATACGCAGCTTGACTGATGGTTACATTTGAACGTTTGCGTTCCAAAGGGCTGGAATGTATCTCGTTTTATACGTAACCGTTTTATGGATGACAATAAACACTTCTGTTATGTCGTTTCGTATATTTCAGGGACAATGTTTTCTGTTTCAATGTTAAAATTCCTTTCTTATTGCTTTCTTTATCTCAAATGTAAAAGTGACGTCCCTTTTTGACGGTACATTTTCTTTGTTTATATTTTTTGTAGTCTCTCCAGTGCTTTGTATTGGCACACGGTATGAACGGGGCTTACGGCCGTCCCTCAACGAGCGGCCTGTCTTTCATTTAATGTCAGGGGTCGCGATCGATGTAGCGGCCGCCTACGCCCGCATCCGCATCCCTAGATGTGGCACAAACTATAGGAGACAGCGGATATTGTGAGTGAAAATTGTTTTTATTGCTTCCGTACACAATGGGGAAGGGGACAATTTTCGTGAGCAAAATATTGGTCCTTCCATTCGCAAAACGTGAATGGTTTATTTTTTGTACATTTACACAACAAAGAGATTGGTGCAAGAAGGTTTTCCTGAAACCATTATTATGTTTGAAGCGTAGTATATTCACTACTACTATCTGAATAAAGACATGACCTTAATTGAACAGGGATAAGATTGTGTAGTTAACAAAAAAACAAGAATGATTTACTTGATGAAAGTGAGTAATTCTTAGAATCACTGCGAAACGGTACAACAGGAACAAGACACAGCATTCACAACACACAAACCAACTCTCAACATCTCGCAAATTCAAATACAAACATAAGTACACACCACACACGCTACTAATGAACACAAACACAACAGAACAGCTGTACAAATCAAATGCTTCATAGGGCTTGCTATCTGCCTACCTATAATCTATATCTACATGCATGTTGGAAGACATTCCTGAGAAATTGTACTATGAAAGCATCATTCTAAGAAAACTTACTTAATAATTATGGAAGCTCAAAAGGAAAAGCAACAAACTTGCCTTATGGAAGACTAGCTGTTGCCCGCGACGTCATTCGTAATCAAACACTCGTTAAATCAGTGCAGTGGATAATTTTCGAAAAACCCACTCTGTGCTAGGTACTTATCCGGTAAAACAAAATACGACTCAGCATTCTGTAAAATTGAGGAATTGTGATCTTCTTTCTATGTTTATTGCGTTTTGGCTGCGTGTTGTTTGACAGTCAGATTATCATAATTAAAAAAAAATGTTTTACAGAAATACAGTGTAAAATAGGGATGTAATGATATATATTTAATATTTCAATTTGAAAATAATACTAATCGTGAAGACGGGTCATTCAACTGATCCCTATAATGAAAATAAAAAAAACCGGCCCAATGCGTGAAAGACCACACAAAATAAAGGGTTAACTGGGGTTAGGGGTAACTGGTCTGATTTTTTCCCAAGAACAATCCTAATCTTCTGAACTAGTTCTTTACGGGTTCCTTTATTCCGTACCGATCCACCAAGGGTTTAAATTCTGAGTTGGAAGCGTAGTAAAGTTGTTTCAATTACACCATGTCTAAAAACATACCTACTACTCCTTTTTTTTTTCTTAGAAAAGTCTGCATCGATTTCAGAGTGAGCATTACAAGGTACCTTCTCTAAATCTCTTCTTCTTATGCTCTCAAACGAGGATTCCTATAGGATTTATTCTATACATCCCATTCAACCTTTGTATAAAAGATTTGTATACCCACGATTCCCGTATCAATGTAGTTCTGAGAAGGAAGACGGCATTGCCACTGAAAAAGTGGGTTGCCGTAAAGAAAATAAATTAAAACGAAAGGTTATAATGGGGTCTCGTAAAAGTTGTTTTAAAGGATTTTCCTTAAAAGCTTTCCGAGAAATTGATATTTTCAAATTAAGGCGACACGGTCGTTGTTTTTTCTGTAGACTGACTTTGCAAATTTAATTGAATTCAGTATTAAAGTTACCTATTATTACTACGGTAAAATATATTTTTTGGTTATTAGGTACCTACTTTAATTGGGGCATTGTGAAAGTTCTTTGATTTCATTCTATACGAGTATCTATACGAGCTAAGTATAATAAAATATAGGTTGGTTGGCGCGCAGGGTACACTTTCATATACCACCTTAATATATAAACGTTGTAATGATTAGCGACTGTTTAACCATACATTTTTGACGTTTAAACATCTTTTAATAGAGAATAAGAGGGAATGTTTTTTAAAATATCCATACAAAAGATAACATTATGAGTTTGAATTTAAAAGTCATATAAAAGTAACTCTCGCCGTATAAAGATACCTGCGGCTGACATTACCGTCGATGTCGCCGGTGGATTTTACGATTTCAACACTTTTAAAGCGTACTTAAACTTAGTCACCTGCCTGTTACCTAAATGTGTTTTTAAGTGCGATAATACCTAGGTATTATTAAACCTATAAAGCATTGGTCTTCAGAATTTGATCTGTGGTTAAGATGAGCGTCTCCACCTTGTGTATGGATGATTGTGAGGAAAGATGAGCAGATACGTCACAATTATAAAATAGAAATTACTTTTCAGAAGTTTCTGATACGAGTATTTATAAGTTTGTGCTTTGTACTGGAATTTGCATGTGGCACAAATATGTACCTGTGGTTTGACTGATGACAAAATTGGTGCCAGCGTTGACTTTTCGGAATTGACATAGTAATAAATAAACAGATTTTGAAGCAGCGATGATAAAAAAGAACATTTTTTCGTAGTGAAAATTTATAAGACTAGGGCGTAGTCTTATAAATTTTCACTACCTACGTAAAATACCTAGATTTTTTTTACTCCATCAACGCTCTTTCATTTCATTAAAAAAATCCTTTACGCCATGCCTCTGATGTTAATTTATGCGGAACAACATTATTCAATTCCGTGTCTACTTTCACTTTTATAAAAAGTTACCCCTTTTTGCAACGGCTGCGGTTTCGATACAAAGACAGGATGTTCCAGGAATATACATATATGATGCGAAAAAAAAATATGAATACAAAAACCAACGGTGTGTAAAAGAGATGAATGTAACCCAATATTTAACCCTCGAGAATAAAGTAACGACTAACGCAATTTATTTCAACCAAGTAAAATGTATATCAACAAAATTTGTGCGACAGTTTTAACCCATTTCACATAACGGATACCGCGTATATGTTATTTCACATAACGGATGCCGCGTATATGTTATTTCACATAACGGATGCCGCGTATATGTTATTTCACATAACGGATGCCGCGTATATGTTATTTTGTACGCGAATTCGTCCTACACCGAGAAAAGACTACAGATTTCATTAGTCTTCTTCATCATTTTATAACAAAGACTATGTTACTGTTCATTGATTTGGAATTAAATTACCGTGTCTAAGTCGAGATAACTATCTCCACTGAGAGCAAAAAACATTTAGAGATAAAAAAGACATTGGATATATTGAAAAAAGTTTAATATGTCCAAATGGGAATTTAAGTTTAGGTCAGATGTGGATCGTAGCCAATTACAACGTTAAAAATAAACGTTTTCATGCACGCGTAAGTATAGAAGGACCTAACTTGAAACACGCTATCGTAAAAATATTCCTGTAGAATGTATACATTTTTTTAGAGAATATTTTCGGAAAGTTACTGGGAATATAGCTGTGGTTCCAATTCATTAAATCAAAAAGTATTTGAAAGAAACTGTGGGTGTTGAGCGGTCGCCGGCGGCGTTTCTAACTAGGTTAACAAGCGAGGCACGGTTCGCACTAATTAGGAACAGCCGAGGTTTCTCCAGCTTCTTGTAACTCTACTTTCCTGGTACTTCGGATTAAATTCTCTTCATTTCCATACGTCTCAAACGTTGCATTAATATGTGTGATAATAATGTTTAGCACGCCTTTAGCGAAATTTATCAAAATAGGACATATTTAAGATATTATTCCTTTGGTACCTTATCATGCGGAAAATTTATCAAGGAATACCCAACAGTCTTACTGAATCGTTGACTTGTTAACATGTGCGTATTGTTCATCGTATTACAAATAATCACAATGCAAATAACTGACACCAAACCAGGAATTTACCTAACTTACAAAATGATCAGGATGCCACATTGCGTCTTCCGATCAGGTTCGAAATGGCGATAGGACCAAATTTCCAGAATATTTGCGATCGGGAATTTGTGACATTGTTCGACGATACCATTGATACCATTTGATAAGGTCCATTATTAACTGTTTGACATGAAATTGTTAATAACATAGGTACTTATAGGAATATGATGTGTGCTTTGTTTTTGTTCACATTGAAGCACACAGTTTCCTACCTATAACATATGAGTTCCATTGTTTTGTATGTGTAAAGGTATAATGTTTGCTTCTGTTTTGTTTTTGTTTCCACGCAGCATAGGCATGTGGTTGAATGGAAACACGTCATTGAAATTCTGCAAAAAGATATTTTGACGTTTAGGTACTTGAAAACGTCATATCAAATCTTATATTTTTTTTATGTTTTATTAGCTCACGCGTACAGATCCGTTATGAACTGCATTAAAGATAATGTGACGCTTCTAAATTATACACGTGATCGTTAGCTTTAGTTCAATATTTCTTGACAAAATTATGAAATGAAAAATAATCGAGTGTCACGGGACACCCTGTTTGGAACGAAGTGCTTTTCGGCAAACTTCAATCTGCCTAGCCTTTCGCAACTATTTTTGGGTCGGCTTCCAGTCTGACCAGATGCAGCTGAGTACCAGTGTACAACATAGGGCGACTGCCTATCCTCCACAACCCAGTTACTGGGTAATACGATACCCCTTGGTTAGACTGGTTATCTGACTTTTTGGTTTTTATCCGACATTGGTGGTTATCAGACCTTCGAGCTTGTCGAAAGATCCACGAAGTATAGGCAAATGGCTTAACGTGCTTTCCGAGACATGGAGGGATCTTGGTATGTAAAGATGGTCACACATGCACGGACCAACCACGGCAAGCGTAGTTATATCTTAGCCACAAACTCTTTGCACACTTGGCGAAACGTTAACATTTTGACACTGTCACGACACTTTTGTTACGTAACAATGACGGGACAGACAAATGATGGGACGATCAAAATGGTGCATTTTTTCTGCCTATCTCTCATTTGCCAAGTGTGCAGAGTACCTATAACGTGCGATAAAAAAATTCGTTCCAAAAATTCAATGAGACACCCAGACATATTTTCCTATAGATAATTTACCATAAATCATTTAAAAAACCAAGTAATCGACATCTACTTTATCCAGCTACCGTACCCGACAAAAATATCCTTGGTTCAGTCAAACAAAAGAGCAACATAGAAAATCCGGGACTCTCATTAATTTTGCGTCTCTCGCTTTTAATTAGATGTCTTTAAGGAGTTTACTCTCTTTTGCCCAGCAAATGCGTCCCACTTTCAGTATTACGCAGCCTTACAGACAAACAAATAAATCGTGTTACAGTGAAATCATTGCGTTAAACTTCGCCTGACTTTGCCCGAGTTTGGAGACAAGTTTGCCTGTTTGTTGCGAGTTTTTAAGTTATAGCTCCGAGTTCTTTAACTACTTTATAATTACTGGTAATGAATGATGTGTTGACTTTTGCTCAGTGATTTATTTCGTGACCTGATTAAAAGTGTCGAAGAATGATTAACAATTAATTGTGTTAATTCAATTGTGGCTATCTATAACGCCACATGAAAACTACGCATCAAAGACTAGACGTCACACAAATCCTGCATCGCGCAATCAGAGTTTACCGCGGCGACTAGTATATATACAACATTCCGACATAAACCGTCGAGCGGTTGTCTACCAGACACAACACCCGTCTGGTCGGAGGATCCTCCCTTTACCATAGAGCATGAGTGAACTTTATACCCTGTCCCTCATACCTCTATACAATCATTTCTTATGTAGTTGAAGCATAATCAGCATAACATTTTCCAACTGCTGGGACATAGGCCTCCACTCCATGGAAGGGAGCGGGCCATAATCCACCACGCGGACCCAATGTGGGTTGGTGGATGTCACATGAATTTTTGGTTCTAGGAAAATGAGGGTTTCCTCACGATGTTTTCCTTCACCATTTTAGGAGCAGTGATGATGAAATTAAAGTGTACATAAAGTAAAGTGCCTGCCTGAGAATGGGAAGCAGCGTTCTCTATGCATTTTACCACGTTTGGCGATTATGGCAAACCCCCAATTTGGGGGAGGCCTATGTCCAGCAGTGGACGACTTTCGGTTGAAATGATGATGATGAATTAACAAATATGGAGCACACGTAATGAAGAATGAATTTAGCCCATTCTCACATAACATAGTGAGAAAATTGTCGCACGAATTTCTACATTTAATTCAAACTCAAACTCAAAGCATTTATTTCAAATAAACCAATTACAGGCACTTTTGAATTGTCAAGGTATTTCAAAGGTAAGCAGATTTGCAACTTCGCTCCATGATTACCACTTTTCATCAGGAGAGCCGTCGTGTAAGCGTGTTTGCTTAATTAATTATTGCTTTTACTACGAAATGGCTCAGCCAATTCCATATCAAAACAAGGCTTAATTAAAAATGTGAATTTCATTAATAACCTGGAACTTGAAATTTGTGAAATATTATTTATTGAAATATTAGATAATTAAATTGAGTAACAACTGCGCTGCAGTTCTTTGAAGTTTTTTCTTCGAGCCGTTACATAAAAGTTTTAATTAGTTACCTACCCTCTTACAAGAACTTTTAACTTCTTAGCTACGCCTGGTTTAATACAGCAAAAAAGAAAATGTAGTTTTCTAATATCTAGCTTTTATATAATCAAACTAGCACTTCGCCCACGACTTCGTCCGCATAGATTTCGTATTTTCCCCTACTAAATTTTACACTCCCTAGCCTTTACGAGGTAAAAAAAAAAAAACATACCAACTTTATGATTTACTTAGACCAGTATTTGTGGTAAAGGAATATAATTTTTTATACAAACAAAATCCACCTTTATACCCCCTTAAAGTTTAAATTTCCAAAAACTCCTTCATAATGCTGCCGATCTATATAAAAATAGCAGTGTGCAAAATTTGGCGTTCCTAGTCCCATTAGTTTTGGCTGTGCGTTGATATGTCCATCAAATTCCCTTTAATTATGTATGTTTTACTCTAAAGAACGACAATACGTAAATTTTGTTTTAATGAAAATTGTTGGCATATCCCACGGCCAAGCTTTGTAGCTTACACATCTTATACGTGAAGTTAAGCAAAATACATGTTCATGTCATGGTGTCATTCAGGTAATGAAGACTACAATATATTCAGTACTACACACTTTTCGCCAAGCTGCTACATAAAGATCTGCCTTCCCCCACACACTTAATTTTGCATCTGAATTATATCAGTTAAGTAATACTTTTTCTTCACCTAGTAAATAAATCCACCTTGCCTTAGCCCCTTTATTTCATCCTGATTAAATTCTAGGCAGGTTCGAAGCAAGTCTAGTTTCCCCGAAACACTGGGAATCACAGCTTAGCGGTTTCTTTGTGACTGCTATAGATTCTGGCGTACAGGAGTAAAAATGTGGAGTGCTATACATGGCTTTACATCGTAAATCTTTTTTCGCTATTGTTGCAATATGTTTGTTGTTTTCTTTACTACAAATTTATCTAGTTCATAGCGTAGATCAGCGTTTTGCGATTGAAATGAGAAGACTTTGTTGACCTCAAACTTTACTAGGTTCCTAATTTGTAAAAGAGAACCATGTTTAATTATTACAGACGATGAAAATAATAAATAATAATTTCTTTTAAAGGGGAAGCGCCTTGGTAACCCGCTAAATTCGAATTTTCTTACGTTTTTGCATTATCGCAATTTGGTCACAGTCAGGGTGTACTTATGTTAGACAAACTATGATTCAGGACAATAACAAGTATGTATTTATAGAGCAGTGTTGACCAAGTGGTAACGGCCGCGACATACGAGATGTAGCTCGTAGGTTCGAATCCAGACAGGCTTTCTTTGTATTATTATTTCATCACCACTGCTCTCAAAACGGTAAACGAAAACATAGTGATGAAACCGGGATATCCAAGAACCAAAAATTCCGAGACATGTGACATCTACCAACCCGCACTGGCCCGGCGTGGTGGATTACGGCCCACTCCCCGAGAGGACGCCTGCGTCTCAGTAGTGGGAATATTATAGGCTGATTATGATTATTTCTAGAATTAAAATTTAAGTTCATATAATCCTAGTGAATGACTATTTCATTAAAAACAACGACTATTTTATTAAATTATTACAAAAAAACGTAAAAAAATCGGATTTCGTGGGCATCGCTATCATCTCAAAAATTAGGTACATATTTTCGCTTTTAAAGAAAAACTCTTTTTTCGTTTTGCCATAACACATCAATCATTTACAAAAACACTTAACTAAACCGAATAAATTTCCGAACTGTAATTTCTAATGCAAAACATACCAGAGGGGCAATTCTCCTAATTTTAAGAACGTTCACAGTCTGATCTCAGTGTCAATTAATCTGTCAAAAATACCTCGATTTTTCATACATTTTTGACATTTGCTTGTCGCTGAGATGAGACTGCGACTAGATTTTTAACGTTTTTAATTACGAGAATTGACCTTCAGATACCATTATCCAACTTAAAGGATCTATTTTCGTTATCAGCAATCGATTGGCCATTGATACCTTTATCTGTAACGTCATAAATATAAAGATTGGGCACCGTTGCCCAGGTGGGAGACATTGAAGAAAAACAAGGAAACTTGGGAGCTTGGGAGCTCGGGAGTGTTGGGAACCTCCCCATTTATCTTAGCTATTGTTCCGGAATTGGGTGCGTTTGAGGAAAATGCTTTTGTACTTCGTAATCTCGTCCCAGTTATTTCACTTGCGTACCTATATCCTCTTTTGTTTGGTACAAAATGTTCTTAGTGATGAATTTCGGGGAATTAATAAAAAAAAATCTTGCGTGCTCTGGCGGTTGCCATTTTTTTTTAAAGAATACGTCATCATTTACATAATCTACTTTTTACTTCAAATATTCGAATTAATGAGGTATGGAGGTATGTAAGCACACAATATAAATCTTATTCGAATGTAAAGAGAAGTTAAATGAATTGAAAAATCTCGTATGTGGCCCGAGGAATGTATTAATTAAATATCGACTTTTACTTCACTCCATTTACACATTTTACTCGATTGGAATGGCACTAAAATGTCTTTTGCGTCTAACTATGTCATGGAATACTAGCTTGTGTTAGCGGCTTCGCCCGCGATTATCCCGCGGCAGGATAAAAGTAACTTATGTGTTAATCTAGGTTATAAACTATCTGTGTGCCAAATCTTATCCAAATCTGTTCAGTAGTTTTTTCGTAAAAGGGTAACAAACATCCATTCTTCCATCACACAAATTTTCACATTTATAATATTAGTAAAATTAATTCCTTTTTTTTTATTGGCTCATAAATGTATGTGTATTTTTTACAGTGGCAGCTTTATAGAACCCGAAAATATCTCACTTCAGGTATTATACATGCAACTTTATTTACTAGGTTATTAAACCCCACTATCTTATCGACATAGTCTACAACTGACGGACAGAGTTAATCATACGTTCTAGATAACTGAACATTTCCAAATGACAAACCGAAATAACCAGAAGAGTGGCTAAAAACAATTACTTTTAGAAAGTTTTATATAAATAATTGAGGAAACAATGAAAAAAATTGACCCAAGGAAGGTCTTTTTATGGGCCTCTGAAATCGGACCCTAAGAGAAAGCCAAGGTCTTTTTACTTCAAACAAAAGATATTATTGTAAGGTCAATTAAACTTTTTAAAGGCGCTAACGGTCTGACATTTTTAATTTATTAAAGACCTTGTACCCATCTCTTTTTATTAATTTTGTAAAGTAGATCCTACAACAAGTAGGTAGGTTTTATAATTGCTCAGCATCGTTCGCTTTTTAATCAAAACGGGTTGGTAATTTTTTGGTCCTTGGAATCCCGAACCTAATTGCTAAGTATGGTTTTTATCATCACCATTGCGAACATTAAATATGTACCCATGACTTATCTATCATACTTCACAATTACCTACAATCAGTCTTTCGTCTCAAGATGACAAATAGGTAAAACGGGCTGTTGTCCGCAATTCCACGTCAAAGCGCTTATTTTGCGTACGGGTGGGAGAATCGGTTATTCGATCCACCCCAGCTCCTCGAGAAAGGCCAGCAACGCCTTGGTGTTGCTGATAATCTCACGTAGGATACCTGGGTTATCGAAGTATTTTGCCCTGTAATTAGCGACCACCGGGCAGTTTAACAGCACATGAGCCGCTGTCTCGTCGTCTTCCATGCAGGCCCTGCACAGCGGACTGTTTGTTACCCCTAAGACAAAGAGATGTTTGTTAAATGACCCATGGCCAGTTACAGATGCTTTAACTATACCTGATCTATAGGTAATCCAAGTGATGAATGAAAGGTACTTTTTTTCATTTCCTGGGTCAGCACGAACATGAATGGAAGAAAATTCCTTACAACCGTCTTATCACGAGGATTTGTGGAATTAGATTCAGTGGCTGATAAGATACCTGAAGGTATAAACTTTCGTGTTAAGTTAATTCTCCCTAAAAACCTTCTTTTATGTGAATAATATCGTTACAGGGAAGGAAAAGATTTTCCGTTGGTATTTTCTTCTCGAGGTGAAATGTCGGGAAATTCAATAAAGTGGTAATAAGTGGATTTCTTGTCTAGAATCATATTTTTGTCAATTCTCCCGCATTCGAGCTTTTATTATACGACCTTTTCTTGCGGATGCTAGATTGATGTTAGGAACTAGGTCACGGTTGATTGTGTAGGCTACCAGTAAACATCATCAAGTACTATTCCCTGGAAGTAGAACGGTAATCTAATATTCCGGGAAGGTTCCATTATTTGTAGTCTTTAACAAAGTTGTCAATTATAATTAGTCAAAATGTTTGGTAAATTGATCATTATATTAAAACGTTTGGCGCTGTTGCGTTCGTCAACGTATTTAATTTATTAAAATACTATCTTTTGACAACGGCTTCGCACGTGTGGATATCAAAAATTAACTCACGAGAACGTAGCTACTACCCGGATACGTGTGTCAAATTTCATCTAAATTCATTCATTAGTTTTTGCGTGAAAGAGTAACAAACATCGTAACATACAAACTATCATATCCTTACTAATATTATAAACGCGAAAGTTTGTAAGTATGGATGGATGTTTGATACTCTTTCACGCAAAAACGGCTGAACGGATTTGGATGAAATTTGGCACACAGATAGATTATAACCTAGATTAACACATAGGATAGTGCGTTTTTTTTTATCCCGGTAACGTACTACCGTATTCCCGCGGGATAATTTCCGACCTCCACGCGGGTGAAGCTGCGGGCGGAAGCTAGTTAAGAATAATAATAGGTTAGTGGGACTAAATGTTGCCCACAACTATCATTATCATCACCATAGCAGCCGAAAGAGGTCCACTACTGGACATAGGCCTCCTCTAAGCTCCACCACTTCCCGCAATCATCCGCATGCCTGTGTGTGTTTCGAATTTCATATTTTTATATAGATTTCCAGGACGAAAACTAGCCCTTGTCTTTCCATCTTCTAAGTTACCTACTTATCTGTTAAGTTTCATAATAATCGGTTCAGTGAAAAGTATACAAATACACAGACAGACAGAGATACTTCCGCATTTAAAATATTAGTATAGATACCTGTAAGTATTTCTGTGAAGTTGGTCGTCATTTAGTTAATTAATAAAGGGAGTCCTAAATAAACAGTTGAGGAGGCAGGAGGCGGGGAGGAGGGCCGAGTTGCTGACCAAAGGATTAGAACGTCAGAAACAGGGATCAAGGGCAATGACCTCAACCCTTTAGGATCCTTAAACACCTGTTTTTACTACTGTTATTTAACAAGTAAAATTAAATTAAATTTTACCTGTTTTATGTTTTAAAGCAGTGTAGATATCTGCTACTTTTGTTTAGTTTATTACTATCGCATACAAAAAAAAACAATAGAATCACTATGTAGGTACTAACCATGTGACTGAGTCTCACTTTATGATCGGCGGGTTAATTGCGTTGCACTAACAGTAGCAATAGTTTTAATTTTGACAGTTCAACAGCATTCATTTTGTTATTTACGTTGTTGCGCAGATTTTTTTTCCGAATATATGAAGCAATGGTTTAGCAATATCTTTCAAAATCATTCAGATTGTGTGATACGCATTTCGGGTACTGAGATCTAAAACCAAAGAACAAAAGATAAAATAACAACAGTAAAAGATTAATAAAGCTAAAATATTTCATATGAACAAAGCAATTTCTTAATTTACAGCTCCGAAAAGCTGTCATACTAATTAAATTAACAAAGAAAACAAGTACTTAATCACTTACTTCTCTTTCATAATATGTTAAACAGTGCCTAGACTGTCTGACTACCTCGTTGGGCTATGGGTCGCAAGCAATACTGCTGGGCACGAGGTCCTGGGAGCAGCGTTCGGGAAGCTTCGCAATATCTTCTCGTCCCATATACCACAGTGTCTCATGACGAAAGTCTTTGACCAGTGCGTGTTGCCAGTGATAACATATGGAACCGAAACGTGGTCGCTCACAATGGGCCTCATAAGCAGGCTTAAAGTCACCCAAAGGGCAATGGAGAGGGCTATGCTTGGAGTTTCCCTACGTGATCGAATCAAGAATGAAGAGATCCGCAGGAGAACCAAGGTTACCGACGTAGCCCGAAGAATTACCAAACTTAAGTGGCAGTGGGCAGGGCACATTGCTCGCAGAACAGATGGCCGATGGGGCCGAAAGCTTCTGGAGTGGCGACTGCGTACCGGAATACGTAGAGTGGGAAGGCCTCCCACAAGGTGGACCGATGACTTTTGAGGGCCGCAGGAGTCAGCTGGATGCGGGAAGCACAGAAACGGTCGAAGTGGTGGAGCTTAGGGGAGGCTTATGTACAGCAGTGGACGTTTTTCGCTGAAATTATGATGATGAGGTTCTGGTTTCGATACCCAGGGCGGGTAAAGTGTTTTTGGATTTTTTTCTCAGTAGCAGCCCGGAGATTGGATTTGACCCTGGTTGAGGGCAAGATGCTCGCCCCCTATTACACATAACTGCTACTTAAACATAACTGGTGAAATTTGCGTCTACAATCCTGCCTAATCCTCCAAGGGTTATTGGCGTAATAGTATGTCATATAAAACACATTGTACCTATATTTACTACTAGCTTCTGCCCGCGGTTCCACCCGCGTGGATTTCGGCTATCGCGTAAAAAAGTAGCCCATATCCTTCTCCATATCCCAGACTATATCTCTGCTAAATTTCATGACGATCGGTTCAGCGATTTAGGCGTGAAATCGTAACAGACAGACAGACAGAGTTACTTACGCATTTACAATACAACACACTTTCTTATCCTATGATCATCGTCTAAAAATTAGCTGAAATTCCTTTTAATATAAGAAACTAAGTTAATTAAAAACTTAAACTCAAGTGTACACATAGGAGCGGGTGTAAACTTGGTGGATAGAACCGTAACATTTGGAGCTGAGCCAAACATCCACTTTGTAACACTGTAAGCAAGCCTGACTGGTACCTATTAACACGGACTTTCGATCACATCGTTTGTTTTGTCAAGGTTGTTGAATAAGTATGTCGCTAATTGGCAAGAACCGTGACTTATCTAAAGAAGCTAATTCCTACTTACTTATTTACTGCAAATGAACAAACAATATACAACATGATTGTCCCGGAATGAACGCACACCACCAAACACCCCAATTATAATAAAATGTAAACTGAATTGTTTTATCATGCATAACATATTGTGTATTTACTAAATTAGTTATACTGATTATGAGAGAAAAGTGTGGTCACATTACAAATCTACGTGCGCACACAGTCGGATACGTATAAGTGAGTAAATAACTTTTTTTATTGACTTTTTTTTTTTATGGGTCTAGTTTAGTAAGTACTTATTTTATTTTTATTTGTTTAGACTGTATAGCGAAAGCTTTACTGTAATTTGCGTAGTTTTGGGAGAAAAATACTCATAATTATTAAAATGATAGAAATTGATTCTGAACAAACTACTTTCATAATTTGCATTATTTCAATTACACATTGTAGAAAATAATATAGTCGCGTTTAAAATTAAATACAAAAAAGTATTCCGACATCTTTGACGTAGTAACACCTTCTAAACAGTTTCGAACAAGTAGAAACTAAACATTTCTTTACCAACTACAAAAGTCTACACATACCCCATAAACTTCATGTAACATACCAAACCCATAAAAGTTTTAAACAAGAATGGACCAATGGGAACACATTTAAGGTAAAAGGGCTGGAAAATTACCGGGTTCCGTATACAGAAAAGGATGTGATAGATGTGACCATTACACGGTAAATACGTCCCTAGTAACCCCGGAAATTTACTCCCCCTCTGTTTTAAGGGAATTCCTCTTTTGATACATGTTGTACTCCCAGGTATGTAAATATTGAAGGACAAATATATACTTCAAAGGGATTTTTTAGGTTGTTTTGTTTGGTACAACGTAACCCTTTTTTAATTTGAATTGCGGTAAATTTGTTTGTTAGGGTAGGTACGATTGTTGGTTAGGGGCTGAAACCTTTATTGGGTGGGAAATCATCAAATATCTTCTCCCGGAGCAGGAAGGCGTGTCAGACCACCCCTCAGTTGCCTGAGTGCCAGGGGCCGCGGTATCTCTTTCGAACAACCCGTACCCCTGGCAGAAATAGACATTCTCAGCAGCAGCAGCAGCGGCAGTCAAGTAGACAGTCCCCAGGATCGGCGTGCCTCGCGCAGCGTCTTCCTAAGAATATACATGTTACTAAATAACACTAGTTTGTAAGTCTAAATTGATATTAACAAATAAGAAAGTGATTCTAAAACTAAAATGTTTTCTTTCTTTTTTCTTTAGATATCTGAAAAGTGCAGTCATCCCCAAGACAAACATCAGAAAATGAAAATAGCATCTGATTTAATTGACGGTTAGTATAAGCTTTGCTTAAGCAACCTATAATGTTCCCAATGCTGGGACATAGTCCTGGTCTTTGTTAGAGGGAGTGAGCCGTAATCCACAATTCGGGCCCTGTGCGGAATAGTGGATGTCATCTCTTCGATGTTTTCATTCACCGTTTTGAGAGCATTCCCAACTTTGTTGGGATCGGCTGCCAGTAAAACCGTATGCAGCTGAATATCAGTATTTTACATGAAGCGACTGCCTGTCTGAATTGCACTACACAGTTACTATTTGACACGTTACCTCAGAGCGAGTTCCTGCCAGGGGTGCGGGTTGTTCGAAAGTGATACCGTCGCCCCTGGCACACAGGTTTAGGGAAACTTCGTACGGCCTTGAAATGGAATGAAACTAGTTTATAGTGATTCATAATATTTATTTATTTTCATAAACAAAAATGCTAATTTTTGTTCTGGCACATTGTGGTATGCGCACTAGCACCCCATTTATAATAGACCAATCAGGAAGGTCGTGCGCCTTTCGTACTTCGGTCCACAGCTCTTACGCGTCTTCATATATAAACACGCAGCGCCCCGAGCGTCGTCTTCAGTCACTAACTCGGCGCACAGTTGGAGCAACGTCATGGTTGGATGTTCATGCTGCATGTGGGCCACTACACAGGCAACTGAGGGAACATAAGTGGATTTTAGTCAGTAAAAGTTTGCGCGCCCTCCTGCTCCACCGAGAGCGGGTGAAGTTATTTGATGATTTCCCACCCTCAAAAAAAAAGCACCCCAGAGTGGGTTGGTACATGTCACATATCTTCAAATTTTTGGTTCTAGGGTTTCCTCACGATGTTTTCCTCCAGCGTTTTGATAGCAGTGGTTTGAACCTACGACCTAGAACTCGGTATGTCGCGGTCACGGTGCAGCTGTTATCATTTAGCGACGAGCCCCATGTTGTAACTCGGTACAGTATTAAAACTAGATATCTAGGTATAGTTTGCTCTGAAAAGTTACCCAAAAGAAGCATTTCCGGCGTCAGTTTGCAACCTCACGTCCTAAGTTATTTCTCTTACGTTATCTCGACTCCATCTAGGTTTGTCAGTTTCTGGCTGGTCGCCAACTAGTGCCCTGATTGCGCTACAGTGTCGCCCACTGCATTAATCGTTGTTCACACTATAGCCACGTCTTTCTTACTGCAATGCTGATTGGTAATATTGTTGACTCTTTGATCAACGACGAGATTAGAAGTTTTTATAGAAGAAACTGACTAATATAAGATATAACATCACGGCTCAATTCCCTGCAGAGCTCAACCTACACACACATTTTGCCAATTATGCTAGTCTCATGTAGGTAATAGAGGGCGAGCCAATTGCCATCATCCGAACACATATCCTGGCTTCGAGCTGGCTGAGAAATTTCAGATCGAAAAACCCAATAACAGTTTGCATCTTCACTTTACTCTAAGCAGTAGCGCAACCATTAGACCAACGAGGCAGTTACTGACAATTATATACATTTTTCAGGACTCGGTACTGAGAGCAGTAATGGCACAATGGTAACGACCGCGACTTACAAGTTGTAGGTCGTACGTTCGAACCCAGACGGGCGTTTTACTTTGTGTAAATTATTTCATCACCACAGAAGGCCAATTCTCGTAATAAAAAACGTTCAAAATGTAGTCGCAGTCTCATCCGGACGTCAATCGAATGTCAAAAACTTGTCAAAAATGTATGGAAACAAAAAGACAAAAACTTTTATTTTCAAAAAAGGAAAAGGTGATGGTTGACAGACAGTAATACGAGTATAACATAAAACAGGTAAGTCAGTACATCACAATTTTGGTTAAGCGCTAAGCGGAAACTCTAGGTATTTTTGACAGATTGAGACTGAAATCAGACTGTGAACTTTCTTAAAAATTACGAGATTTTTTTTCAAAACGGTGAGGAAACCGGGTTGTCCTAGAACCCAACATTCGAAGACGTGACATTTACCAACCCGCACTGGGCCCGCGTGATAGATTTAGGCCTACTCCCTCTCCCAGAGAGGAGGCCAGTGTCCCAGCAGTGGGAACAGGCTGATTATGTTATGTAAAGATGTTTTTAATAATTCTTATCTTGTCCTGAGTGGCCGTAGAGAAAAGAAAGGTATTTCTACTGCAGTGAAAAAACCCACGCATAAAAATATTGTTTAGGTTTTAGATAAAACAGATTTAACTTTAAAAAAAATCATACTTATTTTACTTTCAAGTTTTTAGTTTTTATTTCGTTAATTAATATTTCTCATTCTATTTAGTATTTTTTTTATTATTATTAAGTTGTATTGTTATCAAAACGAAAGGTGTGTACCAAATATCAGATGAATCTGCCAACAGGAAGGGGGTAAAATTTCAAGTACCTATTAAATTTGACTCAAACAAAAAACAACAAACAGGGCAACCTAAATAAAACCATTTAAAATATATCAAAGAGAAGCCAAGAGTTTGCCGTTTCGCGACTTGTGTTTTTTTAATAGGAATTCTTCTTCCACGGGTTCGTTTCGTATCTATGGCTTGTAACGCAGTAAAAACAACTTGTAGCAAAGTAGGTTTTATTAACTGATGGTAAGTAAACCATAAAATGTTGGTTGCTTGCGTTGTTTGTGGTAATTGTGGACAGTTTAAGATGAAGTCTTAGTAAACATTATAGGACCTGTTAAATTATATCGTTCCGGGAGATGTACTCGTATTTGCGGTTGTAATAAGTAGAACCTAAGACTCGTCTTTATTGGACTAACGTCTCCACAAAGCATAGAAATACTTGGAAATTGGTAAAAAATAACATTCTCAAGAGCTTTTTTAACAGTTAACTCAAATACTGGATCGATATTTAGATCAAAGTAAAGTTTCTTTAAGTGTATGCTCTTAAGAATGATCCCATCATACCTTTTTTGAGCTCTAATACATACCTACCTCCTTTCCATTTCATTCTTGAATGAATATCAATTCAAATGTAATATCCTAAAATAAAAAATTTAACAAAAAAAAGGGCAAAGACTTTCATTACAAAAAAAAACGTCTATAAAGTTTGGTTTATAGCTTGTTATTTAGTAATCTGTTTATTTACTTATACTATGTAAAATAGAGAAAGTGAGTCAGGTAGTCTAATTCCATGTAAACTTACAAATAATTAAGTATGTAGGTTTACAGTTTTGTTTTTTTTTTGGTTGGGAAATCATCAAATAACTTCTCCCGCTCTGGGTGGACCGCCGCGCCGTTCCTTGCATAAGACCCTGTTTTTTTATGATTTCATTACAAATGTATAGTTTCAAACTTCATAGTTTTAGGTTAACGGAAAATATCCTATAAATTTTGATTCCCTTGAGAGTGTCAAAATATACATTTTTTGGGGCAAAAACGGCCGTATCTTATTTTTACGTTAACTTAGAAGTTTGATTTTTTCACAACTTTAAGAGACTGTAGATTTGAGTATATATTATTTTAATTTCAACTCGATATCTCCACGCCTTCCGATAAAGGGTCTTGACAGACGGACGACTTGACAGACGGACGGACGGACGAACCGACGGACAACAAAGTGATCCTTTATGGGTTTCGTTTTTACGGAACCCTAAACAGAAATTACGTCTAACAGCGTTATGTAAAATCATCCCCTAAGGGGGTTACATAGGGAATGATTTAAAAATTGACATGTAATATTGATAATTTTGTGTAATTCTTATATAGATATCTAAGATGGTATTGGAAATATTTTTATACATATTTTTCCTACTCGTAGACGGTCTTCTAGCTAACTTCAGAACACAACATAACATCACGCCTTGTTTCTCCGAAGGTTTGGGCAGAGATGTACCTATAGAACACCGACATTTCGTCAGTTATGTTTAAGTCTCATTTCAAAGATTTTCTAGACAAAATCAAACTGGTTGCTAATTGAATTGTATAATTAATTATATTTATGACCTTGATTTACACTCAGTGATTACTTTAACTCACACACTGACTCATTACTTGTTAATATTGTAGGAAAATCGTACCCGTACTTACTTTTACAATGTTTGTAAATGTGTGAACACCATGTATCTATCACAGAATTAATTTATCTGTATTGCTTCAATTTGATTCTGTTTACCTATTTTGGTATGGTAATTTTATACTGGGTGCATCGTTTTCACACATAATCATATAATGAATGTAGATATTGTACTTGAAACATTTTAAAAGAGTAACGGTGGAGTTTCTTGCCCATTCTTCTCCATCCGAAACTACATTTTGGAAGGGGCGACTAGAATCAATTCTATTTTAATGTAAATGTTGACGTTCAAAAGTGCCTTTTAAGTGCCTATTCGAAATAAATGCTTTGATTTTGACTTTGACTTTGACAAAGGGGCGAGCCTATTGGCATCAACCAGGCACATATCCAGACTCCGGGGCTGCTACTGAAAAATTCTAGATTGAAAAATCCAATAACTTTGCCCGACCTGGGTATCGAACCCTGGCCCTCATGTGCAGCAGTTGCAATTACGACCACAAGACCAACGAGGCAATTTCATGAATATATTATTATAAACTCTATTGACTATAAACCTCCCATTCTGTTAATTAATAAAATTATTCTCGGTAAAACAATTAAATTCACTAGCAGAAGCATCGATGTATGAAATTAATGAAAATATTCGTTAAATACCGATTTTATTTATTATTTCTGATATCAAAAATTTTATAAACAGTCTTCCAAAAATTTCTTCTCAAACACAGAAGGGACTAACTGACGTAAATAAGCAATGTAATTTTTAAATTTTGAGAAGAGTGCTCGTAATCACTACAATTTAAATTGAAGGATAAAAAAGTTACAGAAATTATATTCAGAAACAAGCTAAAATGTACTTAATAATTTCAGTACACAGAAATGATATTGAATTCTTGCCAACGAAGCGTATATATAAAAGCTAGTTTAGACAAAAGCATCGGGTACAATGATATTCACTGAATGCCAATGCAGGGTAGGTGCTTAAAATATAAGTGCTCTCATGAATTCTGCTTAGATACGAGCACCCTTATGCTTTCAAAGCATTTCTAAGTATTCACGACGAAAATTCGTACTTGAAGTTTAATACAGAAATAAGACTTTGTCAAATAGGCTTTAGCTCACAGTTTAGAATTTTAAAAGTCCAGGATTAGGTGCTTGAGTTTATTTTTTGGTTCTTTGAATATTGTAGCTCATTTTAGGTTAGGACCTCTCTAGCTTTTAAATATATAAGTAGTTATAGGAGTATTGTACCCACAGCTCCATTAAGTGGTTACCCCTCCAAAAGACATGTGCGTCCAAATCCGTGCTAGGCCCAAGTTACTTTTTGTATTTTGCAAAAACATTTTATTATTACTGTATTGTTTAGTCAATATGGTTAACATTTACGAGGACTCATTCAACGTCTAATTAGACCGGAGGTTACAAGACCGCTTCCCGTGCTAATGATTAGAGGTTCGGAACCTGGGCACGAAATGTGCTTTTTGTCAAGCAATTTTTTTTCAAATATTAAGTTTATTTCTATTTTGTTTTAGTAATATTTATAAAGAATTTTAAAATCAAGAAAAATTAAATACTTTCATAATCATTTCATTATATTGATTATTGCTTTTATTTAACAAAACTTTGATCTTATTTTACTAAAAAGATTTTACAATTTTATTTGATAATTTACAGATAACTTATTATACATACTTACATATTTTACCAACTGACACAAACGGGTCAGAAGACAAGTGATATCCTTTTAACGCAAACGATAAAATAGGAAGCTTTAGAAATATTTTAGATTGACATAAACTAACGAAATGTCACATGATATGTCATGTCGTCTCTGTGAACGTATAGATAAATCAAATGTTGTAGTTATAATATAACTTAATGGTAGGTTTTTATTTTATAAAGAAAACATAATAAGTTAAATTAATGGATACCCTCAAATAACATAGTCGATCGATTAGACAGAGACCTAACTTAAAGATGAAGTGACTCGGACGATAGTTGATAACAATTTCATCGCAATTTATATGGGCTCGCTGGCTTGTTCGTTAAACTGCCGGTATGAGTATGACGACGTTCAGTGATGCGATGTGATGGTTCGAATCCAAGACGAAACTTTAAACTCTTTTAGAAGTATTCTGTAGATTATTCGTAACGAATTTAATTTTGTAGCAGTGTAACATTTTAAAACTTGAGGGGTTAGCACATACTGACGCTGTGTGTACCATGGGGTGGAACCATATATTAATAGTGCAGTATAAAGTACCTACCGTGTTAAAATTTGCTGGTAATATCTATACGGCGCTGCTTTATGCACCAGTGCATCGGATGTGGTACAGCTTCGGCTTGACGCTGACTGCTGGCATCGACTAGGATAGGGTTTTTAAAGGCTATGCTCGTGGATCGGTTGAAAATGCACTGTGCTGTGCCAAGGTTGCTGATGAGGCTGAGAGTGATGACCACGTATGCGCGTCCGCTGCATGTTGGTGGTCAGAATTCCATTGAAGCCTTGGGTGCTGACTCGCTGTGTGACTCGCCGCTTGAAATTTTGGGGCAATGATGTTAATGACGTCACGCTGAGGTAGATGAACGAAAGCTGCGCTAACATTCAAGTTTGGGGTCACCAGTAAAGAAGTATGAAGAACATGGTCTAAACTTCATTCATCCTTCATAGAAAAGGGAAGATCGTCTGACCAGACGTGTGTTGTGTCTGGTGGGTTACTGCCCGGCGACTGATGTCGCATATATGCTTGTTGCGCGGTAAACTTTGCTTGTGCGATGCAGGATTTTTCGTGACGTCAGTGTGATGCGTACTTCACATTTATGCCACAGGAACACGAATAAAAAGATGCTCCGATGTTTATTTTTCAGAAAAAACTAAATCCTTTCAGGCATCTAACTATTGTTTATTAAAAAAAAAAACAACGATAGATTAGCAAAATCAACGATCACAGGTGGGTTGCAACAATTTTGAAAGATAGAAGGATTTTCTCCCAATTTTTACTTATTTACTTCTATAAGCTAATTGAATAGAATAACTGAAAGCAGCTTGTGCTAGAGCGAGATTTTTGTGGCAACTGAGCAGTGGCGTATGCTCAGCAGTATACTTTGGTAAGCTTTACTAAAAGCCACCAATAGCAACACATCGAAACATAGAAGTGATTCCTTAACGAGTGCATTGCATGTGACCAAAATAAACCGGGCAGAATCGTAATTTACTCATCATAATCTGCGTAGCCTTTGCCCAACTATATTGAAATCGACTTCCATTCTAACCGGATGTACCTGAATACCAGTATTTTATATCGAGCGACTACTTAACTGAACTCCACCACCCAGTAACTGAGAAATACGACATCCCTTTGTAAGACTTGTGGTCGCTTTAAAAAAAGATGAAAACTAAGTCACTTAACTTTTATCTACAAAGTCACAATATAATCGATATCATTGAAGCAAATTGAGAGCCTTTATACAAAATTAAATAGGCCAATTTATTTCCACGACCTTTTCCATACAAGTTATTCATGCAAAATATTACTTTTACTCAATCCGGGATTAGTTCCAATCCGGGATTAGTTTTCTTTGTTCTTTTGTTGCTGAGACAAAGATAAAATAACTTGTAAGTAGGATAAGCAACCATTAATCTTATTGTGTGTATAGCTAAGTGTCGTAAAGGCCAGATTTCTGTCCTACTTTCGATTTAGGTCTAGACTTAGAGTAATTGCGAACAGTGTTAATGTTTTTTGGAGATTGTACTCAGAAAGTGTTCAATCATTCTGGAAGAATATTATAGGAAATATCTGAAGCAGCTTTTATAAGTTAGAACAACAAACGTCTTATAGCTAGCAGACAGGCATTCTTTGCTTCTATCATATCCCTTTAAATACAAAACTAGGTTAGATATTATGTGTCTGGCTGAAAATTATATCTGCTCAAATATTGTCCCTGGCACCGTCTATAGCCGATCCTGGTTCAAGCTTCAGGCATTTTAAGTACGCAATTAACCACCTGGCGTTGGAGCAGACACATTCAAGTGACAATTTGACTCCCTAACACAGTTACAAATTAGACCAAAACCGTAAAACACGTAGGTCTCCAGTTTCATAACGTGTCTGCAATCGTGGCGTACGATTCCAACCCGAATTCGATGCAATAACACTTGGCACTGTGCCAAATGTGTCCGTGTAGGCAAATCGATTGGGAGCTTTCCGTGCTGAACAAAATATAATTGTGAAGGCGGAAACTTCCTACGGCTGAAATATTGAACAAATATGCCCGGCTTTGTAAGCAATTTGTTTTCTGAATTGATCGGTGGTGTTTCGTAAAAGGACGTTGTTTGGCCTCCCCGATTTACGGACTTAATATCTTTGAGGCACCAAAATGTTTGGACGATCTGGCTTCTCAAATAAGAGTCAATGGGAAGAAAATTACGAAAATTACAGCGAAAGTGTAGATGTTTATGAAATGCAAACAATTTTATTAAAAATATTATTGGAAAGTAGAAATTCATAAGGGAAATTTCACACAATAGCGCCTCGTGGAAGCCATAATATTACATTAGCATTCTTGCCCCGTTCTTGATAGTTGCTACTTGAACATATTTTCCCTATGTATTGCAACAGTATAATTCTAACGATGTTTTAATGTCGAAGAAAGATGTTTAGATAATAAAAACATTACGCGTGGATAGTGCCCTAACTGGTCCTTTTTAACTACTACGAAACTATGAAAGATTTTCCCCGAATAGCTGTTATTTCAATTTGATGTAGAAAAAACCCAACCTAAATCGAAAAGAAATAAAAGGACCCTTTTGAAATCGTTCATTTATTACCCTGAGTTTCTACACGAGATAAAATTCTACTCCCGAAGGGGACAAAATCGATAGCCTTCAACATTTGCCGTTTGCGACGTTGAAAACTTTAGATAAATAGTTGACATTTAAGATTATGTGTCCAGTTCAGAATAATACTATAAAGTAGATATTGGGAGCCATGTTATAAAATCTTAAAGATAAAGGCTTATTCTTTCGCCGCTAAACGCATCTTTTCTGCTTTACCACATTTATTATTAGGTATCTATATGAAACGTAATAACTAAACATACATTCACTCGAATAATAGATATGTCTTACCAATAATTACAATAAACCTTCCGCTGTCTGATAAATTACATAGATATTCTTACACGATCAATATCATATAATAGAAGTCATGCTAACATCGGGCAAACTTATTTCATAACTTGTGTCACATTGCCTTTGAATCCGCATCTAATGAAGCTACAATCACAAACACTTATAACCTAGCTTCTATTTTCTTCAAGTCTTCAAAACAAAACAACCTCAGAAACACACAGCTCCTTGTTTTCATTAGCTTTATATTTTCTAGCGCTGTTTTCACAACAAAATAAAGAGATAGAAAACGCACCGAAGAAATAGAAAGAAACGAACCAACGTGCGATCATCCGGAGGAGATGGGGACGGAAGGATGCCAGTTTACCGAATATCCTTAAACTAAAATAAGGTTAGTCATGTTTGTCTTCCTATTTAGGTCGGAATGGGGAAAATTATCATGTAAATACATCCCAGGCGATGTTTATTACACGCGCGAACTGTTCCATGGAATAGACATAGTTGGCAAACTGCCAAATGTCCATGGACAGCAGCCTTAGTGATGTACACTAAATTTGTCAACATGTCTACTTTCGATGCACAACTTTGTAGCGAAACTCGTTTGGAGCGACACATTTTTTGAGTAATGTAAACAAGTAAAATTTACGCTCTCATCGGGGAAATGCGGGAAAAGTTAAGTAGTCCTGTGTTTTTCTGTGGAGATTTTGCTGTCGAGTAAAATGCAGGTCATTTGCTCACGTAACCAAATTGAGGGAAGTGCTCTTTTTGCTAGTTAAATACGGTGCATTTCATTATTGTGTAGGTATAATTTGCAATGCTGCATTTAAAAAGGGGGCAGGGTGGTAGGGATATCGACCTCCATAGTGATACTATGAATTCAGCACACATCATTCTAGATTCCATACCGTAGACATTTTGCGTCGATAGTCCAAAAAAAAAAGCCGTTTTAGAGAAAAATACAATACCTACGCGGTCAAAATGGAACAGCTTTTTTATAAGCGACGAAAAACTACAACCAAGTTTTCAGGAGGTTCAGAATTATAGACTATCCATGGTCTCTGGTAATCCATGGTTTCAGTTTGCGAGTCCATATCCCACCGTATAATATATATTGGATGCAGGCGGTATTTATTTTAGTCTTTTGTAAGAAATAATTTTGGTACTTATTTGATAATTAGCAAAATGTTAAGTACTCAACGGTACCAAAAAATAAAAAGGTACTAAATGTTATACGTGTCAACACTGAAACTATGTAGCTCTGAAGACAGTTTAATCCAAGTACCAAGTACTTCATAAGAAGAGCTCGCGTGTTTGAGCAACATTGACATGGAGGTGTGAGGTGTTTCAAATGTTCCTAATCAGACACTGTGAAGCGAGACACAGGTGACACGACACGTTAAACACGCCACTAGAATATACAATTAACAACATCGTTGACGTGTTTAGAGCAAATATGGCTTCCTTTGTCCTGTTAACAAGATATTAAAAATTTAGGATGTTAAGATGAAGATGCTTACCTGTAAGTGGCGTCATTCAAGATCCAACCTAAAGAGAAAGTCTTCCCCCGCAGTGGGTTCCCGCATTGTCGTTGCGGGGGGGCTCAGTAGCCGTGGTCACCCTCCCACGGTGAAGCGAAGAGCAACCCCAAGGTGGGGCCGCTCGTCAGGGCTTTTACCTCCAAGCCGACGACGTAGCGGCCAAAAAGCACCGCAACTGAGGCGGGCTGCGATGTCGAATGGGAGGCATCGCGGCTGAGGGTTACAGACTGCGGCGGAGGAGGAGTGCCGGTACTTTTGAGTAGCGCTCTTCTCTTCCGTGGCCTGGACGGGGCCGCCACCGTTTGATGGCGGACGTGGTGGGGCCGCAGGGGAAGAGGAGTGTCGGTATAGCGTTGGCCGCTTTCCCTATCCCCTGCGGCCGAAAAGTGGAAGGCGGCGGGGCCACTGCGCTGACCCGTCGCACGGGACCAAGTGTGCCAGACACGGGGTCGTCTGGGGCTCTTATGTTACTTGGTTCCTGGAGTGGTCACGGCGTGCCATGTGTCCTGGTGCGCTGAACTGGTGGGGTCCACAAGAGCCGATACCTGTCAGGGATGCGGGTTGTTCGAAAGAGATACCGTCGCCCCTGGCACACAGGCAGCTGAGGCACAAATGTAAAAATAATAGTTTAAAAAACTAAAAAACACGCTTTAAAAACCAAACTAAAAAAGGAGACAATAATTTAATTCAATTAAAAAGCGTGGGGTGCTTTTTGAGGTATTTTTATAATCAATTAATGTCAAGCACCCCACGCTTTTTAATTGAATTAAATTATTTTCTCCTTTTTTAGTTTGGTTTTTAAAGCGTGTTTTTTCGTTTTTTAAACTATTATTTATTTTCTATTTTTTAGTTCCGCTAACTACAAAAACGTGTTTTTTTTTTCATTTTTCTCATTTTTTTTTAAATTATTGATTTGTCATCAGTCCTCGATAAGTTTACAAAGTTTCAATGAAATCTGACCGTTTAAAGTGGGTCAATGCGCGCTCTAAGGAGTCGGTTACATACAAACAAACATACAAGTGAAGCTAATATAAAGCGTGTAAAAACCATCTTATTTTCTCCTATAGAGATACGGAAAGCAGTATTGGCCTACATTCGTCTAAAAAGATAGCTTACGCCACTCGTGCGTGCGCCGAATGTGAACGGATTTATGGAGGTAGGTGTTCCAGATAGTTTCGGCAAATGTAACTTGTTATTTGTAAATTGGAAAAAAGGGTTTCTCACTACCTGAAATGTCTGACTAGAACAAAGGCTTAGCATCACGAAATAAATAGGAGCCTTGACAAAACAAAGAGATAAAAGTCAAACTTTCCTTAATAAATACAGCTGCCTGTATACGCAGACTACGTCACAACAATTTCATTGCGTCATAAAATTTTCGTTGACTGTTCCCCTTTCATTTTCATATGACACGGTTTCCGGTATATACATAATTGATTCGTTCATTTAAAATACATTAAGCAGGGCACGATCAGTGCTTGGGTGGGTTCGAAGGTAATTTCCGTGGCCATCCGGCTAACCGTAAGTACATAGAGTGAAAATGTTGCGGTTATGTATAGTTGTAAACCTTCACCGTCCGATAATGACTAGGGACACGGTTATAATTAATTTTGTGAACAGTCTATCTCCGTTCATATTTGATCACTTGATTTTGTTCTGACGTGTTTTTAATTAAGGTGATGTGCGCGCCTAAATGTGTTTCGCTGTAGGTATATTGTTAACAAGCTTTTGCCTGCGACTTTGTTCGCTTGAAATAGTTAGGTACTTTGGGCAGCATTTTTATTTTTAGGATTCTTATTTTGAAAATAATTGAAAGAAAGAAAGATAGAAAATTATTTATTCTGACTCGTACAGGAAGATCACATACTAAACTAAAACACACAAACGCACAAAAATGATAAAAAAACAAATTTATTGGGAGTAAAAACTTAAAACAAAACAAAGTCCTGCATGAGGCCAAAAAGCTCCTCAGCATGATGCTGCGACATTTAAAAAGTGTCATAACGCTGGTGTTCTGATAGGGCTCCAGCGATATGATGACATATAATACACATAGAAACTGCTGTGGTTTGATGAATGAATGTTTTTTCCTCCTTTGCTACATAAAGATTTTGCGGGTTTGATACTCGTGAGCACGCCACATAGTTCCCCTTGGGAAAAACAGTTATGTTTTTTTCTAAATGTACATCTGCAACTTTAAGCGCCTGTTCGACCGTCTTTCCGATAAATATACGTATAACAAACATAGACAGATTTGTTAAGACTTCCATACGAACCTTCATCACCTATTTCATCCCCATGTAGGTCGAAATACAAAAACGCTAAAACAAATATTGATTTACTTCTTAACAAGTGCCTAAATATAAAGTTTCATGATTTTATCTTCGATGACGAACTCCCATACAAACATTCATCCCCTACTTCAACCCCTTCATGCCCTTTCTTACAACAAAAGTTAGCCTATGTCATTTCCCTAGGTCTAGTCTTTCTCTTTACCAAATTTAATCAAAATTGGTTTAGTGGTTTAGACGTGAAAGCGAAACATACAGACATACAGAGTTATTTTCGCATTTATAATATTAGTAGGGATTTACTCAGCGATTCTATTATATAAACAGGTTCATGAATATTAATTCAAATGCCTGGAGGGAAAGGTAAAATTAAAGCTCTTTTTTATCTCTTCCTAATTAAATTATTAATTCACTATCGTATTGTAATTATTCTGCGGTACGTACAATGAATATCTAAGTTATTTTCAACGAATAATCAAAGGCTATCAATATAATAAAAAGGCCATGTTCGAGGCTAAGTTATCACCTTGAAACAAACGCCTTGAATTTGCCCCTCAAATTGATAGTTCAAGTTCAACCGTCAATTCCCGAACTTGAATACGCTGTAATGTATTTTATATTTAAACGTAGCCAAGAGGGTAAACCCTTTGAATGCTTTTGGTTATAAATATTTAAAAGATTTCCTCCTTTTACCTGACTGCGGCGAAAAGGATGGGTTAGGAAATGGTTATGAATGTCACTAGCTATGTATGAATGGGGGTTAGTTTGTTATGCATCAATTATATTTTAGGTACTTTATAGGAAAATGCAAGCAGTTTTAGGTACTGTTTTATACACTGACGAGCGAACAATTGAGCCGTTTAATTAAGTCTACGAGGCTACGCCGTAGCATCCTCGTAGCTAGTTTTTAGATTCACGTAGCTTGGCGTAGCAAACACCTACGTAACTTATTGAGTGCTCCGTTGGTTTAGTGGTCGAAAGTGTGAGTATGGGGTACTGGGGTCGGGCAGTGTTTTGATTTATTTATTTATCAACTAACATTTACCGTTACAAGGTAACCCAATGCGATAAATTAATAAAAGTAAAAAAAAGCAACGCATTCCATGTGAATGTTTTCTATATGGTTTTTTTTTACCGCAATACCAAACTGAAGTCTAGTTTTACCCGATTGAAGTCAAAACACTAATAACAAGTTTGCGGGTCAGACAAATAATTCTTATCAAACGAAAAACAACCACACAATTATAAAAAACACCTGGCTCATGTCCCCAAACAAAACACAGTGACAGTGAAAAAGCTAAACTAAAATAACAACACCGCCATTTTAAGCACAAACGTTTATTATACAGCCACGAACAGTCAGTAGCCAGTTAAAGCTTATTCCACAGCCACATTAAGATAATCAGTGAAATAACAAAGCAATGAACTTTGCGGTGCACTTGAAAAGTTTTTTTTACACGCTTTATATTAGCTTCACTTGTACGTTTGTTTGTTTGTATGTAACCGACTCCTTAGAGCGCGATTTTGACCCACTTTAAACGGTCAGACTTCATTTAAACTTTAAACTTATCGAGGACCGATGACAATTCAATAATATAAAAAAAATGAGAAAAAAAAAACAAAAAAACACGCTTTTGTAGTTAGCAGAACTAAAAAATAGAAAATAAATAATAGTTTAAAAAACTAAGAAACACGCTTTAAAAACCAAACTAAAAAAGGAGAAAATAATTTAATTCAATTAAAAAGCGTGGGGTGCTTGACATTAATTGATTATAAAAATACCTCAAAAAGCACCCCACGCTTTTTAATTGAATTAAATTATTTTCTCCTCTTTTAGTTTGGTTTTTAAAGCGTGTTTTTTAGTTTTTTAAACAATTTTTTAGTATCAATATCAGACCCTGAGAAAGCGCCTCAGAATTCTATGATGTCTATTATGTTAAATTATAGGTTAGAGTTAAATTCCCTATTAGTCTAGATTATTCTTTTTAATACAGGAGACAAAAACATAAATTCTAAGTACCTAATTTGAAAGCTCGTAGGAATTTTGTTGCTATTTGTGAATTACCTAGTGCAGGTGAAATATAATTTCGTTTAATTTTTAATAACACACTCATCACGGTACCCACACATTTTCATCTACCTATTTAATATTTAAACATGTGTTAAACCAATTCGCTAAGGGAGAGAGTATATCCGTTTTAGACCCCCGTGCACCCCTTATTGCGTATGTACCATGACGATTTGTAAATCCCTTATATTATTGCTTTGCGTGATGGTCGTGGTGAACTCAAGAGCTTTCATGGAAGATCGAAAGAAGATTGGTACTTTAAATCAACAAAGTAAGAAACGTAATGAAGAGTTTAGAAAAACTGATCCATTTTGTTCAGATTTTTTAGATTGTATCGTTGTTACAGCTTGTGCTTATACAATTATTAGCTTTTGACCCCGGTTTCGCCCGCGTACAGGTCGAAAATTATCCCTTGGAAACCTAATACCGGGATCAAAAGTATCCTATGAGTTAATCACGGTTATAAACCATGTGTATGCCAAATTCGTCCTGCTTTTTTTACGTGTTTGAGTATTAAAATATGTCTCACTAGCTTTTTTCAGAGGTTTCGCCCGCGTGGAGTTCGAATGTTTTCAAGATTAAAGTATCCTGAGTGTTAATACAGGTTATAAACTATCTTAGTGCCAAATTTCATCCAAATCCGTTCAGCCGTTTTAGCGTGATTGAGTAACAAACACCTAAACATTCAAATTTTCACATTTATAATATTACTAGCTTCCGCCCGCAGCTTCGCCCGCGTGGAAGTTGGAAATTATCCCGCGGGAACGTACTACTGGGATAAAAAGTATCCTATGTGTTAATCTAGGTTATAAACTATCTTAGTGCCAAATTTCATCCTTATTCGTTCTGCCGCTTTAGCGTGATTGAGTAACAAACATCCATCCATCCATCCATCCAACCATACTTACAAACTTTCGCGTTTATAATATTAGTAAGGATATATAGTAGGATAAATAGCATTGCATGGCCCAAGGAATAAAAAAATCATACAAATACCCCACTATTTCACCCGTTTACGCGAGGAATTTCCTAAAATCTTTTCTTCGTCAGCTTAGAAAGGATTTTAGAAAACTCTCCTACTGATAATCTACCTCTGTGCCAAATTTTATCCTCGTAGGTCCAGGAGTTTTTGAGATTTCGTGTTTAATCAATGAGTGAATGAATGAGTGACCTTTAGCTTTTATATATATAGATTTACTAAATTGTCTGTTCTATCAAGAAATAGCACGATCGAAAATGCCCGGAAAAGTCACTGGTCCATGAATGATAAAGAAGCAGAGAATCAACGCTGGCTTTTCCCCTTCATGATTTACTTGGGCAAAGACTCTTTATTATTTAAAAAGTAACCGTTTTTCTTCCCAAAACAAAAATAACCCTACCACTTCCGACCCCCAAGCAGCAATTAACCCTATCCTGTCATACCTTACACATACCGCAACAACAAAGCATAATACATGAACTAATACCCACATTAAAATTCAACGCGTAATTTCTGTAACTACAAGCTAACATAATTTATGAAGGCCATTTGAGCCTAAAATGTCGTCTATTTATGTACGAAATAAACCCGAGACCCGGCCTAGATAGGCGATGGTATTTCGACGATAGTAAAATTACGTATAATTTTTGGGCTATCGACTTCCTTCGATATTTTTAGAGGGATCTCGAACGGCTTTGCAAATAAAATGTATTGCTGAAGTTTGTTTTCGTGATTAAATAAGGTTTTATTTTACGGGTATTCCAAGTACAACTTGAGCTGGAATTCGTTTTTGTACATTATTAACATTATCTATGAATAGAAAATCGCTGTATTTTTCTAAAATCTGTTGGTTTTCCTCGAAAACATAACAGAAAAGTTCACAAGGGTTTTCTAAGATGAAGATTAAGTTGGGATTCGTTTCCTACTTATTCTAAGATGAGAAAATGCCTGGTTATTTTTAGGTCTACTTGTTTGTTCGAATATAAACCATAAAATTACACACAACCTACAAGTTTTACTTCGACATGACATTTAGCTTCTAATTAATGTTTGCAAAAGGTTATCTTGATAAACACAAAGCAAAGCTATTATTATGTACAGGTATATAAAAAAGAAAATAATCATAATGCATCAAAAAATAAGTCCGCATCGTTGTCAACGGGAAGAGTGCCCAAAAGGCTGGCAGCATTGCCACGTTGTATGGCAATGCTGATTCTTTGGCCGAAATATAGGCCAGCCCTTTGGTCACGTGAAGAGTCAACCAACCGCTTGGAAATATAATATATATAAACCTATAACCTTTATATATATATATATATATAAAGGTTATCTGTATTAATTCCCCAAACAAACTAATCCTCATAAAAACGAATTCTGAAAGCTAAATAAACAAGTTCAAAAAACTATTACAATGTTCCTTTGATTATCCGCTCTAAAAAACAATATTAACAGTAATTCTCTTTGTTTAACATGTTCCAACTAAATTCGCAGAATACAGAATAATAGAACAAAGCATAATAAATATAAAATAAACTACAAAGCTACCATTTCCTGTCAAGAATAATTCAATTCAATTTCTTTTGATCACGGATTTGTTCGCGCAATTTACTCTATAAAGATTATAAAGCGAATATTTTATAAAGCTAGTCTCCAAACGACCGTAAAACCCGTACAGATTATTAATTTACAGGGATAGGTATTAATTCGTTGAAATAATTGTTCGTGTTCCTTTATCTCTGAATTTATTGTGTGTTGTTGTCCTCGTGTAGAACAGCTCTATGTATTTGCAAGAAATAATATTTGTTATTTAAATAATTGCATGTTAAAATACACACACACACACACATTGCTCGCAGAACAGTTGGCCGATGGGGCCGAAAGGTTCTGGAGTCGCGACCGCGTACCGTAAGACGTACCGTTGGAAGGCCTCCCACAAGGTGGACCGATGACCTTGTGAAGGGCACAGGAATCCGCCGGATGCGAGAAGCGCAGAACCGGCTGCGTGGTCCGGCCAGTGGTGAGAGAAAGTGGAGGAGCTTGGGGGAGGCCTATGACCAACAGTGGACGTCTTTCGGTTGAAATGATGATGATGTTAAAATACCAGAAACACATCATAAAAAATACCCATGTATCTCTATACAGGAAAAGTTTTTATTCAGTGCGCAAACTGTTACCATAAATTCAGCATTTAATTCTAGACCCCCAGCGCAGAAATTTTTCGTTGGTCATACAAAAAAAATTACCTGTTTCATAGAAAAGTGCAATACCTACGCGGTCAAAATGTATGGAAAAGCTGATTTCTTTTTTGTAAAACCGACGAAAAGTTTCTGCGCTGAAGGGTCTAGAATGATATGCTGAATTGATGGTTACAGTTTGCGCACTGAATAAAAACCCTGTATAGAAATAGATGGGTGACCATTTCTTATATAAACATTTAGACAAACTTACGCCTTATTACTATGGAGTAACTACACAACGCCACTTGCTACTATTCTATTTCTGTCGATGAAATTGGGCGATGTGTATAGCAGCACCCACATTTCGAGAATATCCTAAAAGTATCCTTAAATATGATATTTAAAATGAAATAATCCATTAAAGTTGACCTACAGATATTCCGATCTTGCATCTGTGCACTCACGAAATAATCTAATATTGGCAGCCTCGGTGACGCAGCAAAAGCAGTAGCACAGTGCTCCAAAATTCGATATTCGGCTCGCTCGCCAAAAATTCTCAATTCAAATTCAAGGCCTTAACTAAAGCGAAAACACAGTTGTGCACTTAAATCATGCGAGCTATCTTTTGATTAGCATACATTGTTATGCGCTGGCCACCGTCCTAGCGACCAGATTGCATGTATCTGCATAATTTTGTTTAGAACCTCGTGTGGATTGCAAACGCCTGCAAACGCCCCAGTGGGCTGTAATGTCTGTAATTGTTAGTAGAACTGTGAATTATTTTTAGTATGATTTATTCTTGATTCTCAAGTGTGAATCTTCTTCTTCCTTCTTCGTTTTTTGTCGTGACAATTATTTGGAAATGAAGAAGCTTGAATGATTAAAGACAAAGGCCTCCGAAGATTGCGGTAACAATACACGACAATCGGTAGTTTTGTAAGGAATCCGACCCCAAAAAAAGGTTGATTATATATGTTACCGGCCAAACCCGATTTCAGGCCAAACTAGTTTGTCCTAGGCCAAACTGGTTTCTAGCTTAATTAGCCATTTCGTTAACAGCCTTTGGAAGTAACGCTCGCCGGGCGCTGCCGCGGCGCCGCTCGCTTCGCTCGCTCGGCTCGCGCGCTTTTGGTCACAGTTCTAACCTAACCTAACCCATTTAATCGGCGTGCCCCGGCTTAATAAACCAGTTTGGCCTGAAATCGGGTTTGGCCGGTAACATAATTATATATCCCATTCTTTCCAGATATTATTTACCTATACTTTAGATTGTGGGATTAACCTTGGAAGTCAACAGCAGTTCTGATTCTGATTTATAACTTTAAATGTATATTTTGCTTGCGAAACATTTTTAGGCCCTGACTTTTTTTCATTTATTCCCTTTAAAAAATGTTCAATGTAGTTATGTGAACAGTAAAACCCAGCGCCACACAAAAAACAAAACTTAAATAAAAAGTCTACTTCAGTCTCTTTCAACAAATTTATAAATAAATAAAAAATAAAAAAAATAAAAAATAAAAAATAAAAAAGCCTTTTATTTCCTATTAATTATTTACAAAATAACTTTTACCTAAATAAATATTTTTAAGTTTCTTGGGTAACAGGAACCCCCCTCAAGGTGAAGGCCTCTTCCAAAGTTTGCCATTTTTCCCGGTCTTTAGCTATAAGTGGCCATTTTTGCCCCGCTATTTTCTTTATATCGTCATCCCACCGCGCGTAAGGTCTTCCTTTGTAACGATTGCCCTGTGGGCCTTTCCATAATGTAACCGTTTTGGTCCATCTGTGGTCTTTGAGACGCGCCACGTGACCAGCCCATTTAAATTTTAATTTTAAAGCGTGGTTTAGAGCATCTATTGTTTTTGTCTTAGCTCTTATTTTTGTGTGTCGTATTTTGTGTGTTTTTTTTACATTCATCATGCTGCGTTCCATTCCTCTTTGGCATGTAATTATTTTATTCCTTATTTTTTTGGTGAATTTCCATGTTTGACATGCGTATGTCAAGCAAGGGGTAAGACATGAGTCCATTACCTTCTGTTTTAGTTTTATGGGCATAGCGCTTTTGAATATTTCTTTACAACTCCAGTATTTGTTCCAGGTATTCTTGACTCGCCTCTCTACTTCTAGGTTATTCCCATTTTTGTTAAATCCTATCAGTTTTCCCAAATAAATATATTGTTCTACGTATTCTAAAGGTTTTCCATCTATTTTTATGCTTGTCTTTATGTGGTTTGACATGGTTTTTGTTTTTGATATGTTCATTTCAAGGCCTACCTGTGTGCTAGCATTGTGAAGAGATTCCATCATACCTTGTAGTTGAGAAGCAGTTTCTGAGAGCAGCACTAGGTCATCTGCGAATCTAAGGTGGTTTAAATATTTGCCTTGTATAAACAAACCTTTGTTGTTCCAGTCAAGTTTGCTTATGACGGATTCTAGTACCGCAATAAAAATTTTGGGTGACAGAGGGTCCCCTTGCCGCACTCCTCTTTTCACTGGAAAACTTGGACCAATGGTTTCTAGCTTAACTCTACTAGTACACTTGCTGTATATATTTTTCAGTATGTCTATGTATGTTTTCTCTACGTTTTGAGCTTCCAATGTTTCCCAGATGCTTTCGTGTGAAACGGTGTCAAAGGCTTTTTGATAATCAATGAATGCAATATACAGAGGTCTACGGTATTCCAGGTATTTTTCAATGATTAACTCTAAAGTATGTATGTGGTCTATGGTGGAGAAACCCTTTCTAAAACCGGCTTGTTCAATGGGCTGCTTTTGCTCTAGTGAAGTACTCATTCTGTGATTTATTATTGTAGAAAAGAGTTTATATATAGTTGGCAGTAGGCTTATTGGTCTGTAATTGCCGATGTCTTTAGGATCTCCTTTTTTATAGAGCAGGATAATGTTGGATTCAGACCACTGTGAAGGTGTTTCTGCGGTTTCCAAAATCAGGTTAAATAGGTTTATCAAAGGCGCGGCGAGAATGGCGTGGGCCATCTTTATGGCATCATTTGTAATATTATCCGATCCTGGACTTTTTTCGGGTTTTAGTTTTTGTATTGCCTCTATAACTTCCTTGCAGTCTATTGGATCTACCTTGTAAGTATTATTTTTGCATGTTAAGGTTATGAGCTCGCTCGGGTAGGAAACAACACTACGATTCTGTGTGGTAGATTTGTATAGATTTTTGTAGAAGTCCGTTGCAATGTTTATGATGCGGTTGCGGCTGTATTTAGTTCGACCAAACTCTTCTAAACCCTCAATCCATGTTGTTTTTGTCTGAAGCTCTTTATATCCTTTTTTTAGGCTTCCTTTTAGTTCTAAATGCTTTTTAATTATTTTTATTCTATGTTTCTTGTAATCCATTTTGATGTATTTGCTTGTGAGTTTGTATAGAGCTTTAAGTTCGTTTTTCAAGGTTCGTGTTTTGTTTTTAGTTTTTTGTAGTTCTCGTCTTCTTTTTATAAGGTTTTTTGTTCGATCTGATAATGTACTGCGGTCTTTAGTTGTATGTTCTGCTTTCCATGCACTTTGTAAGCTGGTTTGGATAGAGTCTATTAGTTTATCGTGATAAACTTGTACAGAATCGGTTAAGGCCCTGTTTTGTATATCAGGTAGGTGATTTTTTAGACTCTCCTTATATAGTAGGATTGCTTCCTCACTTTTGAGTGTGCTGTATTGGTGGTTTTTAAATTTCGCTCTGCTTTTTATTGGTTTTGTGAGTGAGATTGTCGCTCGAAGCGGTCTGTGGTCTGACGGATAGTTAAGAGTTAGTGTTTCGATGTTCTGAAACATTTGCGGTTGGTTGGAGAGAATGAAATCTATTTCGTTTTTATATTGTCCGGTCGGTGAGCGCCACGTCCATCTTTTTTTTGGCTTTTTCTTATAAAACGTGTTGATAATTGCTAATTTGTTTTCCATTGCAAAATCTATGAGTCTTTGCCCTCTGTCGTTCCTTTCTCCGTATCCGTTTTGCTTCATGACTAGTTGTTCATCCGCAAGAGGCTCACCTATTTTTGCATTAAAGTCTCCCATTAAGATGAAATCTTTACATGCTATGTCCATTGCCTTGTATATATGTTCGTAGAAAAGATTGATCTCTTCCTCAGCTGCTGCTTCAGTGGGGGCGTAGACTTGTATTAAAGTTATTGGTTTATCTGGCGTGTTCAAATTAAGTAGTGCGACTCGTTCAGAGATGCCGATATAGCTTTCCACGTATTGTTTTAGGTATTTTTTAATTATGAATCCGACCCCATATTTGCCTGGTGTTTGACCTGTGTGGCATAAAATGAAATCTTCGTATTCTGAAATTTTGTTGCCGGAGCGTCGTACTTCAGATATGCCAATGATATCGTATTTTATATTCATTAGAGCTTCTCTTAGTTCAATTACTCGTTCGTACGATGAAAGTGTTCTAACATTGTAGGTCGCTATATAGAGTTGTTTTGTGCTATTTTGTCTGGGATTTAAATGGTTTGAAGATATTGTATTTGGAAGGTTGCGGTCGTAATCTTCCTCGGTGACCAACCGGCTTGGAAGATGTGTTTCTTTGCTTATTTGTTTTTTGTATGTATTTTTTGAGAGAGGTATCGTTGGTTGCTATGCATTGTTGTCGTTGTTACTCCTATTTTCTTCCTCTTGGTTTTTATTACTTTTATTCACTAAGAAGTTCAATATACCCGGCTTTACCACTCCATCAGAGAAATTGGATGTTCTCTGGGATGCTTTGTGCGAAGATGTGTTCTTATTTTTCTTAGCGACTTGAGTATTACGAGGAGTACTGTGCTCAGAGTTTGAGTTATTTTGTGGGGAGATAGAGAGGTTCCTTTTCCTGTTATCTGGTGGTGTCTTGTTGTCTGTTTTGTTTTTTATAATTACCAGTTTGTCATATTTAATGACTGCTTTGTTCCCTTTCTCTTTCTCTATTTGAACTTGTGCTTGTAACACTTTCCTTTTTTCCAGTATGTGTTGGGGATAGTCCTCTTTTATGTAGTACGCAGTATCCTTTAGCATTTCTTTTTGTTTCACAATCATGATTTTCTTTCCTAGAGTGGTAAATGTTACAATGATCGGGCGGGGCTTTTCTGATTTCTTGCCTATTCTTCTAGCTTCTTGTATATCGTTGCAATTAAAATTTAATGAGAAATAGCTGTTTATAAAAGTAATTATAATGTTTTCTAGTTGTGAGTACGAATTATCGCTCTCCTCTATTCCGAAGAAAACTATATTTCTCTGTCTTGCCTGTTTTTCCAATAAATGTAGTCTTTTTTCCTGATCTTCGATTTTTTCCTTGAGCTTTTCTTGATTTTGTTCAAATGTGCTAAATTTTGTATCCAGTATTTTGATTATATTTTCTGTTACTTTTTCGCCGTTCTTTTCTATAGCAATTTTTTGTTCGTCCAGGTCCTTTTGGATCTTGCGCAGTGCCGCCATCACTTCATCCATTATTAAAACTTTTTGTTTACTTTTAAGGAACAATATTTTGTAATAGCGCCCTCTCGTGGTGAACTGTGCAATTGCTTAACTACTTGAGCTGATTTGATATAGTTGTAATAGCGCCCTCTCGTGGTAAACGGTGCAATTGCCTACTATTTCGTATAGATGTTCTGATAATGTTACGCTACTCGTCGCTAGATGGCGACCTTAGGCAGTGATAGTTGATCCCGATATCGTTTTGCCACTTGTCGCTAGATGGCGTTTTTAGGCATGATTTGCAATTTATCGATTCAAATTGAGGTTAATCCAAGGTTATTTGTTGCAAATTTATGAATGTAAGAATGTAAGAACAAACAAACAAACATTGATGGAAGTGAGACGATTTGGTTAGCTATGTTTGCGTTCACTTTAGTGTCCTGCAATGTTTTGGTTTACACTTTAGCGTTCGAAAGTCAGTTGTTGTTTTACCGGTTTAGCACTTATTGTTCAACACTTTCCTGTCTTTCAACACTTTGTCCGGGTTAATCACACTTTATATTGCACAGAATAATGCGTCTAAACTATAGAGTATCACTGTTTATATTTTTTATAACACTTTAATTTCGGAGTCGATGTGAATCGTGGCACTGTGGCGCCCTCTCTCCAACAAATTTATAGCAAACTTTAATAACCGTTTCCTACAGAAAATATTGTAAGTAAATTGTTATTAAGGTCTATTAATAGACTTCAATATAAATGCTAATAAGATATTAAAAGAGAAACCATTTCTTTTCGTTATCCTGACTTTTTCAAGAACATTTTTATAAGAAGTCTCAGAAATGAAAACTTCCAAAGATTTACTTAAGTAGCTATTCATTCATAATTTTAAATTTACATTCAGCAAATAAATAATTCATCAAATAGATCGTCCTACTAAAGATAAGGATACTTTCTACCTTAAATAGTAGTCACAAACCAGGTTATTATACAAAAATATTATACGTCTTCGCAAATATAGAACTCAGATATTCATGAAACATAAACAAAAACGAAACAATATGAAAAGAAAAAAAACAGGGAGCCGTAATAAAAAGTGGGTAAGATTTAAGGACATCAAATATCAAATATTCACACTGTGAATCAAATGTAAGCAAACTGGAACAAGAATTAAACCTTGAGACTGAACTGTAATCCATTATGTTTACGAGAAAAACAAAACTTGTCTAGACGCGCCTGTATTTCTCAAAGCTAATATGAGGTAAGGGAAATAAAACCCAGGCTAATAAAAGCTAGCAGAAGCTGAATAAAGCGACAATGGCGCAACTAGGCAAGTGCTGGTACATCCGGGAACGCGGTCGGGTCAAGGTCACGGCCCGCGGATCGATGCTGCTACGACGCCCGTGCTACGTCCCGCTACGCCCCGCTACGCCGCCCTCGCCCTGCTACGCCACTACGCCCGAATCTCCAAATCCGCCAAGTTTGTGTTCTCAGCGCTTTTTAATTCCGCAAACCTGGATTTGTTCGCTGTTATTGACGTCATAACGTGTTGAGTTTCAGCTGCACATTTATAATTTATTTTCTTTGATGAAATTGGAGAATAACGGTAAGTAATAAATATTGGGCTTTCAGATTAAATTGAGCGAACGAGTTTGAAGTGGTTAGCTCGTCAGCGAAGCGTGGTAATAAATCTTTTTTATTGTGCTGACAATGGAAAGTCGTACGTCATTGTATAAAACACTGTAATTTGAGCTTTTGTGTGACTCGAGTATTTTAATTTCCGGTTTTCTTACGTTCCAAAATGTAGTTTAGGCATAACCTCTATATTATATAATATTTTAATTTCATCCCCAAGTTCTTTATTCATAGAGCCTATTGTTCTCGCGCGTCGTGCCTCACAGCTATCTGCTTTTGTCTGCAGTCTGTTTTTTGTAAAACTTTTTAAGACACGACGGCTCTAAAAGGAAATTGAGTAAAATTAATTAACAGGACATTTTAATGACGCCTATTAATTTCATATCTGGGCTCTCATAATCATCGTTAAAATATGGGGCAATTAGATTTTTTTGGTTGTAAAATTAAGCCTGACCTTAAAAAGAATGTACCTATGGACGTAAAACAGAATCGACTTGAAAAAAAAAGCAGCCCCGAGCGAGAGATAACTAATGGCGTTGTTCCAAACTCGCGAAAACAAAAAAAACGCCACAAAAATGATATATAGAAGCCCCGTACAGTCGAAACGGCCCCGTTACATTAGCAAAACAACTTTATAAGCTTCGAGAATTAAAAATTAATCTGGTTAAATAATAAACGAACGTTCTGTTTACAAAGACCTGTCAGATGTTTTGTCAGGCTCAAATCTTCTATCGGCGCAAGATTACTCTGAATAAAACATTTGTTAAGCCAACCCACGTGAAAAATGCAAGCTGATTAGTAAATCTCCCGTTACTGAGCCAATTTGTAAGCTTAATTAGTTTTAGGAAGGATTTACGTCTTCAAGGTACTTATCTAAGTTTATTTAACGTTAATTTGATAAATTAAAGTGGATTTTTAAGACTGTAAACATCTTTCTAAAACTAAAGCCGCATAAAGCCTGAACGAAACCATGTGCACCCGAACAAGCTCATGAGTAGTTTTAATTATTTATGTCTACATACTGCTGGATATAATAACAAAGTTAGTAATTAGTCATATACGGTCATTAGAGAATATTTTCATAATCATCATGTTTCATTGTGATATAAGATTACAGATTGGTGATCAAACAAAGTATATGGCCGGTGTATTATAACATCCTCAAGACTGTGATAGAACATAGTCTATATTCTATTTCGAGCAACACTCGCCTACAATATGGGCCTATACAACAAATACCTTTGTCACTAGAAACGTACTAACAACTCGTCCGGCTTACAGAATTCTATTTGTTACCAATATAGAGTTACAACGCTATTTGCGGACCTATTCAATAGTCCTTTGAAGGTTCACTGCTATCTATAATTATGAATATTATGGATTCAGGTTTATAAGTTTTATAAACTTACAATTTCGTCCCTTAAATGTTATAGTTTACTAGGTAAGCGTGTTCAAGATTCATTACCATAAATTTTTATTAGCCGTTAATTGTGAATGCATCCGTTCATACAACTCTGTCACGTCAATTCGTACACCATAGCCTTGAGAATGACTTTATTGCCATAGCGAGCGACAACCCCTCCTGACTCGAAACGGTCATGGTCGCGACGACCTCTGCATTATACAGGAGATGTCCGCTCACCTCCGGAGCCGGCGCTCGAATGGCCTTCTACACCGTCGAGCTACCGATGGGGGCAGGGGGAATGTTTACCCTCCCAATCCCTCCGCCCGTGCCAGCTGAGCAGCGGCACGCTATATTTAGGTTGCGCTGTAAATATTCGGTCCAAGTACGGAAAAGCTCCCTCCACCCTCGGCATGGGTGGGGCAGGGAGACGTAGGTACGTTCCCGCTACATAAGCGGGTAAAAGTTGAAAGTTCACCAACGCCCCGCACACGAGTTCGCGCTGTTAGGGAACGCTTCTTTATTTAAATTCTATTGCAACTTGTTCGCCATTGTAGTCTCGGCTGAATTCGCAATGCCGACTCTAATTTTTCAATGTTGGCCGAGCCCCGTTTTTCTGTTGTGGAAACTTGTGCAATTGTTTCCAGGATTTTCAATTTGGCGCCGTTGAATTTCGACACGTATTTGGATGGGTTTTATGGTTATTGCCCAATTCGGTGGAAACAAGCTTTGAAAATTATCATTGCAATGACGACGATACGTTGAACTGGCATCGGCGGCTATGTGAAATGGACACGAGTATCTCTTTAACGAAATTGAAACGGATTACTGTTTGGGTGATGGGCCGTTCGCGTGTCAATGTAATTTATGCTATCATCATCATTTACATCTGTCATACTTACTGTACATATGGTGGGCTGAAAGCTTTTGGGTAAATAGTTCATTTCATTAAGGTCGTTCATTAATAAAACAAAAGGGTTTAATCAAAGGTATTGTTAAAGATAAATGTTATAAATACACTAGCGACCCGCTCCTGCTTCACACGGGTGCAATGACAACATGTCGAAATATCGAGATTTCTGTGCTACATCTAAGTTATATATTAATATAACACACATAAAAATTCCGGAATCTACATGCAAACTGAAATGAAACTGAATGTTGAATGAACTGAATGTTGAAAACTGTATCAAAATCCATTGTGTTGTTTTTCTAAATATCATGTTCTGTCTAGCCTTTTCCTAAACGTGTTGGGGTCAGCTTCCAGTCTAACTGGATGCAACTGACTACCAGTATTTTGACTACCTATCTGACCTCCACAATCCAGTTAATGGGTAACACGATTCCCCTTGGTAAGACTGGCAGTCAGACTTTCGGGCTTCTGACGACCCGTAACGACTGTCAAAGATCCACGAATGACAGCCGGGAGTAACGGCTTAATGTCCTTTCCGAGGCAGCCCCTCCGGGTCTTGGTATGTAAAGATGGTCACCCATCCACAGAACAACTGCGGTAAGCGTAGCTTAACCTGATCGATCAACCCGTGTGGTTGTTATTACTTAGCAACAAGCCCCTCCACGACCCCTTTTTCTAGACAATACTATGGATTTTTTTAGATCAGGAGATCTTTATACTTGGAGGTATATTATACTATTTAGAGAAAATATAAATCACTGATAGATGTAGGTATGTATCGAGTTAAAGTCAGCGTCAATAATATCGGGACGAACAGGCTGTTCAAAATGATCTAAACAACTATGAAAATTAAACATTAAAGTCAATGACGCAAGGAATGTTTCAGTATGAAGACAGTAAACGACAACTGTCATTCTGACGAGAACTTTATTCAATTGAGATAAAGTTTAATTATCTTAGTTGTTGAGATTATTTTGAACAGTCTATTCGTCCCGATATTTTTGACGCTGACTGTACAAACTAAAAACGGATATAAAATCAGTCATTCTTTTACGTCACTCTGTTTTGGTATATCCAGTTTTTAGTCACCCTGTATTAGTGTATCTAGTTTTACGTCACCCTATTTTGGTGTATCCTGTTTTACGTCACCCTGTTTTGGTGTATCCTGTTTTACGTCACCCTGTTTTGGTGTATCCCCTTTCGCGTCACCCTGTTTCGGTGTATCCAGTTTTTCGTCACCCTGTTTTGGTGTATCCCCTTTCACGTCACCCTGTTTTGGTGTATCCCCTTTCACGTCACCCTGTTTTGGTGTATCCACTTTTACGTCACCCTGTTTTGGTGTATCCCCTTTCACGTCACCCTGTTTTGGTGTATCTTGTTTTACGTCACTCTGTTTTGGTGTATCCAGTTTTATGTCACCCTGTTTTGGTTTATCCAGTTTTACGTCACCCTGTTTTGGTGCATCCAGGTTTACGTTAACCTGTTTTGATTTACCGTCTTTTACGCTACCCTGTTTTGATATATCCTGTTTTCTGTCATCAGTTTTTACGTCATTCTGTTTTTCACGTTCTCTCATAGCGCCTTCACGTTCTATTGACAATGGGGTGCCTGGCGTGTCAGTATCGCCAGGGCCTACAGACGACGAAAACATGCTCTCATCGTCGTGGTATAAGGTGATGACGCCGCTGGCGGGTCTTGAGTATTCATATTCAGCCCTGCCCAAGTCATACTTATCCTTTTGGTACTTAGGGTCATAGAAGGCGACGATGTTGAATGCGCTGGAAGTGCCTCCGAAGGCGATGCGTTCCTGGTGGCTGGTGAGTGCCAAGATGGCGCCCGTGGTTGGGTACGAACAGGTGATGTACCTGTTGTGGAGGTTGATCACTTCCAGGCAGCTAGTGCCGCTTCCACCAATAACTGCATATTTACCTTTGCGGTTGTACTGAAATGAAATTGAATTGGTAATTACTGTAGGTAGGTACAGAGAGACTCTCTCTCAATTATAGAGTGAATAGACCTGCTATTCGTATTTGTGTTAATTATAGGTATTATAGGCCTGTAATTGAGTTATATCAGCTTTGATAGTCCTATATTAAATGTAAATTATTCAATGTGAGTGATATTCAATGAGACATCGTTTCGTAATGAATTAATTACTTTTTAGTATTGATCTGTATATTTTATTATACACTAACTTAGAAGCTTTTTCTTGGGAAAAAACTGTTGTTATAACATAATATGAGTCTTTCATGCATCGTAGTAAATAGCCTTCCATTACTAATAGTTTTTACTCAGCAACAAATATTTGCTTCTTATGACCTGAACGACCTAATTCACTTTCAAAAATATAATGTTAATTTACTTAACCTTAATTTTAAAATACTTGAAATGACTCCAGACTGGGTGGTTGAAAAGTAAATTGACCGAGTGGAAAATCAGTAAATTTAAAAGCACAGCCATATAATTTCATTAGCAAAGAAATTCTCGATCCAATCCGTAACTCGCAGGTGTTCATAAACTAAAGTTATTTGATTTTCAGCAAATCAGCTCAAACGACCCAGAAAGAATTTGGATTTCAAGTTATTACTTCAAATATTTTGTTTGACTTTCAGATCAAAATTAGGACGTAGGTATTAAAATTTTAACTTTATAACACCTGTTATAATACAAACTCAACCGGCGTGCGTATGTGACCAAGTCGTACTATATAGCGTTCCGCAGTGTCTGCCTTTCCCCGGGGAAAAATGTTCGAGTTTATGTCATTAGCCAACAGTAGTTCACTGCTGGACATAGGCCTCTATCATTGCACGCCATTTAACTCGACTTTCACCAACTCTCATACAGCTGCTACCAACCATCATTTCAAGATCGTCGCGCCACCTAGCTTGAGGGCATCCTAACTTACATTTGGCGATTCGCGGTCTCCACTCAAGAACTGGTCCACTCCATTGGAGCACACGTGTTCTTGAGACATCGGTTCTACGGCTAATATGGCCGGCCCATTGCCACTTCAGCTTGATTATTCGTGTTCTGAGTTTATATACGAATATGTACGTATGTAGATTTATTATTTAATCATGTCTTAGCTCACTTTTTTTGTGTATGGCATCTCACAATTGACCTTGCGAGGTCGTAACTACTTAACCAGTCTATCCTGTGGGTGCCTTAAGCGGACTCAAAGCCTCAAGCCAGGGGCAAATTTCATAAAATAATACTCTGATGGCGCCGAGAGTTGAAAATCGAACACTGTGTTTTTCGACGCGCTCGCGTTTTACTGTTTGATTCTTAAAGCTCGGTTCATCAGCGAGGGTTGAAAATTCAAGGGACAATAAAAGGCCGCCGCGATATTTTTGTGAAAATAATTGCTCTGGATCTCTGTTTGATTTGAGCAAAGATAAGGTAAACCATAGGTATTTTATATTTGGTATAGCCATCGATAAATAATGAAAGTTCTTTTTCACTTCCAAACTCTTTTTTATACCCTTAAAAGTGTTTTAACTGTCAAAACCATAAAGAATACTGTATAATTATAGCGTAGAATAATCATAAGAGCAGACGTAGATATTTGTCCATCCATGAATCTCATGGAGATTTATACGAAGTAGAGTATCCGGGCATAACTATGTATGACGTACCATCACACAGGGTAGGTATTAGTGACAACCCACAAAGTCGAACTTTTTTAAAATCAATGTCTGATTTTTGCTCCGGTCCCAGATTTGGGCTTGGGTACGATGTGGGTCAGACAAATATGTCTTCCGAAATAAGATATATTGTTTCCGAATTACGATATTTATTTATCCCAAGGATGTTTACTCTGCTAGTTTTGTTCATAACTGTTGTGTCATGAAGAAAAGAACACTTAAAAAAATTGCCCTGTTTATTATCACGGTATTGAAGATTGATTGCCCTGAAAAGGAACTTACGCACTCATCTTTCTATAGAAATTGAACTTAATACAATCCATTGCTAGGATTGTATTAAGATTGTTATTGACACACTTCGTCAATACAGCGTATTTACCAAACTAACTATCAAAGAATGACAACTATGATTTCAGCTTATGGACAATCATTTTTTTTTTAAATCATTATTTTGTCCACAGTAACATTTTGTTAAATTAACTTAGCTTCGACTTCAACTGCACTAAACACTGTTTCTCTTGTAAAACAAGGTAGTACCAGTGCAATGAACCTACTAATGTAAAATACGACAGCAAATTACATTAAATCCCCGACATGAGTCGACTGTATCTGAGGGCAACGCTACCTGAAACCCACCCTGTACGTGGAATTTAAGAAAAACATTACCACATAAGGTACAATGAAACAATTACGATACGAATTATTACGATTTAATTAAGAAACGTACTGTATAAATACAGTGCTAAAGTAAAGGTAGATACTATTTGCTCTTTGTTTAAAATGGCTAGGTACTGATTTGAAGCTGTGAGATGGCTGTCATATTAAAATGGTGTAATCAGTCCCAAAATTACGGCTTTAATAATAGAGAAAAACTAAGGAAACGAAGGATGTATTGAATGAAAGGTTTGCACTGCATAGAAAGAAAGAAACAATAAAGTTTATTTGAACACAGTTCGTGAAACACAAATTACAAAAATACACGTGGAACTTATGTTTCACGTGTATTACTATTATTACTTATTGACAGGCCTGCACTGTCCCCCCATACCTATTATCACTGTAATTTGAAAACATTGTAAAAGCCAATTGTTTTTAAAAGAGTAACCGTGGAGTTTCTTGCCGGCTCTTCTCCATAGGAAACGACAAATTGGAACTGTGCACCTAGCTTCTGACGTTTCATAAGTGCTCATGTGTCATTTCATGAGTGCAGGCTTATGTGAAACAAAATATTTTGATTTTGATTTGACACGTAACAACAATAGTGTGCGCCAAATAAAAGAAAGTGAATACTGAAATGACATAGCTGATAGATAGATGGCTTATAACGATATGTACGGAAGAAAGAATTCCGCTGCGCAGCCCACTAATATAATGGAACAAGGGCAGGAGAATGACAAGGATATCCATTTAAAAGATCATGACAATTAATCATCTGCCTAGCTTTTTCCTAACATGTTAGTGTCGGCTTCCAGTCTAACCAGATGCAGCTGAATACCAGTATTTTACATGGAGCGACTGCCTATCTGACCTCCACAACCCAGTAACTTGGTAACACTGCCTTCTGACACCCGTAATGACTGTCAACGATCCACGAATGACAGCCGAGACCAAAGGCTTAACGTGCTTTCCGAGGCACGGAGGGGTCTTGGTATGTAAAGGTAAGGTCATGACAGTTACTCGATAAAATTTGGGACAAAACCTAACGACCAGAAAGTAAATCCTACCCAGTAACAAAAGTGCAAAAATAAACTTTTCCAAATGACCTTTCGTAAGATCGAGTTAACAACGGTACCGACAAATGTCAAGTGTATCTGACAGGCTGAGAACCCCAAAATCCGAGGTTTATTCTGCGGTAATTGTATTTTCTTACCTAACAAGAGTTTTGTAAGGAAATTTACTTGTGTGGTTGGATGACTTTACAAGTCGATTTTGTATCCTTGGAATTTCTAAGTAGGTAATACTTATCTGAGTATATTATTGGGTTTATTTACTTTAATTAAACTGATGTATTCAAGTAAATCTTGTAAAACGAAAACATTTTGAAAATTTACAGAAAACAATAAACAAACTGGAAACACTAAGAAATCTTTAACAACTTTTCCACTTTCAGTAAAATTTGCAATAGTTTTTGGAACCCTTTTTTATGTTATTTGCTTAATTTTAGATCCTCAAAAAATCATGATACTATATATAGACCAAAGTCGTCAAAGTCGGTTACAGAACTTAGCGATGGAAAGTTTAAAACTCACATCAAACGTGTCCTTATCAAAAAAGCATATTATAAGATAAAAGACTACGTTGAAGACAGGGAAGTTTGGCATTAATTCCTTCTGCACATGTGGCTTCCCTGGTACCTCATTAACAGCAAAACCGTGTGAAAGTCTATTAACTGCTCCCAAATTGCAATGTTAATTTTTATTCTTTTTATTATTATTTTTTTTACAATGTCTGACATATTCTCGTCATTATTTGACATTATACATCAATTTTACTACCTACTATTTATTTTCAGTGATTGTCATCGAAATCATGTCACTTGGTTCAAATAGATTCATTTTATATAGGTAGATTCTTTTACATATTGTGAATGAGAGAACGTTGTAGGCCTTAGAGACTAGATTTGTAGACGTTTTTCTATTCTGTATTTTCATTCCTCTAAGTACCTGGTACTTATTGACTGGCCTGCACTGTCCTCCCATACCTATTATCACTGTAATTTGAAAACATTGTAAAAGCCAATTATTTTTAAAAGAGTAACCGTGGAGTTTCTTGCCGGCTCTTCTCCATAGGAAACGACAAATTGGAACCGTGCACCTAGCTTCTGACGTTTCATAAGTGCCCATGCAGGCTTATGTGAAATAAAATATTTTGATTTTTTGATTTTGAGACTGTATCGACACTTATATAGAAATACGTAAACTGGCTGATCGTAGTAAAATCTTGAGCCTTATTATGGTCCCTAAGATAAAATGTCAAACAATAGACTGTTATGTAAGCAGTCCGCTTCAATAATTTTCAACCAAACTGATGTTTTGGTCCTAAATATATCTCTGAAAATGCCTTTGTTATGATAAAACACGTTTAGTTCTAATTTTAGTACTGTTTAGTAAATCTACAACACATTTCCAACTTTCACTTTGGAAGTTTAACTTGGATCTAAAACGATAGCGAACTGAAATGACAAAGCCAACGCGACGTGTCGTGGCATTTGGGTTATCTCAGCGAAAGTTAAACTAGATTTGAACCACTAGTTAATAACTGGGGGGAAAATATCGCTAGAGAAACTGTCCGGAAAATTTTACGCGAACTAAAAAAATATCTAGGGTATCCCGGAAAATATCGCTAAAACGGATAGAGACTTTTTATTCATTTGATATTTTGTGCACACCGTTTTTTCGGTTGAGATAGCTTGGATATTATGTATGTATAACAAAAAGCAGCTGGTTTCATGAAATTGCTCGTCATTCATTTATTCGGAAAATCTATTCAGAGTATTACGAGCAAAAAAGGAGCATTCACCTAATCGTGAAAGTAGCGCATTTTGGGCTATTTTTTGGGCCAAACTAGTCACAAAAAATAGCAAAACTAAATGCTCAATTACTCAACTACTTTTTACAATGAGGGCTTCTCTCTATGCAATTAAGTCAACAAAAAGTCAGAATTCAAAAATACACTAAAGTAATTCTACTCTTATGATTATTCTACGCTATAATTATACAGTATTCTTTATGGTTTTAACAGTTAAAACAATTTTAAGGTTATAAAAAAAGAGTTTAGAATTGAAAAAAATCTTTCATTATTTATCGATGGCTATACCAAATATAAACTACTTATGGTTTACCTTATCTTTGCTCAAATCAATCAGAGATCCAGAGCAATTATTTTCAGCCAAATTGCGTTCGTTTCACGGGACCTACATACTTCCGTTCAGATATTTTGTCGAATCAACGAATATGTGCAGTAAAAGGAATTCTGTGTATTCGAATATGCGCTGTGCACTGAATCGATTTTGACAACATTTTACCAGTAGCGTTGGAAGCTTATTTCTTTTCAAACTTGTTAGGAACACAAACTAAAATATTTTAGTTTTAAATCTGCCAGTAAAACCTTTTCTACGTTCAGAAAATAGATAGACGTGCTATCTACCTATTTTCTAAGCTTTTCCTAACTTAAAAGTTATTAGAAGCTAAGCTTTTGACCAATCGACCAATTCTGTTCCATTTCAAAAGTTATGTATCTTTAACTCTAAACCTACTCACTGCCTCATAAATAAAACTCGGCTACATAACCGACCTACAAAAAAAGCACCGGTCCTAAATACGCTCATTTTTAAGCTTGGGTGTTATTATGCAGCCCAAATCCTGATTTAAACGGGACGATTTCATTGCCTGTGGCATACCATAAGTTAAAGCAACAATAGGAATCGCACCTTCTTAACAGTGTTTAGACGGTGCAAGTCATTTTCTGCTTCAACTTTAGTGTAGGTATGCCCCTAACAAGGGCTTTAGATAGAGAACGTAATAATGTAGAAAAAAATACCCACATCTGTAGAACGCCAGTACCGACAAGCGTAGACATACTCGCCATCAACATCTTGTCTTCGATTCTGAACCCTGATGAAGCTCTGCAGCTTTCTTGCTGTGAGGTCCCACACACTTAGACCTGAAGTCGGCGACCAGCTCCCAGCTATACACTGCTCTCTCTGTGGGAAAGATTAAGGATGATTTGATGTGTATAAAGACACAATGTCACTCACATCAGTCACATCAGAACAATGTTTTAAAGCTAAATTAATAAATCCTTTTGGTCACCCAGTGGTGTTTTTTTTTAAATTTATGTATTTCTAATGCATTATGTAAAAAAAAATAGCTTTCTGCACTCCTTTTCATATAAACTCGTCCGTGCGCAAAATTACGCATTTTCGTAAAAAGGGATAGGTACACAGTGTTTGTTTCACGTATTAATATTTAGATTATGGTATTCGGCTTGTGGCTAAGTAATATTAGCTGCAAGGGTCGATCGATCAGGTTAAGCTACGCTTGCCGCGGTTGGTCCGTGGATGGGTGACCATCTTAATATACCAAGACATCCGTGCTTCGGAAAGCACGTTAAGCCGTTGGTCCGGGCTGTCATTTGAGGATCTTTGACAGTCGTTACGGGTCGTCAGAAAGCCCAAAAGTCTGACAACCAGTCTTAACAAGGGGTATCGTATTACTCAGTAACTGGGTTGTGGAGGTCAGATAGGCAGTCGCTCCATTCAGCTGCATCCGGTCAGACTGGAAGCTGACCCCAACATAGTTGGGAAAAGGTTACGCAAATGATGATGGTCGTCATAATGGTCAATGCATCAATTTAAAAAAATTTGGCTATTTAAGAACATGGCTGTAAAATTTTGACATTTTTTGGAGGGCTTTTTGTCTTAATCTGTGAGAAATAAGGAACATACTAAGGTATTAATGGAACGGCAGCATATAATCTAATGATAACAGAACTGCTATCAACACATTAGTTAATCAAACTGTGCTACTGGTATTGCAATTGTCCATAGTTGACGGTGTTCACTTTTTTATCAGCAGGCTTAGCATGACGCTTTCTATTTCTACGAAGAATAGACAGTGCTTTTTCTATACAAAGTCACATCTCGTTTCTCCATTTTTGACATCGCACCGTAGATATCCTACTACAATTTGTCATTTAGTCTTTCGTTTCTAACGATCTTTGTCTGTGTCCTTTTATATATAGACTATTTCAGAAGAATATTTCTTCCCAAACTTTCAAAATCACACTAACAACAAACTTTCTACTCGACGGCCACAAAGTAAATACGATTATCTACAAAATCATGATTCGTTTAGAACGCTTATCTATGACAATTAATAGAAGAACATAGCTATATTCTCCTATTGTACATCATTTAGTAAATAGTCATGTCTATTTTTCCGTCGACAAATCGGAGCTCGTGCTAAGCCTGCAAGTGGTCCTCAGCTTATTAGCCAAACTATGACACAAAAAGTTTACTTATAACTTAACATCTAATACGAGAGAATCGATGTATCAACATTATTTTCAGCCATATAACAATGAATTACGGTTCCCAAATAACACTATAATAACCTATAATGCCCAGATTTCACCAATAAAATTACTGTACGTCATGTATGATGTATGTAAACATGTTTCCAGACCACTGGAAAATTCATTTCAATATTAATGAAACGTCTGCTTGTATCCGCAGAATTGAATTCTGTTAAACGAGATTTACCCTTAACCTTTAGCTAACAATACACGTGTTAGCTACCTATGTGTGGGTACGTTATACCACCACAAACGCAAACCGTAAACGAAAACCCGAAACGTGTGTAAATCTTTCCCCTCCGGGTTTGAAATAAAAATGTGGCATATTACATTTGTATTGCACACTTTCCTGCTTTTACAAAGAAGTGAGGGCTGGCAACAGATAACATAAGTTACATAACATCAAATATGGGATAACTTGGAACTACGGGAAAAGATATCCGGGTTAAGATGGCGTTAGTGGAGGTATGTATGATAACAGTTTGCTATCTGAACTTAAACTTGAGAGCACTTTTCATGTTGGTTAGTTTTTTCTAAGATAAAGCTATAGTGACTTGAGTATTAGTCTAACAAATCAATCAAGAGATAGTTGTTTCACTTATCTGCCATGTTTTCTTAATTTTCAATTTTTCATTATTATGAAAGTGTGTCTATCTTGGCCATGTTCATTCATTTAGCGAAAAGAATACAGCTTGGGTGGACCGCATTTAGAAAATTGGACGAAATTCTGTTATCAGCCAAAATTCGACAAAGTCTGAAGTCCCGCATCTATAACCAGTGTGTTTAGTCCACCATGACATACGGTACTAAGACGTGGACGCTCACGTGGGAGGCTGTGCATAGGGTGAAAGTTACACAGAAAGCCATGAAGCGTTCCATACTTGGCATAAAGCTTAAGACCGAGTTCTAAACGTCGAGATCCAAAAATGTACGAAAGTTTTTGGAATTGGAAAACGAGTTATGGAGCTCAAATGGAAATAGGCGGGACAAGCTGGCAAGCTGCAGTGATTGTAGGCTGAGTAAGGCAGTGATCGAGTGGCATCCAATGACGGGAAGACGAAGTGTCGGTCATCCGGTGGCGAGATGGGAGGACGATATTATTGCCATCGCGGGTAGGACCCGGAAGACGCTGGCCACCGTAGGCGCGGGCTTGCGGATGGCGAGTAATGGGTAGCTCGCTGTCCGTTAAGGACCAAGCCCGGGTCGACGGCGCGTTGTGTTCCACGCGCGCCTCAAAGAGATGTCAGCACCAACTGGTGGGGTCCGCTAGGGCCGATGCCTGCCAGGGGTACGGGTCGTTCGAAAATGATACCGTGGCACACAGGCAACTGAAGGAACACGGGTGGGTTTTAGTCAGTAAAATTCTGACACGCCCTCCTGCTCCGCCCAGAGCGGGAGAAGTTATTTGATGATTTCCCATCCTCAAAAAAAAGGCTGACACTGGAACGTGGTGATTGGCACAAGAAGAGGGAGACCTATGCTCAACAGTAGGTGACGTTGGGCTGTGGATGATGATGAAGATTATTAAAACAACAGGCATCGTTAGGACCATTTACTGATTAAAGTTTAGAATTAATCAGAACCTGTAATAACAACGGTACCGTTGCCAACACCGTGTAGTGTTTACACACTACACGGTGTCTAAAAATACTTAAAATAATCCAAAAGTAGCAACAATATATGTCCTCTACCTATCGTATTGTATGGCTGTTTTCCCGTCTCTCAAGTGTCAAAACATAGACATCCCATTCAATCTGAGTCCAACATTAAATAGATTGAATGGCTTCAATCCGATTGTTTCCAAATCGTGTCGAAAATTCAACGGTCGTGTCTGATGTTTTTTTTTTGGCTCGACAGATCTTTCAGATCTTTAGACATAACGCCACAGTTATTTTGATACCTTTGATCGGACGTTACAGAATAGACGAATTCAAGTGGAGAATGTCACATCTCTTTATGATGATGAGAGATAACCGCAAAATTGTTAATTTGATTATAATTAATACCTTCTCATAAATTAATAAGTTACAGGGACTCATATCCTACCCACACAATGTTACAAAGTTCTATTATGTACGAAGTAATGTATGTGTTTCAATTCTTACCATTTTCCGGTAATTACTCAACTTCTGCACAAAAGGGTACCTACCCATAACTTAATTAAAGCTTTTCTGTTAATGTAAAAACCTTCCAAGGGCACACGTGTGTCTAAAACTAAAAGTATGTTGGCATTGACAAATTAACTGAATTATTCATTCACGAAAACATACAATTATTTATTTGTACAAAGCATTTGTTTCGATTATGTATTCTGAAGCTGATGAAACACCTACGTATTTTCAGTATCTAGTAAGTTTAATTCTGTATAAAAATATTTTACGTCATATACATATTTCGATATGAGTTTATTTACGTATGCAAGTGACCATACATCAATATACAAGAAAGGAAAAAAAATGGTTCATTTGCGGTAAACATGCCCCAGGGAAACAACATAAAAAAGAACAAGTTGATAGAAGAACCACGAAGAAGAAGAAGAAGCAAAGAGAAGATAAAAAGAAGGAAGAGAAGTTGGTCATACGGTGTGGACAGTTGGACATATTTTACTTGGAACTTACATTTAAGTCTGTTATATGAAAAAAATATCGTCAGAGATGATTTTCCACCTAGGAAACATATCCGTCACAACCACACACTTAGATAAGGTACCTAGTTACTTAGATCTCGAAAAAACAAAAGAGAGCACCTAAAAGTGCTTCCACCAAACCAATATCAGTACCCAATCCACAGACAAAGTTATACCGCCTTACAAACTAAAAATATCGAGAGCCGTGCAATAATAATATTCTTCAAAGCAAAGAACAACTATACAGGAGCATCAAACTTCATAACGAGGTACAATCAAACGCTCTTCTAAGCTAACACTTAAACAAAGGAACCGCCCTTACCGCTAAGCAATAAAGGTGTTGTTAGAGTAAAACTCTTGCCATGTACGTGCAATTGACTGTACCAAGCAACGTCTAAGCTGTAGGTAGATAAAACACCGCGAACTTGCACTATGACAAAGCGAGAGTTTTTAATTAAAGCAACTTGTATAGCTGCCTAAGACCTGGAGTTTTGTGTGAGATAATTTAGGAGCATGTTATTTTGATGTTTTCAAAAGAATGTGGAAAAGATTATGTAATTTTACTGAAATCTAACTGAAACGTTGTAAATCTTAGCAGAAAAAAAACATGCTTGTCGGATATCACAAATATATATCAGAAAAATACTTCGCCCCATTTTCGAATGGTATGGATTTTTTCTGATTAGCTAAACAATTTTTATGAAAAGATGAAAAACAAATTGGCTATTAAAACCAAGGGAAGGCGAGGAAAAGCGGTTTATTGAAGAAACGCTTTGTAATTTCTCCCAATATTATTGGAAATTAAAAGGAGTGAGTGACAACTCAAGTGCTTTTTAGTCAAGTCAGTGTATATGTAGGTTTTATTATCAGTGTAGTATAAGTATAATCAGCCTACAATGTTTCAACTACTGGGACACAGACCTCCTCGCGGTGAGAGTATGTTGTAGTAGATGTCACAAGTTTTCGAATTTTTGCTTCATGGACATACTGGTAGTGCCACTAGGCCACAACTAGGTATTTTCTGCTGCTATTTACGGTGTGCTTGTGTAAAGTAGAAAATAAATTGATGAAAAGACGAAAATCCTTTTTCTTTTTTTTTTTGAGGCTGGGAAATCATCAAATAACTTCTCCTGCTCTGGGTGGAGCAGGAGGGCGTGTCAGACATTTACTGACTAAAATCCACCCGTGTTTCCTCAGTTGGCCGTGTGCCAGGGGCCACGGTATCTCTTTCGAACAACCCGCTCCCCTGGTAGGCATCGGTCCTTGTGGACCCCACCAGTTGGTGCTGACATCTCTTTGAGGCGCGCGTGGAACACAACGCGCCGTCAACCCGGGCTTGATCCTTTACTGGACAGCGAGCTACCCATTACTCGCCGTCCGCAAGCCCGCGCCTACGTTGGCCAGGAATCAGCCTGGGATTCCCGACGCCCGTGGCGTCTCCTGCGGCGTGAGGGCGCATATACTACCTACAAAAATGCTTTAGAGAATAGGTATGTACTTAACGGATCACAAAGTAATTATTTGAAATACTGCCCAAAAACACGGCTCATAGATTAATAACTTACGGCTATCAGACAATGCAATTTAATCCCAAATCACGTATGCAAAAGGGCTAGATTATTTGAGCAGATTTCTTAGTGATAACAAACATGGAATGTTTAATGTTTAACAACAGTGCTAAAATTCATTATGTATGCATATTTTGGCTTGCATTACTTATTTACAACCACTTAAGCGGCCTTTAGTGGTTAGTAATAAAATTATGACGCTCAAAACCGTTTTTATTTTCTAAAATTCGAGTGAAAACATTTTGAGTTCTAAATTATTACATGAAGTTGACGTTGAAAGACATTATACGAGGTTTATTAAATCTTGCACTTAGTTTGAAGATTAGATAAATGCGTATGTATTAAAGTGAACGTGATCTGCATAATTATATTCTACACAAGTGCACAAAGAAAATTTTGTTTTAAAATGTTAGCATAGTAAAAAGCTATTTAGAAAAAAAACATAATTTAGTAAATTAGTAAGAGATCGACTTAACGGACAACATCTCGTTACAATTTCTAATATAACATTTTACTGCAAGACTGTCCTTACTAATGTAGGTATATTTATGTCGTAATGGGAGATTGTTTTCTACGAGTTTCTATTATCAGGGATCAAGTTGTCGGGGAAGACACTTGTGTAGGCGAAAGTAACACGCATCAGTAAGATGGAAAATTGAAAATTCCAGGATTACCTAAAGTCTTACATAAATTAACACCGTATGTTTTAGTAAAGTAACATCTGTGAGAAGAGGTGTTCACGAGTCCACGGGGCTTGAAAAATCGGGAAACACGTACGTGTGAAATAATAGTTCGTTTAGCGACAGTATGGTTCACTTGCCAAAAATGGAATGTCCAAATTCTCAGATAGTATGTGAGTTTCAATTATGCTTAAAAAAATGTATTATTATTGTATTTTTGCTAGGGTGGTTTCCGCCCTTGGTCTGGCGCCGCAATATCGATAGAATAGTCCTCCTCTACAAGAGGAGCTACAAGAGAATGGGCAGCAGCGTTTTCTCAACTTACGTTTTTTCGAAACCATACTGTGATCATAGGGCTAATCACCGAAATACGCAAATATTTAACGATAACCCGACACCATTTCAGCCGAAAGACGTCTACTGCTGGATATAGGCAAGTTTGCAAGCAGGCATTTTGAGGCCTCCCCCAATTCGGCGGGTTTGCCATAATCGCCACGCTTGGCGATCGCAATATGGTAGTAAAATGCAAGAACACTGCTGCCCATTCTCTAGTAAGTCCATTAGACGCCTTCTACGAAACCCACGGGAAGAAATGGGTTGGTGCTATTCTTTACGTCCGGCACCACACGGAACGTAAACAACCCCAAAAACCCAACAACTTGGGAATACATTATTATAATAAACAAACGCACAAAAATTGGTGATAATATAAACGAACAGTTAAATATGTTGTAAAATTAAAGTTAAGGGTAGGTAGTTACGCGCGTATATGTAAATACAAATAGGGAACATCTTCGACATGTGAACTCAACTTTTCGGGTATCTAACTTGAATAAAAAAATATGCCCCGCTATATCAATATTAGACGAAATATGTCGGCTATAAATTTCAACCCAGTTACTGGGTAATACGATACCCCTTGGTAAGACTGGCTGTTAGACTTTCGGTCTTCTTTCTGGTGATCCGTAACGACTGTCAAAGATCCACAAATGATAGTTTAAGATGGAGATTTACGTGATGTATCTATGATAAATATTAGACATAAACTTAAAAAGTGCACACCTACAGTATGGATACTTAAAAAATTGTGCTTGATGGTACAGAACTAGGATTTAGTCTTCGAGCTTTGACGTCCCACATAAAACAATAAACTTACTTCTGGAGATTCCCTGTGGGTGTATGACCTCATTGTCTATTCGAGGAACAGGTATACAAGTGGGTGTATCGGTTACGTAAGGACATCAGAAATGAACAAATACTGAGATGATTTATTTTCCAGATAGCACGTGCGGAAGAAAATCTTATGGAGATTGTATCGATTCGAGTAAAACTATTTAGAATCTGTCACTACAAAACCGTTCCGTCAAGGAAAAAAATCGTTGTATAATACTATAATAATAGTGGTATTGGAAAATGCTTTCAAACTTACGTGCGTTTTTTTAGGTAATTAAAAGAAATCAAATTCGATAAAATACGTCTCCCTGACTACGCTGACACTCTTGGACCTCAAATTTCTTAGGAACGTACTATCTGGAGAATCCAAGGACACACTAATGTACTTACACAGTTTCATACTAATTTCATGAGAAAATCATAGTCAATGTCAGGTAGTTTCATAAAGAAGATACATACGTTCAGGTCAATCGAGTCGCTGCAGATGTCAACGCCTTCAAACGTCATAACGCAACCAACTTGGCATCTCACGTCCCAGATCTGAAAGTATAACAAAATGTTTGTATTGAACATTTTAGGATAACCTAACGATAACTTATCTGAAAGGGATAGGCAGAGGACCGCATTTAACCAGCTATTTTTAATTATAGTAAAGGTATCGCGGAGCCTATTACCACTTACGAGGCAGTAATTCCGACTTCTTTGCCGACTACTAAGAAATAACTAATGAAAAGACCCAATAACACGTTTCCCGACTTGGGAATCGAACCCAGATCCCCAAGCTCAGTAAACCCACTTGCGAACACTGGGGCAACGTAACTGTCCTTAGTTATAAAGGTTGTATTTCATCATCACTCTCATGCCAGTATCCAAATTTATTAGGGGTTGGCTCCACATATCTATTTTTTCCATATTCTCCATTAACCATCATCATGGTCTTCATCTCCTTCATCACACTCTTTCTAGCCAAATCATCTTTTACGCAGTCCATCCATCATTTTATTTTATTTATAAACATAGGAAACTAGTACTCGCTATAAAGGGGAAAAATGAGAACAATAGGACCAAGAAAAAAGCTGAAACGTGGTTTATTTCTTTAAGTAAGAAAATACTTTTATTGCATGACTGAAACATAGTATTAAAACGTGAAGTTTTATTAAAGGAAACAGGGAATTGCACTTAAAACACGAATAAACCAACGTAATTTTATGAATGAGTTTGTAATAAAACGTAAATATTATTGTTACAAAGTAATCCTGAGGATTTCTTTAAAATCTCTTGAAGAAAATCGAGGTGACAAAAATCGGGAGGGAAAGTATCATAAAGGTGCTTTCACATAATGCTCGATTTTTGACTATCGTTATTTTCACCCGATAGGTATGTTGTGTTTTGAGTGAGTAGGTAGGTTCATAAGAAGATGCCTGAAAGTGGTACCAATAACTGAAAAGTTCAGCGAGCTAATGACCGTTCATTAGCTCGCTGTACGGTAAGGACCAAGCCTGGGTCGACGGCGCGTTGTGTTCCACGCGCGCCTCAAGGAGATGTCAGCATCGACTGGTGGGTTCCGCAAGGGCCAATACCTGACTACGAAGATGACGACTAATAGAGAACTGTGGAAGAAAAAGAAATGTTGCGCCGACCCCAAATAAATTGTGATAAGGTCAAGAGAATGATAAATGATGATGAGGAACCTATGTTTTTTTTATTACTAAATGGGCCTGCTCTTGACCTCGATCACGCCTGATGGAAAGCGATTGATGAGGTCTATGGTGGATCGAGCGTGCCCAGAAAATGCCTGTTCACTCTTGGTTTGAAGGTGGACGGGTTAAATGTTGAAGGGAACACAGACGCAGGCAGAGAGTTCCACACTTTGGCTGTGCGCATAATAAATGTGGAGGAGTAGCGCTGAGTACGACTGGTCGGGATATCAACCAAGTGCGGATGGTACCCTGCTGTGCGTCTGGTAGTCCGGTAGTTAAAGGGCGATGGTGGGATCAGGTCGTGGAGTTCCTGGGTACACTCTCCGAAGTACAGTCTTTAGAAGACCGATAGGCAAGCAACATTACGCCGATGAGCCAAGCCGTGAAGCTTTGCCACCAACGTTTCGTCACCAATGAGCCTTTTTGCTCTGCGTTCTACCGAGTCAAGGGCAGCAAGCTGGTATTTTGCTGAGCCGTCCCATAAGTGGCTGCAATACTCCATACAAGAACCCACTTGAGCTTTATACAAGTTTAAAAGCTGTCCAGATGTGAAGTATCGCCTGTCCTGTTGTGTTTTGATGACCAATAAGATGTTCTCTGAACTTGAGACCTTGTTGGCTTACATATGTATAAACTCGACTTTGCTTCATCATATTTGTCAATTTTTTGAATACTTGAATGAATGCTTATTTGGAAGTTCGTCATTCTTGTATGGAAATGCCAAGCGGACTGCACGGCTTATGGTGTGATAAGTGTATTCGTACTAACTGTTCTTAGAATGTGATTAATGCTTTGGAGCAGTTCTGGTTACAAAATAGAACTGGCTAACTAGCATATTAAATAAAGTAGTCACTACTTTTAAAACTTCACAAAACCTAGCATAACTAGAGTACCTATACCCATTGCAACGCCTACTAATTTAAGAAAAGTTTCTATGTTTTCCTTATTACCATTTTCTCAATCGAGTCTTAAAAACCTCAAAGTAGAACTAACGCAGAAAGTTACATCACACATAACGGTATAAATAGTTTGTGTGGCGCAGTTTTAGAAGTATTTGTGCGCAGAAGCACCACACTCCAGTAATACCACTTTCTATCCATTAAATTTTTTTTTAATTAAAACCTCTACATTCACTTGTTAACAACTACTTTAGTTTTCACAAAGTTGACGTCACATGTGGTCACGTGATAAAAAAGTCATCGTAAGGAGCGTTTTGGCGGTAAATTCAAAACAACGAAAAATATGTTTAATTTAAATCGTTTATAATTGAGAAAATGGACGTAAATAAATTTATTTTTAATTTTCTGTTACATATTTCGTCCCAATCTTTAAATTAAAATAAGTTTTAATAATTTGGGAAATACTCTATTATCTCATCATCATAGTCTTCCTGCCCTTGATCCATTTTACTTGGAGTGGTTGGTGCAACACATTTTCTTCTTTTATCTCCCCTGTCAACCGTTTATTTATTTATTTATTTAACCATTTATGCACACACATACAGACAAGAAGAAAGGAACAGAAAAATACGTACATAGGTAATGCTTATTTCTACAGAAATCTCTTCCAGGACACCTGCGATAGGAGAGAAGATAACAGAGATGTAGACAACGCGTGTAATAACAGTAAAAGGGAAAACATACATTTACAAATAATTAATTTAAGTTATCATACACTCCCTTATCTCTAATCTCTTTTCTTTCGCTATAATATCTTTCCCACAGTTACATACATAAACTCACGCATTTTTCCCATGGGGAAACTACAGGACGCCATCTGTTACGATCATTACATACTCCTTTTGCCTCCTTTACGTTCATACATCTAGTCTAGTCATACATCTATACACACGCTGGTTGCAACTACGCACCTGGCCTTTCTGAAGAGCATCACCAATAAGATCACTATATGTCATCCTGGCGTGCCTTTCCGGCGTTTCCACTCATATCTGCCTTGCAAATACTATATTTTGTATTCGCCATTCATTCATCCTACGGAAACTGTTTAAAATAGGTATCTAAGTAGGTTACCAAATTAAATTGATGCCTGCCATCCACTCTATGAAAATCTATCACAGGGTCACAGCATTCGCGAGCTTTTACGTGATCTTAACGTCAATACGATCCGATCTATAAATGTCTATAATAATTTATTACTTATGTAGGTCGTACATATCCAATGAATATCATCAATTATCTAGTAGAAACGTCCAAACCCATTTAGGATTTAAATTGTTATCCAGCACCGCAAATTGAATCAAAATGGGTTAGTAATCATAAATTTTAATTGAAAACCTTATTACTTTCCTTCGACTCATTGATTTTCATTGTTTCTCTGAATTTTAATGAAGTTTTCAGATCATAATATACTCGATTCGACTTGTTTGGTTGTCAGATTTTTGGGCATCTGACTGACCCACCCGTTACGACTGTCAAAGATCTACCAATGACAGCCGCGCCAAACGACTTCACGTGCTTTCCAAGGCACGGTGGGGTCTCGATAATATGTAATGTATTTAGTTTCTTTCTTTTTCTAAAATAAAAGTCAATGTTATATTTATCCAGAAAATAGTATTGAGCCAATAAGGCCACAATATGTTGGCCAATTAGCGAATGAGTTGATTGAATAATAAACTCACATTTTACTTTGAGTAAACTCACTGCAAACCATTAGCTCTTATTCAGTACAAACACGACTACCTAAGTCTTCGCTATTTCTTACACAACTATGGTTGAAAGCAAGTCTGAATATAAAACTACCAACATCAAAGCCCCAAAGCAATACAACCGAAGTAAGAATAGCATATTCCATAATAACCTGCGAACAATACCGTACCGTCTGTTAAAGCGCGCTTGATAAATAATTTGAGCAGTTAACCGCCGAGAGAAATATTTTAATCTCGACAGAGATGCTTTGAGTCTGTCCGCGGTCGTTGTCCGCCATGTTTAATTCAGCACATGTTTACTAGCTTCAAGTAAGTTACTCGCCCCACGTACTCGACGACAGCGGATTCATACATTTATAGGACGACGACAGTGAGCGTGCGGGTATTAAAAAACTATCACCTAAACTGTTTATTGGGGTGGTGCTACCTGTCTGTATGACACGTAGGTAGTTCTTGCACATCTGTGTAGCGATATTTACTTAGAAAACATATGAACTTAGCACTTTTCAGTGAAGGTTGTCTGTTGTATTTGTGTAGGCCTGGTCAGAGACCCCGCCGTTGTAAACGAGGCATTGGCTGTTTTTTATCACGCTTCGTAAGCGACCACAGAGAAAGTTCACATAGAGTCACCCTCACGAGCCAAATCTTTTACAAATTCTCAAAGTATTCATTAAAACTCCAAGTGGACAAAAATACTAGTGACCGAGCATCGTTTTCGGCCATTTTCAGCCAAAAAAATATGTTTCGGTCATATTTTCGTTTTCGACCATAAAATACCCGAAGCTTTGGCCAGGCCGAAAATCAGAGGTTTTTGAATTATCGCGTTATTCGGCCTAGTTCGTATAGCTCGGTAATATTAAGTGACGTTGGCTAACCTCAAACACAGAATTTTGAAGTTGTATAGCGAGGTTTTGTTCGCACGCATACAGCGGAAATATTAATACTTTTTAATGTCTTAATCGTTTTCGTTTTCGACTGAAAATAAGACTAAAGCCGAAGCTTATTTTTCGTTCTAGGATAAAAAAAAATTTTCGGTCAGACACTACAATACGCAAGTATGAAAATAAAAGAGCAACAAATAAACAATTGTAGTACCTACATGTTTACGAAAAACAACCAAAATAATACTAATTTGTTGAGCTCAAACGGAGCATAACAACACTTTGCTTACAGTTAACAGACGTGACGACCAAACTATAGTAGCTCTATGTTTTTCACGTTCAGAGTTCCCTTTTTCACCTTCGCCTGAAGTCTAAATAGTGGGCGTCAGGGTTAAACGTTCTGCGGTCAAATTGCACCCTTATTTACAAAGTTATCCACAACTGTATTGTTATTTTTTGTTGTACCTCATAACAAAGTTAGTTTCATTGCAACTATGCGAACAATTTTGTTTTTTGAAAAACTGTGTACTCGTGTGTAAAAAGGTAAGAGTTGAAATCGGTTTTATTTAAGCTTTAGGTATTTAACCACTATAGTTTCATCTTTATGCTACGGATATATTTACTCAAAGGCTGTATAACAATCTGTTACAAATTCACAATTATTCATAAATGGTTGCTTTGCTCCAACCTTACAAACGTAGGTACGTGACTTTTAGGTTCACCTAGTTTTTGTCTAAAGTGATTGAAATTGTTCTAATTGTTATTTCAACTATTTATGAAGGTACATATTTTGTTGATAAGAATATCTTTGCTGACTCAGTTTCAAGAAAATCTCGAGAACAGTATACCTAAAACGGTATTGGTAAGATATATGAGCACCAAAAATGCTATCAGTCATCAACAGTTTCTATTAATTCCACCTTCTTATTGCTAGATACTGTATGTTCATGTGTTCATGTGTTTCCTCATAACTTCTGAACTCTTAGTAATAATTTGACTGTTAGATGCGTCTTGATCGTCCGCTAGTTATAGGCCATAGCCTAAATTAGTTTCTGTTTGAACACTAGAGGGCGCTATATTCAATTTAATGTGACGTTACAATATGGCGCCCTCTAGTGTTCAAACAGAAACTAATTTACTCACCCTAAGGGTATTATCCCAGGCCCCACTGGCAAACATAATCGGATTCTGCGGATGAGTCCTCAACGCCACCACCTGACCATAGTGCATTCTCTGCAGTTTCTTCGGAATGAACTGCAGCCGCAACTTGTGCACTTTGTATGTTATTACAGCCTGCAATGGAAAACAGAGAGATGAAATTATATAACATAAAATCACGGCTTATTTTCCCGAAGGTATGGGCAGAGGTGTACCTATGTGGGTTGGGTTCCCTCCTTCCCTCAAATATGGCTGATCTTTGCGTTATGCTCGTGAACGGGTGCTGCTTGTGGTGACTGGTCGTCTTGCTGACCATGATTTTGTTATTGTTGCTAATAAGTACCTACCTGTTTGCTTATTTATTTTACGTCGATGGTCCTAGGTTATCATTTGTGGCCTCGAGTTGTAACTCGGGTCGTAACAGCTATGTGAACATAATCTAGCATTCAAAATGTAAGCTATCACGCCCTTTATACCAGGATGCTTTTATTTTGGTAGTATGCTTTGTTTAAGATTTTATTTTTTGTGTTTAAGAGTTAAGTTTTCATTTTATTTGTTGTTATATTGGCATGGCTAGCTGACATATGACAAATTATTTAAGTTCTGTGTCTCTTAATGTTGATTACTTTGCCTACCTATGTACAGAATCAAGTATATCTAACTAAACAGACAGCTGTGCTGCTGGGTGAGTTTGTTGCGCCACTTCTTCTTCCCAGCTAAAGCACTAAGAAGTGGTGAAGGGCGGACGTTTTGGGGGGGACTGTTATGTAATTTTGACATTCGAAAAGTGCTGATTCTCAGCCTAATTTGAATAAATTACTTTTGATTTTGATTATGTTACACCCACATTTTACCAGTTAATTTGAAGTCCCATGTAATAGGGGCGAGCCTTCAACCGGGAATAAATCCATAATCCGGGCTGCTACTGAGTAACTCCAAAAAGCAAATCCACTAATACTTTGCTGACTTGGGAAGCGAACCCAAGACGTCATGCTCAGCAGTAGCGCTAGCGACCCCTAGACCAACGAGGTAGAGAAGAAATCAAGGTGAGTCTAGTCGACATTTTTTCATTACAAACTCCGGGAGTGTATTACTCCACTGTTAAAAATTAAACATGGTATGATTTTGTCTCATTATTAATATTGTCTGTAGGGAAACAGAATACTAAAATAAAAAGCCATTAAAAAGTTAGGACCCAACAATGATTAGTTTTTTTTGTTACTTTAACCTAACTTTGGGCGTGTTTAAGTAATAAAAGAAGTGTAAAATCTCCAAAACCAAGTACAATATCGAAAAGTTCAATAAACTTTATTGGTCATTGATTTATGCAGTGGTTTTTTCATAAAACCCGATCAAAAGACTTTTCTTAATTTTTTACGCGCCTGTTTTACTCTATTTGAACCTGCATCTCACTCAATAACGTTGTGCGTGTAGACTAGCGTCTAACTGCTCATCACTGATCCTACCTCTGTCGGGCATGACGCCTGGTGAGACAGCGTGCTTTCTGGGCAAGCCAACCAGTGAGTTCGAGCCCGCGATTAGATTCCCCTTAATCTACATAAATACGTACTTATAATAAATTAATGCCGCTTTTCGTGTCTGTCTGTATGACCGCGTTGTTCTAGAAAAACTACGCAACGGATTTTGATGCGGTTTAAACCATAATTAGATAATTTTTATTCCGGTTACAAGGTTTATGTGTTTAGTACCTACATTCATATGATTAAAATTAAAAGACTTTTTCGTGGTAGTCGGATTTGCAAAGTAAGTCGGAGAAAAAACTGTCAAACGAAAACGTTTCTTACGAACGCTGCTTTAACGATGGGAGATATATGATTGAGTTCTAGAGAAAAGTTGTAGAACTTTATAATGCCTACAAAAAAGTCAGCGACAGCATTTATCTAACTTTTATATTTAAGCCACAAAAAGTAGATTTTATTTTAAAAAGTCATTTAAATCGTTAGCTCATGTTTATTGGTCATATTATCAACAATTATGAATTCTTATCAAAATAAGTAAATTTATCGTCTCAAGTGTTTAAAACAAAAGACTTTTACCTTTTAGTGCATATAATTTGGACGAATGGTTAAAGAGATAATACGACATAGGTATGGAACCGCGACCGTGTCGTAATCTATTGAATGATATAAAAATGTTTACCGCCCAACGAAGTGGGCACGGGTCAGCTAGTTTACAATAAAATTAATTTATGATTCAACAAACAAATAAAGGAGTAATCCAACAATGTCGAACTTCCTGTCACCAACCCCGCGCCCTACCCCGCTGTCCATCTACAATAGCAAAATAGGATAGTCGACCTTACACACTTGCAATCGATACATGTTTATGCCAATTCATACAACTATTCAAACGGGAAATATACACGAAATAAAAGAGGACAGTACATTTTGCAATACATTTGTCATGTCAGCTAGAAAACGCTTTAAGCGCTTGAAGTACCAGTTTACCTATCATAACTCACACAACGGCAAAAGTACTCAAAAGGCTGGCAGCATTGCCACGTTGTATGGTAATGCAGTTAGGTGTACTCTTACCGACTTATGTACTTCAAAGGCATAAAGCGTTTTCTAGCTGACATACCTACATATATGTTAGGTGTACCCCCACCGAGTTATTACAACCTGATACTTCGAGCGTTTTCTAGCCGAGACGAAAAGTGTACCTATGAGAAAATGAATTGTACTCTTTTTTTTCCTGTATTTTTCCCATGATTTAATAGTTATTCTACTATTCGAGGAGGAGACGAATCCAAACAATCAAAGATTGTAAAAATTCGTTCTGCCGTTCTTGAGTTATAAAAGGTAACTAACTAACCCGATTTGCAATTTGTGTTTTGTTGACCTTACGCAATTTGGTTTGGAGCCGCTGGGAACAATTTTATTATTTTAACTAATAAAATTATGGAGCTTTTGGGAATCAATGTGTGGGAATAAATTATTTGGAGATCAATAGATTTGGAACTCCTGGGAATAAGCCGAATAAGCATGATAACCCTGGATACGACAGCCAGCAGCTTCGCCCGCGCGGAGTTCGGAAATAATCTCATGGGAACTTACAAAAGTAACCTATGTGTTAATCCAGGTAATATAGTTTCTGTGTGCTAAATTTGACCTAAATCTGTTGACTAGTTTTTGCGTGATTGAGTAACATACATCTAAACATCCAACCACATACACTTTCACATTTATAATATTAGTAGGATGACAACTTCTCATTCGTGCCATGTGTGGCTCCCATTTAGAAGTTAAGCTTAGATATTACACATTTCTCCATTTCGGCACAGCTTAACGATTCGTCTTTCCAATAACATTTAAAATCTCCGACCCAAATTTTAATGTCAAGGATATCAAAGTCATAATAAATCCAATGCAGAAATGTCAGTTTTATTGCCACACTCAAACGAGATTAAGCCGTAACCTTTTACTGGTTACATTTTATGTAAAGCTGTAAGGAAAGTAACAGACTTGTAACCCGCTTTACCACATAACGTAAATCTCGCACAGGCATAGGCCAAAGTTTAATTTGTACAAATTAAACTTTGGCCTATGCCTGTTACATTTAAAGTGGTTGCCCTATTTACATTTAAAGTGGTTACCCAGTGGTCGATATTCCATAATCTGTATATATAAAAATGAGTCCCTATTTCCCTTTGTCATGGCATCACACGTGAACGGCTGGACCAATTTTACAATTTTTTTTTTTGTGTTTGTTATTGTCAGGAGAAGGTTCTTATGAAATAAAAAATTAAGAAAGTTGCGCGTAACATTAGAAAATGTAATAAAACTTAACGACCATATTAAATGTTCTAATACAATATTAAACTGTGCCACCTCCATAGTAACTTTAACTGTGCCAAATTTCATACTCTTCCGCTCGCGTAAATTTCGTACAAAGTTTTTGCTTCACGTATTAAAATATATATTTATTTATTAATCCATTATGCACAAGTAAAGAATAACTGTAAAATGGCGGACTAAATGCCTGAGGCATTTTCTACCAGTTTTCACGCTAGTGATGCAGAGACAAAACACGGCAGATGCAACATACAGGATCAATAGCTCGAAAACCATTATAAAATACTAATACATAGATACATACATACACATAAATAATATATACGTTATTAGGAGATATAACGATCGCGAATAATAATATATCACGTGCTTTCACTTTAAAAGAAAAGCGACTGGTGGCCGCCCTGATGTTCAGAGGGAGCGCGAAGAAAGACCGCCTGAGCAAATAAAGAAGAATTAATGAGAAAATAAATAATAGTTTAAAAAACTAAAAAACCCGGTGTTTTTTTAGTTTTTAATGTATTATTTATTTTATAGTTTTTAGTTCTGCTAACCACAAAAACGTGATTTTTACGTGCTAATATAAAGAGTGTAATAAGAATTAATTAAGTATAGATCATTTTCACGTCGTGTAGCCGTCAATATTAACCAATCAGCAGTCGTGGCATTTTGAGTGTTCCAAGTGTATATTTGGTCGTGTTAAATTCAATTATTAAGGCTCTACATATCACATAAAACCCTTTAATTATATATAAGCTTTGCGTATCTAACAATTTGTAAGATAAACCTTATTGCTTGGCTTCACAGTTTTATGTTATGACTGTAACACAATATCTATCTCGCCTACAGTTCGCCCACACAATGCCCGCAAGAGATAGACGGGATCCCTTGTTTGAAAGATAAACTTCAATTTGGGGAATTGGTTATCGGTTAATCTGTACAGTTATTGTAGTAACATAACTGTGGTTTATGTAGCCACCCAAAGAGTTCGTTTTGCCTTGACGAATGTAGATGGTTAGATTATTCCAGGCGTATGCGATTTCACGTGTGAAAGTAGAAACTAATAAAAGTGATTTCGGGCACGACAGCCAATCTTAACGGAGACTAGTTATCTATGCGGGAAGTTATTATAGTAAACAAGTTCATATTTCATATATACTTGCACTCACTCTACCCTCACTCTCATAAAAAGGTAGAACCAAAAAAGTAGTACATCTACATGGGTATACAATACGCGAACTTCAAAAGCGATACCTATTCTACGAATTAATCAAAAAAGAGATAGGTATTGCAAATAGAATCTTTGAACACATGATGTGCCTACAAGTACTTAGGCGGTTGAAATTTATGGGTATAGAGGAAAATCTAGCAATATCAATTTCCCAAAACAGTATAAAATTGGAGGCTTCTATAAAACATTAAGATTACCAAAAGGCTTACGGTCGAAAATATTTTACTTTTCTCAAATAACAATAAAAATACGAACGGCCGCTTTTCACTTTCAGAGCGTTTTTCTTTGCAGAGAAAGTAAATAAACGCCTCAAACGTAATAAAATATCCAATGAACATAAATTTACTAAAAACATAGAAAAGAAAATGTTTAAATCACTTCACAAGACTTATATGTGCTGTTAATGTATTGGACCTATGCATATTCAGTATATTTCAGTGCATAATGCTTTTTGTAGTTAATGACAGGCATGTTTTACAAAGAAAAACTTAAACAAATATTTGCTTAAAAAACAGATTTATTGTTTCTTTGTTTCAAATATGTTGCGAGAGTTTGAGAGATGAGGGTTTACAGAATGCTATTTGCAAACGTATATTATGCATAATGGATATACTGAAGGTATCACTCTTGACCCTATGTTAAAAATGACAACTGAGTTATAATATATAGAAGAAAGGCCGAAACAAACTCAGAGGTCACTGTGACCTCTGAGTTTGTTTCGGCCTTTCTTCTCAGAGTAGTCAGATAGGAAACGCCGGACTCATCTAGTTTAAAAAAATATGTTTGACGTGTAAAAGTGTTTGTACAAACCTACTTACAGAAATAAAATCATTTATCATTTACCAATATTCTGTTATAGAACTCCCTTTTTCTCTATTTTCAGGAATACGACACACACAAATACTATTTCGCCCCAAAAACTGGCTACTCACAATAAGTAGTAGCTTAACCTGATCTATCGAACCGTGCGGTTGTGATTATTTATAAATCACAATGAAATAACAAAATTCTGAAACTTATAACAACACCAATAATTCAAGTATTTATATCGTCTGTTCGACATTCGTATATCACTGCACAGATCCAGCGTCGATATCAGCGTCAGGTAAAATCAAAATTAAAAGTCATTTATTCAAATTAGGCTGAGAATCAGCAGTTTTCGAACGTCAAAATACATAAGACAGTCCCTCCAAAAACGCCCACCCGTCACCACTTCCTAGTGCATTAGCTGGGAAGAAGAAATAGCGGAACAAACTCCCCAGCAGCACAGCTGTCTGTTTAGTCGGATAGACTTGATTCTATACATACATAGATAAAGTAATATAAACATTACGAGACACAGAACATTAATTAAATAATTAGTCATACATATGTCAGCCAGCCATGCCAATATACCAACAAATAAAATGAAAACTAAACTCGAGCACAAAGAACAAAAATGTAAATAAAGCATAATACCAAAATAAGAGCTTCCTGGTATTAAGGGCGTGATAGAAGGGGTAGGTAAGTAGGTGTACTCATGAGTATACCTATTTCCTTGAGACATGCTGAGCTGGACTCCCATTTGGTGCAATTTTGAGTCGCACACCGCACTTTTTTGTTCGTTATTTGACTTAAACCCCTATATTTATAAACATTGCTTAAAGTTAAGTAATGTTTAGCGACTGTTTAACCAACATTTTTTGACGTCTAAGCGTCTCTTAAGTTTAAGCAACGTTTTATAAATAAACCCCAAAGTGTGTTATAGTCGTAGAGTCACGTATAAATGATTTTCTTTATTTGTATATTGGCACCTTTTTTATATCATGTAATTTGATATTTTTTTGCTTTTGTATGTTGAGTTATTTATTTTATGTACACATTTTTTTTTTTAAACTAAATTTGTCTGCTTTTAACCTTGAATAAATGGTCTAACTATCAACAAATTTGATCAACACACCTCCAGTGTTTCCATATCGTAGATCTTGATCGATGTGTCTCCATAGCCGACGGCCATATTCTTTGAGTCCGCCATTAAACCCAATGAAAGTGCCGGGCAACGTTCTAGAAGAAAATAACAGAACATTTACTTAAAAAAGGCAAATATTGATACATAATACGTCTTTAACAGATAACATGAGACAGGCCTAGAAGGACTGACCATCTGCCTTGCCATTTCCGCAACAGTGTAGGGGTCAGCTTCCGTATAAATGCCATAATTATACATAAAGCTACTGAAAAAACCCTGAACGGGTTTGAAATCTCTGTGATACCAACATTAAGCATTTACTCAAATAGTATTGCCACAACTGGAATTATTCTGTACTTATAATTATTGCAAAGGACTATAATATATGTTTACAGGGTGGCAGGGGACATCGACACGCAACCTGGTACCATGGATTCAATACATGTTTCTGAAACTCCTGCGCTGAAAGTTTCGTAAGTTATTTAAAAAAAATGCTGTTCCATACATTTTGACCGCGTAGGGATTACATTTTTCTATGAAATTCTGCTCTTTTTATGATAACCAACGAAAAATTTGTACGCTAGTGGGTCTAGAAACATGTGCAAAATTCATGGTTTCAGTTTCATCAACAGCCCTGTCACCCTGTTTTAATTTTGCAATAAAAAAACCCCTCATAACAACACTTGATTTTTTTTACTTATAGATCTTTTGGCCAGCCTTTACAGTGTAATGCTAGAGACTAATTAAATAACAATAGTAGTGCACACTACGCATAGGCCATGGCATATCCATTTACTCGACTAAACTAAAAGCAATGAGCACCCATTGATTCTGTTTGACAGCATTAATTGCATTTGAAAGTCCAACCGAGGACGACGGGAGCCGGCGCCCAGTTGCATTGCTAATTTGAGTCGACAGTAGAACCTTATAGTACCCATGGATTAAGTAATACTGTCTGGCAGCCTGTTAGCCGGACACGTTCCTACCGTTTTGGGCTTTCACTAAAACACCCAGATATGTCTGTAATCTGATAATCGGAGGCTTCGTGCAGACAATAGACGTGAACTAGTCTAGTGGCTTTAGTTTAATTCATACAAAAAGTATTATGCATCTGGTTTGAAATGCAGCTTATATATTTACATAATGGGTTAATGAAATCTAAGGGCGTGTCCAGACCTGACGAATGCGCCGCTCGCGAGCCGCTTGCGAACTGCGCGCGTGTTGCTCGCGTGGGGTTACAGCCTACGTTTGGTGCGTCGCTCTAGTGCAACTCCAGCAAGGCTCGAGTGGAGCGCGCGTGCAGCATGTGCACAGCTCATGCGCACATAGGTTCTTTCGCATTTGAACTAAATGTGAGCCTCAGCTGTGAATTCATCGGCTATTTTATTACTGACAGAAACTAAAAGGAAAAACAGAAGACGTTGGTGGCAGGTTCCTAAGACAGAATATAGTATCAGAGTTGAAAGGCCGTGAATTAAGCGGCCACTATGCAAACCGCCGGCGGCCTGCGCGCACCTCCTGCGCCGCTCGAGTACGGCGCGCGGACGGCGCAGCGGCTGCGTACGAACATGAATGCACGCGCGCAGTTCGCAAGCGGCTCGCGAGCGGCAAATTCGCGACGCATTCGCCAGATCTGGACACACCCATATATGACATCACGCCACCTCAAAAAAACTGGAACGTACTTTTCGTGCTACAAATCCTAATTTCCACCCATTTTGTATTTGGCACACTGCGTGTGCTGTTTTCGCTTTGTGCTACGCACTACCTCATTGTAGTCATCTTACTAATAAGCCCACAAAGCCCAGTGCTATAGATAGACCACTATGTTACTGACTACATCTTAAGGTTTAAATCTCGGGAAAGTGCCAAGGTAGCCCCCGAAATTCAAATTTTCTTACGTTTTTGACAATTAGCAGGTCAGTGTTTAGGCTGTACATTGAACAGAGTATGTTCGTGACCGTAACCCGTATGTATTTACAGAATTATAATAAATACAATCATCGATACAACCATCTATAGAAGTTCATTTAATTTGAACACTGGCTCTTGTAACACAGGTTAACCACCTAGCGCACCTGCTAACCACAAGTATCAGAGACTTCACACAATTGTATCCACTCTCCTAAGCAGCGATCGGATATTCGGATGCATAGTCACCTAAAGTTGAGATGTTGGCTAATATGGAATGCGCTTTTGTATCGAAAAAGTTTTAATTTAGGTGAGTAGTTTGTTTATTTTTTGTTTTAACTAATACAAACCACCCCTCCTCCAGTGCATACACATATTTGTATCGGGTTAAATATTAATTTTAAATTAATACACATCTGAATAGTTAAGCAATCCAAGAATCCCGGCTATTTTAATAAATATTACAAATAATTTATAGAGCCGCTCCCATACTTTCATAGCTAAAAATTATCTATAAGTAAATATGCATCCCAATATCCGATCTCTGCTCATAAGTAATAAAGATTATTATTTATTTTCTTATACGAGTATTAAAATTAAAATTTTCTTATGTTTTTTCATGTATGTCATGATTGTCAGATTTGAATTTTGCGGGTTACCTTAGCGCATCTTCCTTTACTTGAAGAAAAACTAACGTGTTACAAACGGTGTAGCAAACGATGAAATCCCAGGGCTTCCATAAAACTGCATGTTCAGGCTATCCAGCATCGGGTCAGCTCTGATGCAAAACCCTGGAGGGTCTGTCACGGACGTATCTATCTTCACAAATAAATGGACAATGTTAATCGATAGGGCCGACAGCCAATTTGAGTTGATTTATGTAGGTCTGCCCTTAAGCTGGGGCTCTGAAGCCAGCGGTGTTGAATTGCCTCAATAATTGTAATGCATTCACGACTTCTTTTTACTCAAAAAGGCAGGTTATAATTTTGACCAGGATGAAAGGTCTGCCCTTAAGATGGGGCTCTGAAGCCAGCGGTGTTGAATTGCCTCAATAATTGTAATGCATTCACGACTTCTTTTTACTCAAAAAGGCAGGTTATAATTTTGACCAGGATGAAATAAGTCGATATTTATGGATGTATTTTCATCTGTTCCCCCATAACTTCTGAAGTCCTTGTCATAATGTGACAAAAGAGGTATCGTTGGAAGCTTTTTGATCGTCCCCTGGTTATAGGCTATGTGAGATATGTGTCACATTAAATTGAATATGGCCACAGACATTTCTTTTCGAATGATGCCGTGTTGGCTCTAAAATGAAAGGGCCTAATGGGGTATTACACTCATTTTTAAAAAGTGATTAATTAATTAGATTCTAAAGTGCTAATAAACTACTAAAAAAACAAAACATTTTTATTTAATCGATTAGTGCCATAAAAATGCATTTCAATTTTACATTTTCAAATTTCGCGCGTAATTTGACGAAAACGCTGGACGCAGTGGACGCCATATTGGTCTAAGAGTATGATGTCAGTTTCCCAAGTAAACAAATGCGCTCATATTTTATATGATAATTGACTGTAATTGAAAAAAAATGTTATTTCTTATCGTTGGTTTAATGTTCCTGAATGAAAAATATTATTTAAATAAAAGTTACTTTGGTTACGAAAATAATAAAAGTACAAAGTTGTTCAATTGACACGCCGTATGACGTAATAACATGGCGGCTACTATTTCATGGTGTTCAAAAACTTATTTAAAAAACTGAAAACTTTGAATTGAATTTTAAAATTTATTTTGTTATTTCATGAATTAAAACTAACATTTTCCGACTGCATTTTGCCTAAGCTATCTCAATAATATATTTTTAGATTTTTTTCTCATAGGTATAGAGTAAAATACCCTATTAACAAACAAATATATATACGTAAATATAACCTCAAAATAAGTCATGGACGTATGCCATAAACAATAAATTCTAACAAAAAGTAAGCTAACAGCACTATATTAAGCTTTAAGGCAAAATGGCATAGATACGACCACCGCTATCAGATGAGAATATTTCCATGTTTCATACTTTTTAGCGCGTGAGTTTTTATCATCTGGAATGATCATTACGTTTTTTATGCTTTCCAATTGCGTACCTCTTCCGAATCGGAAATCATTCGGAACAGCACACGACAAGCTCCGAGCAAAGATTTCTTATTCTGAATATTCCAATATTGCTTATCCATAGACTGATTGGATTGCCAATAATTAGGTAAGTATAGAGGTAGGTAAGTATTGAGTAGGGGTAAGTTGGTAACCACCTCGCAAGGTATGATAATACCTTAGACAACTAGGTTATAAACAGACCCATTCATCCGTAGTATACGTGGCGTGAGGCAGCAAATGTAGCAATTCATCGCATCGCTTGTTTCAAAGCCTCGCAGGAACAATTTCTGGTGAAAGTCTATCTACACACAAACCGCTAGGCCGCTAATACCAATGGGAATGGAGGATAACATTTTAATCTTCGTTATTCCCTGTTGTTATTTGCTACATCGCAACAACGGAAATGAATACACGCGCTTTTGTGCTCCGATAAATAATTCTATTTGATGAATTGAATCCACTCAGGGATTTTGCGTGAAAGAGAACAATATACGAGTATTGAATTTCACAGGTAGGTACCTACCTACATACCCGGATGATAAAAAATTGATGTTCTTCGTTGTTTCGCTGAGTTATTCATTGGTGTTATTGTAAGAACATATTTCAAACAAAGACTGATGCAAAGCGTAATAGAGAACAATTTTACGGTTAGGATTATTTCAGATAATAGTGTTTTGTAGGAAGGTGTAGCTGAACTTTTACGTTAAAAAGTCAATCAATCTACCTAGTCTTTTCTCAACTATTTCGGGGTTGGCTTCCAGTCTAACCGGATGCAGCTGAATAGCATTATTTTTCATAGAGCCTGCCTATGTGACCTCCACAACCCAGTTACTGGGTAATATGAAATCCTTTAGTACCTAAGGTGAGACTGGTTATCAGACTATCGGGCTTCTGACGACCCGTAGCGACAGTCAAACATCCTCGAATGACAGCTGAGCCGGGACTAACAGGCTTTTTTTTTTGAGGATGGGTAATCATCAAATAACTTCTCCCGCTCTGGGTGGAGCGGGAGGGCGTGTCAGACTTTTACTGGCTAAAACCCACCCGTGTTCCTTAAGTTGCCTGTGTGCCACGGTATTTCTTTTGAACAATCCGCACTCCTGGCAGGCATTGGCCTTTGCGGGCCCCTTCAGTAGGTGCTGACATAGCTTTGAGGCGCGCATGGAACATGACGCGCCGTTGACCCGGGCTTTGTCCTTGCCGAACAGCAAGCTACCCATTACTCGCCGTCCGCAAGTCCGCGCCTACGGTTGCCGGGAATCGGCCTCGGAAACCGACGCCCATGGCGTCTCCTGTGGCGACCAGGGCGGTGAGGGCGCATAGATTGCCTCTCCCTCACGTGCGCCGCCTTACTCTTCGCGAGCATTACTATTTCGCAGAAGGAGGTGACGGCTTCACGTGCTTTGCGAGGCACGGAGGAGCCTTAGTATTTAAAGATGGTCACCCATCCATGGATCAACCACGCCAAGCGTAGCTTTACCTTTCCGATCGACCCGAGCGGTTGTTATTACTAAACCGCAAGCTCTTTCCTTTACGTTATAGAGTACTATCGTGTAAATGTACCTACCCAAAACTAAAGATTCCAATTCCAAATTGCCCTTACAACGTAGAACACAATCGAAGCGAAGCATACCTACCCTCCAATTAAGCAGAAGCTTGTATTCAATAGATTCGGATTACACATACGTGTGGGATCTCGATTCGATACACGGCTCCGTCCATGCAGGCTGCGTAGCAGATATTCGGTTCAGTTGGGCTGTACTCCAGAGCATGCACGGGTTTCGGTGGGAACTGAATGTTTCGTAACGTGCAAAGGACCGTGCCTGTACTGCCGTGTCGCATCTGTAATTCCAGAGATTATGTACTAAAGAGAGATTGAGAGAGATTGTGTACTTTTAAGTAATAAATATTGACACTAATGCCCGTTTTCGCTAACCACTAGGCGACTCATAAATAAATTCCCAGATAAAAGCGCGCTGTTCGATATTCAACGCTCCGCTTAGCGCCAAAAGTTGAAAATCCAATAGCGGTTGAAAACAGACTGTCCTAGTTCGAATATTTCAGAAAACTTCTCTCTGAAAGTACCTTCCTATTCAAAGGGAATCAAATTGGACTATTGTAATAACACAAAATGTTTGAGCTTTTCATGGTCATGGTCGCAGCAGGTTCAAAAGGCAAGAATTTTGGGTTCCTATGATAGGTTGTTATTTTAGGTTTGCTTACAATATCAACCGTTTGCTTTCCCCCATTCTATTAACTTAGAAGCTTCAGTAGTGTTTGGGCAGCTAAAACAATTAGGTAGGTACCATCGCGGAACCTGGCGGTCCACCACTTTTCAACCTTATTGTTTAAGGCATAAGGGTGAAAACTGATCCACTGCTATTGGCCGCGTTTGTACCTAAACTCACCTCAATGCTGCCTGAGGCATGGCCGACAATAATATGATATCCATTTGGTGCAAATTGCATAGAAGTTATAGCACCCTTTTCAGAACAGTACCATCTGTGTTGCAAAATTTTGTTAGGAGTGTTTTTCAAGTACTTGTCATTGTTCTCTTCTACCCATACTTTCCATGGGTATAACCTTTCTTGTGATTTCTCGCGATAGAACATCGGATACCATATTTTCGGGTGTAATTCATTACGAAAATATTCTTTGATAGTTTTTGCGTATTCCTGTAGAACCTCTTTTAGTTCAGGGCCTGGCATTTTGGCATGACCTACCTGTTTATCGGGAAATTGCGTTGTAGGCTCCTACCTATCTACCCCACATAAGCATAGATAATATAATCTTTCACAGGCTAACTAATTATGAGATAATCATAGGTAATCACATAGCACACCAGCCCTACGTTTGTTGTCGGGGTAGGTAAAGATATCGCCAGTTATTGCATAAATCCTATGTCAATATCTAGGCACAAATTCAGACACAAAAATCACCGATTACAATTTTCCCAACCAATGCATAGAACCCCAGAGCTTAGGCTCAGTTGTCGCACCCGCAACCGCTAGATACAGCCAGCTCTACTACGAATATTAGAGACTGGGTAGGTTAATCCACTCAGTATATTTCCCACATACCTGAATCAAGCCAGAAGAATGTCCCAGGATGATAGTTTTTCCGTCAGGTGCATAAATCATAGAGCAGATAAAGCCACATTCAGCCAAAAAATGTTCTTGCACTAAACTCTGATTAGCAGTATCTTTAAAAAATCTTTCAGTGTTGTCTTGTAACCAAGATATTTCAGCAACACTGAGTTTCCTTTCAGCAAATGACCTAAATGGAGTTTTACCGTGTTCTTCTTCGCGTTTCAGGCAATACATTACACGGTCTTTGAATTCACCGACGAAGACCCTAATGTCCGAGATGCCTTCAGACACATTATAGCGGCTGTAAGTTGATTTGCCTAGGCTATAGGAGGAAGCGCGGTGTCCACTCATATTTGCGCTGAAATGCCTGTACTTAATTAAAATCAGTAATTATCAAACACCGTGCGATGTTTTCCAACTATTGTTGGGTTGCAGCTAGTGTTTGGTAGATATCCTCTTCAAATACCTACGTATTACGTAGTCGTAGTATCGTAGTAAGTTTTTCTTCCGATATTTTATAGAATCAATGTAGCAAAACAAAGCAAAATGAAAAGCAGGCAAAGCCAGTCAGCGAAGTCATCCGTCAATGCCATTTAAAAGTACAGTGTACACTGTGGTCAATCCGTCAATATTTTTTTTGGGTTCCGTGTGCAACGTACGGGGGTGTCTAGTCTACACTACTAAAGATACAGCCCCATGACAAACAGACAAGCAGAACGACAGCGTAGGCCACAATGTACAGTCCGTTCACACTTAATTCACCTCTGAATTTGCGTCACTGTCAAAATCAAATTGCTCTTTGTTGTCGTTACAATAAGATTGTTTTCTGTTCGGGTCGCTACCACTAACAAGTCTGTCAATATTACAGTGATCTTTTTCTCTTTCAATAAGGTTGCTGTTGGTTTGCTGCTATCAGAGGAAAAACGATAGTGAACGGACTGTGGCTGTGGGCTACACCGTTCTGCTTGATAATTTTGTCAAAGGGCTGTATCTTAGTAGGTTCTGTACCTAGACTGCAGGTAGGAATAATAACTAACTTAGCTAACCAGTTGCGTTGAAGTGAACATTATTAGTGATGGGTGTGGGTGCTATCAAATAAAACATCGATTTTTTATTGATTTTTGTTCCAGCTCTATTTTGAAAACGATAGCAGTAATACCAGAAACGTCAAAGTCAAACATTCCCGTTTTCTGAGTTATAGGTAGATACTCTATAGATAAACAAATAAAAAGAATATCAATTATTTCACAGATACCAACTATGATAAGTTCCGACGGTGTTTGTTACGGAACCCATAGTCTGTAACATAGCTTGGTTTTATGATCATAAAGACCTTTCTCTATGACTGGTGGTTAGCCTTAAAAAAGTGACCACTCTCTAGAAAGAGTTAAAGTGACTGTGCAGCATGGACTTATAATACTTACAAACTACGAGTATAAGTCCTTGCTGTGCTGTCAACTCCTGTCCATGCTGTGCAGCCAACTCCTGTCCCTTTCCTGCAAGCTTGTAATAACAAAGGCACAGTGACCACGGCTTTCAAAAGAGAATAATTTTCTTGTTTCTTATATTTTTTAGAGCGTGATTTTTTAGTAGTCGGGTTTTATTTTACAGTCAAAACATCATTGGACCAACAAGAATTCTAGAAAGACACAACTACTGGCCGCTTAGTCGCTTTGCCTCCTTCGTACTATTCGATCTGTATTTATTGCACAACTAATTATGAAAGGCTCAGTCCATTTCTGTTTATAATTTTTCAGCACTATCCTAGAACAATACATGAATACATACATCGCAAACCTTTGATAAATCATGTTGGGAGTATTCTGAAAAATCAGCGATTGTAATGTTGGTATGATTTAAAAAAAATATTTTTTTTTTTTTTTTCTAAATAATTTATTGGAGTAAATAAAGCTATGCCATAATCAAGGTTGTTGCGTAAAACAAAACGTGGGCCAGTATATCATTCAGTTGGTACGACTGTTGTGCATTGTTACTTTGATGAAAGAAAAAGACAAACTTACGTAACCATAACAAGTTAAAAGAAGATAGCAATGTACCTAACTCTGCTACCGATCTCTACGAGAACACCCGACAATAAACGAAAACTTACGATTGCATGGCCGCCATATTGTCATGTCAATTTTGTGACGGTGGTGGGTTCATTGTGCATCATTTCAACAGAATACTAGTGTAAATTAATTGTATTAATCTCTTACAGCTTACGGTAGTCAAGGCAAGTATAATCCGCGTCACATTAGTTAGTAATAGTATGAAAAAAACTAACTGTAACGATCAATCGAATACCAAACATTTTATGGGGTCGGGTGTGGTATTGGTATTTAGTTCATGGAGTACTTGTTTGTTTTGTTTTATTATACGTTTCCTAGAGCCGTAGAATGCATGAAACAAGGTGCAGATTGAAGTGTTTATGTGAATAAAATAACCCAATCTATTTGTTTACTCAAAACCTCAGATCGATAGTCATGGCCGCGTAGTGTTCGGTAAAAATCATGGTGTTTTTTTTTACAGGCGCAGGGTGCATTGTTGCATCCTCTGAACCATGAGCTATCAGATACCATCGTCCCAGAGCCGCACGAGTAAGTCGAAACATAGTTTAGTATTCAATAATATATGAATCAATAAGTATTCAGGAGTAGATAAAATTGAGAAGTGCTCTAGATACTGTTTATAGTTAGGTAGGTACTTTCAGATCGTTGTCTGTGATGTGACTCATATCAAAGGTATTGACTGGAATTTCGACAGTATTATCACATGTATTTAATTCATAACTGCATAGAATGGTAATATTACACTCACCTTGATTTTTTCACAAGTGTTTATTATGATTCAATCTATTGTTCTATCTAACTACTCACACACTCGATACAACGTTGGTTGAATTCCCAATATAATATCTAATTCTGTTGTATTCCATTTTCATCATCTCAGTTAATCAATTTAACACCAACCAATCCGATTTATTTTCTGAAAATAAACAGTCCTCTTAATTCAAGTGATTCCTTGCTGGCTAAACTTGAAAGTGTAATTACAAAAATTGACATTCTCTTTCCAGTGTCTCACAGCAACTATGCAGGCTCCGATGTGCCGATGGCACCCAGCAAGGAGCAGCAGACCCTCATGTGGCAGCAGAACTCCTACCTGGTTGACTCTGGCATCAACTCCGGGGCTGCTACTCAAGTATGTAAACGATACACCTTTAGTTTGGGTATGATCAGCACAAATAATGTGTGGATTAATTGGTGGTGATCACTTTAGCTGCAAGTGTGAGAACTGTAGGGACAATATGATTTATTTATTAATCGATGATGATGATTTTCTCTGTGGTGCAACTCTTCAGAACATTACAAACCTCTACACACTTGTAATTAAAAACATAGTTAAAATATTCATTGAAATTAAACAAGTCCGAGTGATGTTTTCAAATTACAAAAGTGAAGAAAGACACTTGGTTCTTTAATTCATATTGAAATGGATTAGTGAGAAAGTTGTTATATTAATTGGTTTTGATCACCATCATTGACAGACTGACTATGCTATTGAAGAGAAAACATTCACAAACTATGACAAATTCTTTGTCGAGATTCTTGGTGGAGTACCTAATATTTGTAAGTATGGTTGACATTTACCCTCATTTCTTAGTTCAACTATTATCTTGTCATGTAAGGACAAAGGATAAAAAGACATTCATCAACTTTAATATCCTTTATTCAAACAAAGTTGAGTGATTTTTATTCATATGAGGTTGTGCTATGGTACTTATAGGATTTCTTCCACAAAAAGTTGGAATTTGGGCATAATACTTGTATATGGCATAGTTTATAGAATATCCATTATAAGTTATTTTTTCTTCATAGGTCCCATCACTTACGGGCAAAGAAGATGACGAGATGGAGGGAGACCAGCTCATGTTTGACCTGGATCAGGGATTTGCTCAGGGTTTTACCCAGGAGCAAGTTGATGGTAAGTTAAATAATGAAATACCCATTATAAGAATTTTTCGAAATATTTATTTCATCACTTAAATTCAAAATATCATAGTCAAAGGAGGCAAGTTGTCATCATATTAATTGAGTGATTAATCTAACATGTTACTAATGACTCATTAGGTTTATGATATAATTTTAGTATGTTGTTATTTACCACCCTATTTTTTTAAGAAGAATAGAAATTGGAAGACATTTAAAATTGTTATCTTCTGTTGCATGTCATACCTATTCTACAGCTTAGAACTTTTCACATTACCCTCAGAGTGAAATTTCCAGCAAAATTAACATACAAGTAGTATATTATTTACTAGATATGTCCTATAGATACTTTTATATTTAGGCCACTTTATCGCATTGGACCGTAGATCTGTAATGGTAGTTGTAGGTAAGATTTGCGTAAATAAACAAATATCAAGACAATAAAAGTAGCTGTTCATTAATTTCACTGACATTAGCTAAAATCCTTCCTTCTTCTAGATATGAACCAGCAGCTATCCCAGACGCGCTCCCAGCGTGTCCGGGCTGCGATGTTCCCTGAGACGCTGGAGGAAGGCATTGAGATCCCCTCCACGCAACTGGATCCTGCCCAGCCGACGGCCGTGCAGCGCCTTGCCGAGCCGTCGCAGATGCTCAAGCATGCTGTCGTCAACCTCATCAACTATCAGGATGATGCTGACCTAGCTACCAGGTGAGCTTAGTTCTAATTTTGATTAAAAGTTGGGTTACACACATAACATCCCTCATCTTAAGGGGTAGGTAAAGGTTATAAAATGTCACTTTTAGCCAGTTATGTCAAAATACTATGTAGATGAGCCTATTGCCATCAATTTGGCATACATCCAAAATGTGGAGAAACTCAAACTCAAACCATTTATTTCAATTAAGCCATTTACAGGCACTTTTGAATTGTCAAAAAGTCGGCTAGTTGGAAAGTTGAGATTAGATGCAACTGACAAATTCCTAGTGAAAAAGTTAATGAACACTTGCCCAATATGACAAATAAAACCAAAACTAAACTATACTCAGTAGTCACACTTGCAACCACTACACCAATGAGGCAGTCCAATAAATTATAAAAAAAAGCAGACAGTCAAATTGGATTACAGTTAAACTGTGTTGTTAAAGCTTGCTAGTAACTGAGGTTCTCAGAAAATAAACATCAAAATAATGATTGATCAATACCATTGTCACATAAAGTGGACTTGGCCACACAGTCAGTCATGCAGTCATGTGCATCTGTGATAGTATTTTATCATTCAAATCATACATTGATTTTTAAAAGCAGCAATAAATCTCTTTTTCTTTCTTTCTTTCAATATTTGATCACCATCTTTATTCCAGGGCCATACCAGAGTTGATCAAGCTACTCAACGACGAGGATCAAGTGGTCGTCTCCCAGGCTGCCATGATGGTTCACCAGCTCTCCAAGAAGGAGGCTTCTCGTCATGCTATCATGAACTCGCCTCAAATGGTCGCTGCTTTAGTGCGCGCTATTTCTAACTCCAATGACCTGGAGACTACCAAGGGGGCAGTGGGAACCTTGCACAACTTGTCGCACCACCGTCAAGGTCTACTTGCCATCTTCAAGAGTGGTGGAATCCCTGCTTTGGTGAAACTGTTGAGCTCACCAGTAGAATCCGTGCTGTTCTACGCCATCACGACTCTGCATAACCTACTCCTACATCAGGATGGATCTAAGATGGCAGTTCGTCTTGCTGGAGGATTACAGAAGATGGTGGCCCTACTCCAGAGAAACAATGTGAAGTTCCTGGCGATTGTGACCGATTGCCTGCAGATCTTGGCCTATGGGAACCAAGAGTCGAAGTTGATCATTCTGGCTTCCCAGGGACCTATCGAATTGGTCCGCATTATGCGCTCGTACGACTACGAAAAGTTGCTGTGGACTACCTCCAGGGTTCTGAAGGTAAGCAATTATGAAATTAAACTCACTAAAAATCATTCCTTTAAAAAAAACTCAACAGAACAATTACTATAAAGCCCTGCAGTATGTTGTTAGCTCTGAAGTATTTTACCTTTGTAAACCAGTAGAACTCCTTTTGCGAAACCAACAGAGATGGTGACCTTTCTAAACCAGTAGAACTCGTTCTGCGAAACCAACAGAGATGGTGATCCTTGGCTTTTCACTACACTGTTCCTCACCTCAACTTATTCCTCAGGTTCTGTCAGTTTGCTCCAGCAACAAACCCGCGATCGTCGAGGCCGGCGGCATGCAAGCCCTGGCCATGCACCTCGGCAACCCTAGCGGTCGTCTCGTGCAGAACTGTCTCTGGACTTTAAGGAATCTGTCCGACGCAGCCACTAAGGTATTACAAAATTATGGTTTCTATGTTATTACTTTATATTTATTGTATTGGAACTCTCAGTTTTCAGTTCATTGGCAAAGTACTGAGCTTTTGTTCAAGTTTTTACCTGGACAGTATAACAGTGAATTTACGAGAACTTTATAATGATTTTATTTTAATTTCTCATGAGGTGGAGGGCCTGGAAGCACTGCTGCAAAGCCTCGTGCAAGTTCTCGCCTCTACTGACGTCAATATCGTCACTTGCGCTGCGGGCATTCTGTCTAACTTGACTTGCAACAACCAACGCAATAAGGTAATTCTCATAATTATTTATTCTTTTTTTATATAATTTACCAGTATAGGCGCAAAAAGAAATCTCCGTGGAACCCTTTGGTGATGTCCAATGTAACAATTAATCTTGCTGATACAAAGGACAACAATTTATCAAGGGGAAATGAGAAGTTAATGTCAAAAGCTAATGCAATTCTCTTTTAGATGAAGTAATCTTGGAATAGGTACAAACAGAACTCTTAGTCAATAAGTGACATAATTTATTGTATCTTCATATGCATTTAGTCAAACGCTGTTATTTTAACATTACACCAATTTTATTATTTGTATAGACTAGCCTATTACAAAAATAAACTCTACAGCTTTATTATTAGTATAGATGTTACTCAGCAGATAGATTTCTTGGCTAATAACTACAGGCCAATCACAATTCTACCCTCTTTGTTCAAGATTCTTGAAAGCGTTATTAATACCAGACTTGTCAAATATCTTGAACAAACCATGCAGGGATATCCACTGATGAAGCAGTACATAAACTAACTACATAGTTATATCACAACAAAAATCGATAAAGGTGAAATGTGTATTTTGGTTTTTCTTGATCTCACTAATGCCTTTGATACTGTTTCTATCACTACACTCATTCTTATTTTTTTTTTTTGAAAAACTTGGTATAAGGGGAATTCTGCTTCAGCTGTTTGAGAGTTACCTAACTGGACGTTATCAGCGTGTACGGGTGGATAACCACTGCAGTGAGGAACTTCCTGTATCGTACGGAGTTCCGCAGGGCAGCATCCTGGGATCCACTTTATTTCTCGTAATATAATAAAATGTGCGGAAAGTTTTGTCTTCGTATTGTATAGGTATAAGTTGTAGTAATATTTCTTTGGCTGTACTGTTTGTATCTGGCTACTTTTGATACCATAAAATACATGACATAAAAAAAAGATAAAACGTTTTCCCGCCATTTTACAATTGTTTTTCAGTCCGCTAAAATAAGTGAATTTAACAAAGAAATTCGATACTTACATTTGAAGTTTTGTTACAAAAAGGGAAAAATACGACAAGCGTCGCGAAATTATATGTGGCGTTTATACACTTAACGCAGTGTCAGTAAGAGTAGCACAAAGTTGGTTGAAGCATTTTCAGTCTGGGGATTTTGATGCAGCAAAGATGCAGCTCGCTCTGGTCGCCTGGTACGGATAAAATAGATGTCATTTTTGAAAAAGTGGTACAAAAACGGCCATATTAATAGTTACGACACAGCTGAAAACAGTTTTGACCCATTTGGAAAAGTCTGGGCATACAATGAAGCTCTGTATTTGGGTGTCACACAAGCCGAAATCTGAACACAGCACAATCTGAAAGAAGCCTAATGAATCGTATACTCATTTGCGATTCTCCATTGACACGTAATGAAACCGAACCATTTTTAAAACATTGTCACTGGTGATAAAAAGTGGATCACCTAAGACAAGAACGAGCGAAAAAGATCATGGTCAAAGGGCAGTCAAGGTCCGCAGATTATAGCGAAACTCGGGCATACAATGAAGCTCTGTATTTGGGTGTCACACAAGCCGAAATCTGAACACAGCACAATCTGAAAGAAGCCTAATGAATCGTATACTCATTTGCGATTCTCCATTGACACGTAATGAAACCGAACCATTTTTAAAACATTGTCACTGGTGATAAAAAGTGGATCACCTAAGACAAGAACGAGCGAAAAAGATCATGGTCAAAGGGCGTCAAGGTCCACAGATTATAGCGAAACTCGGATTAACTTGCAATAAGCTGATGCTGTGTGTATGGTGGATTGGAAGGGCATCATTCATTATGAGCTTTTACCGCCGGGCAAAACCGATTTGGATCTCTAATGGCAACATCTGATGAGAAGTTCTTCTTACAGAACTCTTTATGTAAGAAGAAGGTACATAATTACTTAATTGCATTTTCCTTTTGTGACTACTCTAAACACCGAAATAAACTCAGAGGTCAGTCTCATTTTAATCTTGGTCTGATCACGTGGGAACCATGTATCTTTCTTGAACCACACGCGGTCCAGTCAGTAGACGCATTGCTCAGTAATCGTGTAGCTTAAATCAGAACTTAAGGAGCTTAGCGGCTTACGAGCGACAACGACATACATTTGTACTCTGCAGAAAATTCTTACAAAACGTTACTCCCCAGGTGACGGTGTGCCAGGCGGGTGGCGTGGACGCGCTTGTCCGCACCGTGGTGTCGGCCGGCGACCGCGAGGAGATCACGGAGCCCGCCGTGTGCGCGCTGCGCCACCTCACCTCGCGACACGTCGAGAGCGAGATGGCGCAGAACGCGGTGCGCCTGCATTATGGATTGCCGGTTAGTACAACAAATTATACACTTTGTTTTCTCTCAGTATTTACAAACATTAACATTCATCTATTCAAGAATGTTCCATTGGCTTGGCAGGTGATAGTGAAGCTGCTGCAGCCGCCATCCCGCTGGCCGCTGGTGAAGGCCGTGGTGGGGCTGGTGCGCAACCTGGCGCTGTGCGCCGCCAACTGCGCGCCGCTGCGGGAGCACGGCGCCGTGCACCACCTCGTGCGGCTGCTCATGAGAGCCTTCAACGATACGCAGAGAGTAAGTATTGGCAGGTGATAGTGAAGGTCCCGCTGGTGAAGGCCGTGGTGGGGCTGGTGCGCAACCTGGCGCTGTGCGCCGCCAACTGCGCGCCGCTGCGGGAGCACGGCGCCGTGCACCACCTCGTGCGGCTGCTCATGAGAGCCTTCAACGATACGCAGAGAGTAAGTATTGGCAGGTGATAGTGAAGGTCCCGCTGGTGAAGGCCGTGGTGGGGCTGGTGCGCAACCTGGCGCTGTGCGCCGCCAACTGCGCGCCGCTGCGGGAGCACGGCGCCGTGCACCACCTCGTGCGGCTGCTCATGAGAGCCTTCAACGATACGCAGAGAGTAAGTATTGGCAGGTGATAGTGAAGGTCCCGCTGGTGAAGGCCGTGGTGGGGCTGGTGCGCAACCTGGCGCTGTGCGCCGCCAACTGCGCGCCGCTGCGGGAGCACGGCGCCGTGCACCACCTCGTGCGGCTGCTCATGAGAGCCTTCAACGATACGCAGAGAGTAAGTATTGGCAGGTGATAGTGAAGGTCCCGCTGGTGAAGGCCGTGGTGGGGCTGGTGCGCAACCTGGCGCTGTGCGCCGCCAACTGCGCGCCGCTGCGGGAGCACGGCGCCGTGCACCACCTCGTGCGGCTGCTCATGAGAGCCTTCAACGATACGCAGAGAGTAAGTATTGGCAGGTGATAGTGAAGGTCCCGCTGGTGAAGGCCGTGGTGGGGCTGGTGCGCAACCTGGCGCTGTGCGCCGCCAACTGCGCGCCGCTGCGGGAGCACGGCGCCGTGCACCACCTCGTGCGGCTGCTCATGAGAGCCTTCAACGATACGCAGAGAGTAAGTATTGGCAGGTGATAGTGAAGGTCCCGCTGGTGAAGGCCGTGGTGGGGCTGGTGCGCAACCTGGCGCTGTGCGCCGCCAACTGCGCGCCGCTGCGGGAGCACGGCGCCGTGCACCACCTCGTGCGGCTGCTCATGAGAGCCTTCAACGATACGCAGAGAGTAAGTATTGGCAGGTGATAGTGAAGGTCCCGCTGGTGAAGGCCGTGGTGGGGCTGGTGCGCAACCTGGCGCTGTGCGCCGCCAACTGCGCGCCGCTGCGGGAGCACGGCGCCGTGCACCACCTCGTGCGGCTGCTCATGAGAGCCTTCAACGATACGCAGAGAGTAAGTATTGGCAGGTGATAGTGAAGGTCCCGCTGGTGAAGGCCGTGGTGGGGCTGGTGCGCAACCTGGCGCTGTGCGCCGCCAACTGCGCGCCGCTGCGGGAGCACGGCGCCGTGCACCACCTCGTGCGGCTGCTCATGAGAGCCTTCAACGATACGCAGAGAGTAAGTATTGGCAGGTGATAGTGAAGGTCCCGCTGGTGAAGGCCGTGGTGGGGCTGGTGCGCAACCTGGCGCTGTGCATTCACTGCACGATTGATCAACAATGCTGTCAATCAGTACTGATGCGGGATCATTTTTAATTTTCTTTGTTAACCCTTAACCACTGACGTACGAATGACATTCGTCTCTGTTTTAAAAGGCTCTCTGAGCTAGTCATTAAGTGTATTTCATGTTTCTATCGATTTTTTAATATTTTAAACAGAAGGTGTAATAAATAATAACAGTAAAAATATTAATAGAAAAATATTAATTAATCAACATGTTTATAGGTTTAGAACAAAACATAAACAAATTAAAAAAGTAACGTAATAGAATCTATTAACTATAGGAACATTTTTTTTTCGTTTTCTTAAATAATTATTCGTTTGAATTACTGGTAACTGGCTCTCGCTGAACTTATTTAGATGTAGAGGGTTCTAGGCGAGTGTTGAATAGCTTACGATTCATTTTTATCACCAAAATACTAACATATGCAACGAAAAAAAAGTTATATTAACACTAACCCACATATTATGTTTTAGTACATTCTCGGGCCTCTCGACCCCCAATAAATACTGTGTCCACTGGACCCCTGACTATAGTTTATTTTCGACCCTTGGGGGTCGACAGTGGATTTTATTTTACAGCCAAGTTTTAGTTTCCTTTCGACCCCCAAAGTAGTCTGTACTGTACTGTACCAAAATATTAATTTTAGGTACTTACTTGAACTAAGGGTCGCAAGTGGACAAGGTATGCCTGTCCTTTGTATGAAAGTTCAGTCTCACCTCCTGGGGGTCGAGTGTGAACTATGTTTAAAGGTTGAGAGGAAACAAATATACAAATCTTTTTTTAGGGGTCGAGGGGCCGAGATTGGACTAAACGACATATGTCATACGTCAGGCCCTCGAATTCCCATGTTGTGACTCATGCCACAGGTCCGCTCGCCCCCGCCGCGCACGCGTCTTTGGCACCTAGGAAACTACCTAAGATGGCGTGAACGTGGTCTCGTAGAAAATGAAGTTATGAACGGATAACGGAGCGCCTAACCACTGACGTACGAATGTCATTCGTACGTCAGTGGTTAAGGCGCTCCGCAGTAGTCTTATATAGTCTCAAATGAACTAGGCCGTAAGAGCGCTTCCACAGACGAACTACGCAAACTTGTTCTCAGATCCCTCGTTTCTTAGTTCTTCATGAGTTCATGCGATAAATCCGACTGGTGACTTGTATTGTAGCGATAATCAGTGAGAACGCGGGGCCACCCGCTAGTGGCTCACTTACTGCACATAGTACACATGCGCTTCGATCTTCCGTTCTCTGGTTCGAGACGGAAGCTGACAAACTAAAATAACGACCTAGTCCGATAAGGAGCGGCGAACTAAACTGAGCGCTCCAAGTTGTGAGCAATTATACGTAAGACTACCGCAGGCGGTGGTGTCCGTGAATGACTGCGAGAGACATTATCCGGCAAGCATCAGCGGCACGGTCGTTTTGTCCTCCGTGTGCGTTCTTGCATACATTTCCATACGTTCTATCGTCTCGGACAATTTGTTCATCGTCTACTCAGCTCCAAACAGAGAACCTTAAAAACAAACATTAGTTCACCTTTTTCTAAATCAAGATCATGGACAGTGGGCATGCCACCATGATCATAAATACTCCATAGTATTATACAGGGTCAAATTAAACTAGCTGGCAATAATTTATCCACATGTTAGGTATCGATATTGAAAGGGAATGATACAAAAAAAAAAAAACTTTTATTCGACGGGCGAAGGTCAATGCCCGTAATCGGTCAGCGAACTGCGCCGGCCGGGCGCGCGTAGATCAGTCAGCTGTTTAAGTAAATTTTGGTGGAACTTAGATATATCTTACGAATTTCCAAAAACCATAACATAACAGTCGTTGTGATTGCCTTGTACATGTCACTGTCATTCAAAGTTTTGAACAAAGTTCGAAAAATGTTTTTTTTTTCTTTAATTTTCGATATCGATAATTCGATGCCCAATACGAGGATAAAGTATTGCCAGTTATTTTAATATAACCCTATATATTGCACAACTTAAGGTGAATGCGCAGTGGTAGAGCGCGAAATTCAAATTTTGTTACGTTTTTTGCAATTTTCAGGTGAGTGTCAGCTTGTTACTTGATCAAAATATGATTTGCGACTATAACATGTACGTATTTACAGATTTATAATCATTAGAATCAATAATACATCTTTCTAAGTTAGATTTTGTTCCATAAGAACAAATTTCTTATGGAAAAGTGCTTGTGGAAGAAATCTAACTTTAGAAAGATGTATTATTGATTCTAAAGATTATAAATCTGTAAATACGTACATGTTATAGTCGCAAATCATATTTTGATCAAGTAACAAGCTGACACTCACCTGAAAATTGCAAAAAACGTAACAAAATTTGAATTTCGCGCTCTACCACTGCGCATTCACCTTAACAAAAGAATGACTCCATCATGTTTCACCTGATCATAATATAAAATCCTGCACAACATAACTTAACAAAACACTCCATCACGTCTCACCTGTAACAAAAACTTTGCAGCAACGCAGTTCTTCGGGCGGAGGCGCGGCTGGCGGAGCCTATGCTGACGGAGTACGCATGGAGGAAATCGTGGAAGGTGCAGTGGGAGCTCTGCATATCTTGGCGAGGGAGAGCGTGAACAGGCAGCTTATACGTCAACAGAACGTCATTCCGATCTTCGTGCAGCTGCTGTTCAATGAGATTGAGAACATACAGGTATGTGGATAGCATATTGGATAAACATAGCCAGTTTGAAAGTTGTGCCAATTATAAAGATTTAATGAATACTATCTTGCATAGAACAAGTAACCTATTTATCCATAACGGTTCCAGATATTATATTAGTAAAGCTGGATAGGTAGAGGGTTCATTATTGTTTATTTGACTAGTTAGTGATTGCGAAAAGAGAGTTTAGACTTTTAGAGATACAGCACCGTTATTATTCTTTGAAGTTTTATCCATATAGATGTACATTTTACTATGTACAAATTACGCTTAAAACGTCGCAATTACAAAAATTTCCGGCCTTTGCCGCAGTAATCATTATTTAGATCACCAATTGCGATAACAACAAGCAAGGTTGACGGCGTAGCGTAGCTGACTGCCCAGTCAAACATATCTGGAGTTATTGTCTCTAGTCAAAGCTCTTATGAAAGCTGAACATAAAAATTTCACATTATGGCTTCCATGTATCAAAGCTACGATGGTGTCTTTTTTGGAATTTGACACCCATGGATGTGAAGGAATAACTTCATGAAAACTTCTTTGTTATTTTAAGAAATAATTTAGAATAGGAACTATTTTAATAAGTACACCATATAAATTACAGATAATACTACAGGTTACAGTATTAGGGTGACACAATGGGCGGTCTTATAGCTAAAACTTTATTCAATCGTAACTTAGTTTTAAGAAAATATACATAAAAAGACAAGTAAATATGTTACTTTTAACAATACTTATTATGTTTCAAACCTTTCAGCGTGTGGCTGCAGGAGTGCTTTGTGAACTGGCTGTCGAGAAGGAAGGAGCCGAGATGATAGAAGCCGAAGGCGCCACGGCTCCGCTCACCGAACTACTCCATTCACGAAACGAAGGTTGCTACTCAAGTAATTATATTCCTTAGGGCAAGATAGGCAGACTTTTACTCGCTGTCCTGATTCAGTCAGTCAATGAGTCAGGTTGGACAACCAAATCAGGTCAGCGTATAAAAATGTCTATCGCTCCACTCGTGTTTTCGTGTAGAGTTGGTTTTGATCGTTTTTGTGATGTTTACAAAGTATTTTATTCTATTGATTGTAGAACATAATCAATTCATCTCATAATTTGTCTCAGCATTATAATGCAAGCGCATGTTAACTCAAAGTGGTGCAACTACTGAAAATAATAGTAAGCTCGTTTGTTATTTGTCAAATCTTAACTACGTTACTAAGTTTACCTGACTAAACTAATAAACATGATGGTCATGATTTCATTTTCATTATTTAGGTCAGTAAAGTACACTACTTTATTATTTAGAACGACTCTTATTTTTATATGCACGTATATCTAAATCATACTGTTTTATCTGTGTATGTAGTCATCAGAATAGTAACTAGTTAGCTGCCTAATCTTGCATCTATTGTGTGTTTTGTGTGATGTTTGTTTACTGAGAAAATTGTTGACGAATTATCATAACATTATTTTTCTTTCCTTCTTTCTAGGCGTTGCGACTTATGCAGCAGCGGTACTCTTCCGCATGTCCGAAGACAAGCCTCATGACTACAAGAAGAGACTCTCCATGGAGCTGACCAACTCCCTGTTCCGCGATGATCACCAGATGTGGCCCAACGATCTGGCCATGCAGCCTGATCTTCAGGTAAGGAGTTTTTTTATCAAAGAAGGTAGATTACTGTGTAGATCGAGATTCGAATTATGAAAGATTATAAACTTATCATTGTTTTTTGGTCCCAAAAATATTTAGTAAGTATCAGAAATATGTGCTTAGAGGTTTTTTTGTTTTTTAACTGGCCATTTTTTTTGTTGTTGTTAGGCAACTTATTGTGTAATAATGGGATTTATTTATAAAAGTTGATTATATAAAAGTTAACAGACGTTTAAACGTCATAAATGTATGCTTAAACAGTCACTAATCATTATTTAACTTTAAATGCTGCTCAAAGTTAGATAATGTACAAAATGTATAAACGCCTGTTAACTTTACGCAACGTTTATAAATAAACCCTATAGTTATTATTTGCGAATCAGTAATGTTTTAAGTACCTGTAAAATCAATGTCTTGGGGTAGGTATACTTGATGGATTAGAAAAGATTTATATCTAAGTGACCAATTTTACGCCTTTGTCGTATTTGTGTGTACTTGTGAATGTAGCTTCCCCCCTTTTAATTTAACTCCTCACCTTATTTAATTTTGTTCCGAAATCCCTTCACTAGGATATGCTCGGGCCTGAGCAAGGCTATGAGGGGCTGTATGGCACACGACCATCGTTTCACCAGCAAGGTAAGTTGGAACGCATTTGTAGATGTTTGGTCGACTAACACTTAGAACTGTGTAGAAAATGATGTTACAAAACCTCACTTATTTTTTGTTTTTAGTGGCTAGTACACCTTTTGCACTTGCGGACATATTCTTCTCTATGATAATCGGGTCTTTGAAAACTATTGTAAAACACATTTGCGTCCAAGTCATAATAAATGTAGGTTTTACGTCATATGTGTTTTGATTAACTTTGAAATCCATATTTCTTGAAAAATGCATTTCATCTCTCACTTGAACAAATACCATTTTTCTTGGTTCATTCAGTCTTCCCCATATTGTCTTCTATTCTGAGTTCACTTCTAGAGTAGTATAGAGACTAGTGGTTTCAAATGTAGTGTCAGTCTAGTCATGATTACTTTTGTGAAAGTATACCACTCTTATACATAATTACCTATGTAAAATTTCACACCATACAGTAAGGTTATGTAATATCTGAAAATTACTTAAGAAGTATTTTTGCTATCACTTACTCCAGTGAACATTTTCCATACAAAACTGCTTCTCAAGTCTTCACGATTGTATATTTTGATAGCACTATACTATGTTCCTATCATAAGAATATTAAGGTGTCTGTATAAATACGATTTTCTCTCTTCTTTACACGCAGCTTAACCCGGGACCTATTTATCACTAAACACAGGTGATGGGAATATTATTTCTATTGTTTTCGTGTTAACCTATCATTGTATATTTTTATATATTGGTCTCTATTTGTGATGTAACAGGATTTGTGGTTTCCATTAATTGCTATCCGCATGTCACATTATTAATATTTAAACTATGTGTTTCATTCATACCTGGCAGGTAAGGATTTCCCTTCAGGGAAGGAAATACGGCAATATTATCATGTTTATTAGCTAGGCCATACACAAGTGAGTAACCTAGCAAAACATTTTGAAATAGTTAATCCAATTTTCATCTAAAGATTACATGGTTCTTAATTCCAATGTTAGTCAGGTTCAATGTTTAGTCAAACAAACCAAATTGAAAAGGTGACAGAGGATAAAATAATACATAAAGTACTTATATCGCCTCCACCTAAATAATTATTACGAAAGCGAAATGAAAGCAGCTTATCATTATTTTATTACAACCTTGTAATCAGACCTGAGCAGTTAATTCTCTATGTTCCAATACACTATAATTGATTCTGCGCAGCGGTGCCCCTTTACTTTCGATTCTATTACTCATTTTCACAGCTTAATTCACGTTGCGAGACCCTAATACAGGGTGGCAGATACGTCGACGCGCAAACTGTGTCTATGAATTAGCACACGATTCTATAGGTTCTAGGTAAATATTATTCATTGGTTACCAAAGAAAATAAGCCGTTTCATATAAACTGCAATTCCTACGCTGTCAAAACTAACTGACGTGATATTTCCTCGCAGAGGGTTTCAGAATGATGTACTGAATCATTGGTAACAGGTTGTGCGTCGATGTCTCTGGCACCCTGTAATATTAATTGTTATTTTTGAATATATAACAATATCTGCTTCCATGCATTAACATCCATACCGTGTGTCCCCGATGCTCAAACTAAATATACCCTTTTGCTCATACCTAAACACAAAAATATACTCTAAATCTTCCCTCTATTTCGCAGGCTACGATCAAATACCGATAGACTCAATGCAGGGATTAGAAATCGGCAGCGGTTTCGGCATGGACATGGATATAGGGGAGAACGAAGGTGCCGGCGCCGCATCCGCTGACCTGGCGTTCCCGGAGCCCCCGCATGACAACAACAACGTGGCCGCTTGGTACGACACCGACCTTTAGGTGCAACGCCCTTTTATAACTAAACAAACATATTTTTATGAGAAATTCAGTTCAATTTACTTTAAGGTATATGTAGTGTGTTTTTGTTAGTGTTGTGTCAGTTCTACCTATTTTATAATAATGATATACGTAAATGGAAAATTCAATATACATCGCAATGATATCGATGTCAACTTTGTAAGTGATGTATTCAGTAACCAAAACATAAATTTTTCTTGAAAGAACTTCCATGTAATAAGGTTTCATGAATTATACTTGCGTATAATTTACCAGTGTTTAAGTCGTGTAAAGTTTCCAAGTTACGCTAAGTTTGTCTTAGTCTAGTTTGGAGACAATTGACGACGTTTTATCAATTTTGATGCCTATGCAATAATGTTTAAAGCCAGTTATTAATTGACGCAACTACAATGTTATTAAAATCTGTGATGACGAGCAGCTAAGAAATGCAATACTAAGCTTGAAATGTTACCAAGCAGAAATAATTACAACCGAAATTCGAGTTTATTTACATTGGTGCTATAAAAACAACAATGAATGTTGATTGCGAAATTATACACGACAAATGTTTTATTTTATATCTACTTTGTTTATGTTTCAACATCTGCGTGAAATATCAAATTATTCGGAAAAGAAACCCTGCATTGGTTATATCGCTGTTTTATACGCACACGTATAAAATGCGTTTAATCGGAAAATAGGGTACTCTGAACTATAAGATTAAGATTTTTTTATAGGCTTTAAAATCGTATTTCTTAGTACTTGTAATTGAATTAGTAATGCGCATTTAAAGTATTGGATTTATTTAAGAATGATCGTGTTTTTAATTTTTTATTATTATTTTGTTAGAATTTTGTATGAATCATTATTTAAATGATGAATAAGACTGTTTGATTGAGAGAGTCGTGTTTCGAAGTTTAATTTTAATGTTTGACTGCCATTTTTTTATCCTGCCCTTCTAAGCAAGGCCAAATTTTAGGACTGTAAAACGAAAGTAGCCATGAGTACGATTTTTTTTATTGTAGGCTAAGTTTAGTATTTGTTGACGAGAATATGATATTCTCTGAAGTAGATTAAGTAGTGAGATTAAGCATAACAACATTTTATGTATTCAATTCACGTGGACTTATAAGCGAAACTTTTCTGATATGAATGGATGTTTTTTTACCATTTCAATTATTTTAGGAGAGTGGTACTTAAGATGAAGTACGTTTTTACTATAGTTTTACCAATAATATCGGCTATTTGCACATCCTTATGATATACGGAAAACTAGAGACGCACTAAACCGTTAGAAGAATGTATCTTAGAATAATGTAATCATTTAATATAAGATTTATAATAATTTACTTGATTGTCCACTTAGGATCCTCTTATATATTTTTTTCTATTTGATATTTTAATCGACTTTACCGATGTTTTTGTATCGACTCGACTATGGAGACATTCGTAAAGTGTCAGAATTTGTGTCCATTTATGTATGGATAATAAACTAAACTTAATTAAAATAATTATGCTTTTTATTTCATGAAAAACACCTTTATTACACACTGAAACGTCTAGATACTTGCATTTAAGTTAGAAGAACATAGCTGATCAATCTATGGCCCCATGGATGTATTCTGGCCGCAGAATTATTTCGGAAATAATATTAATACATTGAGTCGTTGTGGTAACAGTAAATCACATTATTTTTTTTCAAAACGACTCGTGACTTTATTAGTTACGAGTTTTTTTTTATTAAAAAGTTTGACAGGTACGCTAATTGACTTAATATTTGCCATACAAAGAAACAGCCTATCTATCTAAAACCATTTATTTCAAGACATCAAGACATCGTGGTATTCCACGATGTATTCATCCGAATCAAGACCAAGTGTACCTTGAGAATAGAGAAGTTGGAATCGCGCCATAACATAAACTTCAAGTCGTTTGTGGTGCGGGTTCCAACTCGGTATCTAGAAACCTTCATGAGGGAAGAGTTTTGGCCGAAAGGTGTGACATACCGACATTTTCTCAGAAGGTTACGCGACAGTCATCACTTCGTGTACAATAGTTTTATTTTTATGCCATAAAAATATTAAAATATGTATGTTTAGGTTAATATATTTATTACTATTTATCTATGGGCGTGCGTCGTCGCCTGAAATAAATGGGTTATTATTATAAGCACCCTACATAAACACGTTCATACAGGGTAGACAGAAACTACAGGATGCCACATGCTACGATCCTCGCATATCCCTTTAGCTTTATTTACGTTCAGAATAAAACAGGGGCTTGTGTCTTAGTAAAAGCCGCACGGGTGGATCGATCTGGTTAAGCTAAGCTTGCCGCAGTTGGTCCGTGGATGGGTGACCATCTATATGTCACCGTAAGATTGTGAAGACCGTTAGTTTATAATCTATCTCGCGAGATTGTAAACTGACGATAAATTGTGAACTGTAAAAACCATTTATAATTTAACGCCCTAGCTACTTTTCGATAGTTTATAATCTGACCGTCAAATTTGGAACTGGTATCAAGACGGTTAATAGGTACCTTGCGCTATGTCAATAGTCATGCGCAATAGTCAAGTAACTGCCACTAACTTGGAAGTAGCGCTCGCCGGCTGCTCCCGCGGCACCGCTCGCTTTGATCGCTCGGCTCGCGCGCGGTTGGTCGCAGTTCTAACCTAACCTATTCGGTTGGTAAGCAATAATGGTGTAGTTCACAATTTATCGACAGTTTTCAATGTCGCGAGATTATAAACTAACGGTGTTCACAATCTTATGGTGACATATACATACCAAGACCCCTCCGTGCCTCGGAAAGTAGGTACATTAAACCGTTGGCCCCGGTTGTCATCCGTAAATCTTTGAAGTCGTTATGGGTCGTCAGAAAGCCCGAAAGTCTGGCAACCAATCTTACCAAGGCGTTATCGTACCTATTACCTAGTGAATAGGTTGTGGAGGTCAGATAGTCGCTCCATGTAAAATACTGGTATTCAGTTGCATCCGGTTAGACGAAGCCGACCCCAACATGTTGGGAAAAGGCAGGCAGAGGAAGACAAAAACTCATGCCTTTTTACACGCTTTATATTACCTTCACTTGTATGTTTGTTTGTTTGTATGTAACCGACTCCTTAGAGCGCGATTTTGACCCACTTTAAACGGTCAGATTTTATTGAAACTTTATAAACTTATCGAGAACCGATGACAATTCAATAATTTGAAAAAAAAAAATGAGAAAAGTGAAAAATAATAATAATAATAAAACCACGTTTTTGTAGTTTGCAGAACTGAAAAATCGAAAATAAATAATAGTTTAAAAAACTTAAAAACGTGGGGTGACACATAGGTACGTGGGGTGCTTGACATTAATTGATTATAAAAATACCTAAAAAAGCACCCCACGCTTTTTAATTGAATTAAATTATTTTCTCCTTTTTTTAGTTTGGTTTTTAAAGAGTGTTTTTTAGTTTTTAAAACTATTATTTATCTTTACCTATTTCTTTTGCTTAGTTTACTTTCAGAATAAAACTGAAGAATCCACCACAGCTGACGAAGTTTTGATAGCGTGATCATTCACAAGGGACTAAACTATAATCAAAACTGAACTTTCGGTTTCGGCGGAAAAACATGTTTCGCTCGGACACTATAAATCAATGATCTCTTTTAACAGATGCAGATGATTTAAGGTGGGTACACTTATTATTACCTATGTGAAACGAACATGCCGGACAAAAGTAGGTATGCAGTGCAACAAGAAATGTACTTACCTAACAACAACGAGGCGAATTCGTTTCAAGCTGTGTTACATTTCACGTTGCGTAGCTTAGAAATTTGGATTAGATTAAGCTACGCTTTCTGCGGTTGGTCCGTCGATAGGTAACCATCTTTACGAGGCACCTCTATGCCTCGGAAAGCACGTTGTGCCGTTGGTCTCGGCTGTCATTCGTAGATCTTTGACAGTCGTTACGGGTCGTCAGAAGCCCAAAAGTCTGACAACCAATCTTATCAGGAGGTATCATTTTACCTACTCTTGTGCCTGCTCGGTCATTTTTAAGATCGCTCCGTACTAGTTCATTTCGGTCAGTGAACTAGTTCATTCTATTAGTTCTATTGGCTCTATTCGGTCTTCGCTCTCAGTCAGTACTTCCATAGATCACGGAGCAAAAAAGTCTCACACAAAAATCGTATCAGTCAAATCAAATCAGTCGCTGTCATTCTCGTTCACGTTCGGACATACGGTATGGCACTTTGTAAATGTACGAGGAGCTATTAGAACTAATAGACTGATTACAAGTCGGCATTCGGAAACGTTTCTTTTAGTACAGTGTAAAGAAACGGTTCCTATTCGTTCATCGTTCACGAATTACACAAGACTAGTTTTACCCAGTAACTGGGTTGTGGAAGTCAGATAGGCAGTCGCTCCATGTAAAATACTGGTACTCAGCTGCATCTGGTTAGTTTGGAAGCCAACCCTAACATAGTTGGCGAAGGCTATGCAGATGATAGCTGTAAAGTTTCACATATGTACCCACGATGAGGTATCGTAGCCTACAAACTTTTTTGCGTCGCTAAAAACCTCTACGTCCTATCCCAACAAAATATACGTCCCTACCCAATAATTTCAGTACCTCCAGAGTACAAAACCACATCAATCTTCGCTCAATTCAAATTAAATTCCCTATACCCTAACCTACCTACCTATCTAAACTTCAAACTAGCGCAAGAGCAAGATGTAGGCATCAGCAAAAGGCGACATAACTCAGCCAGGCCGCAAATTGTTCATGTAGGTATATCTACCTATGTGCAGGCGACCGCACAGTCGCTCCACGCAACTTCCCCGTACACCTTTGTCCTGGCTGTTATTATGCACAATTAGGACTTAGACCGAAGCACGCGGCACTAATCTTACACTAACTTCGACTTGGCTATACGTGAAATAGTTACGAACCTTGTAATTGTGCAATTATGTGAAGAGATGACGGGTTTAGAGGCGAATTTTGGGTGGAGTAGGTAATTGGTGTGTCTGTCTGTTATACTTGTTGGAGTCTCTATTGAATCATATTCATAATAATTGGTAGGTTTTGTAAAAGGTTTGACGCGATTTAATATTATACCATGGTTTATATTTTAGTTTAATTACAAATGAAATCGTTGATACGGCTAACCTTTAACAAATCTCGAACACTACTTGCAAATAAATTGTAGCATAATTACTTATTGGCTCTCACGAAGTTACGTGCGAAGCACGCGTAGCGAAAGCGTAGCACAATGAACCCAATCATAATTTGCTAGAGGTATTGGTACAATTTTGGCCTTAAAGTCAGTAATTATGTAGGTAGGTACTTCGCTACTCTTGTCATGGTGTTGCGTGACACCATGACAAGCCTACTTCATGTTAAAAGCATTTTATATCTAATACCTCCCATTATTATTATTATACCTACTCTTCGCCATCAGGCGAATATCAACAGGCAGGTATCAACCTAGGTATGTAAATATTAAAAAATACTTGCAACTACATAAGTACCTAATCTCTGATTTTTAATTAGCTAGACTAAAATGACAGCTGTGATCGATCTTTTTAGTCAAAATGGCAGTTAAGCGATAGTAACAGCTGTAATTTTTCCTAGCAAATTAAAATTAGAATACCTGTGTAGTAAAATAGATAATTATTCTAATTTGTGTCTACGAATGCTACTTACGCGTAGTAAGCCTACGAAACTGTAGCACTGCGCTACGCTTGTCACAGTCTCATGAACATATAGCGCTGTAAACTTTTGCGCTATTTACAATCAAAAATACAATCCCAATAATTATAGGCATCCCTTATTAAAAGTTATACTTACTAGAAACAGTCAGACGACATTAAACCGTATGAATAATTCTCACGGGAGTTTCCAAATCACGGTTCGTACCCAGCAATCATCGAGAAATTTGCTCATGTATATTTAATACAAGCTAAATGGTTTTCAGTCTTTTCCCATGTGACGATCAGCAGTAATTAAACCTGGATTGTAAAGACTCTACTTGTCTTAACATAAGGTTGTTTTTCGTGCGGCAGTATTAGTTCGAAGTTGTAGGATTATTAAGGAGTGAACTGTTGTCGATAATTATTGTTCGTGAACTTAAATGTAGACACTACGTGTATGCGTCGGAATACGAAACTTGTCGTCGAGTGTATTAATAAAGCAAATTGTAGGGTTAAATGAGTTCATCGTTTACCCTCTATCATTAGTTCTGATTTACAAATGTGGTACCAATAACCCTTCTTAGAATTGGCTGGAAATAATGTTATTTCTTAGGAAAATAATGATGGGTAGGTAGCATTGTCTGATTCTATTAGTAAGTATTGTCTGGTATGTAATTAGATTGTAATTAAATCGAACCTGAGCAAGTTTTGTTTTTAAACTAACTTGACAGAAATTTGGGTACTTAGGTAGGTACTGAATTGTTTCGTACACGTAGTTTCCAACGTTATGGAAGATAGTAAATCTCTCACCCCGGAACGACTTTTTTACTGACAATCAACTTCTATGAGGTGAAAGAAAACATCATGAGGAAACCGGCAAGTCCTAGAACCAAAAATTCGAATACATGTGACATCTACCAACCTGAACTAGGCTTGCGTGGTGGATTATGGCCCACTCCTTCTCATAGAGAGGATGTCTGTATCCCAGCAGTGGGAACATTAAGGGCCTGGTAACTTTAAATATTGTCGTTATGAGCGAGAATAGTCCTTACTGCAATCCGCTACGGATTAAAATCTGTTGTAATAAATTCGAATAATAAATGAGCAAGCAATGTCGTAAAAATGCAAATAATATCGTATAAAATTAAATATTAACTATTTAAAATAAATAATCAATCACTGGATGCTGTTTGGCATTTGGAATTTTATGGTATATTTTTAATTATAATTGTTATTGGAGGGATGGACTGGTTTGAAAGATAATTAAGAGGTGACTTGGATGATTTTTTTTATGCATTAAAGTATCTTTAATTATGTTTTGAGTTCCATCACTGTATGCAAAAAAGACTTGAAAATACAATAATTTTTTTTGCTTTCAAAATGATTTACGGTTAAAGAGATACATTGGTTTAAAAAAACTACCTGTTTGAGCGTTTTCAAAAAATCACCGCCTTAAATGCAGCTTGTGTGACGTGTAGGAAACATCTAATTAAAAAAGGTTTATTATTTTTTTATTTATTTAATAGTACACATACATTATTATACATTTAATTTGGTACCAACATAAACTCATTAGAGTTTTACCAAGAAAAAAGGTCATCAACTACATAATATTTGTACAAGTAGTTCATTTAAGTATTGTGATGCAAATATTTTCATGTTTATTCTTACGGGGGTGACATGTTCCACTATGAAAAAACCTCCATTAATTAAAGATTAAAAAAAAAAACTACATAATATTGGTTAAAATCACTTAAGGCCCATAGTATCCTCATCTCCCGTTTGTATGCTAAAGCACGACTGCCCCCCGCGCCCGCGCAGGGCACCTCTGAGCCTTTATCTCAAAATGGGGATATTCCTTTGATTAATTTACAATTGTGCTTCGGCGATTCTGTGGTACTTCTAACTATCTATTTTTCAGTGTATTTTTTTTTTCAAATAACGAAGCCGTTTAGTAGGAGTATGGAATAGAAGCCAAAATATTGCGTGTTGGAAAATATTTTTTTACAGCAAAAGTATTAACCATACAAAAAAAGTACTTCGGGCAAAATTATCTATATGAATCTATAACAAAATCATATATTTTTCAAATCTTTAAGACAAGCCGTTAATGAGCAGTAGGGTTCATAAAGTGACCGTGTTACGCTACCAAACGGGACGTAGGGCCTTAAGTAGGTAGTTAGCTTACAAACAAACAAATAAAATTACTTCGGGTATAAAATAAATAATATCTGCTTAACGCGTGACATCGAATATCGGTGACCAGTCTGACTGTCCATCATACTTAGAACAAAAGTGGTGGAATGTTTTAAAATTGCTACAGGTTGCTCCTATTATTTTTAATTTGTGTTATGATAATTATTAAGTATTATTTTTGCTTAATTTTGACTGTTTTAAACTATTTATCTATAATTAATGATAAGTATATTTTTGTTAAGTAATGAATGTTTTAATATCTTATGTACTTAATATTTTGTAAAAAAAATATGTTTTAATTTGAATTTTATGTTATCCTGAGTTATTTTGTCCCTCAATGATATTGGTAGTTGATTTATTAGATAAGGTATTACATATTTTAATGATCTCTTGCCGTGTAAATTCGTGTACTTTGGTAGTAAAAGCTTAGCATTGAGGACGCACGTTTAAGTAGCAATATTAAAAATAGTCTGAGCGCACCCTATCACGAGGCAGCATAAAAGTTTTGTCATATTGAAGTGCGAAGCTGTTCCAACGATGTCGCGATTGCAACATATTCGAGACAAACACGTTCAGCACTTGATAACAGTAGTCACCAAGTTTTTTCATTAGGTGTTGTGCGACAAAATGTCCCACTGTGTTCACATGCTCATTTAATTTCTCGTCACACAATTGACAGTGTAATTATTAGAAACTGTTCTGCATTTAGTTTGATAACTTTGAAAATTGAGTAGGTAATTTTCTAAAAATATGATTAATTTGGAAACGCCAGCGTAGACAGCGAAATTCAACTTTTCTTACGTTTTTTGCAATTTGCAGTCAGTGTCAGGCTATTTGTTGAACAAAATATGGGATTAAATGAACTTAAAGGGTTGTATTAATGATTTTGATGATTATAATTCTTTAAATACATACGTGTTACGGTCGCAAATCATAATTATAACCTAGCATACTCCTTAAGCCTTTTCGGAAACCGTCCTAATACCTACCTAACGTGATGTCATAACCTAATACACCACAGCCCACACACGTCATCATACAACACACCAAACTACCCCAGCCCACCCCACACAACTCACAACACAACACATCACATCACGCACCACTCTACACACCACATCATACACTACACACATCAACCGGAAACTAGTGATATTTTTATTATTAATAACTAAACTTTATGCATGTAGTTTATTTTTATTTCTTAAAATATTATGTAAATGTTAAACAAATAAACAGTGCACCTACTCATAAGGTATGTTTCAGCCCTAAGGCACAGTACACTGTTTAATAAGTCTAAGTACATTTTAATACTGACTGCTTCTTCGTAGCAAATCATCACTCAAGCAGGGATTTATCCACATAAATCATTTCAAACGCTGTTTATCAAAAGAGCATTCGAATATCTAATGCCTAACAGTCTTCCAGTTTAGTCCATACTTAACTTCTACGCTCCTAAATTCGCGCTCTTAAAAACTAAAGTGTGTTTAAACTATTCAGAATATTACTTTTAAAGTTAAGTAAACATCCGACGATAGCGTTAGATAATGAAAACTAAGTGAAAATCTGGAACAGCGTTAAACGGAAATCGCCCATCATAGCGGGCACACAGCCAAAAACGTGTTTAATAAATTTTAGCACAGACCCATCGTAAAGTTGATAGAAGTAGGTAGCTAAGTTTTATAGACAATTTTTGTGGGCACTTATTTTATTTTATTTTTTGTGAGATACGAGATAGTCAGCCTTATTAGGTAGGTACCCTTTTGACCCCTAGATATGAAGATGGCTTTGAAGACTGGACTGAATGTCTGTACAGGAAGTCTTCGGTCAAATAATAAGTAGGTAATAAGTTCATTTATTTATCATAAAGTGGTTACAGAGTCTGTTGTTACAAGGCAAAAAAACTTTTGCAGTCGGGGGTCTCCCGACAGAAATGAAGTTCCACATGCGATCCGCCCTGGCACACACTCGTATATTATTATATACGACTAAGAAAGAGACAAAGAGAGAGAGAGAGAGAGAGACAAAGTGCGAATTTAATACGCGTTTTTAATACAGAGCCGTCTGGTATAAGTCTTTAGAATTCTCATAAAGTTGACGCATCTTTATCATTTTTATTTTGACATCGCTATCGGCTTTACCACCCTCAAAAAGCATGACACCCATGACGAAAAGTTTTCGCAGAAGATATATTGAATTTTTTAAATCGGATCTGGCACACATAACGCTTTTTCTTTACGTGACGATTTCTACCAGTGAACTCATACCGTAAGGCGGAAAATAACTTCGTACCAAAAGTTCATAATTTCGGCCGTTTAGGGAGCGGCTTACAAATACATTTTTAGGGTTTCGGAGGGATTGTTAGATAAATCATTGAATTAAATTTATTAGGATGTTTTTTTTTGTATTCATTTGTATACTCGCCTTCATGCACACATTCACAGCGTGTTCGTACACGTGGTAACTACAAGTAAAGCGCGCGTCGCTATAAGAGATAAAAATATTATAGTGCTTTACGAATTTTTTTGTGCAAATAAGTGAATACGTGGGTACGTAACAGTACTAGGACATACCGTAATCGAGTAACCACTAGTATAATACATAGAGTGCAGTGTGATTGAACCAAACGCTCCTGGATTGAATAAATTGATTCATCACCTTGTCTTGGCCTTACCAAATTGTAAGTACCTATTTATTTCAATAATTTCACCTTGAAATAGTAACGGGAAAGAGGTATTGTTGTACGTACCCATTTATAGGTTTTTTTATGATTCAGTTTGCTCAAAAGCCTTGAACTAGTTTCAGACTTAAATATAGTGCAATTTCTTCTTTGAGGTCAAACGTCCACAAATCAAACATAATTATGTATATTACTTGTTCGATGCAACGATTCGTGCCATTCCGGCTCGGGAGTCGACACGAACAGGGGTTTAAATAGTTTTTTTTTTTGAGGATGGGATATCATTAAATAACTTCTCCCGCTAGTACCAGTAGGTACCTACGTCAAATCAAACAAACTTCGAAAAAGCAATTAAGCTTTCTATTTCGAAGTTGAAGGTTCATTGAAGAGGATCGGCAAAACTATGTTTAAAAATACGCTGGATATTAATGACAGAACGATCAAAAGTGTCACAGAAAAATCAACTGGGGGTTTTTTGAAAGAAGATCAAAGAGGAAAACAAAATAAACATACTGTAGGCATAACTATAAAATCATGTATCATGTTGTCTTTAACAAAACAATGTATGTAACAAGAATATTTTACTCATCTACAATTTAGTTAGCTTACATAGTTTTTACTTTGGACGCAATTGCTCCACAGAGGAGGGTGACGGCTTCCCATGCACTCTAGCTCCGTACCATGGCTTGGACCAGGGCCGAACGCGAAAGACCGCGCCGCCGATCGCCTCTACGGGGAGACGGTGGTGCCTCGCCCAAGCTGGGCAGACCGACACCGTATGCTCCACTCCTCAAAGAGGAGACTTAACGCCGCAATCGTGGCGTGCCCAGCTCTGGGTTGCGACTATGGTACTCTCCATGTCGCCATGAGATCCCGTCGGAGCTCTGTATGCTGGGCCGCGATTTGTCGCGGCAGCGGAGTTACGCCCCGGCGTTTTGCCTCCTCGCGCTACTCCCATGAGTGCGTGAGGACCTTTGCATCCAGATCCCATGGCGGCAATCCGGCAAGGAAGCCCGCCGCCTCACTGGAGATCGTGCGGTATCCCTGGATCAACCGGATGGCCATGACCCAATGGGACGCGTTCAACCGGCAGGCTGGTCGGCGCCTCAATGAAGGCGCCCACACCGTTGCCCCGTAAAGGGCCATGAACCACACGACTCCCGCGTAGAGCCTCCGGCAGAAGGCGTTTGGATCCCCTAGATTGGGCAGGAGCCGCTTCAAGGCAGACCCGGCCCACTCCAGTTTGGGAGCCAAACGTCAAAAATGATCCACGAAGTTCCATCGGCTGTCGAGGACGAGTCTTAGGTGCTTCATCGTCAAATCGACGCCGATGTGAACCCCTCATAGCGTTATTTGGGAAAAATATTTTTAGTAAGTACCTAGTTTTAATCTATAACATTCTGGCGAAATTGGTGTACTATAAGTGAAGTACCTCTGTTTAACCTCTCGGGGAATATAGGCGTGATCATTTTGTTATGCGTTTGTAATTGGCAATGTTTTTGTAAATTGAATCATCACATTGAGTTTTCAAAATAAATTACAAAAAAAGGAACTCATTCCAATACATCACCACCCTTTATGTTGGTATTGATTGTATTTACCCATAGTTATAGGTATATTTTAATAATTACACACACAACAATACAACTATATAGGACCTACTGTAACCTATAGTTTCAAGTTTTCAACATTGTAACCCAGTGTTTTAAGGTTGGTCGTTGATAATGTCAGTAAGTCTCCTTCAACATAAACAGACCAACAGTATCTCTCGCTCATAATAGGTAACCTACCGTCCCCTGTCTTCGTTTACGACTGCTTAATAAACCCTGGCCAAGGGCGGGAGGAGATAATATGTTTTTTACGGTGAACATAGAATGCGCATCTGTCCGACACTCAGGGGCAAAGAGATATAAAATCGTAGATCATGACTGTATATTTGTATTCTGAGGAAGAGATGGTTGCGTTTTGAACCGATGGGTATGATGAATTTGGTCATAAATCACAGATGCGGCCGGTTTTCCCATTCTGTTTGATTTTCTGAACTGGAAGAGAAGGGCCTTTCAGCTTTCTTGTGGATATTGCATAACTAATGTATGAAGTTAATTGAAACGTTGGTACATGAGTTTTTTAAATATGGGGAGTGGTAAAGTTTTGATATTGGCAGTGCGAACATTCAATATTATTTGTCTCACAAAAAAAAAGATTTACGACCACAGCTTTATTCTATTTTCAAAAATGTATCTAAATACCACCGTATCAATAATATCTTGGATGCTACCGTACTAAGAACCACTTCCAATGTTTCGAGATATCAGAAGGGAAAATCTCGTAATTTTAAGAACGTTCACAGTCTGATCTAAGTCTCAATCTGTCAAAAATACCTCGAGGTTCCTTACATTTTTTACAAGGTTTTTGATATTTGATTGTCGTCTGTGACCTCTGGGTGAAACTGCGACTATATTTTTAACGTTTTTAATTACGAGAATTTGCCTTCTGAAAAACGATAAAAGCTTCTTACAGGATTCCAATGAAAACTTTTCTTCCTGAAGATTCCTAGAAGATAATCTTCGTTCGACAAATAATAGATTTCTTTGAAATTCTTTCCATTCAAGATGTTTTCTACCTAGACAATAAAATCCAGTCTACAAAAGATATTCCAAAACAAGTTTTAAGATACTTATTTAAATATTGAGAACGGGCAAAAGTATCTTAATTATTTTAATAAGGCAGCAAGCGGCCATCGATCCGGCTTCACCTGCCAACTGTTACCGGATTAAGTCTGAGAGTTTTTACTACTTTTTAAAAGCCCTGTATCCGCATTTTTATGATCCAGCGGGAATTATCTGCGTTTTTATGACCGCTGTGTGCGCTACATGATTATGATTATGCTTAGGAAGCTAATATTATGAATTATTATTAAGACGTGTATTTTTGATGTTTTTTGACGTGAATACGTCTTTAAATTTGCTACCATACGGTCCAAAAAACCTAATGATAACAAAATCGGGGGATACAGTTTGGCGTTGTAGTTTCGAATCTATCCTCTACATCAAAATTTAAATTATACCACTGGATAGCTAATGGATCAAAGAATTCATTACGATAAACGAGAATAGTGACGCATCGTGCGCGGTGGAGGGGTAAGCGCCGCCATTTTGAGGTTATTTTGCTGCGTATCGAGATTTGCAATTAGTATAACTTTTGACTCGGAGAAGCTGCTATGTTCGTTTAAGTTTTATATTGTAACACAATAATTATTTGTTTCCTTGCTTTTATCCTAAATACATAAATAAAAATATTTTATTTTAAAAATATAACCCGTTACATAAACGTATTCACGTACAACACACGGCCGTGTCCATGACACTGCCACATCCCATTTTTTTTTCTTTTGACTTGAATACTGTCTAAGTCAGACAGTGGTTTTGATCTTGTTCATGCTTATATGACCATTATAATATGCCGAAATCCCTACTAATATTATAAATGCGAAAGTAACTCTGTCTGTTACGCTTTCACGCCTAAACCACTGAATACATTTTGATGAGATTTGGTACAGAGATAGACTAGACCTTGAGAAATGACATAGGCTACCTTTTATCGCGAAGAAAGGCTTGAAGGGGTGGAAATAGGGGATGTAAGTTTGTATGGAAGTTCGTCATTGTCGAAGATAAAACACACGAAACTTTGTATTTAGGCTGCACAGTATTTACTGCGCTGTATTTACTTTGTACAGTCTGCTGCATCAATTGGGTAATTCAAATTCAAATTCAAATTTTAATACAACTGGCATACCTAATTGATGCACCGTACATATCCTAAAAAATAAAAATGCTGCCCAAAGTAACTATTCCACGCGAACAATCTCACGGGCAAAAGCTAGTGTATCTATATTACCTAAAAATAGCACAGACCAGTTGGATAAGGCGAAAAGAGGAAATTTTCAACATTCGGGTGGATGACCTACAATTTTCACGTTTTGTCTGGAATTTTTATGATAAGTACTTCTTAAAATAAAAGTCGTGCGCCATTCGTTAAACGAACTAAGTACCTACTGTCTTCTTGTTTAATTTGGGTTTTAAAGCTGTTCTTTGAGAGAGCAATTGTGTTTTTTAATTAAGTACTTTTACAATTTTGTAGTTCTATTAAACCTTACCTTGGTTAACGACCCATTATTATCTACCTAGTGTTTTCCCAACCATGTTGGGGTCGGCTTAAACTATGCTTCCCGTATTTAGGTAATTTATGTAATTCATAGTCATTTGTACCAACTACCAACATAGAAATCTCTCAGACTAGGTATAACAAAGCTTGCATTTGACAAACCAACAAAAAGTTTCACTTTGAATCCTAGCGCAATATTTTGGCAGTGGTAACGCTAGAGTAGGGTGACCAGCGCTGGAAGTGACAGGCCGCAATTAGGACCCGCCCGATGTCCAGCATCGCCACTCTCACCCCGGAATGTTAATTAAATTCCTTGCCGAAAGATTGTAGAAACTTTGGTTATTTCGCGTTTCTATTGCTGGCCCTTTTTCTTTGATTACTTTTGAGTTTTTAAAGTTTGTTAAGCATCGTGTTAATTATTTGAGTTAAGGATGTTTAATGTATACCGAAGCGGTGCTGGTATTTGGGTGATGAGGTTGTACAATTTTCTGATAATAGGATCTTACAATCTTTTTATAAAACTACGTCTGTGAATGTGTCCTTTAAAAAATCACGTGTAAAACAAAGTAGCGACTCTGTTCAACACAAGATTTGTACTATTGTTCTTTCGTCGATGTTATTATTATGTGTGTATTTTAACATTTAGCTGTGAAGAAAAAGCTTTGTTATTGAACGAAAATTACAGAGAAAAACGTTTTACTTATGACCTTCCTTACCTTGCTGGGAAGCTCTCTCAAGCCTCATAATGTCACCCAAAACTCAATCTTACAACAATAAAAGTCTAAAATCATCAATTACTGACGAACCTTCTCTTTTCTTTAAACAAAAGGCAATCATAACACTCGTTCATAAAACTCTTTTTACTGAAATCTTTATTTATTCGTCTCTAATTAAAAAATGCTTGTGTTAAGTTTCACCGCAGCCGGATCAACCTCAACTTTTTGCTGAAAAAAACGTGGGCGAAGCCTTCAAAGTGCTTAAGAAACTCCATCAAGTTAAAATTAAGTAAAAAGTGTAGATGCTTACTTATAATTTAACGCTATCTTGTTAAACAATCAAGAAATTCTGTCTATAATTAGTTTTTATTTACGAACAGTATCTAAATTGGTCTATTTCTAGGTTACAAAGTTTTGTCTTTGTGTTCCTAGAGGAAAGATTTGTATTTTGATTAGGCATCTGGTGATGGAAGAAAGCTTTTGGCCACAGGATGTGGTATTCCGTATGTAACGTACAGTTATTATAATATGTATATTTGGGCTAAGGTATTTATCTATGGGTCATTGTAACCTGACAATAAATGGTTTATTTATTTAATAATTTGTTTTTGTTTTTGATGTTCTGTTTGACTTTTTTGTTATTTGAAATTTATTGCATTACTATTATTCTTTAAATACGAAATTTATTGTTATTTTAAGACAATGTTTTAATTAAAAATATTTGTTGACTTTGCACGTCACATCATGTGGCAAACCATGTCTGTATTTGTTATTGTTGTTGTTACCATCTTGCATGCACGTCTTTAATTGTATGTATGACACATGTTTATGCAAATAAATATTATCTTATCTTATCTTGATGTACCGACATATTAATTGGGACTTTGGATATTTTGGGGAAAAGCTACCTGATTACTTATTAAACTAACTAACTAAAGATATTTTTTCTTAATTTTTTCATTAAAGTTATACCTCGATTTACATAATCGACGCGTTTCATCTTATAAATAAATCCACTTAAAAGAAACCTGATAATTCACTGCATTTCTCAACAATTACTGTTCAGTTCACGGAGCAATTTAGAGCTATTATTTTAAAACGTTATTCCTTGTGCCGATTTATAACGTCTTATCTCAATACACATAAATTAAGTTCACGACAAGGCTCCAGTCTCGCCTGGAGGTGTACTAGGTATCTTTGTGGACTTAATTATAGGAGAGTTGGTGAGAATTATGGTCTATTTATTTGAGTAGTATAGTATTTTCCCTGCCCAACTATGCTTGGGTCAGCTTCCAGTATAACCGGTGGCAGCTGAATACCAGCATTTTACATGGTACGATTGCGTATCTGACCTCCACAACCCAGTTACTGGGTAATACGATACCCCTTGGTAAGACTGGTTGTCAGACTTTCGGGCTTCTGACGACCCATAACATCTGTTAAAGATCCACAAATGATAGCTGGGACCAACGACTTAACGTGCTTTCCGAGACATTAATGTAATTAAACTGATATATATTACTAAATTCATACATAAATTATATCTAGGAAAATTAGGGCTGTTGAAGTAAGTAGTTGATCTTTAGAAACGGGTTCATCACATCTCATTATTTTAACTTGAGATAATTTTAATCTTAATTGTTTAATAGAAGTATATTTTACCTACCTGTCAATTTGTATGAGGCCACTTAGTGGGTTTATGACCTGTAAGGCTGTAACACAGGTTTTTCTCAAACCTATATCGGGCACCAACTCTCACAATGTGAAATAAAATTTCGAATCCCTGTATACCGATATGACAGAGTTATACTTACATTTTTTTTAAACATACCGAATTGATAACCTCCTCCTTTTGGAAGTCAGTTAAAAACGTTCATAATCTATTCGCAGTCTTACCTCGGCGACAATCAACAACATCGATCACTTTTACCATTGGCACCTTCAGAATTCGAGTGTGGCAGTTTCTTTTCGCCTCGCAGAAAAATCTGTAAATGGCGATTTCGAATACGTCCATAATATATCTGACTCTGAAATCATCAATAACTTCTCCCGCTCTGGGTGGAGTGGGAGGTCGAGTCAGACTTTTACTGACTAAAACCCACCCGTGTTGTCTGTGTGCCAGTTGCCTGTGTGCCAGGGGCCGCGGTATCTCTTTCGAACAACCCGCACCCCTGGCAGAAAATATAACTGACTGTCGTGTTCTTCTCGATTCGTTCTGTTTTCTTGGCGCAACTTATCGTCACAAACCTGTAAACGAATAGAATATAAATGATTGAATAGTTTATGGGTCTACTGTTAGATAATAGTTAACACGCCTATTTTTATTTATTGAAAACATTATTTTATCCACATGTAAGCTAATATAGTCTATTATGACTGTTCATTTACTTACACATTATACATGTACATATTTAAACAATCACGTAATCAAATACACAGTCATCATCGAACAAGAACGCTTCCAAATACTGAACTTTAGTGTAGAATACATTACTTAAACATTGCGGGTACTTATGTAGGTACTTACATAACTTTACTCCGCACATTCCACTTTTCACAACACCAATAATTATTCGCATATTAATCTCATCAGCTCTACTTCTGTAGGTCACTGCAGGGATCCAGTAGAATATCAGCGTCAGGTATTGCCTGACACATGCTGAGCTGGACACCCATTTGGTGCAACTTTGAGACGCATGTACAGCTCTTTTGTACTCCACCGCACGTTATTTCATTTGAATGTCAAATTGTGTCATATCGCATACCCTAAAGTGGCATCACTATACTTATGTCATACTTTTTTTTTTTTTTGTAAGTATATTGGCCCCTTGTTCTTTTCATATAATTACTTTTTATATCATCGTGCTTTGTATGTTGTGTTATGCCTTTTGTATGCACCAATAAACGATTTATCTACTTATCTATTTACTTGTCAAAAATGAATGGAAACTCGAGGTATTTTTGATAGATTGAGTCTAAGATCAGATTGTGAACATTCTTATAATTATGGAAATTGCCCCTATGGAGCATGTTGATTATATTAAAACCATTTTACCAATATAACAGTGATTAAAAAAAAAAAACCAGCTACAATCTGCATACCGTTGCCACCCAACCTTGTTTACATCTCCAGTCGAAAGTTCCTTAAAATTATCCGCTCTCTTGAATCATAACTGCATAGCACTCAATTCAAATTAGGCTCAATGCAATAAAGGAAAATGAGTTTTTTTACTGACATTCAAGTGTTGTTTTTATTGAGTGAGCGGAGTTGCCCTCTCCACCCTGATTAGTTCATTTATTTGGGCCGGATTTATTATGATTTCTTTTACGCTTATTATGTTTTTAGATACCTACCGAAGTTTTTTTTTGTCGTGTGTTATTTTGTGATGGTGTAGTAGAACAGTGGTTAATTTTAGTTTTTTCATGAGTTTGTACAGCTTCAGATAGACAAAAAAATCTTTCATGTTTAGTGAAACTATCTTACAATAGCACAATCAGCCGATAACGCTCCCACTGCTCGGACAAAGACCTCCTCTTTGTGAGAGAGAGTGGGCCGTAATCCACCACGCGAGCCCAGTGGGGCTTGGTAAATTTCACATATCTACGAATTTATAGTTCTAGCACCAGCCTGGTTCCTCAGGAAGTTTCTTTTGCCGTTTTGAATGCAGTGGTGATGAAATAATTTACACAAAGTAAACGCCTGTTCAGACAGGCACTTTTATAATCCAGGTTAGACCCTGCGGCCTACTCGTTAGCCGCAGCCGTCACCACTGAGCCACCACAGCACTTATCATGTCATGCTCACTCAAATGTCTCGCTGGTGGTGGCGTGTGTGTTGGATCATTAAGTTCCCTTCAAAATGGTTGAGCTGAATGGTGCTGATCTATACGTCATGTTCGTGAACAGGCGCCGCCAGTAGGGACTGGTCATCTCTTAGCTCCCACGGCTTATTTTAATTTCTAAATTGTTATTTTATTTTTGTTTTAATTACGGACGCTTATAATGTGCACGTCTCTTTACATCGTTCTCACATTGATAATTTCAACATAATGATGTAACCAACTTTTTGTAACAATATCATGATTTTAAAAGAGTGTCCATGGAGTTTCTTGCCCGTTCTTCGCCATAGGTACCTACGCTTTGGAACGGGCAACTAGCTTCATCTTTCTACCTCACCGATCTTGACAATTCAAAAGTGCCTGTAATTGGTTTATTTGAAATAAATGCTTTGAGTTTGAGTTTGAAGGAACAATCGTAGAATAGTGTGGCTATAGGTATTTATCTCTTCTCGTATTTCAAAACAAGTTTTTCACCACCCATAAAATTAGAAATCTAGGCAGCAAAAAGTTCATTGCAACTGTAAAATTATCAACGTATACAAAGAACAAAATCATCCCAAAAAGAGCATTTTACAAAGCCACTCACCTGAAAAAAAGAAATTGGCTTATCAAGGAACAATTGTAGCGTAAGCAAGTGTCCCCCTTCCCCTTCTATAGCAATTTGCATGGCCACCATAAACCCCAAGGCTACGGGAAAGCAAAACAAAACAGTCGAGATACGGATCTTTGGATATTATTTTACTTCGTGAAAAAAATGGTAAGTAGCTGAGGAGGATAATTTTTAAATAAGGTGAATTAAAGATAATTTTAATCGTATGTATAGCGGTAAGTCGCAGAATAATTTTATTTAAGTCCTCTAACGTCCGGGAGGGCACGCATGCGTGCCCACACAATAGAAAATCAATCGTGTCTCATTAGCTGGGATCTAAAGGATAAAACACTAGTATGTTAAGCCGGATGAAAATTCTATTTTTACACGCTTTATATTAGCTTCACTTGTATCTATGTTTGTTAGTTTGTTTGTATGTAACTGACTCCTTTGAGCGCGACTTTGACCCACTTTAAACGGTCAGATTTCATTGAAACTTTGTAAACTTTTCGAGGACCGATGACAATTCAATATATATAAAAAAAAATAGAAAAAATTAAAAAAAAAACACGTTTTTGTAACTAGCAGAACTAAAAAAAAGAAAATAAATAATAGTTTAAAAAACTAAAAAACACGCTTCAAAAACCAAATTAAAAAAGAAGAAAATTATTTAATTCAATAAAAAAGCCTGGGGTGCTTGACATTAAGTCTTTTTAAAAATATTTCAAAATGCACCCCACGTTTTTTAATTGAATTGAATTATTTTCTCCTTTTTTAGTTTGGTTTTAAAGCGTATTTTTTAGTTTTTTTATACTATTATTTATTTATTTTACGTTTTTTTTTTGCATTTTGCAGGCCAGTGTCCGGTTTTACATGTTTATTACGAAATAAATTAGTTCATATAATCCCATTCTCATTCCACGAAAGAAAGAGTAGGTACCGTTGATTTGGACACAGCTCGTGAAACAATACAAATAACGAAATAAAAAAAGTATAAATAATATTTGAAACAATAGTGGCTGCGCCAAAAAGGTTCATTTAAGAGAGGGCTGTAATGATAATATTAATTATTAAGTGAAATTCAGTAAATACATGATACGTGTTCAAGTCGCGAATCATATTTTGTTCAACATACAGCCTGACTGACCTGCAAAACGTAAGAAAATTGGAGTTTTGCTGGATACCCCATAGGGTATCCAGCAAAACTCCAATTTTCTTACGTTAAAAAAAAAATTTAAATAGTTAAGGAGATTCTGTGCGCCATAGCGCACAGAATCTCCTTAACTATTTAATTTTTTTTTTATATCTTTTGTCAGCGGCTTCGCTTGCGTGCAGGTCGAATACTTTCCCACGGGAACGTATCCTATGTGTTAATCCAGGTTATAATCTATCTGTGAGCCAAATTTCATTCAAATCCGTTCAGCCGTTGTTGCGTGATTGAGTAACAAACATCCAAACTTTAATATTTATAATATTAGTAGGATGGAATTTGAAACTTATACAAACCACTTCTTTATCTTTATTGTATACTAATTAGTAGTAGGTGTAGGTATACTAGTGTACCTACACGTGTTTTTATGACGAATAAAACATTTTATCTTTCTTTCAAAATTTTCATTTTTCACCTCAGAAACATTGAGGTCTAAACCGTGGATCACTTTTGCATAAACAAATAGCCCCCCAATTATAGAGTACCTACTAGGAAAAGTAAATCAAGACATTTCTTTTAAAAGCGTAGTTACTAAGTCTTCAAGTTGCCAACTTAAATAGGAGAGCTATAGAAAAGTATTGAATTACAGAACTAGGTCACGAAATCTTACTTTAACTTTTAATACTTGAACTGTTTCAGTGGAAACTGCGATTTATAGAATGTTTCATGGCTTCACATGTTTACAAAAACCCGTTTTAAGAAACCTCCAGTTCAAATGAAAACTTTATCATTGAAAAACTGGATTTTATTTTCCTTAGAATTAGAAATAGCTATAAAGGTTTTGAAAATAAATAGGTACATTCAAAGAAACTTGTTAAAACAGCCTTTGAAGATATTAAACAAACAACAAAAAAAAAATATATTGGTTTTTGATTCATGAAAAAACTTTGGCTTTTAACTTTTACTTTTGTAGAAGGCTGTTCCATTGTAAAGTACCTTTAATAATGTAATTTGTATACCTTTATACTCAAACCAATCGACCTCACCTTTCATAAAAATATAAATGTATGTGGGTAGTCAGAGTTTTTTATAGATTCGCCCACGAGCAAACCATATAAACGCTTTTTTTTTTTTTTTTCAGGGTGGGAAATCATCCAATGACTTCTCCCGCTCTGGGTGGAGCAGGAGGGCGTGTCAGACTTTTACTGACTAAAACCCACCCGTGATCCCTCAGTTGCCTGTGTGCCAGGGGCGACGGTATCTCTTTCGAACAACCCGCACCCCTGGCAGGCATCGGCCCTTGCGGACCCCACCAGTCCGGCGCACCAGGACACATGGCACGCCGTGACCACCCCAGGAACCAAGTAGCACAAGGGCCCCAGACTACCCTGGCACCCTTGGCTCCCTTGGCCCCCTGCGACGGGTCAGCGCAGTGGCCCCGCCGCATACCACTTCTCGGCCGCAGGGGATAGGGAGAGCGGCCAACGCTATACCGACACTCCTCTTCCCCTGCGGCCCCACCGCGTCCGCCATCAAACGGTGGCGGCCCCGTCCAGGCCACGGAAGGGAAGAGCGCTACTCAAAAGTACCGGCACTCCTCCTCCGCCGCAGCCTGTAACCCTCAGCCGCGATGCCTCCCATTCGACATCGCGGCCCGCCTCAGTTGCGGTGCACCTCACCGCAACCTACTTTTTGGCCGCTACGTCGTCGGCTTGGAGACCAAAGCCCTGACGAGCGGCCCCACCTTTGGGTTCCTCTTCGCTTCACCGTGGGAGCGGACCACGGCTACTGAGCCCCCCGCAACGACAATGCGGGAACCCACTGGGAGGGAACCATATAAACGCTTACTTGCGTCTTTAACTTTCACAAAAGACTCGCATTGTTAGAAAAACAGTGTTAAACATGGAATAACTAAGGTTATATGAGTATAACTTAGCATGTAAAAAATAAAAAATAAATTATTAAATTGGGTACCTACTAACTTTAATTAAAAAAAGTTAAATGATATTTATGACAATAACATGAAGTTATTACTTATTGCACAAAAATAATTGCTGGAAAACGACTTTTTATCTGGTGTAGTTTTGCTGATTGTGGTAGTGCACGATGTATCACAAGCAAAAAATTGTGCTTATGGGTGCATGCAACGCTACAGGGGTCGTTGGGGTATGTGAAGTTGTGTTATAACATCAAAACTTGTTTCCATAAAAAAAATTGTGGCTTTCCGGGAGTGCCGACACAAGTGAAAACTTGAACAATTACGAGTGTATTTTTTGAATCGTCAGGCAATATGTTCTTCTAAGTCGATTAAACAACGTTCAACGTACGTTCGTGTTGTCAGTGGTGTCGGTAACGGTGTCGCGAGTTCACTTGTTTTTTTCCATCTCAAAAATTGCCCAACGCGCCTAAACAATTATTCACTTCAAAAATTTAATATAGAACATATACCCGAGCAAAATGAAAGCTTCCTAATAGAGCTCAAAATTCTTACCCACTTTTATAGGGCTGTCACTCGGTTAGTGCAAATAAAAACCGGGCAAGTGCGAGTCGAGAGATGGAATGTTTAGTGAAGGAAATGCATCATCACTTATTTTTTTTTGTTCTGTACTTTGAAAATATGATAAACTTTCTTTTGAAATGCTGTTCACAAATCCTTAAATCTCCAAGTCTCCCAACTAGATCTCCTCGACCAGCTGTAAGCCAGTTGTGTCGCCTGAAACAAAACACGAAAGCAAAATATGTAATAATGATAACATAATCTACCCTCGCGGGTAAAGCCACTGGCAAATGCTAGCTTAATTAATTAAATTAATTTTGAAAGTTATATAAAATGTCTGTAATAAATGCGTCGGAGTTCATTTCCGCTACAAAATCGTCTAAAGGATTTTAATCGGCAAGCTGCCGCTCAGTCCGGGTCTCCACCGCCGCTGTCCGCACCGCTCTGAGTCGTGCACCTCAACAATCACTCGCCCGTACATTTTCCATGTATAAACCGCGCCTCACGCCGCGCGCCGCTGCCGCAAACCGCTCAGCGAATATCGCTGACGTTGTAGTTACGTGCGGCGCCTCGTAACGTGAATCATACATTTTTGTGTATTTTTTTTCCCGCTCGCCGCCCCGCGCTAAGCTTTTGCTGATAGCGGCAAGGCTGTGGCCAGGCCGTAAGGTAGAAAACCTTCCCTACCTTCCTTGTTTTACTATTTCACTAATGTAAGAAGTATCTAATACAAAAGGTCAAATGAATCTTGCTAAGACGGCCTACACACATACTTTTGTACTTACCTACAAACCTACTAAAACAAAAATACGAAACAAATAAGTTGGCGATGAACAATAAGGGTCAATTCTCACCGAGACGCGGCGCGACGCGCATTTTTTAAGATAGCAACAGAATATCTAACTTATTTAAAACACGAAAAGGTATAATTTCACTACGAGCGCGAAAGCGTGTCGAAGAACGCTAAGGTGCACCGCGTTGTGCAGCCCGTATACCTTATTGTGAAGTAAATAAGATCTATTTTGTATCGTGATCTTAAAAAGTGCGCGTCGCGCCGCGTCTCGGTGAGAATTGACCCTAATACGCCAATATAGGTGGTAGGTAAGCCATAAGAATAATAAATAATCATTCTTATGCGAAACCTTATCGCCATCTTAATTATTTTGGATGCTACCTATCTCGTTACTAAATACTTGTATAATAATTCAAACCGGGTTGTACGCGAGCGGGCGCCCGCCGGTGCTCGTCCCCGCGCCTTGTCCGTTTCACGTCACGCACACATAGCTGTGCGTGTAACGCACGACGTTAGCACAAAATACAGAGAGTACAGAAGTCAATCACATGTATGTACTCCATTTTGCATACCTACGCTCGGCGGTCGCGCTAGGGTTGTCAACTTTGGCTTATTCACAAAAAGCTATCGTGGTAGTGAGATGGAGAGAGCTTAATAGGCACCTTAGCAGTTCTAACTATTTATAATGAGGAAAATGAGCGTATTTTTTAGCTTATAGGTATTTTGCTTTTGCAGCTATCTTCGTGTCTTTTGTAATGCTATACCTAAATTGTTCCTAATAAACTTTTATTTTATTTATAAATACTTAATATAAATTGTAAAAATATTACAAAGCCACAAAGTCATGTTCGCTTACCTACAACTAACTATGCTGTGTTACGTTAAAACGAACCATCGAAACGCAAGCAAATACCTAGGTACTTACCTCTCTGGAACAACTGGTAGCTTAAAAAATGACAATTCACAGTTTACTGTTGAATTTAAACAACCGTCCACTGAACAGTTATAATAACTTTTTTTTTGTTGCACAGACGCGTGTCTCAGGGGATGGCACTCGCGCTCGCACTGGTCCCAACCCGTCCGAGATATTGTGTCCGTGAGGTGTGTCTATGTGTGCGTTGCTCGCGCGCACTTTATATTTAGATTGACTTCTGTACTCTCTGTATTTTGCGCCGTTAGTATGAAGCTTTATTTCTGTTCGGGTATATATTCTATGGTCTAAGTCTGTCTTTTTACACAAGTTGTTTCTCAATGTAGGTACCTACTGAAGTAAAGATAGATTAGATACTGCAAAGTTACTCAGAATCTTTAAGTTTTGCTCTCCAAGTATTTAAAGCATAATTAATTTACCTTAAAGCTTCCGCTGTTGAGTTAGCTCTAAAGCTTGCCTTTTAGTGAGTTTTGCTAATTTATTGATGCAGCTGAAGTAGGAAATTATGAAGACAGAACTTTGTGATTTCCTTATTTACATTATATTTATTAAATCAAATATTCGTTTAGACAACAGAATTTTTGTTCCGTGTGCAGGTTAACGCACTCTTAAAACAGGATAATTCAAATTTGTGAAAGAGTAAAAAAATAAAAATTACCTAGCCAATGAATGGATAACAGTGACAATATATTATTTCATCATCAATGAAATGTTTTACCTAAGAGTGCTATTTTACGAATGACATACAATACTTAGACAACCAAAATATACACTCCCATATTATTCTCCTACCGTCTATTATAAATTCGACCCAATTAAATATCGCTTCACAAATACTTTTGTCCCTCACACCTTCGACGATTCATTGTTCTTTTATAAAGACTCATATTGCCGTCGACACCAATTATAAAGTTGGCACACACCTTTCAGTACGCTGTTAACAAATTGCCTTGTCTCGTACCGAGGTGTCATTGATTGACGCTTTTCTAAAAGCCTATCTGACAATGTATTTTGTGAAATCCGGTTATTTGGAGCTTGTTGTATTTCTGCGTAGTTAAAATCTAATTTCATTACTCGTACCTACATTGTACGAGTATGTTTAAGACAATGTTTTTTTTATATCTTTGGAAAAAATCTTCCAGGGCTTCTGACCAAAAAAGACAAACTACTGATAGGTACACACATTATGGTCTGTAAACATAGGTACCAACATGAAAGGTAAATAAAAAACTTATTACATTTAAAATTAAATGAGAATCTCCAACTTTCCTTGCGCGAAAATAAGTAAAAAATTAAACCACAACAAACATCACAGACTCTTAGCAAGATTTTAACTCAATTAGCCGACCGCGGTCCAACCTCAAGCGAAAGCGGAATCACTTCTTATTAGATTAAGACATTCTGTATTTTGCAAAGGGCGTATTTTGCAACCGTCGTATTTTGTGACCGGCGTACTTTAACACCGGCGTATTTTTGATGCGGTGCGCGACCGCGACTTATCCAAGTTTCAAAGCCTCGAGGGCTTGGCACTGACGAATAACTTAAAAGTTATAAGGTACGTCTTAGTCGTCACGTCCCCGGATCGTGGCAGGTACGTGGCGAGCTTATTTTTGTACGGGGATAAGTATTTTGTAACCGCATCTTGGGGCGAAAAGGAAGGTTGAAGGTAATCTGGTGGTTTTTGCTTTCATACTGTAAAGAAAAAGCCTTTTCAACATATTAGCTGTTTGAAAACCATTTGTATTGTATTAATAAGTTTACCTACTCGTACAAATCCAATACGCAACCATAGAAAACAAACACAAGAGTCTTAACAACACCCAACAAATCTAACGTAAATCGATTCAGCCTTCGACACATCCAATGCATTCCAATTCTCCATAACCGGTTGAGATTCACCCCAATTGTCTCTATTTCCCCATAGGGCCATTCTCCTCTGGTGGCCGTCCAAAACCGCGGGTGCCTTAGGTACAATCATACGTATAATTGGTACCGAAAGATTTATTATTTCTTGTCTCGCCGAGTTTACTTCGAACAACGTTTTATCTAATCTAGTGGCTCATTATTCCTTGATTGAGGGCTTCCTTTTGTTTTCATATTTTGTTATTGGATTATTTTGGGAAGCTGAGCTAACGGTGTTTGAGGATAATTAGATAGAAATTAATCTGTTGTTTGATTTGGGTTGTGTTATATCGGTCTTATTTAGATACGGGAATGTTTTTGGGTGTATCAATGAAAGGCTGTTTGATCTTCCGTTTTCGGACTATCTCAACAAAAATTTATACATTAGCCAGCATATCAAGGTTTTTTTTTAGGGCGGGAAATCATCAAATAACTTCTCCCGTTCTGGGTAAAGCAGGCGGGCTTGTCAGACTTTTACTGACTAAAACCCACCCGTGTTCCCTCAGTTGCCTGTGTGTCAGGGGCCGCGGTATCTCTTTCGAACAACCCGCACCCCTGGCAGGCATCGGCCCTTGCGGGCCCCATCAGTTGATGCTGACATCTCTTTGAGGCGCACGTGACACAACGCGCCGTCGACCTGGGCTTGGTCCTTACCGGACAACGAGCTACCCATTACTCGCTGTCCACAAGCCCGCGCCTATGGTGGCCGGGAATCAAGGTTGAAGGACTATACCAAAATGTGGGTTAGTACTTAGCTCAAACACGTAAGTAAATAGCATCGCTTCTCCATCATGTCACAGGAACTTAACTCTTGAATACATATTCATTATGATGCGTCTAATTAGCTTTTCAGTGCGCGTCGGAGAGTCGTGACCGCGCGGCTACACCTCATATTAAGAGTAAATCCTTTTAAATGCATAAATAATTTAGCTGACGGCGGATTAGGGAAGGCTGCGTTTACGATGAAGCGTAACATGAGTTTATGTAAGAATATTATTTGTGACTTAGTAAGAATCGACAGTGTAGACTGAAATATTGCAGTTTAACAATATAAATGAATTATACAATCTGTTTTTCCGTCTACAAACAAAACTACCTATATGCTTAGCATTGAGCATACGTAAAACAACCTGTAATTTTCCTCACTACTCACGACTTACGGTCGTAAGCTGTGTACGATTGTGTTAGAAAGGGTTTTAAGTTAGTCAAATTTAAACGCAAAAATCGATCCCCACAAAACATCCGCTTAAAAATCACGTAGGTACGATATTTATGCAGACGTTGCGTCACGGTGTAACAGGCGGTCATAATTCATACGAGACGTGGATACGACCCTCGTCTTCCTGGCTGCATCTCGTAATCCTCTTAATAGATTCCGACGGACTGCGAGGAATAGGTACCTATGATAAACACCTTAATACACTCGCTCCGAACATATTTGCACATGGACGAAGTTTGAAGTTAAGTAGGATAAAGTTCCTGATTTTGATAGATTGGTGTAGCTATCAAAATAATGTTGGTGATTGAGATGTGTGTGCATCTTACTAATATTATAAACGCGAAAGTTTTAAAGTATGGATGGATGGATGTTTGTTACTCTTTCATGCAAAAACGGCTGAACGGATTTGGATGAAATTTGGCACACAGATAGATTATAACCTAGATTAACACATAGGATACTTTTTATCCCGGTAGTACGTTCCCGCGGGCGAAGCCGCGGGCGGAATCTAGTAACTTACATATTCTTAAACTAAACATGCGAAAGTGTCTGTCAGTCTTCTTAAAGTCAAAGCATTTATTTCAAATAGGCACATATAAGGCACTTTTGAACGTTAATATTTAAATGTAATTGATTCTAGTCGACCCTTCTAAAAGGTAGTTTCGTATGAAGAAGAATTAGCAAGAAACTCAGCCGTTACTCTTTTAAAATGTTTTGCAATATTTTTATATAATTTAGTATATTCAGCCTATGATGTTCGCTCTGCTGGGATACAGGCCTCCTCTCAGTGAGAGGGAGTGGGCCGTAATCCACCACGCGGCCCCAGTGCGGGATGGTAGATCTCACATGCCTTCGAACTTTTCGGTTCTCGCTCACGTTGTTTTCCTTTACCGTTTTCAGAGCAGCGGTGATGAAATAATAGGCACAAAGCAAACCGCCTGTCTGGGTTTGAAACTGCGACCTACAATTCAGAAGTTGCGGCCGCCGTAACCACTAGACCTCTTCTGCTCTCCTAGTCTTCTTAAATATTTCAAGATTTTTATTTATATCTCCCTTACAACTATCATTACAGGTGTATACCTAATGCGGTAGATCGGTCTTAAAATCTATATCTTGATCAGATCAGATCGTCATTACCACGGAGCTGGATAAAAGCTAGTTTATACATTTCAGCTGAAAGATGTCCACTGCTGGACATAGGCCTCCCCAGGCTCCTCCACTTCGACCGGTCTTGTGCTTCCCATATCCAGCGGATTCCCGCGGCCTGCACAAGGTCCACAAGGTGGACCGATGGGTCCACCTTGTGGGAACCCTTCCCCCTCTACGTCTTCCGGTACGCGGTCGCCACCTTTCGACTCCATCGGCCATCTGTTCTGCGGGCAATGTGCCCTGCCCACTGCCATTTAAGTTTGCCAATTCTTCGGGCTATGTCGGTTGCCTTGCCGATGACAGCGAGATCATAATTGTATTTCAGGAAACTGTATCTACAAATAAATTACCTTTATTTATCTATTGTCAAAACCTATCCAGATAGATAAACTTGTTACAAAAAAAGGTTTTATTTGGGACTAAGCTAGTGAGTACTCAGACAAGCTCTCCGGAGCGAGGGACCAATCGTCCTCAATTTATTTACGTCATGTGCTCTTGTAGAAACCCTATTTATTGTGACATTGAGGAAAATACGACAGTATTGGTCTGTATTGAGGCCTGAATTTTATTGTGTCGGTAGGGTATATGCCTGAATTTTGTTGGCAGTGGAAATATTGTTAAAAGACTTTGAGCGAAAACCTACTCGTTCTAACTTTACCTATCTAATGGATAGTTTTAGAGTTCCGTACGTTTGAATGAAATAAACGTAACCTTTATAGGATCACTCGTGAGTCTGTCTGTCACAGCCAATTTACTCCAAATCTACTGGATCAATTAAGTTGAAATAAGGTATAGATATGAATTACTGTGAACCAAATATGGACGTGTAACGTGGATAAATTAATTTTGCTCCACAACCCAGTTACTAGTTAACCCCTTGGTGAGACTTCTGGCTGTCAGAATTTTGGGTTCCTGGCTACCCAAAACGACTATCAAAGACCAACGAATGACTGGCGAAATCAACGGCGTTCCTTAAGTTTTATGTATAAATGTCTCGTTAAATACCCTATTGACTTTGAAACTATTTTATTTTTTCGATAATGTCGGAAGAAGAATTTTCTTTGAAATAAATACTCATAATAATAACTATGAAAACTAACTACAAACGTCTAAAGCTTAGTAAAGAAAAGAACAATAAACTCCAGTGCCAAAATGCTTTCATATTAAATCGCTCGCTTTTCCAATAAAAGGAAGCTCGCTCGTCGTGCTGCAGTCAACAACATACAACAAGTATTATTAAAAACCATTTACAATACCCGGCTGTAAATATCATAACATCATGCTTGTATTCTCCAAAGGATTAGGCACAGGTCTACTTATAGTATACCCACATTTCGCCAGTTATGATTAAGACCCATATAATTAAGGCGAGCCTAGCTGGGCACAAAACAAGGCAGCCGTAAATATCAATGGCACATTACATGGAGTTTTCGAAGAAATTGGGTTTATACAGCGTGTAAAGAATCATATCATATAGCCGTAAACTAAGCATTATGTACACACGGCTACATAAATATAAGAAAATTTTAATTTCGCGAGCTACCCTGGTGCTTCCGCACATTGTTTTCGTACAAACCGTCAGAAAAAGTTGAATCTTTGACCTTCAATATCTTTATAACCCAAAGGTATGAGCTGGTACAAAAGAAAATATAACAATGACGGGAAAAGCAAAAGTAACTCTCGGCTTCGTAAAGAGTATTTTTACACCCGTCTTCCCTCTCTGTCACTCATAACCTGCGTGAAGGTGTCTCCCTCACGCCCGGGTAATAACTGTTGGATAATAATATAATCCCATCATAAACATTTCATGTAACGTAGGTTGCCAAGAGTCACATAATACTTTTACAGTTAAAAGTTATTAGGTCTAATGTAGAGAGCCAAGCCCCTAATCTAACCCAACAAAAGACCTTTGCCCAGGGGTGGGACAGCGCAGGCTAACCATTAAAAAAACCAGTTTAAGAACTTTAATATTTTCTTAAAAGCTTGAGGTGTGAACGTCTTTCTTACTTTCAGTCCGATCCACCCTGCCCTTTGCTGGGGGATGCCCTGAGCGAGCAGTCGCTATAGTTTTTAATTTATCAAGGTTACCATAGGCAAGGCCGGTTAAGCAGCCGACAACTTCTTAGGCAAACCTGCGAGATTTTAACACAAATACAAAACGTCTTTCTTACACCTTAAGGTGAACCTAGTCCACATATTTTGCATACAAACTTCGGGAGTATTTTACTCCACTGTCTGACATGGCACATCCAAAGTAAAATATGATATCATTTTGTCTCGTCATTAATAATGTCTGTACGGAAACAGAATACTAAAATAAAAACCCATTAAAAAGTTATGAGCCAACAAAGATTCGTTTTTCTTGCTAATTTTACTTAATTTTGGGCGTGTTTAAGTAATAAAGGAAGAGTAAAATCTCCAAAACCAAATCGGTACCGACAAAGTTCAATTATCGAAAAGTTCAATAAACTTTATTAATCATTGATTTATGCATTGGCTTTTTCATAAAACCCGATCTTCCAAAGGACTTTCCTTAATTTTTTCGCGAATTTTTCACTATAAATGATTCTGCTTTTCACTCAATAACGTTGTGCGTGTAGACTAGCGTCTAACTGCTCATCACTGATACTATAACTGTCGGACACGAAGCCTGGTGAGACAGCGTGATTTTTAGCCAGGCCCACCAGTGAGTTCGAGCCCGCGACTAGGTTCCCCTTAAGTTAACACTACCACTTCCTCTTGGAAGTGGTTACTTCAGTTGCAAGATTTGACCTGAACAAACTAACAAGAATATTAAAAACATGTTACAACAGCAAGTTAAATAAATAAAAGCTTGTTAAAAAAAAGTATTATATCTGTTGCTACGCAGCGCAGTAGAACCTTTAAGTCACTACTCGGAATTCCCTACGTTCCAAGAAAAACGTATTAGATCAAATTGAAATATAAGGGACAAGAGGCACGGAACGTAAGACGAGAGTTCAACTTCGTAGAATTGTACTGTCTCGTCCGTGTACTTTCAATATGGCTGAAATATTCCGGTCAACGGGTTTGCTTAGTGTCGTAGTAGGTACTTGTAGGAATATGAGTATTGTACTGCGGCCTTTAGAATTAATTAATGATAAACTTATAGATCACTCGAGCTACATACATAAACTCACATATGCTTTCCATGGGGGTAGGCAGAAACTCCGTTCTGTGTGGTGGACGTAAAAGAATAGCACCATCCCATTTCTTGACGTGGGTGTCGTAGAACGCGACTAAGGGACTTACCAGAGAATGGGCAGTAGCGTTCTTTATCCATTTTACCATCATACTGCGAACGCAAACCCGCCTGCCAAGCGTGGCGATTACGGCAAAACCCCCCTTTTGGGGGAGGCCTATGTCCAGCAGTGGACGTCTTTTGGCTGAAATGATGATGATGAGGCAGAAACAACGGATCGCGACCTGCTAAGGTCCAACGAGGAGTATGTGAGGACCTTAGCATGTGGCGTTCTTTCGTATACGCTCATACATCTGGTCACACAAGCACGTTGGTTGGGAGTACTTGGCACCTGACCTTTCTGGAGAACATCACCAGTAAGTTTACTATACAGGTTGGCAGCGAAAACGACACGCAAACTGTAACCATGAATTCAGCACACGGACGGTAGTGGTCTGCCCGGCTTGGGCGGAGCACCGCCGTGTCTCGTGTTGGCGATCGGCGGTGGCTATCTCTTGCGTCCAGTCCTGGTCCAGGCCATGGTACGGAGCGAGAGTGCATAGGTAGCCGTCACCTCCTTCTGCGAAACAGTAATGCTCGTAAAAAGGGAGCCGGTGCACGTGAGGGAGAGGCAATGTATGCGCCCTCACGGCCCTAGGCACTGCAGGTGACGCCCTGGGTGGTGGGAATTCCAGGCTGATTCCCGGTCACCGTAGGCGCGGGCTTGCGGATGGGGAGTAATAGATAGCTCGCTGTTCGGCAAGGGCCAAATCTGGGTCGACGGTGCGATGTATTCCACGCGCGCCTCAAAGTGATGTCAGCACCAACTGGTGGGGTCCGCAACGGCCGATGCCTGCCAGGGGTGCGGGTTGTTCGAAAGAGATATCATGGCCCCTGGCACACAGGCAACTGAAGGAACACGGGTGGGTTTTATTCAGTAAAAGTCTGACAAGCCCTCCCGCTCCACTCAGAGTGGGAGAAGTTATCTGATGATTTCCCACCCTCAAAAAAACAAAATACCCCTTGAGAAGAAAATTTCATTCCAACAAAAGTTTTTTTTTAATAACCGACAAAATATTTCAAAGCATGATAGGGTCCAAAATAATAAACTGAATCAATGGTGATAGGTTGAGCATCGATGTCCCTGCCACCCTGTGTGTCCTCCTACGGCGCGTGGCGTTTCCACACACATCTGCCTTGTTTCCTTTTGTTACTCGCCTTTTATTCATTATCTCAATATGACCAAACCATCTAAGCACACTTAGGTAGATAAAATAATATATCTGCATATTGTAGACTACTCGCAGATATTAAAATATTTTTGCTACAAATTATTGTAATTTATGAACCCGTGGGAATATCCCAACCCGCTTAAAATATCACGTTACTTTTGTAACAACCCCATGCGCAGGGTTCGCATTACACCGCTTTCAATTCGTTGTCCATAAAAACAAGATTCTATTTGTATTTTTACCATAACCTTTGAAAACCAAATAGAAATAAAACGGTCAATAATAAAAAAATAAAAGGTCAATACAAAAAAGGCAGACGCTTTTTTTCGTCATTTCCTAGACGTATTAATGAGGTTCATTTTCCAAAAATAAAATATTTCCAAATGGATTCTATTTCCGCTGGGGCCAAGTCCCGACCCCTGTGATAAATAATGAATTAACATTTTAAGAATATAATTTAAATTACGTGAAATAATTTAACACGGTCAGTGAAAGGGATAAGATTGTCAGTTGTCACAAATAAATAGGAATGGGGGACGGAAAGCGTGTTAATAAATAATCAAATTAATGAATGGAAAATGTTAAAGGGAATGTTTTGCTGCACATTTTCGTAGATACAGTAGGACGCACGTCAGTGGTAACAAAACCAGTACTTATAAGCTGGCCTCGTATTCTATTGCAAGTCCATACTACGCTAAACCAGCTCAAAGTCAAAGTTTCACACTTAAAGACGCTTAAGTTTGTATGTATAATTGAATGGAATAGCCATTAGGTACTCTGTGAAGGATAAAAAGTATTAAAAACGAACGGAAAACGGAACTGATTATCGGGCAGCCCCAGTGGGAAACTCGTGGGATGTCTACCAACCGTTCTGTCCTAGTCAATTATTTTGTAGGATTTGCTTGATTAACTGTCTAACTTTATTCATCAATAATTTTCATTAAAAATAAAATTGCTTAAAACTGCGTTTGACAGAGCCTGTAATATAATGTTATATCTTTCTACTATTCTATTCTTTGATTATACAAATTCTACAATAATGGAGTTGATATGTTTATGTGTTTGGATGCTTGTTACTCAATCACGCAAAAACAGCCCAATGGATTTGGATGACATTTGGCACACAGATAGTTAGTAGTAGTTATAGCCTGAATTAACACAAATTATACTTTTTATCCTGGTAGTAGGTTCCCGGGGGTTGGGCAAGTCGCTGGCAAAAGTTGATTTATGAATGAAGTTGTCATTAAACATATCTAGCATACATTGATATACAAAAATCCAAGATACACAATCAGCGTCTCAAAAACGTGCACAGGTGTCAATGGGATCGTCACTCATCTTTGACTTAGTCTTTTTGGACATTGCTTAAGGTTGAATTTCCAAAAATCGTATATTTTATAACGAGGGACTAAACGAAGCCATAATATACCCGAGGTGGTTTGACTCCCGAGCGTGCGAGGGAGTCAATGAAACCGAGGGTATATTAAGTTGGCGTTTAGTCTCGAGGTGCAAACTGTACTTTTCACTTCGAGTCCGAGAAAAATAGTCAATTTAGTACAAAAACATGTACTTACCTAATAAATATTACTTAAGAAAAAAACACTACAAAGTGAAAAATAACTTTAATTTCGGAAGTCGGTGTCTTTGGAGCTGAATTTGAATTTGTTGTCACCGCCTTCCGAAATTAAAGTTATTTTTCACTTTGTAGTGTTTTTTTGGAAGTCGGTTGTTTTTTTTTTGGAAAAAGTTTTTTTTTTCACTTTTTAGTGGTTCACATGTGCTTACCCCTTCACAGCGTACCGGCGTGATGTTATGTTATGAACTGGTGTACACAATAGACAGACATGAGATTTTAGCAATCCCAGTCCATTTGCTATCATTTATTGAGGAGTTCCGTTGCCTATCTCCAAAGTTCTTCATCAGATCTTCACCAAATTGAAATGAGACCACTCCGAGAAAGTACTCTTCCAAAAAATACCTAAATCGCTTCGCGTGCCTATAAAATTTGAAGAGATCTCTCTATGTCTCCAGGATCCCATCATCAGATCCTGACTTGATGATCATGGGACCACCTGGGAAGTATACCCTTTCAAACAAAAATAAAACCAAATCGGTCCAGCCATCTTCGAGTAATCGGGGAACATACATAAAAATAAAATTAAAAAAGGTTCCGACGAATTGAGAACCTCCTCCTTTTTGAAGTCGGTTAATAAAATAAAAATCACAATATCTATTAGGTACCTATGTCTTTTGCTCTTTGCTTGACGTCAAACTCTTCACCAAGGAACATAATATATAGGAACATAATATTTGTCACTGGACATTCTTAATAAATTTATTTAAAGCCGAACAAATTTACACTCGACAAAAATTCTGAAATTTTCGCGGTCTTTTTTTTCTTCTAAACCAGTAACAGATTAACAATTTAAAACACATGGCGCCACCTTGGCAAAAACCATGGAACTAAAACTCTCTACATTTTCGCAATGAAGCTCCACAGATAATAGTATATTTACTGGCTGTTTGAGTTTGTCTGTCACATGAAGGAAATTAAAAAACGAATTACTTTTTACTCCCTAGGGACTAAAGTGGTCACCTTAGTCCCGCTTCGTAGGGCTATATTGGCGTCTTTTTAGAGCATGAGAAGTGAAAAATATGTTTTATCATAACTATAACCACTGACGTTTAATTGGGGTCAGTTTGGAGTGTTACTTTTGTTCGAGACTGTGCACCCTGGGTTTTTACACGCTTTATATTAGCTTCACTTGTATGTTTGTTTGTTTGTGTGTATGTTTGTATGTAACCGACTCCTTTGAGCGTGATTTTAACCCACTTTAAACGGTCAGATTTCATTGAAACTTTGTAAACTTGTCGAGGACCGATGACAATTCAATAAAAAAAATAAAAAATGAGAAAAAAAAACACGTTTTTGTAGTTAGCAGAACTACAAAATAGAAAATAAATAATAGTTTAAAAAACTAAAAAACCCGCTTTAAAAACCAAACTAAAAAAGGAGAAAATAATTTAATTCAATTAAAAAGCGTGGGGTGCTTTTTTAGGTATTTTTATAATCAATTAATGGCAACTATTATTTATTTTCTATTTTTTTTGTATATCAATGAGCATACCTTATTAAAGCAAACAGCATCGTACTACGTTTGAAATTACGTCACGTGAAACTTTGTCAAAGTGGGGAAAATATTATTTCGAGTGTTTGTTATTGGACGTCAAACGAGCTGACTAGATATTGATTCCTTTTCAATAGAAACGGGAAATACATAAATAGTACCTCGGAATACCGAGAAACACGTGTTTTTATTCATAACTTATGGTGATTTGAGAAATGTAATACTGTACTGGGAATTGAAGGAAGAGTTCCTTAGGTTATTTGTGTACGCTGTAAAATATTAAATTTATATTTAGATTACTAGAAACGTGCCCCTGCTTCGCATGGTTTGTACGACTTGACAAAACATGACGATTTCTTTACTATACGTGAGTTTAATATTTATGTCATAAACACATAAACTTTAGACTAGACATAGGCCTCTCTCAAGCTGCGCCACAACACTCTATCCTCCGCCTTCCGAATCCAGTCTATCCCAGCCACCTTTTTAAGGTCGCCAGTTCATCAAACAATGGAATATGCTATGATGCAAAATGCCTAAAACATCCATGTGAATATTAACAGTTCTATGTATTAATTGGAGTATCTAGCAGCAATGTGACATGTCACTAGTGAGATACATTGAGATAGTCACAAAGCAATAGTAAGCTTATATTATTATGGTCGTGGAATCATAAAATAAAGATTATCTAACTAGTCTGAAGACATAGAATTCAATGCTGTCGTGACTACTATAGCTGACCTCGACCTAGAGTGCGGCAACAGGTTGGGAAACAGTAGCTACGAAGAAAAAAGGGCAAAAGTCGGAGTTCAGTATAAAACTTACTAACTACAGGTTATATAAGTATCTAAGGGGGAATATCCAAATGAAGTGGACGTAAACAATTATTTAGGGGTAAATGGAAGTGACGGTGCAGTTACCAAAATCTACGGTGATAATTTCATTGCTGTTCTCGGATGAGCATTTGGTGCATAGTATGCTTACGGAACCAGCAAAAACAGCGCTACTTTAGGTGGGTAGATTTTCTGACTGTCACTGCACGCACAATAATAAATAGCTGGTAGAAACATCAAAATTCAACCTGTTACCATCGATTCTGTAAATAATTCTGAAAAAGTACTGAGTGTAAAAAAAATAACCGAGGGGGCGTTGAATTTTTGGCTCGGCTTTACACTTTTCTATGAAACATCTGCTTATTATTTATTTTGCCCACGAAAAATTTGGGACCCATTTGGAAAAAGGACTATGTGCTGAATTCATGGGTTCAGTTTGCACGTCATGTCCCTGCCTCTCTGTATACTTAGTGAACCACTTAAAATATATTCATAATCTGTGTAATGACGTTAGAGCTAATGGCTAACGTCCTTGCTCCCATGTCAGAGAATAAAAAAAAACGCTTTGTAAAATGGAGCACAAAGTTATTGAACAGTTGCCTTCATCAAACCAAACCATTCGTCATGAAAAAATAATTAACTTACTTCCTTTTCTAGTACTCTAATAATATTCAAATACTTTGTAGTATTTGAATATTATTCAAACATTCGCAATTCCACTTTTATGCTCGACACGAAGTGCACTGGTAGATTTTATCATTTATTTTCCAGCGGGAGCCATCTTCTACAGCAGTACAGAAATAATCGCGATATTTTCCGACCACCCGATACCCGTTTCCTCGTAACGGAACAAAATATCTATTGCTGGAGAGCTCTACACTGAATGTTATACCAAAAGATCATTTATATTCCGTCGGATATTATTATACAGAAAACACGTGGGAGGTTTAATAGTAACACGTATATTAGTTAACATAGTGAATACTGCAATAATGAAGTCATCTTCTTTGATACGTAGGTATAGAAATTTTAATTTACAATGAATAATCGTCTTTGCCTGAACATTGGGGGGAAAAGACTGCTGTGACAACTCATGACAGAGAATCGTCTTAATCACCACGCTTTGCAAATTAAAAAGGTGACCCCGTATACCATTACCCAGACAGAGGTCAAGAGGTAACTTTTGACTACGCTGCTGTCCATATCTGTGAACCGATTACGGTCACCCAAGATATCGACGTGTTGGAAAGAGTAGCGCAATATGTGAAGGAAAATACAATTTAACAATGTGTGCTTGAAGTTTAAATCAAACTTTGTCTGGATATACTTTACTAAAAATAACGTCGTGATGGTATCGACCACGCATCGACTCATCGTCGTGGAGTTTCACTAGCCAATTTGTCCTTGTATCTATCTGAACACGATAAAACAAAAAATATTACTACTGATCTCCTAAACTCATACTCAAGTACTGCCTGCTGTCGATGACTCCCGAAAATAACCTTAAAAACATTTTTATTTTTGTTTAAAAGTGTTTACCCACAATGTTTGCGGAGTTTAACTAGATAAATTAAATTTGACCCAGTATAAAAATAAAGATTATTATTTTTTATTAAAATTATGTTATAATAGAATACTTGGGAGTATTATCTATGTAGGTTGTATTTTTATTGTAAGTTATTGGGATAACTTACAATAAATACAACCTACATAGATTTTACCGAGAAAATATTATACATAGTCCATTAAATTTACTTAGCATTTGGCGCGCACCGAGAAAATTTTACTCGACCCGACCAAGTGAAACAGAAAAAGTTATAAGTACTTACAGCGTCAATTAAGAAAATTTTGTAAGTATTAAGGAGGCTTCGCAATATCTTCTCGTCCCAAATACCGCAGTATCTCAAGACGGTAGTCTTTGACTAGTGTGTGTTGCCAGTGATGACCTATGGTACAGAAACGTGGTCGCTCACATAGGGCCTTATCAGAAGGCTTAAAGTCACCCAAAGTGCAACGGAGAGGCTATGCTCGGAGTTTCCCTACGCGATCGAAACAGAAATGAAGAGACCCGCAGCAGAACCAAGGTAACCGACATAGCCCGAAGAATTGCCAAACTTAAGTGGCAGTGGGCAGGGCACATTGCTCGCAGAACAGATGGCCGATAGGGCCGAAAGGTTCTGGAGTGGCGACCGCTTACCGGAAGAAGTAGAGTGGGAAGGCCTCCGACAAGGTGGACCGATGACCTTGTGAAGGCCGCGAGAATCAGCTGGATGTGGGAAGCACAAGACCAGTCGAAGTAGAGGAGCCTGGGGGAAGCCTATGTCCAGCAGTGGACGTCTTTCGGCTGAAATGATGATGATGATGATGATGATGAACGAGGGACTTATTGACGGATTTATAAATTCGATACAATAATATGTAAGAAATAGAAATTCAATTGACCGAATCATCCAATATAGTAAATTGAGGACACTCGGTTTTTAAAATATAAATATTTTATTTTTAAAATAGATCAAACCAACAAGGGTCGTTACCCTGACGCAGTCGTCTGCGCAAGTTCATAGGCAAACTTGCGAATCTTACCACCTTTGCGATTAATACAGAACTTTATTTTTTATTTTTATTCTAGCTTCTAACACTCCCACGTCCCACAGGAACCTACTATCAGGGAAAAGTAACGTAAAAAGTAGGTCTACCTATCTTGTGTCCTAAACCTAGTCTACCTGTGCGCCGAATTTCAATGCAAAAGATGAAATACAGGCAGAGTTACTTTCGCATTTCTATTATTAGTATAAATGATATCATGTCCTTCAGGATGGCCCTTTTACATTTATATAGTCATAGAAAAAAAAATAATGAATAAAGAAATGACTTTTGACTTAAACACCATTCAGGAAAATGTAAACAGTGGTATATTTAAGCGGAAAATTATTTAAGAGACTGCTATTACATTTTATGTTCTATTTGAGTAGGGGTAAAACAAATGAAGCCTTGGAATGAAAACTATAAATACAAAACGTTATGAAATAGTAAATTTTTTGCTGTAAGTCGTGTCGACTATAAGTGGCGTTTATTAGGTGGCGACGTACTCACTGATTACTATTTATTAATAGAATGGCGAGAGATACATTAACAGTTTCATATTTTATTAAATGCCACATGATCTAACCAAGATTATGTCTGAACTTTAAAAGAAACTGTGACCTCGAAGTTTGTTTCGGGCATTTTTTTTAGAGTAGCAGATAGAAAACGCCGCCCTCATCTAAATAGAAGCACTATTAAGGAAAATGCTCATTCCATCAGGAAAATGTAAACAGTGGTATATTTAAGCGGAAAATTATCTATTATACTGATCTTACGTATTCTTTTCTAGTTGAGTAGGGGTAAAACGGTAAAACAAAGGAAACCTTGGAATGATAACTATTACTCCTAGTACCGAGATTTTTCTCTGCTTTTCCTTTATAAAAAGAAAATGTTATAAAGATAATGTAGTTATTTTTTTAGCTGTAAGTCGTGTCGACTATAAGTGGCGTTCATTAGGTGGCGACAATACTCGTGAACACTTTAATATTTTATTAAATACCACATGATCTGACCGAAATTATGTCTGAACTTTAAAAGAGACTGTGACATCGAAGTTTGTTTCGGCCATTCTTCTTAGAGTGGTCAGATAGGAAACACCGCCCTCATCTAGTTTAAAAAATATGTTTTTTTTTTTGGGTGGGAAATCATCAAATAACTTCTCCCGCTCTGGGTGGAGCGGGAGGGCGTGTCAGAATTTTACTGACTAAAACCCACCCGTGTTCCCTCAGTTGCCTGTGTGCCAGGGGCCGCGGTATCTCTTTCGAACAACCCGCACCCCTGGCAGGCATCGGCCCTTGCGGACCCCCCCATTGGTGCTGACATCTCTTTGAGGCGCGCGTGGAACACAACGCGCCGTCGACCCGGGCTTGGTCCTTACCGGACAGCGAGCTACCCATTACTCGCCGTCCGCAAGCCCGCGCCTACGGTAGCCGGGAATCAGCCTGGGATTCCCGACGCCCAGAGCGTCTACCGCGGCGACTACGGCCGTGAGGGCGCATATATTGCCTCTCCCTCACGTATAAATTGAAGCTTCTAGCTAGGTGTTAAGGTAGGCTAGTTAATATAGTGTCGGCCATTTTTATTTGTTGGTATGTAACTATTCCAAGCACAATCAGCCTTATATTTTCACACTCCTGGGTCACAGACCTCCTCTCTGTGAGAGGCAACCAATCCAAACTGATTCCTTTTAAAACATAAATGGTAACTTCTTGGTGGCTACTTGTGAGTGGTTAAAAGTTAACAACAAAACACAAACAACAACACAAACAGGTTTGTTAGGTAACAGAAAAGTTGTCCAGTCTTTTTAAAGTAATTAGTACAGTTTTTATTCGGGTTCAGGTAATTGTGTTCAAAATAACGAGAAGCTAGTAATTAATTTGGATCCTGCCGTTTTGGCAAAATATTTTTTTCGTTAACCAAACTAATGCAGTATTTGAAATGATTTTAGTACGCACATTTTCATTAGGTCAATTTTTTACTCAGTAGAATATTACCAAGGATAATGTAATTAAGGCATTTGGTCTTTAATCAAATGAATTATTACAGCAAACAATATTTAGACAGTAAACATTTAGTCAAATGATTTTTTATGATACAGCTAGGTTAGGTTAGAACTGTGACCACACAACGCCCAAAAATATTTTTGAATGTAAAACCAAAAACTACTACCAGAATCTTAATATTAATATTCTCCTTTATTTCACTAAATCACATATAAATCACATTTTTAAACATTACATAAAAAATATAGAAACATTTAAAAATATAAAAAATAGTAGCCCACCGGTATAGGGAACAGGGTCCAAGCTACCGGCGGTCAGGGCTCCAGAGAGAGGAACCTCCTAAAAATGCGAGGCGTGTCAAGAAGTACCGTTTTCTGAATCAGGCCCTTGACCCAGCTGCCCAATGAGAGCCTCCTCCGGTGTTGATCGAGGCTCTTGGTTATCAAGACATTGGCTGTAACGACTATCGGCACAATGATCGCTGAGTCCACATCTTCGCGAGCCAAGTCAAGATACTTGATTTGTTTATCTTTCTCGGCTTTCACGAGGTTCCCGTCATGCGGACCGTTATGTTAACGATCATTGCGCGCCACTCTAGTCGATCCACCACCACTATATCAGGCTTATTGGCTACAATAGTCCTGTCAGTGATGATGGATCGATCCCAGTACAGGTTGATATGTCCATTTTCGAGAACTAGGTCATGCACATATCTATAATACAGCACTTTAGATTATAATACGTTTTTAAATATTTTTATAAAACAAAAATTTAAAAAAATATATAAAATAGTGATCTGCCGGTATCGGGAGCAGGATTCAAGCTACCGGTGGTTAGGGCTCCAAAGACTGGAATCTCCTCACGATGCGAGCCGTATCGAGGAGTACTGCCTTTTGAATCAGGCCGTTGATCCAACCGCCTAACGAGTCTCGAGAGATGTTGATCGAGGCTTTCAGTCATCAGTCCATTGGCTCATATGACAATCGGCACAATTACAGCCGAGCTCACATTCCACATGTCAACAACCTCGTGTGTTTAATTTGTGTCTCTTTCTCAGCTTTACTAATTTACTATATATATTATTAATATTAGTATTATTACTACTTGTAAAGAATTTGTCCTAAGTGGAAAAAACTGACGGTACTAAATATTTGGCTTATTTTATTTTACGTAAAATACATATGTTATACCAACTAAAATATTTGACTACATTAAAATTGAAGTACTAGTAGTTGGTAAGTAAGTTATTGCAAAAGGAGAACCTAGTCGCGGGCTCGAACTCACTGGTGGGCCTGGCTAAAAATCACGCAGTCTCACCAGGCCTCGTGTCCGAGAGTGATGAGCAGTAAGACGCTAGTCTACACGCACAACGTTATTGAGTGAGATGCAGGATAATTTATAGTAAAAAAATCCCGAAAAAATTAAGAAAAGTCCTTTGGAAGATCGGGTTTTATGAAATAGCCAATTCAAAAATCAATGACCAATAAAGTTTATTGAACTTTTCGATAATTGAACTTTGTCGGTACCGACTTGGTTTTGAGATTTTACACTTCTTTTATTACTTAAACACGCCCAAATTTAAGTAAAATTAGCAAGAAAAACGAATCTTTGTTGGCTCCTCACTTTTTAATGGGTTTTTATTTTAGTATTCTGTTTCCGTACAGACAATATTAATAATGAGACAAAGCGATGTCATATTTTACTTTGGATGTGCCATGTCAGACAGTGGAGTAAAATACTCCCGAAGTTTGTATGCAAAAAATGTGGACTAGGTTCACAATATTTGCGCGTTACAATTATTTGTGAAGAGTTTATTTGCTAAGTAATAATTTGACAAATGAAATTATGCGGAATATTGTTTGGGAAGTGATAATTTGTAATTTTTTTTTTAAATGAAACAATCTTAACCCTAATTAATTATACCTACTTATTTATGCGCGGCATAAACATGAGGCCCTGGGTTCGATTTCCGGGTTGGAAAAGTGTTATATAGTTTTTCCACCTGGAATTTCTCAGTAGCAGCCAGGAGTGCGGATTGTGCCCCGTTGATGGCTATAGGCTCGCCACTATTACATGATGGGACTTGAACATAACTTGTGAAATGTGGGTGTACCACCTACTAGAGGTACACCTCTGCCCAAGCTTGCGGGGAAACAAGGCGTGATGTTATGTATGTATGTCATCATCATCATCATTTCAGCCGCTGCTGGACATAGGCCTCTCCCAGGCTCCTCCACTTCGACCGGTCTTGTGCTTCCCACATCCAACGGATTCCCGTGGCCTTCACAAAGTCATCGGTCCACCACGTCTTCCGGTACGCGGTCGCCACTCTAGAACCTTTCGACCCCATCGGCCATCTGTTCTGCGAGCAATGTATGTATGTATTTATATCAATATGTACACAGCTACAAGTGGCTACAATTAGTTGTCGACCGTCTCGCCCTGGTTTCTATTTATTAATGCAATGGCGACTGGCGAGGTCTATTTGTGAGTCGATTATTAATATGTACTACGTTTGGCCTTTTAACTACGATTTGTGTTAGCAAGAAATTCTAGCGGTATTTAGAGGCTTGGTTAGAAGTAATTTTGGTCATGGCTGCAGTTGTTGGAATTTATAATGTTTAGTCTATTTAGAAATTCCTGAGATTGTATTATAGACCTTCTGATAAAAAAATACCTATCCGAGAATTAAGCAGGGATTTTTTTTCAGATTTAAACAAATTGAAGTTAGTGTCCATTCAAAATATTTTAAAATAGAGTTGATTAAGTCCGAATCAAAGAAGAAATAACAAAAACTTGAAGACATTTTTCTTCTTTTACGACAAAATCTCAAAACCAATTGACGTAATTTACTTGGATTAAATTTAACGCAATAATCAAACCCCAAACTGAATACTCCGGAATTCGATATTTACGTAGAATCTTTACAAATCAAATTAGTCTTCTATTGAATTGAAAGCAATCTGAGAGCTGACGAGTATTACAAGGCTTCAGTACTTATCATCCCGCGCGCTATGAAACACCTGAAGGCGTGTGTTACTACGGTAACTCGACAGTGGGAGAGAGTTACTAATGAAGTATTGTCACTTATACAGGCGGCTGGGACATCGATGCACAAACTGTTAGCGTGGATTCAGTACATGATTGTTGAACCCCCAGCGTTGTTGGGGGCTTGGGCGGAGCACCGATGTGTCCTTGTGGAGGCGATCGGCGGCGGCGATCTCTCGCGTCCAGCCCTGGGCCAAGCCCTGGTTTGGAGTGAGAGTGCATGGGTAGCCGTTGCCTCCTTCTGCGAAGCAGTAATGCTTGCGAAGAGGGAGGCGGCGCACGTGAGGTAGAGGCAGTATATGCGCCCTCACGGCCCTAGTCGCCGCAGGAGACGCCCTGGGCTTTGGGAATCCCAGGCTGATTCCCGGCCACCATAGGCGCGTGAATTAAGTAAGCGACCACGGAAGTATTTAAAAATAACTTTATTCCGACAGAGTTACAGCGAAACAGTAATTGATCTCATCTAACAAAATATTGATCTTATATACTAACTTAATTGCTAACGTAGTACATGTACAGCGTTATCAGATTGACGCATGTTCTAGATAATTATAAATGCTGATCGCGCAGTGGGGAAATTGGGAAATAATAATCTAGTAAATACTTATTGTCTGACAAAGCTGATATTGGTAGGTTGGGGTTCCTTAACTCCTCCCTCCCTAAGAGAGGAATTATCCGAGGGTGTCGCAGACGGTTTCGGAGAATTTCGACAAAAGTTTATGAACTGAAATTTATACATTATAAAGATAACTATTGCTATTACAATAACTACATACTCTAAGATGGTCCATATACTAATTTCTATTGTCACTGTTTGTGTCGTATCGTCTATTTCACTAAATTTTGCACTTTGTAACACTTCTTTCACATCACTGAAGTCCACATTTCTTAAATCCACTTTCTTTGATCTTCTCTGAATGTCCTGTTGTAGGTCTGGCATCTGGATCAATGGCAACTGGAAACTGTAGTGTTTGTGGTGGCGGCAACGATGACTTCGCCTATTTGTGTCTCGCATTGTTGGCCAGGTGTCACGATGTAGGTCCCAAGAATAGTGTACTTCAGGATTTCTGTATTGCAATTCTCGGTGATGATGAGATTTTCCTCTGAGTAAACCAACCATTGGTTGTCGGTTATTTTCTGTATCTTAGTTTTTTCTATTTCAATATGGTTCTGTATGCAGTTTTTGTAGTTGTTCTTCATCAGCATTATTTGTTCAATGCAGGTCTCGGTTGGAAACTGGGCTAAATTAGTTTCAGCGCAAAGAAATTTTCCATTTTCAATCTCAGTACATGGGCTTACCACGGGCATGTATTTCAATCTATTCACCATCAGGTAAGGATATTTGGGTATTATTGTAAAGGTATTTGGAGAATGGAATATAGGGATGGGTATAACCTTGTAATAATTATATGTTTCGTTATTTATTAGGGGAACTTCTAAAACAAAAACTAACTTGTTGTTATATATATATGATTTAAGTATGATATTACGTTCTAATTTTATTAAATTATGTTTGCTTACTGGGTATATTGTTCTAGCATGTTTAGCAATGACTTCTAACGTATTATATAATTCTGTACTATTTATAATGGATTGGTGCAATGTATTCAGTTTGCTAAAGGCTATTGCCGTTTCAATCTCTTGTATGTTTTCGTAACAGGTCCGAAAGTTATTTAAAATTTGATACATAGTATTTAATATTTGGAAAAGTTTGTTAAACCTGAACTCATGTTCAACTAATTTTTCCATTTCATTGGTATGTAAACCCAAGTTTTTAATATTTGAATTTATTATTTCCGAGTCATTTACTAATTTATCAAAAGCTTTTTGCATTGATGATACTTTACGTTCGACCACATGCTCTTTGTTCTGTATCATTTGGATTTCTCTATCATATTTAATTGCATCGTCTTCATCTAAATTTCCTGTGATAGCTTTTACAAGTGAGCCTAATGGATTAAACAAAGCTCTTTTATTTCTATAATGGAAAGGTAAGATTTGAAAAAATCTATCCTTAGTTAGTTTAATAAGATATTCTATTTGGCTTTCTATTCCTATAGTTTCGTTACTAAGACTATTTTCCTTAATTTTAATTTTCAAGTTAATAAAATCCCGAATATTATTATCTATTTGTAAGTGTAATGATTCTAAATCTACACTTCTGTATATTGTCCAATAACTATTCCTCTTCACTGCTACTCCCCGCTTTATCGCTGCTATCCCCGGATTCTGACCGAGGTTTTGGAGGTCCAGCGTGAGTGTTGGCACCACTAGTACCAGAAGTACCAGGCACGATCTGTGGAGGACGTTTTACATTTTTTAAGGCTACTCTAGTTTTCCTTTTCTTTACTTCTACTGGGACTATATTTCTTTCAACTTCACCTATTACTTTCGCTTTTTCATATCGAGGTTTTTCTTTAGCTTTTCTAGTCCTAGTGTCTTTCATGTAAATATTATCGTCTGGTTCGAGTACCGGTGTCGTTTCGCCACCTTTTTTATTAATTATTTTAATTTTATCGGATTCTAATTTTTCTGTTATGAATTCATAGAGTGTTTTAAGGCGTTTTCTATGATCTAACAATAATTTCTGAGTTAAGTTCTTGTCTCTATCCACGTTAAATACATTATCGGAATAAGTGTGACCAAATACTAGTTCAAAAGGCGTAAAATCTGTTGCTGAATGTATGGTGTTGTTATAAGCCATGATGGCATAAGTCATAACTGATGCTGCATCTAAATCGTTTTTATCGTATTTTGCTATACGATAAATCTCAATAATGGTAGAATGAAACCTTTCTACTATTGCCATTGAACTGGGATTATTTGGCGTCCCAATATGAAGTTCAATTTTGTAAAAGCTTAACATTTCTTTAATCAAAGTATTGTTGAATTCTGTACCGGAATCGCAACTAATTTTCCTAGGCAGACCATACATGCTGAAATATTTAATCAATGCCCTAACTATCTCTGGTGTACTCCTATTCGGTACCTCTATGGCTTGTGCTATCTTACTAAATGCATCCACTATAGTTAAATAATATTTCCCTTCAATATATAATAAATCCATAAAAGCTTCCTGAAAAGGGGTATCCTGGGTTTGTGTTAACTGAATGTGGGGTTTAATCGGCTTTCTATCATATTTCATGCGTTTACATGTTTCGCAAGCATTTATGATTGCCGTGACTGTCTCTTTCATGTTTGCCCACCAATAATGTCTTTTAAGTTTGGTTAAAGTTTCTTTAATACCTCTATGACATGTTTTCCCGTCGTGGTATTTTAAAATAACTTCTTTTTGATCTTCTTCAGATCCTGTCAAATTTATAACTCTTTCTGTACACTCGGTTAACTTAACTGAATCCTTTTTAAATAACTTAATTACCATGTTTGAAAAAGTTTTTCTAAAAGATGTGTGTTCGAAGTATATAAAGTACTTATGTTTTGGATCAATATACTCTTTCAAAAAGTCTTTAACTAATATATCGTTATTTGTCGGTAAGTGAACTTCGAGAATTTTTTGTTTATTATTTGAAATATCTTTTACGTCTAATTTATTTTTAAACCATGAATGAATTAAAATCTGTTTTGGTTTAGTATCGACAGCTTCGTTTAAACTAGGAATGCCTTCGTGTTCTCTATTTGAAACTGAGTTGGCAGTGACCCCATCATCAGAATCCGAAAGTTCTATCGTTTCTATTGGAGTTTCGGGGTCTTGCAATTCGTTTTCTATAATTTTTTGTATACGTTCCTGCCTATCTCCTATATTTACGAATATTGAATCTAAATCGTCGTCAATTGCATTAATCTTAATCCTAGATAAAGCATCTGCATTCGTGTTTTGAGGGCCTTTCTTATATTTTATTTCGAAATCGTACTCTTCTAACCTTAACCGCCATCGCGTGAGTTTACTATTGGGCTCTTTCAATGAATACAGCCAAGCTAATGGTCTATGGTCTGTAAATATGGTAAACTTATTACCATACAAATACGGTCGAAAGTGCTTAACTGCCCATATTATGGCTAAAAGTTCCTTCTCGATAGTGCTATATTTTACTTCTGTGTCGCTTAAGGTTCTACTAGCATAGGCTACAGGCTTATCTGAGCCTATCGTTCCTTGTGACAATACAGCCCCGATCGCAAAATTGGATGCATCTGTGGTTAAAATAAAAGTTTTACTAAAGTCAGGAAATTGTAACAAAGGTGCATTTGTTAAAAGCTTTTTACATGTCTCAAAACATTCTTTATATTCTCCATTAATTACAATTTTGCGACCTTTCTTTAAACAAGCTGTTAATGGTCTAGTTATTTTGGCAAAATCTTTGATAAATTTCCTATAATAACCGATTAGTCCTAAAAAGCTTTTAATCTGTGTAACCGTTTCCGGTATAGGATACCTAAGAATAGCGTCTATTTTATCATTATTTGGTTTCAAACCTTCACTTGTAATAGTATGCCCTAGGTAGAGTACTTCCTTTCTAAGAAAATGCGACTTATCTAATTGAACTTTTAAATTTGTTTGACGGAAGCGGTCAAAAACTGCTCTAAGTTTTTCTACATGTTCAGGCAAGCTTTTAGAAAAAATAATGACGTCATCGAGATATATTAAGCAATGTAAGCCTTGAAGGCCTCGTAAGACGTTATCCATCGCTCGCTGAAAAGTTGCGGGTGCGGTCTTTAACCCAAACGGCATTCTGTTAAATTCATAATGACCTGAAGGTGTGCTAAACGCAGTTTTAGCTCTATCTTTCTCCTGAACCTCTAATTGATGGTACCCGCTAGCTAAGTCGAGAGTTGTAAAGTATGTACTATTACCTAGCATGTCAAATAAATCGTTAATGTTGGGCAAAGGGTATTTATCATCAATTGTGATTTCATTGAGCCGTCTATAGTCAACTACCATCCTCCATTTTTGTTGGCCTGACGCGTCTAATTTTTTCGGCACTAAATGTACGGGAGCACTCCAGGGAGAATGAGATTCCTGGATAATGTTATCCCTTAACATTTTCTCGACTTGACTACTGATCTCTTTTGTTTGAATAGGTGGTAATCTATGTGCCTTAATGTTTATTGGGTCTTCATTTTTTGTTCTTATTCTATGTTTAACCTGATTTGTGAAGGTTAACGGAATATTTTCACAATAAAATATATCTTTGTATTCTTTACAAAGTCCCTCAATAACCGTTCGTTCTTCTGAATTCATATGATCTAACTGTAATTTGTCTAAGTTCTTTGTTAGCAAGCTGTCCACTTCTATATTATTATCTATGAAATTAACACTAACAGATGGGTCCTGTATGTATGGTTCCACTTGAAAAGGTCCCGTAACTACTAATTTTCTATTTTCATGGCTATAATTCTGAATAACAGTTGTTGCATAGCCTTCAATACACGTAACTAATGCGGCGGGCATTCGAATCCCTTCCGTAAATTGCTTAAAATCTAACACAGCTTCCCCGTTCAGTAAGTTGACTGGGAGTCTTACTCTAAGTTCACTACGAGATGGTAGATTATATATCTCTCTCATAGGCGGTGAATATATGATAGGAATATCAGTATTTTTTAAATGTAATATCTGATTTTCCATATTAATCTTTGCCTGTAATTGCTTCAGCAAATTGCTACCTATTAACCCATCATACCTATCGTCGACACTATAGACATAAAACTTATGGAACTCTTGACTTCCAAAGGTAACCGGTAATGGAATAATAGCCGTTTCACTATGAACACTCGATGCGTGAGTGCTAACAACTTCGAAGGGTTCATACTGTAAATAATTTTTAAAATATTTATTCGCTATATACGGGCTTATAAACGATCTAACACTCCCCGTATCTATCATAAAAACTGCCTTTAATTCTGGTATAACTATATGTGGTAAATTTAAGCGTTTATTACAATTTATTTTTATTCGTTCTCTAGGGTAGAGGCCGTTATGCAAAAATTTCCCGCCCCGGGTTCTTCAGGAGAAAATTCTTGGCACTCATTGTACGAATAACTTGAACTCTGTTCATTATTATTAGAATTATTTATGTAATTAACACGTCGTGAACTTGCAGTACGCATGGTGACATCAGTATTCGCACCCGACGTAGATGCTTGCGCTGCAAAAGACGGCGTGCTCGGTGCATGTGTCGCGAACTGTTGGTTCGGTTGTGCAATCGGAACAAATGACCTACTTGACTGCGGTGACGCATTATTGTTGTTTGTACGATTAAAATTGTCTTGATTTCTTTGAATATTATTATGTTGTTTATAATGTCTGGGCTGATGCGAATTGTTCGGTGTAAATGTGCTGTTTGTAGCACTATTCGGTACATGTGTACTTGATATGCTATGTGAATCTTTCTTTTGATTATTAGATTCAATTGCATTTTGGTTATTTGGCAAATTGGGTCTGTTATTTCTGCTAAAATTACGTCTGTCGTTTGTTTTCGACTCATAGACTGCCTGGAAGTTTTGTTCTTCTAAAACTATTTTTAATGCATCCTCTAACGTTGTGACGTCGCGCAAACGAACTAATCTAACTAAAAATGGTGGTAAATTAAACAAGAAAGCATTCATTGCTCTGTTACTATAAATGATTTGCTTTGCCTTACGTAGAGATTCATCAATGATAGTTTCTGATATTTTAGCAAATAAAACACTTCTCATCCGCTGTATTCTATGGCAAAAATCTAAATAGCTTTCACCCTTATTTATTCTACACGATTCTAACTCCATTGCTAAACAATCCTCTGTGCGTGGATCACCGAAGTGTTGGTTTAACAACTTCTCCAGCTCGTCCCACGTACCTATAGCTTCTCTTTCGCCTACCAAACTGGCTGCTTCGCCTGATAACCTACTTGTTACTACATGAAATAAATATTCATTTTGGGCTGCGGTTCCTTTGAACGTAGACAAAATGTATTCACATTTTTTTACAAATAAAGGCAACATTCTAGTGTCGCCGCTGAATATTGGTATGATGTTAACCAATTCCTGTGGGACACGGGTTACGTTTTCCATTGTGAAAAGTTATGAAAGAAACCAACGCGGAGAAAAAAAAATCACACTAATGTGCTACTAAACTATCACTACTCTTAAAATATTAGTACAATTAAAATCTATGCAAATATTATTACGGCGTTGTCCAATCCCTAATAATACACAAACACATAGACTATTACAAGGTTGGGATATAGATGGAAGAGCTGAGAGGAAGGTGAAAAAGATTTACTCACAATTCCGCAGCTAGCTCCATGCTCCCTGAATGGTCCTCTTCCGTAACTCGAAGTGGCTTCTTAATGAATTTATTTGTTCGGCGATCTCTGCTAAACCGTAGACACGGACGTCGGTTGCTCCACGTAGAATTGTATACACGGCAAGCTGACTACAGAGATCCTACCGGCTGCGCCAATTAAGTAAGCGACCACGGAAGTATTTAAAAATAACTTTATTCCGACAGAGTTACAGCGAAACAGTAATTGATCTCATCTAACAAAATATTGATCTTATATACTAACTTAATTGCTAACGTAGTACATGTACAGCGTGATCAGATTGACGCATGTTCTAGATAATTATAAATGCTGATCGCGCAGTGGGGAAATTGGGAAATAATAATCTAGTAAATACTTATTGTCTGACAAAGCTGATATTGGTAGGTTGGGGTTCCTTAACTCGTGCTTGCGGACGGCGAGTAATGGGTAGCTCGTTGGCCGGTAAGGACCAAGCCCGGGTCAACGGCGCGTTGCGTTCCACGCGCGCCTCAAAGAGATGTCAGCATCAACTGGTGGGGTTCGCAAGGGTCGATGCCTGCCAGGGGTGTGGGTTGTTAGAAAGAGATACTGTGGCCCCTGGCACACAGGCAACTGAAGGAACACGGGTGGGTTTTAGTCAGTAAAAGTCTGACACGGCCTCCTGCTCCACCCAGAGCGGGAGAAGTTATTTGATGATTTCCCACGCTCAAAAATAAAACCCCCAACGTTGTAATTTTCGTCGATAGTTCAATAAGAATCAGCTGTTTCCTACAAGAGTGCAATACCTAAGCAGTAAAAATGTATGGAACAGCAAACATATTTTTAATAATTGTCGGAAAATTCTCAGTGATCAAAATTGTATTCATTACTCGTAACAATTTGCTAGAAAAAAAAACCCCTTTTCAGCCTGTTTAAAACTTCAAGATAATACATTACTGAAGTGTCATAGACTATGCATAACGAATATGCCGCATTTTAATTAAATAATAGATATCAAACAACGAATGGTGACAAATAAAAGTTATATACATCCGTGCAAAACCACGTACTTATGTACGTGGTTTTGTAAACTGAACAAGGAAAAGTGGTTTAAAGGAACGTAAACCACTTTATTCCGTTGGATAAAAAGGTTTGCGCTATTTATACGATATAGTTCAATCTCTTTTTACACTGGAACAATGACAAATTAAACAAGTGCCTACTTCTTCTCATTCCCCAATCTTTCAAAGAGTATAACAAAGACCTATGCATAGCACTCAATCCCCAATAACTACAGAGTTTACATTTTACTAATATTAGAGCGTTTTTGGAGCCATAAATTACAATAGAGGCTTTAGAAGGTACTTATCATTCCGCGCGCTATGAAGTACTTGAAGGCAGTGGGTTACCACGGTAACTCGACGGTGGGAGCAGGGTTATCAACCTAGATGTTGTTCTAAGTAGTTGAACGGTTAATACGTACGTGTGTTCATTGATCTGTGTTGTATGTTTAGACACGTTCTATGTTTTTCTCTTTGTTACTGTGCCAACTACTGTTGAAGCTAATATTTGTTATTATAAGTGATTTCAAACAGTGGTTAGCCATTTATTTTTGTCATGTATAGACAGAATTGCAAGCATCACAAATAACATTACCTACTTAATTTTGAGCTGGTTGCCTCGTGTTTTTGGTAGTAAAGTATCGAATACATTGATGTTTTTTTTTTTGTACTAGCCTTCACTTTCCCACAGCTGGGCAAAGGCTTCCCCGTATACTTTTTATAAGCGTTAAATGTCCCAACCGGATAAATGCCTTTCACTTATAATATTTTTCAAAAAAACTGCCCAACCCTAGAAAAACTAAGAGAAAAAATCAACTCAAGTTATTTCCGTCACATAGTCATTTATAGGTACTATAGATATTCTATTCTATATTTTACTATTATTAGATCACTCTGCGAGCTGACGGAAAATTTTCAAGGCTTCAGGTATCATAGATCGCGCAGTTACTCGAGGGAGTAGGCGGTCGACAGTTCACAGGCTACTCGGCAACAGTGGTGAGAACAGTTTAGCAATATACTTAATACTTCTGTCATTTATGTTGTTATTGATATCTGTGGTTGTTTAGTTGGTAGGTGTTTTCAATTAGGTAGTTTGATTAAAAAGTACTTTTAGTAAAGTAAGTTGGTTTTCATTTTTAAGTTAACTGAAACAAAAACGTTGTTTTTCAATGTTTTGAGGGTTTAAATGTATGTAATCGTATACACATAAATACTGACTGAATAACTTATGTATGTTCAAAGTTTTAAGAACTTATTGGCTTAATTACGAGGTAATGAATTTTTTTCTTAGAAAAATAAGGTTTGTCATTATAAAAATCTAACTTATTAAGATAGGTACCTAACAAAAGCAATACAGGTCCACTTTTTTCAATTCAATAAACTGTTCCAGTAAATTCAGTAACAGGTCAATATCCTCTGCGTCTTTTCATAATAAGGAAAATGTTGAAACAATATTTCATTGGAAGCAAGTTCACTTAGTTCATACATCGTTTTGCATCATTATAAACGCGCAGAATTTCAAACAATAGCAGACAAAACAAAGCGATATTTCCATTACGTAACAATTTAATTAAAATTAATTTAAAGTACGTGATGGATAAAAATCTCTTGAAAAAAAAAAACAATATGGAGCAATGCACCCTGAGTGTGCCATGAATGGCGATACTTAAACCACGTTTGTACAGACGTAAAAATATCATAATCAGCTTATAATATTTCCACTGCAGGGACACAGGCCTTCTCTCTGTGAGAGGGAGTTGGGGCCATAATCCACCACGCAGGCCCAATGCGGATTGGTAGATGGATAGCACATACGCTTGACAATTTTAAAATGTTGAAGGTCAAATCTCCTCTAGTGTGAGGCTTACATGTCTGAAGTGGCAACTAACGAGTTAAGTTCATGTGATGCATCCTGTTTGGTAGTCAGCTTCGATATCAACCTTGCTCACTAGCTTACCTTTTCATTAGGTTAGAACTATTTTCGTATAGCACGTGCTGAAACGAGAGAAATAGAGCTAGTAGGGGGAAAGAGAAAGTTATATCAAACTTAAACGTTTGATTTTAGTTTTACTTCATTTGATATTCAAATCAAGTCATTCAGATAAGGTTTACTACTTTACTTCAATAGAAATAGAACGGAAAGCCTCGATGTTAATACTAATAAAACAATTTCACAATAACCAACCATCATAAGCGTAGGTACATCTTAAGTAAAATTATAAACCTAAATTATATAGCTCGACTTATTCGCAACAAACATCAACAGTATCTCGAGCTAACTTATTTATCTCGTAAAATACTTGTTAATACTCCACCCCGGGAATTGTTCTACGAAGAGCTCCTCCCAAAGCTGGATGAGTAGCTCAACAGATCGGGCAACTCAACAATCCAATTTATTAAGACCTTTGAATTTGTATTTCTTCATGTCAGCTGAGTTTACTGTCACATCATTGAAGGGGTCGGGGGAGGTCAAATTAAAGTGGTCACGTGATTTGTTTGTTCACAATTCTATGGATAATTCGTATAAAAGGAGTGTCGGGGGGTGTGGGAGCCATCTAAGGACAAAACTTGTTTACACTACTTACGGAATTAAATCACTCTAGGCGGTGTTTGCTTAAGTGGTCCGGTGACTTTTGACTTAACTAACGACTTATTTGTTTTTCCTTGTACGAAAGGGTTTACTTTCAATTGACAATGAATCTTGTGCGCTAATTTTTATTATGTAACTGAAATTATTTAAAAAGTTTTCTTCGAACAGTTCATTTTTGATCGTAGAGCTCCCTAAAACATTGAATTTAATATTTAATTCAAATGTTCTGTGACCCACCCACCGCAGTTAAAAAGTGATTATTCACATTAATATACATTAGGCTGCAATCACCCTACCAGCACACAAAAGTTATGTAAATGAGAAAACATTAATATCGGGTGACTCACCAAGCCACGTTTGTTTTGTTGAACACCAAACGCTTGAAAACTGAGGCTACACTGACCTACTGTTTGAGGAAAACTCTTTTTCTACATGAAATACTTACCTACATCGGAAAAAGTAATTTGTGGCTAGTCCGCGCAAGTCCAATATGGCAACTGCAAACTTGTAAAGAAAGTTTCAATTTGAACTTGGCCAGCTATAACAATGCAGCAAACTTGTGGCAGTCCGCGCAGGGAGCGGGGAAACGCCAATCTTCCTCACATTGCAGTACATAACCGTACTTCTTTGTAAGAACACCTCGCAAAACTTTGTCGCAAGTAAACTCCGCGAAGTGGCTAAGTCGGGAGCCGGGAGCCGTCGCCGCCGACCGCTCCCGCTGATCGCTCCGCTCGCTCCGCTCCACCCCCCGCTTCACTGCGAACAACGATCCGCCTCCGACAAACAAACGGACAAGTTTTAATGTTTTGCTCACAAAGTGTATGATTAAACGCGGAGAGCGGCGGAGAGAGTCGGCCGTAAGTTATTGATTTTCCCCGCCGAACCCCTGTCGACTACGAGGCTCGCGGTACAGTACGGGAGCGCTACGAGGTTATACCACTTTTAAACTGTTCAAACACGCTATTAAAACTACTTTTGTCGATAACCATGTGTTCGAAATAACTTTTTGTGACCTACTCAAGTGTTAATATGTGCCAAAAAAAGTATTTACAAGTTTTATATGTGACTTACAATGGGAAAAGTTAGTGTTTGCTGCGCAACTGAACCGCGGGCGGCACGAGTCGCGCACCCTACAACTTCACGTCGCTCTACGTTCCGAAGTTAACGCAAAGTTCCGCCATTTTGGAACATGCTCACAACCCACTTGTTTTATAAAGAAACTTTTTATTAATTCCTGTGGGCCGCGGAGTGTCAGTAAGATGTTTTGAGGTTATACTGGAAGACGAAAGACCGTATTCTGACTCGGAGGTGTAGTTCTAGTGTTACTGTGACTGTAAGGAGGCTGAATACTAGTGTTTGTGTTCATTTGAGATATTGTTTTGAAGTGAAACTCGGCTGACGTGCCCTGGATGCTCTTGTAATTTGTGTTTACTTCTGGCAACAGAGAGGAGGACGCTCGTAACTCTGTTGTGACCTTGCCTATGGATCAGGCACTCCAATAAGTGACAGGTGATAAGTAGTAAACTTTGTTTCAGTAGTTTATGTGGCCGGTAGAAAAGTTGTGTCAGTGAAAAGTTTTGCACAAAAAGTGTTTACGAGTTCCTATAACTACTTATATGAAGTGGGAAATCATTTGAAACTATGTCAATGTTGTGATTTTGTGTGAGATAAAAGTAGAAATGGCATGTTTATAGTCAGTATTGTGATAAAAACGGGTTTGTAAGTTATTATTCGGGAATGATATATTATTATTCATACGGTGATGTGATCTACTACGATTCTATGACGATAATAAACGATCGGGAAGATAACAGAGCGTCTTAATAAAGGAAACGCCAGACGAATACAATTTCCCTAATGACTCTTAAATAAAACAACAAAAACAAATAATGTTCTTATAACATCAAACGAATTAATTTTCTTGGAATCATACAACGTTGAGCACAAGCTATGAAGATTCTGGGAAAAGGAATTTTAAAATCATATTTAAGGAGGACCTAACCTTGTTGAGAGGTTTAATAGGGCCAATAACATCTTTAACTTATTAAAATTTATAGATATTTAAATTATTTTGCTTAAATCTATTTTAAATCAATAAATAAGTGGATTCTAAAACCAAGATTTAGTAATCACATTTCCAGTCGATTTGCTTAAGATTTAAAAGCCACTTACGGTGAATACATTCTAAGTATATTAAACTAACATGTGTATCAGCTTTTGAAGACTAAACTGAGCTCATTAAAACTTTGAGAGATTATAAAATCATAGAGGTACAGTTCCCAACGTTCTACAATAGCCGCAAGTCAAACACGCCGATGTTATTCTCAACATAACTTGGTTTATTGACTGTACTGCCAAGACTGGTATTACAGCTTGTAAACAACTTTCAGGACTTATTTTGCCTATTTCCGATTGATCCATTTTCGTATACGCATATTCCTTTTATCCTTTACGTAAACATTTATTTAGTTACGAAAGTCCTGTCCAACTATCTCATAAATAAAGTAAAAAGCCCACGATATTGGGTCGTTTTATTGAGGACGCTATTACAAAGTCATTTCAGAGACCGGTCCCAGTCTCAGTCCATTGTAGAAGGAAAATCTTTCTACAGTCACGGCTCTCGATGGGATAACGCAGATGGCTTTCGGTTCCGAAAGGACTCACGTTCTAACCAACCTCCAAACGATAATTAACTTGATCTCCTCAGCTTAGAGCCCAATCTCGCACGCAACCCAAGAAAGCTATGAAACTTTGTTAAATAACTTTTCAGATAACTTGAACTTGGCGTATTTGCGCAAAGTTGTAAGCGGAGTTCTACCGCGGGCTAATTCAATCTGTACCCGCTTGTAATAAATGTTGTTTTCGCGTAATGCCAATTGGGGAGTTGGCGTATTCTGTTGAGTTGAAAGTTCTGGACTTCACGAAGCAAAACGCGAACTTTTGTGAACATTTCAGTGTAGTTAGTACAATGTTATAATGGAAATAAGCACTTCAAAATGGCGTAGTCTGCAGCTGTGCTTATAGGTGTGTGGATCGATTGTCGGATGTTAGGTGTGATGGGTAACAATCACAGTTTTGACAGTTGTTCGATTGGATCTGCCGACGATATCCGAGTTCGTTATCAACTTTGAGCGCTTCATATAATTATAATATATCACGTTTTATGTACGTTTATGTTGTTTGCTTATTGTATTTGTTTAGGATTTATAGGTATGCTTTTGTGTTGACTGTTACGTAACAAAGTAACAAAGGATTCATTTTGAAAGCATATTTTCTCGTTTAATTTTCTTTTATGGAAATTCATTGTCGGTTTTCCTTTATGAAGACACTAACAAACCTAGATAAGTAATAACGAGTAACTACTTTATAAACTAGTACTTTTGGATTTAAACATTAATTGATTTACAGCTCCAATATTCACTTGGCTTACCTAATTTTACAAGCCATTAAACAGCCTTTATTTTTAAACTTTTTACGCATTAACGAACATATAAAATGCAGCCACCCTGGGCATTTGAAGTACTCTAAATATAGAGACAAAGGAATAACCCGTCACGGCGGCCATATAAATAAACAGAACAATACAAATCTAAATATAACTACATATAAACGTAATCCCACAAGCCTGATACCCACACAACGATATATAACAAGATTATATAACACTACAAATAGTTATACAAGTTTCCCTGAAACCTGAAAGCTCACAGTAACAACATATTTAATTGTATAGTATGTTATACATTCAAGCACATTCAGAATTTACTACTAGCTCCTGAATTAAACCCTAATAACTAGAGCCATTTGAAACGTAACAACCACCATTTATGCACTCAATTGAAAACGAACTTTATTGTTTTCCACTTAAGTTTTATTTTTGCACAAGTGCTTGGAGCTGTTGAGTCAGTTCTCACTTGTTCTAGTACATTTTGCTCCGTTTCTTTTTATTTGCTTTGAACAATAAATGGGTCTTGACTACACAACTGTCTTATATACCTACCTACGTGACTTAGCGATATTATGCAAGCGTAAACAGTACCTATGGCTTCGATTTTATTGGATAATTCATGAGTGGGTTGTAAAATTTCGATTTTACATAATATAAGGTCAAAGCGACCCTAAAAATGGGAGGATAGAGTAATAAAATACTAGTAAACTTTCGTGATTGGATTATAAAATGTTAATCTTGTTATTTTTCTTCAAAACTTAAAAGTACTTTTATAAGTTACTGTATTAAAAACTTGGATGTTCTTTGTTTATTATACCTACATTGTTTTGTCCTAGTTTGGAAGCCCCGTACCCTCAGGCTGACTGTGACTGCTTTTCACATCATGGTCATGCTAATTGCGACTTTATTCCTTGGTAATACGTGTACGTACGATGCTGACGTTCGGGGGCAGATTTTCCGTGAAAAGTCAGGCTCTTGTAATGAATTAGATTAGGCTTTGAATGTTAAACGTCACGTAACTGTTTTAGCTTATTTTGTCTTTACAAAAAATGTACCAGCACCTATCATTTATCGTTTCTGTTATAAAAGTTTTTCCTGAAGGTTTTATTTCGTAATTCAATTAAATCCGTGTCTCTTGCCTTACCAACTACCAGCTCAATTCATTCCTATTGCTTAAAGCACTGGTCTACAAACTAGAAATACATTTATTCGTAGAACATACTTATTAGTCGTTAGTAAATAATCGACAAACTGTATCAATACCCTTTGATTCAACTTCTCGGTACGGGCCGTCCTTATCGATAGTCAGTTAGTAGTTGTCGATATCGATATACCAACTAGTGCCGAAACCATTCGATAAGTTTCACACGGATGTCGGAGTTGAATAACTTTATACAAGTAGTTGATCTATGTAGGTTGTAAGTTTTGAATATATACATACCATATAAATGTAAAGTATAGCTTGGTAATAATATAATACTGTAGTATTACTTTTGTTAAAAGTTTTGGACATGAAAAGTTTTCATGTTGTTTAAGATGACGCTCAGCATTTCGTACCAGGAAAAATGATATCCGAGACAATTTAAATGCCATACATACATTCATAAACTCACGCCTTTTTCATATGGGGTGGGCAGGAACTACAGATCGGCACCTGCTGCGATCTTTAAATAGTATTTTGCCTCGTTTACGTTCATACATCTGGTCATACACACACGCTGATTACGAGTACTATGCACCTGGCCATTCTGAAGAGCATCACCAATAAATCACCATCCATAGATTACTTTCCACAAATTCGATGGTTTCTTGACCCACCGCCCCCGTCCTTGTCACATGTGGTTACAGTTGAAACCCCCTACCTCTTGTGTGACGTCGCATATTTTTCACTTTTGGATTTAGAAGTACATAATTAAATGTAAACAAAAAATAATGTTTTTAAATTAAAAATAGTCTTTAATAAAATTTACTTAAAATCAAATAATTTAGACAGTTAATGATGATTTTAACATGTGACGTCACAAAGCTTTTGATCCCCCTGGCCTTTGTCACACAATGTCACATTTCGTTGACCCCCTCCCACCTCCTTAACGTGTGACGTAATTTATGGATGGCCCCTAAGGTCACTATATGTCCCGGTGTTTCTATTCACATCTGCTTTGTAAATACATTTTGTTCGCCGCCTTTCATTCATCTTCTCAGCATGACCAAACCATCTAAGCATACTTTTTTGTTTATTTGCATGAATTGAATGTCATAGTTTCATAATAATTATACCGTTTAATTTAGATTAAGGCGAGGTTTGCAATGTTACTGCTATAGCGGGTTACTGGAATTATTAATTTTCTGAGAAGAACTTGAAGTTTACTTTAGTAGTAGTATTGACTTACAAGTAAACTTGGCTAAGAGTGAAGCACAGCGGTACGAGGTCGAAACGATTAAACTTATGCCGTCTTATATTACAAAACGCAATCTAACTTTAGTTCTAGCTTAAAGCTCTGAGCCAGTTTTTGCATTTCCAACTTTATTTCGATTTGGGTAAAGTTCTTAATACAAAAATGACAACTTTGCACCGGACTAAGTTGCCAGTTTTGTAAAAAAAAACTGCAGTCCTAAACAAATTGGGTTCTTAATTCAAAAAACTGGCTTGGTGGTTTCAACCTGATGTGAATAAAAACCTTGTTTTGTTATATGAGGGAACGGCCTTCGATCACTAATAAAGAACTAGATACACAATCAGCACATTTTGGTTACAGTTTTAAGAGAACTTTTGCTTGGGATTGTGTATCTAGTTCTTTATTAGTGATCGATGGGGACGGTCTTGCTTATAATTATAGTGGTCGCCCGATGGTCATAAATTTAAATTTTAATGTATTTTTATTGCATTATTTCATAAAAGTATTAGCTTTCTGCATTCTTTCGCTATATCAACTTGTTAAAGCACACAGGCACAGTTATGTATCAAATTTCATACTGCTCTATCCGCGTAATCTATTTAAATAAAAAGAAAAGTCCTGGCTGACTGACTCATCAACGCCCAGCCCAAACCCATAGACCTAGAAGGCTGAAATTTTGCACAGAGGTTCCCTTTATAATGTAGACAAGGAATATGGAAGGATTTTTCGAAATTCAGCCCCTAAGGGAGTTAAATAGGGGATGAAAGTTCCGCGCGGGTGAAGCCGCTGGCAAAATCTAGTTTTTGTAAAAAGGGGTAAAAAGGTTTTGGTTCACGTATTAATAAATAGATAGATAATACAATACAATATTTGTAGAATACGCAACCATATTAGATATTTATTATGTTCATTCAAATAATAAATACGAGTATATGTATACTCCATTTGAAATAAGATTAGACATTTAAACAAACCTTTTTTGCAGTCAGTTCAACCGATTCTGACTTCTATATCGTAGGCATAAGGATGGCATTAAAAGCAAAAAAGTCGTTACAATACCAACTGTTTGCTGCAGCTGCCATTTGTTATACCACCAACGCAATAGAAGTCAAAATCGGTTGATCGGAATGTAAAAAAGGTTTGGTTAAATGTCTAATCTTATTTCAAATGGAGTATAGATACTTATAGTTTGTGGTTTTTTTGCCTTGCGAAAAACGTTTGTTTTTAGGTCCACTTATTCACTATTACGGCCTGTAGTGGCTAATTAAAATAAGTAATCACGGCTTAGTACTTCGAATCCACTTCGAGTAAGCCCAGATTTTTAACGCTTGATCAATTAGACTTTATCAAGTTACTAGGTTCTATAGATTTTTCTTGAATATTTTTACTTCAATTAATGATGAACGTTTCTCATAGCTTGTTTTGAAACATGTATGCTCAATCGAACAAAGCCATAACAAAAGAAGTTGTCGGTAAAGTGATGTTAACTTTATTTATTGGTATAACATGATAACAAGGCCTACAACACAAATTACCTGATTAATTAAGTACGTTACAATAGTTACGAAAGCAAGTACTTAAGTCAAATTCAACTCATGCTTATTACTCCCCAAACTAACACAAAGTCAAACTAAACCTTATTGATAGAACCACTGAATTCAGTTTTCAGTGGCGAAGATAAGTTAGATGAAGTCCGTAGATACGATGAGAGCTGTTGTTGTAAAATTCATTTTATGTCACAGATGTTAAGATACATTTTTACATGCATCTTTCCACACTTCGATATAGATCCGTAGCCTACTTTATTATTGTATTTAATGAATATAAATGAAGGTAAATATTACTCTAACATTTTCCTTTGAAATTCAATTATTTATGATCAGTTCGGTACGATACATTTTCAGGAGGTAATCTATGAAAAATAGATAACGTGGAACATTGAGGTTTTTTTTTTTCTTTGAACACATAATGATTAGGTAAAATTAAAATGTTTTCTTTCTTTGACGTGGTAGTTAATTAATAATAGTTAAGTACTTAGAATTCGTTATAATTGACCTTTTGCTAATAAAAAAAGCTTTGTTTGGGGTCGTTTTCTACCAATCAATTTTTGTCACAAATCTTTTACAATCTTTGTTATTTTAAAGTTTAAAAGGTAACCACGGCCAAAAAAAAAATTTTTTTTCAAGATAGGTGAGAACATTCAATGTTTTAAAATAATAAATCTTCCTTTCACTAACGCTGAAATAATTAAATTCCTAAGACAGTGTATCGTCGGCATACAAATAACTAAATTATTGCATGTATTCCACTGTTCTTCAGTGTATAGATACGAGAGTCTGAAGACGTGGTCGAGTTGGCTCTGTATATAATTGTGATTGTTAACAATAGACTATCCTCAGTCGACTCGACCTTGACTGCTCCACCCCTAGTATCTTACTAGGGCAGACTCGATGTTAAAATGGGTTCATATTTGTATGGATAGGTATAGGTAGGATAAGGTTGCAGGGTATAGATCTTAATAATTATCTTGATTTGCTTGTTTGCTTGTTTTTGCTAACTACCATAACGGGCAGACTATATGTCGAAATATGGTTTTTATATACATTGTAGCCTTGAAAGGAAAAATAAATACACAGAATCAAAATATTTTATTCCACATAAACGTACAGGGCATTTATGAAGCGTCAGGTGCTAGGTGCATGGTTCCAATTAATCGTTTTCTATAGAGAAGAGCTGGTAACAAACTGTGCTGCTACTCTTTTGAAAATAATTGGGTTTTACAATATTTCTAAATTTAATATTTCTAAATTACTAAATTTTAATTTTTCTAAAGTTAATAAGTATGGGAGGACAGTGTGGGCCTGCCAAAAATATCGTACTTAACCAAATAGAAAATGGTCAACAATCGAATCATTTGTGAGTCAACAAAGTATATTACGTTATCATTGAGAATGTTTATAAAAGACTAGCTTCTGCACGCAACTTCGTCCACGTGAAATTTCGTTCCACCGCGTCGCATCCCATAGGGAATGTGCTCGATGAAGGGTCTGACATCTGGTGGCGCAAATCCTATGTTTTTACGCAATCATTACTGAAATCGACACGTTTTTTTTTTTGGGTGGGAAATCATCAAATAACTTCTCCCTCCCTGGGTGGAGCAGGAGGGCGTGTCAGACTTTTACTGACTAAAACCCACCCGTGTTCCCTCAGTTGCCTGTGTGCCAAGGGCCGCGGTACTTATCTCTTTCGAACAACCCGCACCCCTGGCAGGCATCGGCCCTTGCGGACCCCACCAGTTGGTGCTGTCATCTCTTTGAGGCGAGCGTGGAACACAACGCACCGTCGACCCGGGCTTGGTCCTTACCGGACAGCGAGCTACCCATAACTCGCCGTCCGCAAGCCTGCGCCTACGGTGGCCGGGAGTCAGCCTGGGATTCCCGACGCCCAGGGCGTCGAAATATATTTACTAAGTGAAAATGTATTGTTGTGTTTCTGGATGCTCGAGCACTTCAAAATAAGTCAAATGCTGTCAAATTCTATTACGTGATATACAACAAAAGTGGATAAATGCAGTAATAAAACATGTGTAAGTATGAGTTTCAAAACATATAGAAATTACTTAATAATTTTATTTGTAAAAAAAGCTAAGTAACAAAATTTTAATCATTAAAAACGATTTAAATATAATGTAAACAATAACGGCAACACAATGACAGATCTGAAAAGTTTCATTTTTGACCACACCGTGGCTCTCCTGTTGATTTGTGTGGCAAACTGTAACAAATCTAAATGAATATCATAACCAGGAAAGCCACCAACGAAGAATATTAATTGAGAGGTACACAGAGTTCACATAGATTTAAATTGTAGTCAAAGAGATCTCGATAGTAGCAAAATAGCAAATGCTATTCTTGTTTGCTAGCTCTAGATCGACTTGAGATCAAGCTGAATGGTCACTTGGCCACTCATGCTAACACTGTACCAATGTTGAGCAAATATGTCGGGATCGGATAACAATCGTGGGGTTTTAATCGTGGGGTTCCTCATAACAGGAAAATTGTATCTAGTTAGTAAACTATACTTACAACATACTTGTTGACATTTTTCCAATAGGTTGTCATAACAATATCGAATATATACCAATTAGCGATCTTTACGTTGGTAGGTATTGTTCGGGCGCCGTCGGCTTTCTTCGTCAGGCGTCGGGTGGCTGCGTGGCGGACGGCGCGGGCGGCTACGCTGGTCAAGGAGTGGGGCTGAGGGCCCAGCACACTTCATTAGCGAGAGCAACTGACGACACTCGCGCGCCTTCTATTTCTAATATTGTACAATTCTTTTGGATATATCTTAACAGTGTATACAGTCCACTGCTTTCATTTCAAAGTCCATTTTAAGACCCTTACAGGTACTTTATTATAAACTAGCTGTTCCTGTCCGGCGTCGTCTGACTAAATTTCACGTCTCTATCTCCAATGATTTAGGCTGTGCGTTGTACTGTCAGTAATTTCCGACATTACCGGTGGATTTTCCGAAAAAAACCTTGTCCAGACAATTACGAACACAACAAAAAATAACAGCCCAACCGGTGGAGTCCTTTTCAAGTGATGATCGTTTATACTTTCAATTGATTTTTATTTATGTGGATTAGCATGATCAGATGGAAGCTTCATAACTACTGACTTGATATGACCTACTTACGCCCGGTTTCTGGAACGAAAATCCATACAAAAATTGCCTAATTTATGTCAAGCGCCCGTAAACTGTTAGGATTGGTTGACTGAATTATCAACAGCCAATCGGATCACTTGATAATATTCCTTCCAGAAACGTTGTGATATTCTATCAATAGAACTGCTTTTTCCAGTAGCTGATGATATCTTCTCTTCCTCAGAATGTCACGCAAGTCCCGCCAGGGGTACAGCATCCGTCACCTGCTGCAGCTTCCGAATGCCCCGCGCAGCCCGCCCCCCACGGCCCACCCCCCCGCTCCATGCATCAAGGTCAGTGGCTAATTTAGGACCGACTGGTCAGTGTATTTTTAGACCGGCGAGAGAATACCTGAAGTATACAGTCAACTTTGACTGTAGAACATTGTCGGGCGATGTTGATAACCTGAAAAAAGTGCCTTTAAAGTGATCAAAGTTATTGTTAGGTTTTCGTACAACCTAATGATCTATACTTATATTAATATGTGAAGCAAATACTTTGTACCCTTTTTTAGGAAATTTACGTAGACGGAGGAGTATGAAATTTGGCACAGTTATAATAATGCATTAAAAAAAAAGTTTTAAATGAATTGTGGTCGTATTTCGACCAGTGGGCGACCACTATAGTTTCTTTAAATAGCTGTTCCGACAACATCATCATCATCATTTCAGCTGAAAGACGTTCACAGCTGGACAGAGGCCTCCCCCAATAGGGGGGTTTTGCAAAAATCGCCACGCTTGGCTGGCTGGTTGGCGATCGCAGTATGGTGGTAAAATGCATAGAGAACGCTGCTGCCCATTCTCTAGTAAGTCCCTTAGTCGCCTTCTACGACACCCACGGGATGAAAGGGGATGGTGCTATTATCTTTACGTCCGGCACCACACAAACGGCGACAGCATAATTTAGTCAAAATTTTCACCTGACAATAAAAAAAATGTTAGAAACACGTATTAATCTCTCTCTCTTAATACGTGTTTCTAATATTTTTTTATTACTTGTTTAACTTTTAACTTAGGTATCTTCAGTTAACTTACTTTTGTTGTTGAACAACCTCTTTGTTGACTAAATACAAATTCTGAGGAAGTACCGTGTTGAAATTATTTAAAGTTTTGGAAAGGGTGGAACTTTCCTTAAATGAAGCTAAAAGTGTGAAGAAAAGTTTTTTATGTGACCCTGTATTAAACAAAAGCTATTTTCAGAATTTTAATTGAGTTGAAATAAATTGTGCTATAAGAATAGAATCCTTTCACTACCGTGGTTTAAAAAAAAATACTGTTGATTGTACGTTTTATTTTAAACGTTTGGTTAATTTAATAAAACAAGTAACATACGTTTTACGAACAAATACTGTTGATTGTACGTTTTATTTTAAACGTTTGGTTAATTTAATAAAACAAGTAACATACGTTTTACGAAAAACCAATATCAAACACTAGTTATGCTCGTGAACGGGTGCTGCTCGTGGTGACTGGTCGTCTTGCTGACCATGGTTTTGTTATTGTTAATTGTATTAAGTTTTTAATAATTTTAGTCCAGAGGTCCTAGTTTAACTTTTGTTATAAGTTACTTATAGCTATATTTGCATAATGCAGAATTACATATGTAAGCGGGCATGCCCTTTATGCCTAGAGGCTTTTATTTAGATTGGAAGTTCTGTTTACGTTTTATTTTAATTTTCTATTATTTTTAGTTTTCAATTATTGATATTGGCGTGTGCTAGCTGACATATGGCAAATTTTATGTTTTTTTTTGTGTTTCGTAATTTTTATTACGTATTATTGTATAGAAACAAGTTCTTCTAACTTAACAGACAGCTGTGCTGCTGGGGAGTTTGTTCCGCTACTTCTTCTTCCCAGCTAAAGCACTAGGAAGTGGTGAAGGGCGGGCGTTTTTGGGGGGACTGTCTTATGTAATTTTATTTTGACGTTCAAAAAGAGCTGACTCTCAGCCTAGTTTGAATAAATGACTTTTGATTTTGATTTTTTGATTTTATGTGTGTGAGATTTGTAGAGCAGATTTACTGAAAATGTTGCTTTTTTTAACAAATTCACAGGCTTTTTTGAATTGTCAAGAGGTCGGACAGTCAGAAAAATGAAGCTAGTTACCCATTCCACAGGTACTAGGTGTTTTAAATGAAAATATGGTTGCAAAATATCGGTTACCATTCATGTTGAAATAATGTACAAGATAACGATGCAAAACGTTAAAAGTGTCCGTAACAAAAAAAATAATTGACAATTCAAATATTAAATTAAAATAAGCCGGGCAGCTAAGAAACTGCTGACGACACCCGTTCACGGACAAGACGCATCAGTAGTGAAAGCACCATATAACACGATTCCTACCGGCTTCCCTTCCGGGATTCGCATCGCAACTCTATCGCTATTAAAAATATGACACGTCAAAAGTGGCTACTATCGTCAAAAAATATAGTTACACTACGGGTATTTAATTCACCATAACTTTCAAACAACAAAAAAGGTTATTTTTGACTTTGTATTACAAAAAAAAATGGTCTAAATTAACCCGGCGCCAAAACGTCTTAATCGGGAACTAAAAAATCATACAAAAGCAATCCCGTAATGATGTCACTTTAGGTCACGTGGCACCGCTTGATATTGACGAGAGCAAGCCGCTGTACAACGAGTTATGACAGAGACAGATATATAAAAAATGCGCGAGCGAGAACGAGACGGAGGAATATTGCACATTTTAATTTGTTTTCAGCTGTTTAATTTTATTGTATTTAATTATTTACATTCCTATATTAATTTTAGAATGATAGTAAGTATTATTTATTGTTAAGTCAGTAAGTTTAAGCCAACGTCGCTTCGGCTTCTCTCTTAGAAAAATTGACACCTCGCCGCTGTGACGCATGGATTAGCACTATTCAGCTCAACCAGTTCGAAGGGAGCTAAATGATCTAACACGTGCGCCACCATGAGCGAGACCATTAGAGTGAGCATGGCATACTCTCAGCCGCTAGGGCACATTAAAGTCAATGAAAGACGGACCCAGTAAATGGTAGCTTTATAGTACGGACATAATACTCACGCATGTGCTATGAAATTCTACATACAATATTAAGAGATCGAATTTATTCATTTAATATTTTTTTTAATCTTCAGCACCTCCAACAGTATAATCAAATAATTATCAATTGGTTCATGCGCCCTTGTGAACCAGCGTTACTGATAATAGAGACTATATTAGGGTTTCAGAAATTTGGTGACTTGTGTCTATTCGCTGCTGTATAGTCAACCTAACGACTCTATGTAGTAGCATTCGACATTGACAGAGCCTTTATGTCGGAGTAGAAAGGGCGATTTTCGTAGTTCGGTTGGCAGTGACGTACGGTTCACAGTGTGTCACATGTTTCAAAAAGCCATGTTTCGTTTCCACTAAGTTTCTGCTTGTTTTTCTGATGTTTCTTCACTCGTCATAAATAACGTTTCAGGGTATAAATAATAAAACAAAGTAAATGTCACCGGAACATTATGAACATCGTCAGTTTATAATCTATCTCACGAGATTATAAGCTGTCGATCAATTGTGAACTGTAAAAACCATTTACAATTTAACGCACTGTTTTTCGATAGGCTAATCTGTCCGTCAAATTGTGAACTGGTATCAAGACGGATAGTACCTTGCGCTATTACTAAATAGTCAAGTAACTGCCACTAACTTGGAAGTAGCGCTCGCTCGGCTTGAGCGCGGTTGGTTGCAGTTCTAACTTAACCTATTCGGTCGGTAAGCAGTATGATACAGTTCACAATTCATCGACAGTTTATAATCTCGCGAGATAGATTATAAACTAACGGTGTTCACAATACATCATCTTATTTTGTAAGGTGGCAAGTAATTTTAAAACCTTCCCATTCAAAATATGTTAGTTGTAAACGCAAAGCTGACTTAAATATGCCTATTTATGAAAACGTTTCTAAGCTGCGAATGGTTCGCGGTCTGTTGGCTATTTTGCGACACAAAAAGAACGCACTGTAGAATTTATTACCCTCATTCCAATAAGTTTGTCGCGGCTATAACAAATGAAATATCAATAACTGTTTAAAAATAGGTTCCAGGCCATCTCGTTTCACAGAAACACTGGAGAATCATTGAGTTGTATAAAAATATTACACCTACATGTAGCCCACTCTAATTGGAAATAAATGTCCTTTATATGACATTTAATATCAGATACATTTGTTTGCTAATGATGCGATGTCTGAAATAAAATAGAAACATAGATATAAGTACCTACTTAAACAAAATCTGTTTTCATTTAATTAAGTAATGGCCTCTTCACAGAGCATATGTATAATAAATCTCTTTAACTTTCTGGAAATTCAAAGAAAGTACTCGTAACTGACTTTTCAGAGAAACAAACGTTTTATAAAACAAAACAGATTCATAATTGAAGAACTCAACGGTACATATAGGTACATGTACCCGGCACGAAACGAGCTAACTTCGTGGAAGCACGATAAATTATTAAGAAAAACAACCAGTGTAGGTAATCGTGTCGTAAAAGTTGCCCGTTACCGTGGCGCCTCTAGCGGAGGAAATTCGAATTATAATATTTTAATAAAACATTACTTTTGAAAGGAGATTTTACTGTAAACACTCCTCATTTTGTTTTCGGTATTATTTTTAAATTATGTTAATGAAAGTTATTGTTTTGTTAACTTTAGAGCTAATTCATTTTCTATTTGCTGGAAAGTGGAAAGCGCCCCTGGCGGTGAAAATTAGATCTACCTAACATGTAATAAATAAATCACAGCATTACGTTAAAATCATTAATATTATTGTAGTTAGTTCGTAAATAAAATAAACTTACCTACATGCAGTTTTTTAATGAATATAAACTATTTTGCAAACGTTAGTACGAATTGTGACCACCGGGTGATCCGAAACTGAACCAATTTTAGTGTGCTTGCGTTTAAACGGCACAACCCTCCGAGGAGAGTTACTTAAGAGAGGGAGCGTGAGCTTTAGGTAGTTCTTACAATAATATCGAGATGGCGCTGTTTCAGATATTTAAATATAAAGAAAAAAAAATATTATTTTTCTATTATTTTAGTACATTTTCAAAAAGTAAGTTTACAATGCTGATTAAAATGTTTTGGATGCTTAAACGTGCTTAGCTTAGTATACCAATGTATATTAAACTATAACTGTGTGTATACTGGGGGCTGATTTTTCAATAGTTGGATAGGTATCTTTTAACTGAAAAATAAAAATGGGAGTCTGACGTACTTAATATATTTTCTAAACAAAAACTGTCGAACCACAAACTTATAGCTAAAGAAATTGTCCTTAGTTATAAGTTTTCTAACTATTGTAAATTAAAAAATCAGCCTTTTTTTTGCTACCTATCCCCCTGAATGCAATCGCATGTTGTTACTTAAGTACTGTTTTAATGTATACAACAGTACCTAAATAACAACATGCAACAATCACCACGCCTTTTTCCAAGCCTGGTGATTTTAAAATATAGCTTCATGATCGTTAAATTCGTACCGAAATAAATTTTATTCAGCTGGTTCGTCGTTAACAGATCCATGACAGCAATTTATTCAGCTACAATTGATTAACTTAGTGTTTCTTACTCCATTGTAGTACCTATATCTCTTTGACGCTAGGCCCCCATTTCACTGAATTTTGTGTTATACGTGCCGTGCATTAGTTACCCAGGTTCCCTTTTTCAGTTTTGTCCTACGCCAGATTAGCCACATAACCATGATACTGTAATTTTAGCTCGCTGGCTACATCAAAGTCTCCAACATAGCTTGATTATATGTAGATAACTTACACTTAGGTCCAACCATCGGAATTTCGAAAATACCCCCAATCATTTCCAAAACAAACAAATAAATCAATCAAACAGTTGAACGAGGTAAACAGAATTCCTATCCAAAGCAAACGTACTTAGTTCTCGTTAGTTAGATTGACCCTACCGCCCCCTGTCGCATACCTTCGGAACTATTCGGGACCTTTCGGTATTTATTGTGAAAGCAAATCAAGTATTTATTTATTGGCTATCGCTTTGATCGTCGAATGACCTCGTGCAAACACGATTGTCGTTGCAAAGGGTTCGGTTGGTTTAGTGTGGATAGGGTTTTTGTAGAATTGGAATTATTTTATCTATTGCAACGATTTTGGTAGTTTTTTGTTTGATTTAAATAACATAAAAGTGGATGGATGAGTTAATAAAAATATACCCTAGACTGAGTAACTGTGGAAGTATTTTGTCGTTACAGATCTTATAATGTTTGTTTTTTCAGTACCTACCATGTAACACGGAAAATAAAACGCGATCGAAATGAGAATAGAGCTTGCATCATTGCAGTGCTTACATTTGTTTTTATTATTTGTAAGTAACTAATGATAGCAAATCCCATTAAAGTACAATTAGCATACTGGAACTTCCCCGTTTTGGTCTTTCTGTACGTGAGTGATTTTATAGAGATATTTTTTTATACACCCGCGTAGAGGTCAGAAAGCACCCTACAGGAAAGTGCTACTGGGACATAAAATAGCCTATGTTGTTTTCATAACATCAGCTATCTGCCAGTGAAAGTCCCGTCTAAAGATTAGCTGGAACAGACAGACAAATTATTTTGAAATTGATTTTTGTTCTAAATAGGAACCGAATTTACTTTCATAAGCATTTTGTAAAAAGCTGTTATTTTGACATTACAAACAGAAATTTAAATTATGCAATTTCCTGTTTTATGGAAAAAAATATTACCCCTTAAAAAAAATACCTAGTCCACACATTTCATTCCTTAGTCACCGTGTCCATACGTTGCCCATCGTCTCATAAAAAGGGTTTTCTTTTCACGGCCCGCTACCGGCCCGGATCGGCCATTTGTCTTGTTCTCTTTCTTGTAGAATTAATGTCTTTAAAGGGGTCGAATTCTCTTGTGTCTACTACCCTTTGGATATTGCAATGTGATTCTAGACGGTTGGTGAGATAGGCTCTGTATAAAATTGCTCTGCATTTTCCGTTTAAAAAGAAATATTTATTAGAAAGACTTTTCATTTCTAACTTTAATTTACTGTGTATAAACAATGCCACAATGATCAATGCTGTAAGAAAGCCAATTGTAGATAGACTTAGTCTGCAATTAAATACAAGTTGATATCAGCAATCTGCTACAAGAGCGATGATTATGGCGATACCTTTGTTGATCGAAAATACATTTGTTAGAATTATGTGAACATGATTCTAACAAATGTATTTTATACTAGTACTATTTACAGGTTCTAGAGAACTAGACCTGTAAATACTAGTAACTTTCTAAGGCTAATTAGCAAAATATGAGTATACAATATGTTCTATGTTAGGGGTTTTTTTTTTGGTGGGAAATCATCAAATAACTTCTCCCACTCTGGGTGGAGCAGGAGGGCTTGTCAGACTTTTACTGACTAAAACCCACCCGTGTTCCCTCAGTTGTCGGTGTGCCACGGGCCACGGTATCTCTTTCCAGCAACCCGCACCCCTGGTCGGCTCTTGTGAACCCTACTAGTTGGTGTTGACATGGCAGGCATCGGCCCTTGCAGGCGCCACCAGTTGATGCTGACATCTCTTTGAGGTGCGCTTGGAACACAATGCGCCGTCGATCCTGGCTTGGTCCTTACCGGATAGCGAGCTACCCATTACTCGCCATCCGCAAGCCCGCGCCTGTTAGGGGGTTTGGTTACCTCACTTAATCCTTATGGTGGATTAAGGTACGTGTGCAAATAACAAGTATACAACAATTTTCGCGTTTAATCTGAACTTGGATTGTATTTAACTAGAGATTAAAAAAAATATATATAAAAATTTGTACAATGAACCTAGTAATTTTACTTAATATTATTGAAATAAAGTTATTATTTTCATTGCATAGAAAAGACAAACACTTCTTTATTGCTCTGTTGGATATTATAAATTCAAGAAAAAAGTAAATCTGGAGATGGATAAAGTGTGGCCTAGCACGGACAAAGATATAATTATATTAAAAAAAATTACGTATAATATTTGAATTTCTATTATGACCTTAATTTCCCCGCACGCCCCGCAAAGAGTGTTTTCTTTGTTTGTATTATTTTGATTTCTGTCCGTGAGTTAATAATGTCACAGAATTTTACAATTCTTTGAAATAAAATGGTAAGTAGTACATACTCATTGTTCGAAACGACATGTATGTATTTAGATAATAGAGTTAAATAAATAAATATTTTTATGCATGTTTAGTGATAACGGAACTGAAACTTAAGATTCACATTTTATTTATCTCTTTAATAAAAAATCAATAGAATAAAATTAGTTCTTCAAAGTAATGGAAACACTGTCTTCTTCAGTTAAGACAGGAACACACGAAGCAATAAATATATGTTTTTAAAATAATGCACATTATGATATAGTGATTGGTTCAACATACACATGACATCACGCCTGTAATCCCTGACTGGGTAGGCAGAGGTATACGTATAGTATGCCCACATTCCGCCAGTTATGTTTAAGCCCTATGTAATCGGGGGCGCGCCTAATGCTATCAGCCGGGCATGTATCCAGACTCCGCGTTGCTACTGAGAATTTCAATATAACATAACTTAATTACTTAGTAAGTCTATTAGTAGTCTATAGTCCATTTACAATAGCATTAGACAGAAGTTAAAAAAGGTTCTTTTTACACGCTTTATATTAGCTTCACTTGTATGTTTGTTTGTTTGTTAGTTTGTTTGTATGTAACCGACTCCTTTGAGCGCGATTTTGACCCACTTTAAACGGTCAGATTTCATTGAAACTTTGTAAACTTGTCGAGGACCGACAATTCAATAATTTTAAAAAAAATTGAGAAAAAAAAACACGTTTTTGTAGTTAGCAGAACTAAAAAATAGAAAATAAATAATAGTTTAAAAAACTAAAAAACACGCTTTAAAAACCAAACTAAAAAGGAGAAAATAATTTAAGCGTGTTTTTTAGTTTTTTAAACTATTTTTAATGTACACTTCGTAACAAAATTACATTAAAGGTGTGCAGTTACGATTAATGCCAAAAAAATTAAAGTGTCAATGCTAAAAACCTAAAAGAAGCAGGTGTGAACAACACCGAGTAATTAAATTAGCTGATGACGACGAAGTTTTACCAACGTATTGTGGGTCGTAAGTTGTTATTTAAAATAAAGTATTGTATAAAATATATATTTTATTTCCTTTTAATCTTAATTAGATTTAAATCATCACGTGATTGTTTGTTTCATTCATTCGTTTTGTTGTAGGTTTGTAATGTGTGATGAAGATGTTATTATAAATAGAACATTATTTAAAATAAAAATTACTTTTACTTCGTTTATCTCAGTATTTAGTACTGTCTTAAATCTACTTAAAAAAGTTAGAACTTGACTTTGAAATAAAATGTTTTGCACTACTGCTTCTACGAGCCTCTTTTTTCTAAAGCTATAATAAATAGAGTATAGTTATCTTTAAAAACAGATATTTAGCGCAGGACACATTACTGTTTAATAAAGTAAGGAAATTGAAAATATAAGTTGAGATATTTTTGTGACATTTACGATATTCTTTTTGTTATAATAGACACAAGCACAGCTATGCCTAACAATTATATATTTGACACCTTATGTTTTTAACACAATATATCCGATGTCAGTTCAGAATAGCCGTGGTGGCCCAGTGGTAAAGGCTCTGACTTAGATCGTGAGTTCGAACCCAGGCGGGCACTTTACTTTATGTTTTAAATTTCATCACCATTGCTCTCAAAACGGTGAAGGAAAATTCTTCATCTATCCTAGAGCCAAAGAATTCGAAGAAATGTGACATATAACACATTCGGCCTGTGCGGTGGATTATGGCCCACTCCCTCTCACAGAGAGGATGCCTGTGTCCCAGAAGTGGAAACATTATAGGTTGATTATGCTATTATGCTATATCAGTGCTATTAATACGATGCGTCTAAATGATTAGACAAATGAACGTAGTCAAAGCAAAACGTAGGTAAGGGAGTAAGGGACGTTTCTGCTCACCCCTTCTTGAAAAACAGTGAGTTTATGTTCCGTGTATATTTTGTGTACATATTATGGCTTACTAAGCCATAAAACGTGTGTTACGGGATTTATGTCAAATGGCATGACAAAGTCAACACATGTCTTTTATGAATGACGTCACAATTTAAGTAATTCGTGTATTGAATCAAAATCAAAAGAAATTTATTCAAACTAGGTTGACAGTCAGCTCTTTTTGAACGTCAAAATTACATAAGACAATCCCCCCAAAACGCCCGCCTTTCATTGGTTCTTGTGGCTCGCATCATGGATGTTTACTTGTGGTTACTCGTGGTGTTTTACGAGCACCTTTCGCTATGTTTCCGGATCTTTTGTTTCTGCTCTCCCAACCGACCCCGGCTTGCACGGATTTAGCATCTCCTCATTTCGATTTACCTTGGCTACGTGCACTTTGGTTTTGCACAATTTCTAATGGAGAACCGGAAAAATATCACACTGGTACTTGCCAAAAATGATCCCACAACCTCGTGCATGAGAAGGACTATCACGAAAATGTACAAGTTTACTGTCATTTAAACATCAAAATGTCATAGCAAAATGTTTACCTACAATGTCTTATATCTCGTCACCACCGAGTCTTGGACAAATCAAATATAAACTAAACTATTCAATACAAATATTCCTTCATGATATATATTGTTTTATTTATGTACTTGCTTTATCCTTCTCCTTTTACTCGACAATAAGTATTTTGATGATTAATTCAAGATGCTTAGTGGCGAGATATAGATTTAATATACCATGTTTATTTATAACTAAGGATTCTATAAGTATACATAATACTTAGTCGATAAATTCCCCGTTAATCCGGGAGTGTTAAGTGATTAAGCTCTCGGCGGGCGGTCGGGGGCGGTCGGGGGCAGTCGGGCCGGTCTCTTACGCACCGATTTGTTCTAACAGTTATAAACACTTAGCGATGTAGTAATGGTCATTGTAAGCAGGAAATATCGATAGATATCTTTTTTTTAACTTTGCCCCACACTAGGAATTTCTTCTGTATTGTAGGTACATTTACAAACATTTAAACTGACGTACACAAACAGGCAGATCCGGAACAACTACTAGTAGGTCATACAAATATTTGTTCTATGCGGGAATCAAACCCGTGACACGCAGCGTAGCAGTCAATCGCTTATCCACTACGCCAACCGTGCCGTCACAAAAGAAGTAATAATCCTACATTTCACCCGTTATGTTTAAGTCCTCTATAATAGTAGGCGAGCCCATTGCCATTAACCGGTCACAAATCCAGAATCCGGGAACTGAAACTGACTTTGGGATCAAAAACTGAGAAATTCCAGATCAAAATACTCAATATTACTTTGCTTGACCCGGGAATCGACCCCAGTGCCTCATGCTCCGCGATGGCGCATGCAACCACGACACCAATGAGGCAATTTTTATCTGAAGTATTAAAACATTGCTCAATATAATATTTGTACATTTCACTGTCTCATTGGATGAGTAAAAAGAAACTGTCACTGTCATCATATGACAGTAACTCAGTCAAAGCACGCCAACAGAATAGCAAGAGTCATCTCCAACATGAAAGCTCGTAGCTGTTGCTACGAAGCGTAGATGGTTGCTACAGCGCGTAGCCCGCGTAGACGATCTACGAAAACACAATCGATCACACCATTTCGGTGAATTATCGATATCCGTTAGATAAAACATGTTTATTGTATCATAAAACATTCGAATCACCTTTTATCGATATCCTCTGCCCCAACACTGACCGGAACATTACAGCGAGCGTTGACGGCGATATTTCTTTCCTTAGGCAACACCTTCACGATAATTTACTACCGCTATGCACCGGCCGATTGAAACCTTAACATTAATTGTTATTTATTGGTAGCGGGTAAGCACAGGGTAGATTTCAGAAGGCTTTGAGGTTGATTTGATATTTTCTTCTGTATGTTTTCGTGGCATTTCACAGCGTGGTCTAACAAATTCAAAATAATGATTAATTTTAATATCTAAAGAGTAAGTTATAAATAAGTCTGAATTACCCATACCTAAGTTTAAAAAGCATATTTTTTTCAGGCATAATAATTGCTTGAATGTTCAAAAAAATAACGCATCCATTAATAAGACAGTTACGCCAAGCATTTTAATGATACTAGGAACGAATTCACATTGATTCTTTAAAACTTAAACATTTTGAAAGCAGCCATCGGGATTTAAATTATCTATGTACGATGAATAAAAACATAACCCTTCCTCGACAGTCGGGTAAAAAACAAACATACTCTAACAACGCCGAAAACACAATCAATTACACATCGGGCCATATAAAGTGCACACATTGCAATATATTAGGATCGTGCGATTCAACGAGCGATATTGTTCCCGCGCGGCCACTTGCCGATAAACGCCGCTAACGTTTGCCGATCACGACACTGTAACGTTCACAGATTGCCAATTTTTCTACTCGCTAGAGGTTTGTTGCTGTTTATAGCTGGTGATTTAATTTGGCCTGTAGTTTATAAAGAAATGGTGTGCCTTTACATGTAAGTACGTGCAAGAAACTACGTGTGTCAGACAAATATGAATGATCGTTTGCGTTGAGGTTTTCTCCGACTGAAAGGACCAAAAAATTTAGTATATGTTTTGGAGACAAAATCAAGTGCCTATTTTTTTCAGACAAACAGACAGTTTTTCAATCTTGAAAGAAAATCATAGGGCAAGATTGAAAAACTGGAAGACTTTTCCTTATTTTTATACAAGAACCCACATGTACAGTCACCAAAGGAGATATGTAACCAGGGTCGTCGTCGTTCGAATTAATTTTAATTTGATAAATTAACTGTATGTTTTCTACTTATTAAATAAAATTTTATTCGAAAACATCCATCGGTTTCATAATTAATTTAATCATTTGTTAATATAGGTACAATAAATAGTTGTTATAAGAAATTACAAGCGCGCTATGCTATACCAGAAGGCGTACGTATTCATGGATGTCATTGATACTAAAGTTTATAACATAATTACATTAATCAAATGCATATAGTATTAATTTATTTTCACAAACAAAAAATAAGGAAATATAAATGACATAAAGAAAAATATATAAGTAACATAATTTTACAACGTTTCTTTATAAACTTCAGCTACTTCCGAGGACCTGGGTTACTTATCTCTTTTGGTGACTGTCCATGTAATTATTATTTCATGTCTGTTAGATTATAATCTATGAATATATTTCACTACAAACTGTTTATATATAAAATCGTTTTATTTTTATCTTATTTCACAGCAATATTCATTCAACAATGTAATATTTCGACCTTAGGACTGGATTTCAAGATATTTTGCTATAATGAATCAAGAATGTAGAATCGACTCCATTAAGAAAGTATCCAATTTTTCCTGTAAAAATAAACAAAGAAACATACAAAACAAGCCTCTATAATAACTAGATCACAGCACAGCAATAAATTTACTTAAACAAGGCACACGACAGTGACTACAAAGTTTCTATGTAACATTTTGTCTTGGAGCAGCCGCCGCGCATCGCAACGTGACCCACCACCGCAGAATGCGAACCTCCTAACGAGTTTTTGAGAGCACCCCCTGTCAGGGACGCCATCTTAAAGGGATTTGCACTTTGTAACTAAATTGTCTTGGAGAAATGGATATGACCAGGATACTCAAGCTCAACAGTGTCGATGACTTTACTGAAGAATCTGCTGTTACAGCATCGATTCTAGAATAATGTTACAGATAAACTTTGTATGCTTCAGTAGTTCTGATGAAGGTAACATAATTTCGACCGGCTTATCAACGTGACAGCCTAATGCAGCGATCGCATCTATTATTACAGGAGCTGCCTTTTCCCAATCCGTCTCAATCCTCGGCTGATCCGTCTATTAAGTATTCATCTCGCGACATTAGTGGCTGCCGTTATTAAAACCACCTGTGAATCCCATACTCCTGCGACTTGCCGACGCGGCACACGTACGAGGCGGGAACGGGGCGAGGGGGTCCGTCCCTTCCGCCCTTGTGACTTTTGTCTCGAATCTCAGCGCACGTCTTGGACATCGGGGACACGTCTTACAGAATTAATAATAAGCTAAGAAACCGGGTGCGGTTTGGGCCACAATGTGCCGAAATTTCTAACCCTCATTAAGGGCCCTCTGCACTCACCGCGCGCACCAAACTTTGAACGTTCGCGCTCGCGTTCGCTCGTTGTTTATTGATGCTTCCAACATCTTGCTGCTTGTAACGGGTTTTAATAGTCGAATTAAGAATGTTGTAAGCGTTCGTGATGAGCGTTGGTTTGTTCAGGTGATTTGTTTTACTTTGTCATTTGTGTTTATTTTAATTTAGAAACGAGCTGGCGTTTCTATCTGATAAAGTATCCAAAAAATTCAAAAAAAAATACCTTCCTATCCTGCAAATAATATTATGAAAGTCACAGTTTGTAAGTAAATAGATCGGAAAACAGTTACTTAATATTATGAATGTATTACAAACATAACCTACATGTTTTCGGAAGAATCGAGAAACTTTTCCCATTACTTTCGTTTTAGTTCACAAAGTTTGACAAACACAGCTTGACGTTAACAAATCAGGCTTCGGGCGGTGTTATTTAGTAAAAAGCAAATTTGGTACAAATATATCGGTTGTCTGACATTGTTAGCGAGTCAGTGACAACGTGGTACATTGTAGGAACATTTTGAGCAAGGGTTTTGATGACAGTGTCTCGTCACTTCGGGCCTGGGGGTATCATAGTTCGGGTACAATAGTCGTAACATTAGGAATGATAGATAATAATACTTGTAAATGGAAATCTTGGGCTTATGAACTATTAATGTTCAATGTTGCTATGAAAGTCGTGTTTTGTTTTGAGTGACAATAGCCTGGAGGGTAAGGTGTTGACTTTAGGGTTCGAGGGATCATGGGTTCGTGTTACTTATGCAACAGTTGTGAGGAAGTAATGAGTAAAATACCTTAGTACAAACAACATAGGTTTCACATTAGATTTATTTCGGTCGTAAATCCTACTTCCTACTATAATCCTACTTATCCTAATAAAACGTGAAAGTTTGTATGTTTAGATGTTTGTATGTTTGTTACTCAATCACGCAAAAACGGCCGAACGGATTTGGATGAAGTTTGGTACACAGATCGTTTATAGCCTGAATAGGATAGGTACTTTTTATCTAGGTAGTACGATCCCGTGGAATAATTTAGGAACTAAACGCGGGCGAAGCCACTGGCAAAAGCCAGTAATTCATAAAATCATGAAAAAATTAAAAACTCCATGATATATACTGTGGCCAAAGTTTACTTCACAATATGTAAATTCTGACATCTCACAACTACAACGAATTAACTTTTAATAATGTAAATTTATAAAACAGTCTACAGAATTATGTTTAAATATTCCAAGTTGTATCTACATAAAATATTATTAATACAAGATGAAGCGTCTTGCTAGATTATTACCAAGAAGCGACGCTAAGGAAACTTTTCGCTATTGATTGGCAGTTCCAGGAAAGACAAGCCATTGATACGTCTCTAGGAAAGATCTCGTCTTTGAAAACTTAACGCTATTTAATATGTTTCAGGTTTAAAAGCAAATGTCCATAAAAATATTTAGTAAACTACCTGATGCAATAAAAGATGAAACCAACGAAACGACATTTATAAATAAGCTCAAGCAAATATTAACTTAAAAAGCATACTACACAATAAACGAATATATACATGACAAAAATATGATTTCACACAAACAGATACCATACTACACAGATAGATACATTAATATGTGCATAGTTAAATATTATAATACGATATAATAGTATGTTGACCCAAATAATTATTTATGATGTACCACAACATATAACTGATCTCAATAAAATAAATTTACTTAATGAATGTTAATGATATGATTATTTAAAAATTGTTGATTGTAATTTGTTTTTTTATTTTTTTTATTAATTTAGATTTTTTTAATACTTTTTGCTGCGCCCTACAGGGTTCGTAATTGTACCTTAGCTTAAAGCCTATTTTAAGACCTTTCAACGTTATGGAATGCAAATAAAGTTAAGAACATGAATATGAATCAGCTTCTAAGAATTAAAAATAACTTGTTTTTATTTAAATATACTATTCTATTTACTTTTAATGATGAAACAGAATTTCAATATAAAACTATATAAATATATTTTCACCGTTCTGACTGTTTCTTTGTCCAGGCGGTCTTTTTTGGAATGCACTCCTTCTGAACATCAAGACGGCAACCAGTCGGTTATCTTTTAAAGTGGTGATTCCTGAATATATTCGTCAGAAGTTGGCATTCCAGCTGATTTGCTGAATTCGTTTTCTGCTCCACCGATCGTTATTTCTTCTGACAAAGTATAATTTGTTCATATTTATGTATGTTTTTATATATAAGTATTTATTCTTGTATTTTTTAATAGTTGTTTTCGAGCTATCTATCCCGTAATCATGGCAGGTGCTACACTGCCATGATTTGTGTCTGATGCAGACTAAGATTGACTGGTAGAAAATGCCTCATATATTATGTCCGCTTATGAACAGTATATTTTTTAGTTTGCATACATTCAGATATATTTTTTTCTAGTGTAAAAAGTTTCAGCCGCGCCAGAGGCGTTGTTCACTGTCTCCAATGTGAAGCTACCAGCTATCTTCCTGGTTCTAAGAATTTGGCCTAGTCACAGCAACCTAGTCTTTTACTCCTCCATTTAGTCTCAGAACATCATCCAACTCATTGACTTGTCAGCGTTTTTTTAACCTCACTTGCAGAAACGTCTTTTCTCATGTCTCCACTGTTGCCTATGTTGCTTATACTGTTTGGGCCCAGTAGGTGGCCACGCTTATTGCGGCGTCAGAGGCGTTGTTAACTATTTCCACTGTGAAACTCCCAGATATCTTCCTGGTTCTAAGAATTTTGCCTACCCCCACACCAACCTACGTCAATAGTTCAGCCCACGTTACCCTACAGACTCAAAATCTAACCGTTCAGTTTTATACCCTTTTACTCCTTTAGCTGTAACATTAAAATTGAAAACCCACACATTTCTTAAGGGAAATGTAAAACATTTTGTTGCCCTTGTATGAAAAGAACCTACAAGACTTTTGCTTATAAAGGAAATTCATAATAATTTCATAAGGTTTAGGGTGAAATTCGTAAAATCAAAAGTTCGTTTCAAAATTTCAATTACTTATTCGTCGTACGCGTGTGCTGCGTAGAAAGGAAATGAAATAACACTTAAACTTGATTTACGATAGAAAATATTCTAATATGGATGAGATATATTGTTTTCTTGGTAAATTAAGGCATTTTGTATGGACGTGTTTGGATTCCGTTGTAGAACTGGGGATGATGTTTAAGGTTAATTGTGCATGGTTGTCGAAATAAATCTTATTAGGGGAAATAATTTATTTTCTATGATTTGTGCACTGAGACATTTGAATTTTATATTTACCTATTAGAATAATCTAAAAAAAACTGCATCTATTTAGGTTACTAACATCAAAATAAATTCTTTTCGCGGGTACTAAAAAACTTTTAACTATGTATAATATCATGAAAAATCTAAGATGATAATATAAATAGCTACTTAAGGTAGGTATCTTATCATATATTTTTATAGAGTACAATTCAAACCAAACTAATAAAACATGCAAAACATCATCCCCGAAGGGTTTCTTTTTTTGGGTGGGAAATCATCAAACAACTTCTCCCGCTCTGGGTGGAGCGGTGTCAGACTTTTACTGACTAAAACCCACCCGTGTGTCTTCAGTTGCCTGTATGCCAGGGGCCACGGTATCTCTTTTGAACAACCGCACCGCTGGCAGGCATCGGCCTTTGCGGAGCCCACCAGTTGGTGCTGATATCACTTTGAGGCGCGGGTGGAAAACAACGCGTCGTCGACCCGGGCTTGGTCCTTACCGGACAGCGAGCTACCCATTACTCGCCGTCCACAAGCCCGCGCCTACGGTGGCCAGGAATCAGCCTGGGATATCCCCGAAGGGTTAGACAGAGGTGTACACTCACATTTCGCCACTCACGTTTAAATCCATAATGCTGGGCAAAATTCCATACTCCGACCTGCTACTGAGAAATTCCAGATTAAATTTTGTCGGCCCCGAAATCGAACCCTCATACCCAGCAAAAGCGCTTGCGACCACTAAACCATCGACCCAGGCAGTAATAAAACATAACAATCCTAATTACCAAATCATTACTCATCACGCAACCAAAAAGTTACAATTAACTCCTCACAAAATTTACAATTTCCCTCTGCCTTTAACTTAAGCGTAATCTTGGTTATTATAAAGCACCTACGGCCTCCAAACGGCTGCATAACAAATTTTATTTCCTTAAGAAATGAACGTCCGAACAAAAACAGAACGCGAAACTTTGGGCGTACCTCCGCGTCCTGCCGGGAATTTATATCGTTCACCAACAAGAAAACAAAAGTGGAGTCGCGCCAAAGGTACATTATCTTAACAAAGTACAGCAATTAGGTACACGTTCTACATCTGACTCTAATAATTTAAATATGATAAAACAAAGTAAGATGGCGAGGAAGAATGGCGGGCTCTTACTTAACTTATTTATAAATTCTTCGTACTCTCGAGACGGTGAGCAACCCTTCCCCGCATTATAATGCAATGAAAGGGGCACTCATATAAGTATCGCGGTGAAGGCTAATCCGCCGCCAGCTATGCAGTGATCGTTATTTATTCGATTATCATAGAGTTCTTGGGGAGATGACAAGGTTAAAACTTAAAATAGACGTTAAGGCACGCTTTTGTTGTTTTAATGAAGTGTTACTTATTTCTTAACAAAAAAAAAATGTTGGGTTAAAAACTTTTTGTGAAGCAAAAAAAAACCGTTTAATTTGTTATCAGATAAATCTGATAGCTGGCCCATTTCAGACATACTCGTAGTCACTAAAACGATTAATGAAATTAAATCTACAAAGAAAATCGCCGATGCTATCTCCACCACTGAACCCCCACAATAGTGCAGTAGTTCCTAATTCACGGCCCAAACCCGCTTTGTCCTTAGTTCCGCAGTACTTACCGAACAAAAACACAAGACAAGAACAGATCAATAGGCCACAATCCTCAGAGCGTAAGCTAGGGGCGGCTCAAAGCTATAAAATTACAGATCAGAACTCTATCGAGACATGGTCTTTATTCAAAATCAGTAGAGCGCGCTATCAAAGAAAGTCTTCTTAGGAGTTAGCGTCTTGGGGTCTCCAAGTTTGTTAGCAAGGGTTACGATGCGGGCAAGGGCGTAAGGGTACGTTTTTGAATGTAAATAGTGGTGTAGGGTCTCGTATGAATTAAATTTAAGTAATTAATGGGTGCTGCGCGGTCTGAAAGGCCGGCTATGTACCATTTAGATAATGTGTGGTGTTTTGTTTGTCGTGGTGCTGATGGTGATGTTGATGCAGAGGTAAAAAGTTAAGATTTGGCAATCGTTGGGTCAAATTCTGGTAGAAATAAGTGGCCATTGGAAGGCCAAAAGATGAAAATCGTTTAAGGAATATAATTCATAATTCGTTTTAACAATAACTTACACCAAGTCTGCCAAACTGCTTATCAATTTATCGGCTGTTATTCTCGTCTAACAATAACTAGATTATACATTTTGTATATTAAATATGCTATTGTTAATAACAGTCAACTTCAAAAATCTTCGATTTTACAAATAGGCATTTTGGTCAACCAACGTGAGGATTGTTGCAAACATATCATTGGACACACTGAGAAAGAATATTTTTGTAGAACTCTTTTAAGTTGGTCCTTACATTTGACATGTGAGATCAGTTTTGGAGGCAGCTCATTCACTAACGCTGGTACAAAGTACCTTCTCATGCACTTACCAAAGTAGTTTGTTACTTTTTGAACAGTATTGTTTTTTTCTTAGATAAACGAGTTGGCTAAATATACTTACGCTCCACTTTGTGGTTTTGATTATTTAGTTGTTCAGACAATACATTTAAGTTACTTTTCAGGTAGATAGGCAGTACTTCACAAATTTTGTCAATCAAAAACACCAATTATGTATCATACAAATTTTGAATAGTTCATCATAATATTGATTTAAGTTTTTCTTAAAAGTCCCTCATGAATTCAATGACTAGGTGATACTGTATTTCCAATTCTAATAGGTCTAGTGCATATACAAAAAGATTCTAATTAAAGTATTATGATTATGACATGACCCATATACTTTGTTTTTCGTTAGGTACGAAAACCTAATAAAACTGGAAAACAAGGCTTACCACCAGCTGTAACACCAGTAGTATACCTACTAATTTCATATTAATCGGATCCTACCCGGCACTAAATACCGTGTGGGTCATTTATTAATTACAGTGTAGGTACCTCGAGCTGGGGTTAAGAAAGGGTCCCTATATTTTAAGACGTCGCCGTCATCTGGCCGAGGTATGCACATTGTGCGTACAAACAGACGCGGGATATTTATGACTGTATTTAAATGTGTGTGTCGCCATTATCTTGTCCGCAAATGTGCGCTGTGTCTTAGGGATCGGCGGAACAGAATCTAATGTGTGCTAATGAAGAATTATGGGCTGATGTTATGTGACTATTTGCTTTTATACGTGAGGTTATAAATGTTTGGTCTTTTAAGTGTAAGTAAGTTATAATTAAATAATTAATTTAAAAACGCCATATGTGCACATTTATGTATCATTTTACACATGTTTTTACAAATAAATTCATCTTTATCTTTATCTTTAACGCAAAATATCTTTAGACGGAAGTCGGTGGCAAAAAACGAAAATATAAAAACAAAGCCTTCCGAAATTAAAGTTATACAGGGTGATTGGAAGATGGGTGCAAAGCTTTAAGGCGAAGATAGTACAGACAATTTAGAACCATTTAAGCCATGGTTGTCTTAGACGAAGTCTTACCAAATATTTTTAAACAAATTTTTAAGTTTTTTTTCGGAAATTCTCAAAATTTAATTTAAACTGCATAATTATGGCCAAATTGAATGATAAATGAATTCATTTTTTATTTATTTAATTAAAGTAATGTGTAAACAATCAAGCAAAACATGTTTTAGGCTTCTGTGTCATTAGACATTTTTTTACAGACATTTAAAGCTCATAAAAAATAAAAAATTTGTACAATACGTCTTTTAAACCTTATTAAAAAAAAATTGGTAAGACTTCGTCTAAGACAACCATGGCTTAAATGGTTCTAAATTGTTTATACTATCTTCACCTTAAAGCTTTGCACCCATCTTCCAATCACCCTGTATTTCACTTTATCGTGTTTTTTTGGAATTCGAATGTTTTATCTGTGTTAAAGATTTTATTTTTCACTCTTCAGTTGTGGTACCTACCCTGCAAAAGCTTGCTAAGTATATAACACTGGCAGGAAGTTATTATTATAACATCATTTACCAACACTAAGTTGAAAAAAACGTATTATTATAGCTAACGCAAAAACCACTCATCAGAATTCGATATTTATATCGGACTACTCTATTATACTTTTTAAAATTAGTTTAACTATATATGACGGAATCATGGGTAAAACATTAAAGAAATACAACTGTATTGAGAACCTCTTCCTATTTTCTAAGTTGGTTAAAACATTGTATGCTTTGTACCAAGTTTCTATATCATGGATGTGTCTATAGGTAGGCTATTCGTCTCGTATCCTTTCCTTCACACTCTTTTAAAGTGGATAGTTGTTTACAAAGGCTCATTATTTGTACATCTACACTAATATAATAAAGAGGAAAGATCTTTATGTTTGTAACAAATAAACTCAAAAACGACTGAACCGATTTCAAAAAATATTTTACCATTAGAATGCTACATTATCTCTGTGCTATTTATTACTAGAAAATGTCCACCCATGCAAAACCGGGCCGGGCCGCTATGTACAATATTGTACAGCTTGCAACAAAATAAAACACAAATTAAACATCAAGCTTAGCGTTAATTAAAATCTAAGGTAAACTCCAGCACTCCTTTATTTAAACGGTCAATTACCAACAGAACAGAGCTCAAATTATCAAACAGTATTCGATAGCGCCTTAAGCAAGTTAAGTCGATGCCTCTCAAAGCGGTGGTAGATAGGTACGTCTACCGGTCGGTAACGCGATCAAAGTGTTTCGTACTTTGCGCCTGTAATCGACAACGAAGTCGTCACCTAAGGTAGTTCAGACAGGCGGGTACGGACGTTTGTTGAGAATTGGCGGACATGTTTAGATGTAGAAATACAGACTTCCAATAATATAAATCGAAGTTGAAAACTGACTATAATATAGCTCCTTATGTTTCATTATAAATGTAGCTTTTGCCAGCGGTTTTGCCCGCGTGGAGGGCGAAAATTATCCCATGGGAACCGGGATAAAAAGTATCATATTATTTATTATACACAACAATGGACAATATTGTAAAACTTTTTCTACCTGAATACGGGGCTTTTAGCTACTTTGTATGTGTATCTGTTTTATTATATTTTTTGTAATGTGCGTTTTGTTTGTGCAGAACAAACATTTTTTCTTCCTTTTCTTTCTATATGTTCATCCAGGATACAAACTATCTGTATGCAAAATTTCATCCAAATCCGTTTAGCCGTTTTTGCGTGATTGAGTAACAAACATCCAAATTTTCATTTTATTTATTTTTTTCTTATCCCGCATGGAGGTCGGAAATTATCCCGCGGGAACGTACTACCGGGATAGATAGTATCCTATGTGTTAATCTAGTTTATAATCTATCTGTGTGCCAAATTTCATCTAAATCTGTTCAGCCGTTTTTGCGTGATTGAGTAACAAACATCCAGACATCTTCACAAACTTTAACATTTATAATATTAGTAGGAAACTAGGATATTATATAATTATTATATTATATTAAATATTATTATTATAATATGAAGTAGAATATAAAGTCGTAGTTTTCTGCCAAAACATATTTTGCTCATATCGGCGGCATCATAGTACCTGTTATGCAATGGACCCATATCATCCCCCCATATATTACGTTAAAAAATAAATATATATACTAACTTCTGCCCGCGACTTCTTCCGTGTGAAGTTTCATGAAATATATCCTATAGTATCGCATCGGCCCCCCGCGATTTTAGTTTTCTCTTATCGTTCTTTCTGACTTTTTTATCTGGGCTCCTTAGGGCCGTAGCGTGATGTTAAATAGCCTATAACCTTCCTCAAGACATTTACCCCACGCTCTATCCCTCGACCCCCAATAATTAATGTGTCCACTGGACCCCTGGGGGTCGAGAGTGGATTTTATTTACCAGCCAAGTTTTAGTTTCCTCTCGACCCCCAAAGTAGTCTGTACCTAGTAAGGTACAAGAAGTAAGTAAGTAAGTATGTAAAATTAATATTTTGGTACAGTAGTACCAAAATATTAATTTTACATACTTACCGAACTAGGGATCGAAAGTGGACGAGGTATGCATGTCTTTTGCATGAAAATCCAATCTCACCCCCTGGGGGTAGAGTGTGAACTATGTATTAAGGGTTGAGAGGAAACAAATGAACAAATCTTTTTTTTTTTTTTAGGGGTCAAGGGGTCGAAAGTGGACTTAACGCCTCAAGAGTTAAGTTATCAAATGCAAAAAAAAAAACACATCCGACGGATAGTTCTAGAGATTACCTTGCTACATACAAAGTTACAGACAAAGTACCTCTTTATAATATTGGTATATAATTATAGATTGACTATGATATTTTTTTATTACTACACACTAAGTGAAGGTAGTACAGTCTAAAAGGACCCATCACATAGCCTGTATTCTTAATATAACCGCACGTTGAGCAAAAAATATTGCTAGGAAACTAAATTTATTTTTGGTGAGTAACTTGACTAAAATATATGACATAATAAAATGTATAGTGATGTTAATACAACCCCTGTAGTTACAGTTCCAAACAAAAATTATCCACTTTGTAACCGTCGCAGGTGACGTCACGAATGTGAAAGGACATTTGTTACGCGTTAAATATTCAAAGAACAAGACGGCTGGTCTCCGGGGCCAAAAAGACCCCGGTCGGTCCGGGTTAACCCTGTATCGCTCATGCGTCCCTAATTTCCGATTTGTCGGCCGAAGGGTTGACTGATTAGCATCTGACTTGTCACGACGCATCACTGTTCCTCTGTTGTGTTGATTCGGAGTATTTGAGATGTGAAATTAGTGATGGGCTGATAATTTTGCTTACGATGTGAACGATTTAAATGTTTGGAATGTTTAAAACTTTTTTATTATTGAATGGTTTGTTTGAGCGATGTTCATTGAATTGAAGTTACCAACGCGATGATAGGTACATTTTTATTAGGTAATGCAAAGCATAGTTGACCGTAGATCATTAAACATGAAAATCTTGACGATTTGACTTGAGTCTTTAAAAAAGGGACGAAAAGGAATCATCTTTATCTGCCTACTCTTTTTCCAACTATGTTGGGTTGGCTTCTAGTCTAACCGGATGCAACTAAGTTCTAGTATTTTACAAGGAGCGACTGCCTATCTGACCTCCACAACCCAGTGACTGGGTAATACGATACCCCTTGGTAAGACTGGTGGTCAGATGACCCGCAACGACTATCAAAGATCCACGAATGACAGTCGGCTAAACGTGCTTTCCGAGGCACAGAGGGTCTTGGAATATAAAGATGACACCCATCCACGGACTAACCGCGGCAAGCGTAGCTTAACCTGATCGATCGACTTGTAATAAACTTCTCTATGCATGAGTAGGATTATTCTAAAATAAATTCTACCTGTTTACTTCCAGTCTCTATCTACCTTCCAAAACCATGCGCCCACCATAACCTATAACGCAGATTTGGCAGCATATCTAACGAATAAATTTCAAGATTATGTACACACCACAATCTACCAGCTTTCCGGGCATATGTAGTGCATGTAGTTGAAAACAAAGCCATTTCCCAGGTATTTTCCTTTGGCAGCACACGAACAAGTTGCGAAGTTATTAGCTATCTGATAGCGGGACAGACAATTGAATATATCAATGTATTAAACTTGCTTTCCTGATATATGCGCTTGTTAGTCTAGACATTTTTATTTTGAAAAGTTTTTATGTGTGCCAGGATTTTTTTTTTTGTTACTAAATAGATTTGAATGTAAGACTTTTCTATATATAGAATTATATATCTTAGAATGTTAAAAAGATATCACCTTATTACGAAAAAATGTGATAAATACTGTAATACTGTTAACATCGCATTGTCATGATTTCCACATCTAAATTATAAAATTTAAAGTAAGTATGTGATTTGCCTCAAATGATTTTGTATCAGTGTATGCATTAAAAGTATCTCACTTGACATCTGTCAAGCGAAAAAAGTAGTTTTTTTTAACGAAACGGATAGAAATATTTGGAGCATCGCCTGGTTTTTTAAGTCAGTTCTCTTCGAGCTTCGAAATTAAAAGGTTGTCTTTAAAAAGTCTTTATTGATAATTGAGTACCTAATTAAATAGTTTGTTAAATACTGCCACATACCAGGTTTAGATGTGTGCAAGAATTTAAATACAGACATATTTATACTGGATATTTATACACACCTTGTGTTCATTTTAATCTACAATATCGCTATCGTACCTAGATGAGCGGCTTCCTAAAAATACCATGCACCAATTGAAGTCATTATCTCACCAACCACAAACCAACCTACTTACCAACAAAATGATAAATGAATCCCTAAACACAACACTTGAAATGAAACCAACAGAAAAATACGCCAAATGAAGGAATGACAAAGCTCCTATGGCTCAGTGATGATAAATGATAGATTCATGAGGTGCCGTGCGGGATCACATGTGTCGTTTGCGGACTAATGTGCTGGAAGACCCTCCGTGATGTGACGATGGCGACTTATGGTGTAATGGTGCTGAGGTAGTGGGAATTATGTTTATGAAGGTACGTAAAAAAAGAATAAAGGAATTATGTTCTGTTCTTTGTGGTTGCCATAGTGATGATTTGGATGGGACATATTATCTTACATATATGTCACTTTGGAAGTTTGTTGCGCCACTTCTTCTTCCCAGCTAAAGCAATAGGAAGTGGTGAATGGCGGGCGTTTTTCGGAGACTGTCTTATGTAATTTTGACGTTCAAAAAGTGGTGATTCTCAGCCTAGTTTGAATAAATTACTTTTGATTTTGATTGTATAGAAACCATTTCATACTGGACCCCGTATTTTCTACTTCTTGCAACAACTTTACTGTACTTAGTAATGTATTGCTATATTAAGATACCTACATTAAAAGACGGCAAATTTCTAGCTGATTTTCAAACGTAGTTATCGTAAGATGAATTTCTATACCTAGTTGTAGTGGCACATTTCAGAACCGATAACAAACTTCAATGCTATATGAAATATTATACAAATCTCTAATTTCTATAATTTCATTTTAAGGACTTCACGACACAAACTCGACCTAGTGTGGGGTTCATAAGCAAATTGCTACGTTTTCACCAAATGGTAGGGTCCGCAAGGGCCGATGCCTGCCAGGGGTGCGGGTTGTTCGAAAGAGATACCGCGGCCCCTGGCACACAGGCAACTGAGAGAACACGGGTGGGTTTTAGTCAGTAAAAGTCTGACACGCCCTCCCGCTCCACCCAGAGCGGGAGATGTTATTTGATGATTGCCCACCCAAAAAAAAAAAAAGCGTCTTATTTTATTTTTTTTTATTTTGTAAACCAAGCTATTATGTAAACTTTAAGGAAATGTAAAGCACTGTTTTAGGCAAATAAACATCATATACCTATCAATCTTTAGCTTGAACCCCCAATTAACTGTAGCCAATCTCAAATAATATCATTGCATGCTTATTCTGTACAATGAAAAAGGCTAGCCCATACAAAGCAATACTGCCCAACGAAAACAAATTGCCATCTGCTGGACAATGGCGGTTCGAAGGTTCGAAATTTAAACAGCAGCGGCTCGGCGACGTATCGGCTGTCACATTACCGGCGTTGCTGGTGTTATTATCAAACTTTTTGAAGGGTCTCCGGTCGCCGGAGTGACGCCGACCCCGGTGCCCGGACGAACGGTAGGGAAGTGTGGAATGCGCTCTTTTAGATAGAGGAATTGAAAAAGATTTTTGAATTATAGAATTTAAACTAGCCAAAAAATAAATCAACTGTTTGAACGAATTCGCTTTTCAATTTTTTTGTTTCCATAATATCTTTAGTTCTCACCACTGTTAAAGTTTGATTTCAGTTCAACTCACTTGTCGACAAATTATTATCCTATCACACGAGCGATTTATCATATTGCTGCACAGTTATAATAAGGCTTAGCTTTTCTCAAGCTAAACGTTCACTGTCACAACGTCGAACGCGAGCGGTGGCATTCAATATTTCTAGAAAGTTACTAATTAAAAAAGGACTCGGCTCGAAGGACCAATTTTTTCCTAAAAAATCCTTCTCCACACTAGCATCCCGCATCCGGCTTTGTGTCCGGGCGCATATGGTAATTCCTTATTCCAATAGGAAATAGAGGCGGTCACTGGCAATAATCCATCACTGTGCTGTTTGTTCGTCCGGCCGGACATGTTTTATGTCATTTTATGTATTCCTTACAGGTTTTGATAAATATTTGTTTCGCTCTAGTTCGGACATGTCCAGGAATTGAATATCCGGAGGGTAACTCGTTTCGTGATTGGCGTGGGTGGCCACGTCTCTTGTTTTTTGCTTGAATTATATTTGTGAGACGTGTCGGAGTATTTGTTATTTACGTAATCTCGCGGTAGGAGGAATTTATTCATAGTTTTTGTTTTGCGGACGATGGAATGACTCTAAACGTCAAAAAATAATACTAGTTGTAAAAAAATACTTTGAAATACTAAAGGTCTTTGTACTTAAATTCTATTCAATACACTCTGGCCCTTATTGTGTTGTTATGGCAAATTTTTAAACCTTCTGATTATTATTTACTTAAATAAAAACACCAGGTTTTAATCATCAACCAAAACCATTTATTTTTTCACATAAACCTACACGGGTACTTATCAAACGTCAGAAGCTAGGTGCACAGTTCTGATTGGTCCGATTAAAACCGTGATTTTACAAAAAAGTTCTTAGTGGTGCTATAAAAAATATAATACTTTATCGCTTATCAAGTTGAAGACACATTCCAGTCCATAAATATTTTTTATTCAAATAACCAATCCTATATTCCTTACCGCTCAATGAACAAAATTTCATTACTTTGTACTAATACATAGTCCTGTAACATTTCACACATCAACCATAAAAGATATAAGTAAACATAAGCTAAAAACTGTGTTGTTCACTATTCCCACGGGTGTGACGACATTATACCCACGCAGCGTTGAGGCTAAGGATCGTATGCATACAAAATCGGGCCTTATCAGTTATGCATAATGTGGAGACCCCAAAGGTGGGCAAAATATTGCAGTGCCCGGAGACATTGTCTACAGGCTGGTATGTTAGTTGTAAATTATTTATTTTTCGTAACAAGTTACAGTTTCGATATGAAAATGTAATTATGTTTTATCTAGGATTTAACATCATGTAACTTCATAATTTGCATCAAAAAACAGCAGTTAAAAAAAAAAAATACTTTTAATAAATACTTATATCGTCAAATTAAAAGACGCAGTTTACGTTTTACTTTTACAAAAAAGCAACAAAGAACTTATGGAATTATGCCATAAAATAACATCGTTTTATTATTTTTATCCTTAATAAGTACTGAGTTAGAGGAAGATTTAGGTAGGTGATGTTCCACAAAAATAGGTGTTTTTTTATTATTTTCAACTTAATAATTGTCACGTATCAAAATACCACTAAAAATTATCCCACCACCAAGTCACTCCCAAAACAACTAATACATTATTTTTTATTAAGAAATGTTGTCACGTCGTCGTTACGTAATCACGCTGTACAAAGAGGCTGCATGTATCTACGTCACGCGTGTCACGCTGATGGATTTTGTTCTCTGATTCTATTACTGTTTTTTATTTGTTTTTATTTGCCGGTCGACTGTCATTGTGACCGCGGCCATGAATATGAATGCGGAGTTTCGTATCCTGATCAATTTGATAGATAGATATGTAGGTATTTGATATCGGTGGCGATATTTCCATATTAATTCGTACATGATTTTTGTTTCATTTGGTCAGAAAAGTAACTAGAAATATAAGGAGAAAAGTTTTTTTGCCAGATATTTATTTCTGTGGTTTTAACTGTTGTTAACTATGTACCCACATGTGCAATGTTTAGCTTTTAGTACTTAATGATTCTCGTGTATTTTTTTTTTCTGGACGGAAAATTGCGAATTTAACTAGGAAAAAGAAAACAGTCAGCTTTGCAAAAAATGATAATTACTTGTGAAACTGTTAAGTTCTTAAGATAAAAGACACCCTTTTGGTATTGGGAAAACCTACCTATTGCGTTAAACAATGTTTTTTTTTATGCGACACTGCATTTTCAACTCTAGTGAATTGTCAACTTTAACTAAAAATATTTGCGAAGCGCATCAACGTAATCCCCTTAACTCGTCCAAACTTTTTAAGAAAAAAAAAGATAAGATAAGAATGACGATAATCCAGCGGCTGCAGCGCTGTGTTCACGCTGACAAATGAGCACGATTACTTACAGCGTGTTTCACGTCAACGTGCAAATATGTCAATGGGTTGAAAAAAATACCTTTAGGTACGAATGTAAGTTTGTGTAACACAAGGGTGGTTGTAAAAGGGGGTAAATCTCCATATTTCTTGTTAATTTTTCATTCGACAACATTAAACGTAGAAGTTCCACGTCTGATATACCTAGAAAAAAATGTAAGGATGTTTTTGGTACATAATTGCATGTAGGTACTAAAATATTTGTTCTGATGTAATTTTATGATGAAAGTTACCTTTCGGCTCAAAAATGCATTAAAAACATCATTTTTTTTGCGAGGGGACTTTGACATTTCTTTTATATTAATGATATAAACATTCAAACCAAGAATCAGCTTTCAATGTCTATTTTCACCGGAGTAACAGTCGACTTAATTGTAATTTCTTAGATTCTTTTTTTCTTTTAACAAATCTCGATGCCATCAATATACATCAGTACCTACATCAAAACAACAGCCTGCCTATACCACCCTCTGAGATCGGTTTCCAATTAACACCGGCTCAGTTCAGTCTCATTATATTTTTAATTTGGGGGAGGAATCCTAAATTAAAGCAAGCGACGTCAAAGGACATCGTTGGCACCGATTAGAGCTAAATAATTAAAGAATTCGGCCATCTCCTTCGTCGTTAGAGACCGCTCATTGGAACTTCGTAATTTTGATTTAGGTACTACGGTACCCTAAAGTTCTTTAACTTCCCGTTTCGTGACTTTCTGAGATGTATTTTCAATTTGGATGGAGGTCTTGGGATGCATTAAGTATTTGTATTTCTTTTAGTAACTCTTGTTCTTCTACCTGCTAGATACAGTTCAGACACATAAATTAAGTAGGTAGATCCAGCAAATTTCTTATCTCTAACAAACCAGTTTTTGGTCGAATGTGCTCATTTTATCCATAACCGATTTGGCGAGTTCTGTGCGGAGTAGTAGGACTATCATAGAATAAGTTATAGATCGGAATAGGGTGTAAAGTCACTCATCCTCAATAGAACAGGGAGGATCTTCCGACCAAACGGGTTTTGTGTGTGGTGGGCATCTGGTGACGGTTGAAGTTGGGATACACAAAATACAGTGCAGGTTGTGTTTGACGTCAGTTTCATGCGTAGTTCGCATGTGGCAATGTAGGTACCACCATAAAGTAATAGGGTATTTTACTCTATATGAGAAAAATCTAAAGATATATTATTGAGATAGCTTAGACAAAATAATTTTTAAAATTCAATTCAAAGATTTTTTTGAAATCTGTTTTTGAACATCTTGAAATAGTAGCCACCATGTTATTACGTCATACGGCGTGTCAATTGAACTTTTTACTTTTATTATTTTCGTAACAAACGTATTTTTTTGCATTCAGGAACAGCAAACCAACGATAAGTAGAATAATAACTATTTTTTTAATTATAAACAATTACCAATAAAATATCAGCGCATTTGTCTATATAGCAAACTGATGTCATACCCACAGAGCAATATAGCGTCCACTGCGTCCAGCGTTTTTGTCAAATTATGCGCGAAATTTGCAAATGTAAAATTTGAATGCATTTTTACGGCATTAATCGATTAAATAAAAATGTTGTGTTTTTTGTGGTTTATTAGCACTTTAGAATTTAATCAGGACACTTTTCAAAAATGGGTGTAATACATTATTGGAGAGAAAGAACAAAACCACCTTCTCAGACTTAATCAGTGCTTTTCATCTATCCATTAACTCCCTAGGAGTTCAAAATATGTCCAGCCATGTTTCGTTAAGGTAAAAATAACTAACTAGTTTTTGTCATAACTCCATTGAAAGTCTTCCAAAAGTTAAGAATACATCACGTTAAGTGGGCTAGGTTGTAAACTAGCGAAGTTTATGAATGTAAATTTCAATTTCGTCTAGACGTGTGAACTACGGGTTTGCATGTAAACAAGATTCATTACCACTACTGCGCAAGTTATAAAATTCTTAAGTGAAGTTTACGTACAAAATACTAGAAGACTTACATACTTGCTATGTTTTGAAGACTATGCTCAAAACAATTCTATTTGTTTTATTAAAATACATTACTATTTCAATAAAGCAAAATAGTTTTTAAAAGGTTCATTCAGTATTTGTTGTTGTACTAATTAATTGAAGTAATGACAGAAATATTTGCAAAAATAAAATAAACTCTTTTTGAAGTCCCTTATCGTTACGTTATCTCATGTTTCACACAGAAAAGTGGTTTTTCCGAATGATCAACATTTAAAAATGACGATGTGGTAACTTAAAAAGCTTTCTGAAAAGATAAACTTACAAATCTAAAGCTTTAAATAACTGCTCTTCTTATAATTTGACCTAAACAGGCAATTGCCCTTTCTAAAGGTACTTCCGAACTTTACACACGTTTGAATTTAATCTAATCTAACATCTTCACGCCACGTCATAAAACATTCAGGCATCGCAGAGGTGTCGTTTGCGACAGTGGGTATTCAGATGGAATAAATCCGGATTCCTGGGGTCTAGGGGACCCGTGGGAGTGATCCCGACAGAGATGACCGCTCTGAGGTACTCGACACTTAGATTAGACGCTCTTATTATGAAAGAGGGGTAGACGAGCGTTTGTTGAGCGTGTTTGACGCACGGTTTTAAAATTATGAAATCGGTTTAGAGTATTATTTATTTAATGAATGTCCAAAATCCACACACTTTCATAAACAGAACGTCACGACTCTTTTACCCGAACTCTTAAGCAGAGGTGTACCTACTTATATTACATCCATATTATGCCAGTTATGTTTCAGCTCCATCTTCATGATATACCTAATGAAAAATATGCAAACGTATTCCGATTTTGTTTAGCCTTGTATTTATTCATAACCGGAGTTCTAGAAACAAACGATTTATTTGTGGAAGCAAACCCGTCCAGTAGTATATCACTAACGACTGCTGAAGAAACAAATACAAGGTTTTAAAATTCACTGAGAGCTCTTTAAAAACAAAAAACGTGTTTCGATGCAGCAATAATAACCTATTTAGTTTTTTTTTTTAATATTAAAAGTTTGTTCGTAATTGACTACTGTCTAATATAGGTTACTTTTTTTTATACGTATTTTGACATACTGACCGCTGATTGAACCAAAAAAAAAATCTTATTTTAAGGCGATAAGACTCAATTATTAAAGCTATTTTTGAAATTATAATAGTTTGCTTTTTAAAAAAAGTTTTGGTCGCAAGTTGTATTATGCTTTGAACGCAATACTCTATTTGGGGTGTCTGAGGTCTTGCTTGCTCTTAACATTGTTTAAAAAAAAATCTGAAGACGTCATTCGTTTTTTGTAGAAGGCTACAATTTCTACAAATTCTCAGCCAAACTTTACACATTTATAAGCGTTGAAACCGCTCGTCTGCTCAAAATTTTAATGTCACAGACAAATGACGATTCGGCCCTACAGTGACTTGAGGGAAGGGGTAAGGGGCAATGTTTACATTTTAATGTAAGAACACCGGTGTCCCAGGACTCGTTAAGGGTTAATATCACGCGCGTGTTCATAAAACGAGTCTTTTTGCCTTCTCTATTAATGAGCTGAGATTTCATTAAGGTCCCTCCTCAATAAGTTTTTTTGTTGAGATTTTAAGGTTATTCCTTTGAGGGTTAACGTTCGAGAATTAAGCAAGGTAAGGATTTTTTTAATGTATCGCTAAGGTGTTTAAAAAAAATGTTACTCACAAATCCGTGTTTGTGATTTTTCAGCTTATTTTTTTCTGCCTAGAAACTTGAGTAAAATTTAAAGAAAAAATCCCTTACCAACTAGAGACACGAGGTCAGCTCAACATACTGACAAAAATCATAATCTTCATCATCTTTTCAGCCGAAAGATGTCCACTGTTGGACATAGGCCTCCCCGATAGCGAGTTCCGCCACTTCGACTGGTTCTTTGCTTCTCGCATCTAGCAGATTTCCGCGTCTTTCACAAGGTCATCGGTCCACCTTGTGGGCGGCCTTCCGGTTCTACGACTTCTGGTACGTTTTGTTCTGAAAAAAAAAATTTGTACAAATAAAAATAAAAAATAATCGCCAAAAAAACACAATTCTTTCTTAGATCTTGTTTTCAAAAAAAAATAACCAACAAAAGCAAAAATACTGACTTGTTTTTTCATCAAAATATTATCAAGACGATTATCAGACAGCAAAAATAGAAATCAGCCTACTTCAACAATTATAATTATCACAAATCACTGTAACTGCGTCTTCAAATTTTACGAGTATTCAATCCTAAACTAAACTCTTTCGTATAATAGCAGTAAAAATATTAAATGTCCCCTATAAGGGGGCCATAACAATTTCAGTTAATATTAATCGTTTTTCTTTGTGGACCCTTCCGCGTTGGCGATTTGCTTTATTTTCCCTTTTATTTGTCCCAAGGGGATAACTATGATATATTTATTATTGCTACAAGACTTTGGAAGACACTCGTGAGATGTATTAAGAGGTGCTTATTGGAACAAATAAATGTAATAGTTTTGTTTTGATTAATGTCTAATTTGTTGTAGTGGCAATTTATTAAGGATACGAGTACGTGCACCGTCAATGAATCGGCTACTAATATAGCATAACATCACGATTTGGTTCCCCGAAGGTTTGGGAGAGGAGTACCTAGAGTAAACCCTCATGTCGCCAGTTATATTTAAATCTCATTGAGGAGCTTATTGACATCAACTGGGCAAAAACCCAGACTCAGGGCTGCTATGGAGAAATTCCAGTTAGAAAACCCCAATAACACTTTGCACGATCTGGGAATCAAACCCAGAAACTCACTGTTCAGCAGCGCTTGCGACCACTCAGTCAGACCGTTCCAACGAGGCAGTCACTTCAATGGGCCACTAAGAGAAGCCAAAATTACGTTAAAGTGGCATCGTACCAGCATGCTTACTGTTACTAGTTACTGCGACACAGGCCTGCTCTTTCTATGACAAGAAGTGAGCCATAATCCACCAATTGCAGGTTGGTGGATGTCACGACTTCGAAAGTTTGGTTTTAGACTATGTCGGTACGATGTTTACCTTCACTGTTTTGAGAGTTGTGGTGTTGAAATAAATTATTTGAAGTTAAGTTTCAACTTGGATTCGAACCTACGACCTACAACTCATAATTCGAAGCCACTGGGCCACCACTGCTATCTGTCAATATTCCACAAAAATTCGTCCAGGCTGATGCCTCTTCTTCTTATCCGGTACGCTCTGTACAGAGCGATCGTGATCGGTAAGTACTCGTAGCAGTCTTGGAAGGGGCAGATGTGATGCACTTCACGATATTTCACCGTTGCTGCCTGCTAGAGGTCATCCTGCTGCATCAATTAACCGAACCTCCAATGGCAGACTTGATCTGGTTAGTAAAACGTGTGAGTGAGCTTCCGCGCGGTCTAGTGCCTTCTACTTCCCTTGGACGACAAGGCGTTCTATGGACTGATTGTCACGCCGGGAAACATGACCGAAGAATGTCAGGATGCGAGATTGTACTATAGAAAACAGACGCTGCCTGATACCGAGTTCTTGAAGTATCGAGACGTTTGTGCGAAACTCGGTCCACGAAACCCCAAGACATATGTAGGCCATCTTAAATTGCACCACTAGGCACGTAACTGAAATTAACAACAAATATTCCTGAAAATAGTTTCGAATTAAAATAAAAACGTAAGTCCTCAAACAAGACATGCAAACACCTCATACAAACTTCTGTCAGTGCAAAAGTCACAGTTAGTTAAAACTCCTCGAGTGAAGGCAAACCGACAACCAAAAAACGGACAGCCAGACAAACTCCCAGTTTGAATTGATACCGATACAAAATGGAAGTGAACGACATCTCCGACACACCGCTAACGACCAAACTGCGTTCTAATCACGCCTTGTCAAAAATGGATATTGGAAATTGAATTCGCAAGCAGAGTTTCTTTTTTTGCAGAATGCAAAGGGCGAGGGCTGTACAAATGGCCAGATCAACTCAATAAGGGGTACGGAGACGTGTTTACCAGCTACCCACAAACTGCGGTGCTTTTTTACATTTTTCCGAAACGTTATTTACCCAGTGTCGTCAGGGCATTGTGATGCCGGACAATGCTACGGGGATATTTCGGCATTTTTGAACGCGCGACTTTTTGTTCTTTGCCGGTGAGAGCGTTTGTTCGATTTTTGAATACGATTGACGTCACTGTGAAGTGGATTGTTTGAAACTGTACTGATATTGAAACGTACATCATAATCGAATCGTATTGTACTTGTTTGGTCGAAGTTATGAGTTTATTTGGAGTTTAGCTGGTAGAGCTTGAATGTATGCGTCTTATTCTAGAGAAGAAGTTTTTCATCGGTTGTAAAAAAAACAGTGGTTTCATAGAAAAGTGCAATAGGTACCTATGCGGTCAAAAAATATGGAGCAGCATTTTTTTTTTTTTTTTGACGAAAAAATATTTAAGGAGGTTAGAATCATGTACTGAATGTTAACCAGGCTGCTCGTCAAAAACCATGCCATCCTGTTTACATATAAGCATTGTAAAACCACAATCTAACCATAATAATACATTTCTTACGAAAACAGCACTTAATTATGCATCCTCTGGCACCTGACGTGGAAACTATTATAATATTAGAGTCCCCCATCTCGGCAGGTCGGTAAGACGGCGGGAGCGACAACTATCAGCCCTAACGTGTTTATGTAAAGCAGTCACAGCCTATCTAGTGTTCTAATAGTTGCTGTAATCCCTGTCTGAATTCGGTGTACCCATGGTGTAGTAAGCATTTTTTGTTTAACTGAGTTGTAACAGCATGTAATAGCCTCCAGAAAAATGTTTTGATGGCTCTCACACTAAACTGCTTCAAGAGTCGAATAGACAATTAAATATCTCTAAGTTTTTTGACACATACGACGACAGACGCGCGGCAAGCCTATGTGATCACCGCGGTGTTACCAGTAATGTGTAATAATAACTCCCCAACCACCTTTGTTACCTTGGTATTAGTGACGTAAGCATGTCACTCCCGGAATTCGAGACCTTGTTTTTTAGACCATGGGTGCAACTTGTATACCAAGTCATGGTCTAAAAAACAAGGATTAAAAAACAAATAACTTATACGTTGGGATGTGAATAGGAAGACTGTTATTGAGTAATCTTTATTAATTCTTGACAAGAATCTAAACTAATTTGATTCGCTAAACGCATTAATAGACAAGTTAATAACAATGAAACTTCTATTGTGTCTCGTTTAGTGTCCTGCGTACAGTCACCAAAGGAGACAAGTAACCACTGTCGTTGGATGAAGTTGAAGTTTAGTAAAAAGCTGATGAATATTTCGTAGCCAAACAAGTCCGGAAGCATGAACAGCATAAGAGTAGCTTTCGTAAGTTTGTTATTTTTGCCTTTGGGAAATCCCATCGAGCACACACCCGTTCCTCAAATTATCATTTTACGCACTAATTTACATTGTCTTCAAATGATCTGACCAAGATTATGTCTGGATTTTGAAAGAGACTTTGTTGACCCTTGAGTTTGCTTAGCTATTTTTCTCAGGGGTAGTCAGATAGAAAATTTCGACTCCATCTAGCTTATTATTTTTATAATATGACGTGTAAAAGTGATTTCAAAATCCTATTTACAAAATTTTTTTTTTTTTTTGGAGAGCCTTAGCCCAGTGGTGTCGACCTCGACTTACGAGGTGTAAGGTCTTAACTTTGTGTAAATAATGTCATCACCACTGCTCTCAAAAATGGTGAAGGAAAACATCGTGAGGAAACCGGCATATCCTAGAAACAAAAATTCAGAGACATGTGACATCTACCAACACACACTGGGTCCGCGTGGTGGATTACGGCCCACTCCCTGTCACAGAGAGGAAACCTGTGTCCCAGCAGTGGGAACATTAAAAGCTGATTATGATTTTATTTTACCACTAGCTTTTGCCTGCGGCTTCGCCCGCGTGTTGGTCGGAAATTATCCCGCAGGAACGTACTATCGGGATATAAAGTATCCTATGTGTTAATCTAGGTTATAATCTATCTGTGTGCCAAATTTCATCCAAGTCCGTTCAGCCGTTTTTGCGTGAAAGAGTAACAAATATCCATATATTTGTTACTCTTTCACGCAAAAACGGCTGAACGGATTTGGATGAAATTTGGCACACAGACAGATTATAACCTAGATTAACACATAGGATAATTTTTACATGCATACATACAAACTTTCGCGTTTATAATATTAGTAAGGATATATTTTTCCAAACATAATGATTATTGTCTATGGTATAGCTAAGTATACACCTACAATGTGTGTCAGCTTGGTAATCAGTCATTATTTCACGGTACATTACACTCGTGTCACACGGGGGAACGTTTTTGTGCCGTGGGATGTGAAATACAAAGACATTGCGTTCTTTGTTATCCTGTGTTGTGGGAATGTCTTGAAGACTTCCTACCCTACAAAACTTACTTGTAACTCATCCCACTCACTCACTTGTGACCCATCTATCACCACCTACAATGAAAGGACGAAAAGAAAAATGCGTTTATTGGCATTATATCATTTAAAAAACCTTAAAACAAAAGTACCTACATATGTATATACCTATAAATGGGTAATCACATCATCTTTTAGTTTATGAGTAGGTATACTAAGAATCGGTATAAGATTGTATCTTGTAAAAGTTAATTCTTAATGATTTCATGACCTGTAGAATATCTCTATTTCATTTTTTGTTTTGATTTTATGTTAAAGTGTATTTTATAGATATAAATAGTTTAATATGTGTGTATAACATCGTTTTGGGAAACTGTTAGATGTTGTACTCGTTGGTGTTAATAAATAAATAAATAAGAATTTATCATGAAAAGCTATATGTTGCGCATTGTATATTTTATGCTTTCATTGGCTTCGTAAGCAAAGCTTCTTATGTGAAACGGCCGCACGGGTCGATCGATCCGGTTAAGCTACGCTTGCCGTGGTTGGTCCATAGATGGGTGACCATCTTTACTTTCCCAGACCTCCTCCGTGCCTCAGAAAGCACGTTAAACCGTTGATTTCGGCTGTTATTCGTGGATCTTTGACAGACGTTACAGATCGTCAGGAACCTGAAAATCTGACAACCAGTCTTACCAAGGGGTATCGTATTTCTCAGTAATTGGGTTGTAGGCAGTCGCTCCATGTAAAATATTGATATTGAGCTGCATCCGGTTAAACTAAAAGCTGACCCCAACATAGTTGTGTCAAAATTTTAACTGTTTACCTATTATTATGTATGTATTATAATATTATTATTGTTTTAATTATTGTGAATGTGAGGACTGTGTGGGTCATGTTTTGTTTTATTTTTTTGTGTTTCATCTCTTTCTCAGTTAGTTTTAATGTTAATCTGGCAGTTTGAGTAATTTATGCGGCCTACCCAAATGTCCTTTCTTTGGTAGTTCGTCAAATCTTTGAGCTCCTCATGTTCTGAGTTGAGCTGCATGATTACTGATAAATGCGTGCACTGATTGGACAGGTCCACTCAATCTGTGTGGTTCTTTCCTCAAAAGACCATTTCAGACACCAATCCACATGGTTTTCACATGATCTGACCAAGATTATGTCTGGACTTTAAAAGAGACTGTGACCTCTGAGTTTGTTTCGGCCTTTCTTCTCAGAGTAGTCAGATAGGAAACGCCGACCTCATCTAGTTTAAAAAAAATATGATTGACGTGTAAAAGTGTTTGTACAAACCTACTTACAGAAATAAAATCATTTATCATTTATGGTTCATGAGATATAGCCCGCTGACAGACAGACGGAAACCTTAAAAACCAGACGAGTAAGATGTCTATGCCATGCAGGGATCGAACCTGCAACCCCTAGTTGAGACAGCCAAGTACTCAGTAGATAACTAAATTGTGCCGCTATCGAAACACACTGCTCACATTCGATTTTATACTTTGTTATTATTTAATAAGTCTCCAGATTCTCCAGTTTGTACAAGTCAATGTTACTCAATAAGTTCTGTATTGTTCAAAAAACACAAGGTCACAACTCGAGAAGTATTTTTTTAACTGAGCATTATAAAATACTTAGTTGAACAGCTGTTGATTACATAACTGTTCCAATTATCAACTTAGTAAATAAATACTGATTAAATAACAATCCTTTGTGATGGAGACTTTTTTTCCACTGAGCCAGCAATCGTAACATAACAACGTTTTCACGTTTAACTACTTAGTTATTTTTTTTATCTCAAATTTAACTAATGTGACACACTTGTTAAACTTCTTCGGAATTATACATTGGGCAAGTAAGCATGAGCGCTACGCTGTGCTACGGGCTACGTCGCCTACGACTGTAGGTACTACGCCAGAATCCGCTACGCTCATAGCAGCTGACTCACCCAGCTCGGGCTTTAATAATAAAGAAGCAATAAAGTGCTTCGTCCTTACCCGTTTTCAATAAACACCTTTATCGATTATTCAGTCCGCCGTCCATACTTACAGCCTCGGAGCTACGCCATAGACAGAGAGTTGGCAAACTAATTCACGACACAGGCATAGCTTGCGTCGGGTGGCTGTAGGTGGTCGCCAGGCGATAGCCGGTGGCCGCGGGGGTGGGGGGCGCCTTGCGGGAGGGGGGCGGGGGAAGGGGGGCGTACTCGCGGCTGGGCGGCGCCGACCAATCGTAACATACCACCCACCCGGCCCCGCCCACCTCACCTGCGCCACACCATTAAGCCTGCTTTCCTCGTACTTTTTTCACGGACCTCGCATCCGTTCGCTGGCGCCGTCTTTATTTTATTTTCTCCTTTATGCCTCCTTCTCGACTCGCCTCCTATTTTACGCCCGCCGCCGGCGTAGGTAGAAAAACCTTTGTGAATACGAATGCTGAGCAGGTATTACGCTCGTTAGTTACGGGTGCTGATATGTAAAGTAAATAAAGGTTCTTTTTAGCATTCGTGTTGCACCGGAACTGGGTATCGCAGTCCAGAATAAGAACACCATGAGCGTATGGATCGAGGGATGAAAGCTAATTAAAAGCTTTGCTGTCGCGTCGGTGGTAGACAGAGATAGGTTTACGACGTCGCGGTGTCGCGCTCGTAATAAACTTTTAACTTCCATATCGATCCGCAAAAAGTTCCCGACGAAAGTAATCTGGGCCAACCTTGCTCCACATTTTGTTTCAATGGCCGCGGCCGGAGTCGTATGCAAGTGTCCCTGTCAGGGTGAACGATCCCCACATCGATGAAGTTTAACTGAACTTGGAAAAAACTTGGTGGAAGTTTGTTCGCGCCGCGTGATTAGGAAGACTTAGTTTTGAAGTGAGTTGGGAACTGTTTTTTCAGTTTTGAAACTGGGTGGTTCAGTTTATGATCCGGGTGAAAGTCGGTGGATCGATGAACCGGGGTCAACCCGCTTGATCAAAGTTTGCGGGACTAATAACCGAATTTATTACGCGAGGGCGCGCGGTGCATTTCGCCTGTCTCCTGTACTATCGATCGAATTTCTTACAACTTTGCATGCGTGACTAATAGAAAAAAAAGTACAAGAATTTACAAAAGATACTGTCTAATTTATTCATGAAACGAGTAGGGAGAAGGCTCATATGTAGGTAGTCTATATTTCAAAACATAAAAAAATATATTCTTAAAATTACTTTACCTTACTAGGAAATACCGTTAGCTTACCATATTATTGGCCACCAAAGTATAATCTTTTCATTTCTAAAAATAAAGTAAAATTTGCTGTGCATAAAGCAGCAACTGTAAGTATCTTTATTTTCGCCAAGTCATTCATTAGACAAACTGGCTGATGGAACCAATTGCTTTATTTATTCCTTCCCTTTTACTGTCACTGGGTACCTACCGCACTCTTAATTCTTATTGTAAAGTGAATTTAAAAATTGTTTTGCTAAAATCCAAAAGCGATAGCTCTAATGAGCTACCCTGACATCAGTGTCAGGGTAGCTCACAACTATCGCTTCTGTATAGTGGGCTCCGACTCATTAAGTCTTAAACGTAAATCTTATATTTTGCTCTCATCGTACTTCACAGGAACACACACAAATACTTCTCGCAATTAACTTATAAGCCCATTCAATAGCCCATGTTTACATTAGAATTATTACGCAATTATAAATATTTTGTAAAATGTATCACTAAAGTAGGTACACTTACTTCGAGAGACACGATTTTGCTAGTTTAAAGGGCAGGAGTCTGGCTCATTAATTTGTAATATCCATACCCATCCCTTATTGAAAGAATGCTAATGTTAGCATATGATTACTTTTCGCTCGAAAAAGTATCCATTGTTACTGAGAAGAGGGCTCACACAACAATAATGGCGTTCCCATGACGGTCAAGTCGCGTCACTGCATGTATGTGTCAGAGGTGTCAAAAAACGTGACAATATTATAGCGCGGTAATGCGAATCAAACGATAAAAAGCTTTGCATTAAATTAAGATTTAATCTTACCAGAACAAAACAATTTGACATGAAATTCAAAAACAAAAGAAAGCAAACTCCTACAATATCCAAGGAGTCATATTGCAGCGAAGCTTGTGTTCACCGCCGCAAGATGTCGCCTAATGCTATTGCCAAAGTAATAAGACGAAGTAAACACACACGTGAAAGACTGGAATAGTGAATCAGTTAAAAGTACTCGTTTATAAGTATAATTTAACTTCTATTTATTATTTCAGTAAGTGTCTAACAACTAGTTTTTGAAAAACTAACTAAGAATACTGTTCGAAAAATGCTTGGGATATACAGAATAGAATTTTGCGCAAGTAAGGTGAACAGGCGACTAAGGGACTTACTAGAGAATCGGCAGCAGCGTTCTCTATACATTTTACCACCATACTGCGACCGCCAACCCGCGTGTCAAGCGTGGCGATTACGGCAAAACCCCCCTTTTAGGGGAGGCCTATGTCCAGCAGTGGACGTCTTTCGGCTGAAATGATGATGATGAAGGTGAACAGTCCTCAACTAATAGGTTGGGACGAGTACCTAAAGTATAATTTACCGAGAATGTAGTGTGATTTAGACCCAAAATACTTGAAATATTCTTTTAGTATAACATCACGCCGGAATTCCCCGAAGGATTAAACAGAGGTGCTTCTATAGTATATCCACATCTAACCAGTTATGTTTAAGCCCAATATGACCAAATTCTGACCCCGGACTGCTACTGAGAAATTCCAGATTGAGAAACCCAAAACCCTTGCGCGACCCAGGAATCGAACCCAGGATTTATTTCGAAAAAGTGAAAAGTCGTTTGTTTTCATCTATGCATTTTCCTTATCTATATCCTGATAAGTAATTCCACCATCCCCAATACATCAAGAGTTCACTCGAGTCCAAACAAAAACATGTCCAAACAATAAAAGTGTGTACAGCCGAAAACAAAAGAGTGATGAAGAAAATCGTTTATCTGCGTACTATCGCAACATGTCGCCCGGGCATTATCACTAACGAGGGATCGCAATAAATAGCGACGTATGGACCTGTGGTGCGGAGCTACGAATTTGGTGGAGGTGCTGTCAAAACCCAGGAGAAAAACAAAATTGGGATAGAAACAATTCTACAGTACTATAACACTGAAATATTAAAAGCCGAAGAAGGATTACTGAAAAATCCAATTATATAAATTACTTGCACAATCGAGCTAAAACCACAATCTGCGTTAAATTGAAATATTGCTCTCAAGCTTCATGTTTTGAATTTTTTGATTTGCATTCTAACAAAGAAACAAGATGTAACGGTAAAACATTTATGTAAGAATATTTGTTTTAATAACAGAAAATCTGAAAAAAAAACATTATTTTGGCAAATTAAATTATAACCTCTGAATTTGACTAAGAAAATTCAAGTTGCTCAAAGTCGAATAAAAACTTGCACGTCAACAGTCTCTCTGACTTTGAAAGTATTGGCAAAAGAAGAGTTAAGGAACAGAATAATTATGCCAACCTCTTTTATTATCTTACTGGGGCGGATCCCAAAATGAGGATAAATTTTTGTTAAGTTACATGAGTAACTTAACAAAATTCCAACACGATGACGTCTCAACTACATTATTAAGAAAACTTCCAATATCACAATGCCATGTCCACACATTTCTATGTTCTAGTAAGCTCGCCCCCGCCATTGCTCAAGTGCAGCGTCCTTATGAAAAGTGTTCGGAGATAAGAAAACTTGGCCGCCGCGTCAGCTGACCGTGTGTCATTAGATTATAGATTACGTTAGCTTGGCTCGTGTGTTGACGCTTTAAGTATAGGATATAATTGTTTTAAAGGTTTTGAGAGGGTTTAAAATAACTATAGTTAAGTAAAACTAAAGTTATTAGTACAAAAAGTCCTCGGAGATAACAAAACTTGGCCGCCGCGTCAGCGGACCGTGTGTCATTAGATTATGGATTACGTTATCTTGGCTCGTGTGTTGACGCTTTTATTGTTTTAAATGTTGTGTATAGCAATATTTAGCTTTAGCTATGTAGCATATGAAAAGTGTTTGCAAATAAGTAAACTTGGCAGCTCCGAGAGCTTACCGTGCTTCAGACATTTTGTGTTTTGACTGAAACCACAATAATTTATTTCGGCTGATATGGCGATCAGTTAAAAGTGATTGAGAATTAATGCAAATTAACTACCATAATATCTTTCATTATATCCGCCGTGACTATAAAACTTATCCTTTTTTGTTTATGAACATTTTATGTCTGACATTTTCATGAGATACAAATAATAACAATTTCTTTTAAATATTATCTTTCCTACTTTCTTAGTTCATCAGATTCTTCTATAATATATACCAACATCACCATCATCTACCTAACTTTTTCCCAATTTTCTTGAGGTCAGCTGCCAGTCTAACCGAATGTAGCTGAAAATCAGTATTTACCAGTACAATATATACCAACTTATCAGTAAATAATTTTTCTCATCCCTAAAACAATTACAATCAAATCGAACTCCCTTGAACAGTCGACCGCGCACCACATCGCAACTGTTTTGAATATATTTCAATCAATTAGAGGGCTAGGTGAACCCGATAGTTCTACATAATACCTCGTCAGACCCTTTGAATATTCAGCCGATATCTTTGATGTACTGCTTGTAAGTTTGTCCAAGGAAATTATGGATACTGTTCCAATGTTGTGGCAAGAAGTGGTTTTAGTGGAAGAGTTCATTGGGTGTTAGGTTAACTTGAGGTCAAAAGATACTTTCCGAATAAAAAGGGCAAAATGAACGCAATAATATTAATAAGTAGCACTTCGCCCACGACTTAAATTAAAAGAAATATTTTTTTTAATCGCAATGTAGTTTTTGAGTTTATCCATTACAAACAATTTTACAAACAATCAAATCTTTCCTCTTTATAATATTAGTGTAGATTTCGAACTATACTGCTATTTTTTTTCGCCAACCAGTTCTAAGCCTTCTTGGTGCATTATAGCCCGCTCTCTCGCACAGAAAAAAGGCCTGTGTCCCAACAGTGGGCAAATTAAATACCTTTTCAGAAAAACACCGAATCTCTTCCACGAACCCACACGTAAGTTATTAGTACTTTATAATTCATGTAATCTCCTGAAAGTTGCCAGCTCAATAAATCTTAGGGTTAGTGCTGAGCACTTCTTATTAACCATTGTCTCAGTCCGCAAGTAATTAAACGGTTGGCCGATAACCATTATGGCGTGGGGCGGCTAGACCTCGCCAATATTGATCTAATAAATAATATGTACGCTGCAAGGATTATTGGGAATAAGCTATTGAGGTAAATTGTTTACATTGTTTAGTTCAGATTGGGTTGGAGGATTCATTGTAGAGTGGATGAATGGTTTCTTTGGAGGTTTGAAATCGGTGAAGAAATATATTGCCTATTGGAAGCCATGCTGTTTTGATTTTGATGTTCTTAAAACTGTTATTTCAACTTTGTACTAAATAATGGCAACTATGATTAGTTTCTAGGGTTATTACTTTATCTTCCTCGTATAAGGCTTTTAGATGTCCTCGTCCAATAAAGTTAGGTACTTTTAAAATCGAAATTTTTCTTGACATATTGATGTCACATTAAAGATGTATTTCCTTTAGCTTAAAGACAAAGTTTACAGCATATTTACATATATGTATACATAAACCATTGATTCAGCACACACAAAACACATGCCAAATATACAAACATACCTCCTATCAAGCAGGGCATATAAAACGCCCATGCTTCACAATCCCGAGCGACCACAACACCCTGGCCAGTGGGTACATGCCGCAGAATGAGATGGTAAAATCTTGCAATAAAACTTACAAGACATTCCCTCCGAGGAATGCATGCCGTCCGTTCTCAGGAATTCCACCACTAAACGCAAGACAGCTTTAAAACGCTTTATAGTCGGTGAAAGGGATGCTGGATTATAGAATGTTATTAAATTAGAGGCTTTGTCTATAGTATGAGCATATAACATGACTATGAGAGGGATTTCTTAATATCTTAGGTACCAATTGTTTGTTGGCCATTAGAAAACAATTCTTAATTGTGACCAAAGTGCTGGCCTATATTTCGGTCAAAGAATCAGCATGGCCATACAACGTAGCAATGCTGCCAGCCTTTTGGGCACTCTTCCCGTAGACGACGATGCGGACTAATTTTTTTATGCCTTCTAATTATTTTCTTTTTTATATACCTGTACAGATTATTAGCATTGTTTTGTGTTTATCAAATAATTTTAAGTTTGAAATAATTCTTAAGTAAGTATGATGTGAGAAGATTTAGAAAACAAAAGGATTAGGATAAATGATTTTCCAATTTTTAGACTCATACACGTGGTTAAATTATACCTTTGTAACCACATACGGCTCAAATATCGTTATTTATTGATAAACACTTAGGTAGGTCTGTACCGAAAATTTTCCAAAGTTTAAATTTGAATGTATTTCCAACCAACCGACCAACCAACCAACCAACTGACTTAACAGACGTTGTCCTGTCAAAATTTCAATATGGTCTTGAGTTCATACAAAAATGCAAAAGAAAATGCACTCTCAGTTTTTCCAGAATTTACCAATTTTCCGGAAAAAGTTTCCAATTTTTCTTTCCATAAAATCAAATTCGGGTTAAATTGCGTACATTTAAAAACAAAAATAGTCAAATACAAAGTACATGGTACCAAATGGTACACAACACAGACTTAAAGCCATGTGGCATCTACACAAACCAAGTTTCCTAAAAACTTCAAGAAGTTTAGAGTAGGTACCATTCCACCTCATATAATGCCTAGTCTCTGGAGTGTTATGTCCATGGTCATCACCTTAGGGCCCGTCCGCATTACGCGCTAATTGCTTTACGCAAATGCCTCGCGGTGTGCGGACGCGGCCGAAGTGGACGTTACTATGTTTTCGCAGACCCTTTCTGTTAGTTCAGGGGTGACGCTTTAAAGTGTCGTAAAAAACTTCAAGAATTTATTCATTTTATCGAGATAAAGAAAAGCTTCAATTCATTTAAATAAGTAATTTCTTTTAAATTTTACATACCATCCTGTATGGCAAGACTTAAACTTAATATTTAAGAGATCACTGAAATGCTATCTCTTACGTGTTATCTACATATATAATTAGTACGGGAAGCAAAAACTTTGTACCACTTTTTACGAAAATTATGAGGATAGAAGAGTATGAAATTTGGCGTGGGGTATATTCATAAATGTTGCTTAAAGTTAAGAGATGTTTAAACGTCAAAAATGTATGGTTAAACAGTCAGTTTATAAATAAGGGGGTTGAAGTTTATATGAAGCACGAGTGCAGAAAGCTAAATAAGTTTAAGTAAAAATGCATTTGAAATATGTACATTAAATCATTAAAAATCATGGTGGAATTTCGACCACTGGCAACCTATAGTTATATTAAGCTAACAATTCGCTCGTCCACAAAATTGAACCATCTGCGTAGTTTAGATTGCCAAAACATAATCCAAATCCTCAAGAGACAAACAAATGAAAAAACCATTTTATTCACTTTTATTGGCTTTGTCCGATCTACCGATATCAGAATCATTGACAAGACACAAAAACTTAATCCGGCAACCCTAGCTGCCCCAAGATCCTCACACTATAATGGGGTTCGGATTAAATGCGTTGAAGTTAGTAATGCCCCTCTAAAAGCGAATTGTAGTCGGCGGCAATGGTTTATAATATCGTTATCGTGATGTCCAGCTTAGATTAGGAGATACTTTCGTTCGGGAGCTGCTTTTGAGAAAGGGAGGTACTCTAAGAGGGAGGTATTAATGGAATCAGGACGCGGTCACTCCGAGCCAGCTGGATCGCTCCGCTGATTTTAAAGGATTTCCAGGAATTTGCGACTCGCTTAAAGTACGTGTGGTCAGTTCGGACTTCGAAAAGCTTTTGGGGTAAACTTGATTTCGTGTGCCGGATTACAGTTGGTGCATATCTTGTGTTGTTTTATTTTATTGTGCAGCTGCTTTGACTTCTACATTCCTCTGTAATAATATTTCTATACCCTGGACAGAATTGACCATTGCCCAAGATTGCCTCGTTGGTCTAGTTGTCACAAGCGCTACTGCTGAGGTCACTGGTTGGTTCAATTTCCAGGTCGCGCAAAGTGTTAGTGACTTTTCTGTCTTTCTTTATATATATGCAATTTCTCAGTAGCGGCCCCGAATCTGGATCTGTGCCCGGTTGATACTAAATACACTTTTTCACTTTTCACTGCGCACTTTATGATGTTTACACATTTGCATTTCCTTCTTCACGTTCTCTCCTTCCCGACAACCGCAGACGCATTTTTATTACTAACTCGGACTCTACATGTTTTCCGATCCATTTCTTCTGCTTGTCCTTCAACTTTTTCCATATAATTATGATTGCTGCAACGGCGATAATTGTCAAGGCCGACGCCAATAAAATAGTATTTATGTGGATGTGAGATTCAACCGTGTTATTACTTCCTCCCGATGCATTTTGCGCTATTATTACCTCCTTATCTTCTGTTTTAGAATATGATTTTCCCATATTTTTGGTTAACTAAGTGACTAGTTGTGCTGAATGTTCCCTTAGTGATATCAATTTTTATCGGGCACATTTTAAAACGCTCTAACTCAGTGCACCGAGGCACACAGGAAATCGCTGTCTTGCACTTTTCGCCCGCTACGCGATACGCAGCAACGGTAGGTAGCAACCCGACGCCGCGGCGCTCGCGCATGGTAGGGTCGCCATGAAGTGTGTGGGTTACAGGAAGACAATCAAAACACGTGTGTACGCCACGAATGGTTTATTACGACTGTACTTAATACTAATACATGAATAAGTGTGCTTAGGCTACACATAGATACTTATATACACTACAGCAATATGGTCGCCCCCTATTATATGTGGGTTAACAATTAGGTACACCTCTGCCTAATCTATCATAGTACAGGCGTGATGTTATGTTATGTAATAAGCGGGTCAAAAATGTTGTCATTATTAATGAACCTGCCCAGCGATTCCAAAAATAATCATTCACAACGCTTTTCCACACATCCAAATATTCTCAAACAACCCAAAACACGTAATTACAGTTATAGAAACCAACTAGCAATCCAAATAAAACCGTACATGTATCTGTTATTTTAGCAAATGTAGTGCAAAGAGTACGGTATGCGAAAGGTTTTTACTAGCAGGGCGAAGTTTTGAACACAATTTGTTGTCGGGCGGGTAAGCGGGTCCAAATCAAACACATAGCTCCTTTGAGAGCACCCTGTAGTTATGTGGACCACGAACTCACTGGGTGAGACTCGCAATGATTTTGTTTGATTGTGTTTGGGAATTAATTAATATGGAGTTTACATATTTCTGGTGGTGGTTTTAATGGTTCTGGTAATAAAAAATAAAAGAATAATCTAAATAATAAAATAAAGATAATAAAAGATGTAATTAGATAATATGTGCCAACACAGTACCTACCTAGAAAAGTAAATTGAGATGTCATATTAATAATGTTCAAGAATTGCAATAAAGTTGTGGACTTAAAAAATTGCTAACACCAAGGCCAAAAGGATCAAGAATGTAAAACACAATCAAATTCACGATCTACACTCTGATGTGACAAAAACATTTTGTCTAGTAACTTTTTCATCGTCTTTTTAACAACCCTTAAGATACATACCCAGCTTGCACTGATAGGTATATACTTATTTGTGTTCCCGTATGTATGGAACGTCTCGAATACAAATATTCGCGTGAAAGTTGTAGGCAGCATATGTGACGTCTTCGTTAGAAAACTTGCTTGCCAAGAGTGGGCGGACTAACTCGTTTCATTCATCGTCTTGTACTGCGCTTGGTAGGTTTTGATATTTGTTGTAAAATGTTCTTCATATCAGCCCCTACTTACAATTTGTGCGTCGCGGGTTCGAACCTAGGCAGGTGCTGTACTTTGTGGTAAATAATTTAACCACTACTGCTCTCAAAACTTTGAAGGAAAACATCGTGAGGAAACCGGCATGTCCTAGAACCAGAAGTACGAAGAGAAGTGACATCTACCAACCCGCACTGGGCCGGTGTGGTAGAATACAGCCCACTCCCTCTCAAAGAGAGGAGGTCTGTGTCCCAACAGTGGGATCATACAGGCTGATTATGATGGTCTTCATACATGACATGAATTACCATGCTTTTCGTTCATAATGCATTATTCACCAACTTATTGTTTGGGATCATAGCTTGTTTGAGTGATTGACTTGGAATAAAAAAGGAATCATTATGTTGAACCTAAAAAATCTTTTTCAATAAAGGTACTGTGAAAAAACAATTGTGTTCGATTAGGTTTTTACGTTTCCGAACATACACAAAAACATCTATTGATTCAAGTCTTTTACTTGCGGTTTGGTAAAATAGCACGCAGCTAATTTTATTCAAAAAAGACGGGTTTTGTTGCCGTTCTAAAAAAATATTAAACATCATTCTAAGTATCAAGACCACATACTCCAAGTACAAGTACAATCAGTCGGCGCATTACACGAGAAGATGTCCGATGCGACGTGCGGGGGTGTCACAGCTCGGGTGGGGGGTAGGGGGTCGGGTTTCAAATATGACATATCTGGGAGCCGTCAGCACCGCAACACTGTACCAGAACTTGGTCTGCGGCCAGCACAGATGTGTACTGTGCACAAGTACATACAAGAACACGAACGTCCAAAGTTTTACGCCCCGGGTGAAACGCGCCTACTCTCCAGCGTTATTAGCGGCCATTGAGACATGACTATTTACTTACTGGGAGCGCGATATCTCGTGTAAGGTATTGCCCAGTGGCTGTTTGCATCTCTTTTGGGTATTGCAGTAATGATGGGTTGTGCGTGAGGATGTGTAGCGTTTGAAATTTTGAGCTTTCTTGGGGAAATGGAAAATGTTAACACATTTCGGTACGCTTGTGGTTTAAATCCGTCATGTTACATGTCCAAAGTTTAAGAATGCTTACACATATATCCGTCTAGCTAAGGTGGCTGGGACAGACTGGATGCGGAAGCCGAAGGACAGGGTGTTGTGGCGAAACTTGGGAGAGGCCTATGTCCAGCAGTGGACTGCGACAGGCTGGGTTGAAGTTGATACCGATGTATAAAATAATATTCTAACCCTCCCCAGTATTTACATTTTAGAAATAATTGTAGATTTGTCCGTAAGCATCAATAGTTCTACACAAAACGCGAAGACATCCAATCACAGTGCACACTTAGGCACCGATCTAGGCTAAACATACCAACATCCAAGCTAAAAATGCATTCTACAAGTCCCTACGTAATGTCTATAAAAATATACAACAAACTACTAGACATAATAAAGAAAGAAGAAAAGTTCAATATATTTATAAAAAACACACAAAAATATATTTCCTTAGATGAATATTTAAATGATTAACATAAATAATAGAAGAAAAGTATATGTTAAGGGAATTACTAATTTTAAAAAAATATATAAGAATCATAATTGATAACAATAATTAATAATAATCACGCAATCTAGAGGTATGCTTAATATATATCAATGATATGGTAATTATTAATAAATAATATTATTATAATAATTAATCTAAGGCCTAATTCAGAAGGCAGTACTCCTCGATACGGCTTGCATCGTGAGGAGGTTCCTGTCTCTGGAGCCCTAACCTCCTGTAGCTTGGACCCTGCTCCCGATACCGGCGGAACACTATTTTGTATATTTTAAATGCTTTTTTTAATGTTTATTTTATAAAAATATTTATAAATGTAATAGAATAAGAAGTAAAATTAATGAACAAAAATATTTATATATTTTCGTTATATAATAATAAATAAATAAATAGCAGTAATAATTATATATTTATATAATAAATAAATAAATAGCAGTAATAATTATATATTTATATAATAAATAAATAAATAGCAGTAATAATTATATATTTATATAATAAATAAATAAATAGCAGTAATAATTATTCATAATCTCCTAAAACAAGGCCTCCTTTCTCCTACCCTTTTGCTGTGCCCTACAGGGTCTATAATGATCTCAATTATATAGTTACCACATAAACTTAAGACACATTATGGTAAAGCAATAAAGATATTGACTATTGAAAATCGCTCAACCAAAACTATTGAACGCGCCTTCATGAATATTGAGGTACTTGTCGATAGCAAGTTAGACTTTTTAGAAATGTATTAATTTAGAATATATTAGTATGTTCTTTTTTTTACTTGACCAACACAAAGTACATTTCAATATAGCAACCTTATTCAAAGCAGCTGCAGCAGTCCAATTTAATAAAAACCTCAAAACACAGGACGTATTCGCGCCAAAAACATTCAATAAGTCCGCCATCTTTTATTATGCACCGAAACTTTGTCGCATTGAATTCTGTCACGTCACTATCGCCTCCAATTTTCAATAGCAAACATTTGTCCAAGTTCTGAAATCAAATTTAAAAATATGGATATTTTTGGGTAGATATTTCTATGTAGATTCAACCCTCGCGGTCCGATGTGGGTGACAAGTGGGCATAGCAAGTGTATGGCTAAAGGCGAGGAATCTATTGTCAATGCTGTGGACCTATTCAATTTATTTTCCTTTTTTGAATTCTGTATAGGTGCTTAAGTTATGTTTGTGTTCGTATAACACGGTTTTGTAAGGATTTTCTAAATAAAAAAAATTGCATAGCAACTATTGGGTCTGGATAAGTTCATACTTATATAAAGTTAGCATAAATACTCACTAAGTGGAAAAAAATAATACGCATTATTGAAGCTGACTCTAAAAACCACAAATCAAAACTTGACCTAATTTAAATGGGACTACTCTAAGTAACTATAAATATCCCATTTCGAACTGAATATCAATTTTCTAAGAAACTCGGTTCAAAGGTTAACATTTTTTTTAAATACAATCAATTAAAGAACCTTCTCCTTCTATTGAAGTCGGTTTAAAAGTAGTTTTATTTCTTCAGTTTTCAAATATTCAAACACTTATTTTTCTTAACATTTAATTTTTTTTACAAATAAAATCTGAAATGAATGTAGTGTACTTCCATGCAACAAAGTTTTTCAACCCCTAAAGGAAGGACCAATGATTCGAATTTATGCTTTATGCAGTGGAAAATGATAAATTTATGTGCGTCCAGTTCCTGCGTCGATACGCGGTTATTGTGGATAATGTCTTGATTTTTATGGTTACTGCGGCACGTTTGCATAATGCTGTCACTGTCTGTCTCATTTGGTGACGCCGGGTTTTTTACGTGGTGGCTTTTGGTGCATGGACATTATGTATGAGGAAAGTACATTGTAAAGCGCACTGAAATTAAGTGTACGGTCACGAAAAGACATAAGTAATCAGGGTCGTTGGATATGGTTGAAGTTTAGTAAGAAAACGATGGATGTTTACGAATAAAATTTGATTAAATCAGTAGAAAACAAACAACAAACAGTACGTTTATCAAATTCAATTTCATTCGAAAACATTCATCAGTTTCTAACTAAGCTCCAACTATATCCGACGACCATAGTTACTTATATCTTTTGGTCACTGTACCTTGAAGTTTTATCAGCAGACAAAATCATGGGACTTTTCAGTTATAAAACGAGAAACAAAGGATCTTCACTACCTATAACAAGCGTAGCGCTCCAAGTTCCGAGAAACCTGGAATTATTTTACGTAGAAAAGAGCCATCAAAGTTAACAAATAGATGATGAATATGATTATCATTGGATCAGAAAACTTAACCTTTTTCCGCCAAAACAAACACGATTTCTAATCCTAAAACACTTTTATATCTACGAGATAAACAAATTCCAGTCGGCTGAAGACAGATGGCGCGCCGGCTCACGTAGGACGCACGGCTCGGTCTCAACCCTTCTAGGATAATATCTTTAAAAGTTTGCTCCAGCCCGCATCCTCCCCAGGGAGAGCGATCGCTTTAAATTATTCTACCAATCAAATGTTATTAGAGTGATGTAAAAATATTGCTTTATTGATATTTTTCCTGGTATGGGTTGGTAATAGTTTTGACTGATACAATGCGTGAAACAAAGTGTATCAATCTTTTTTTTTACATGGCTACACAAAAGTCGTGTTATTTCAATAATATTATTTCTAATATACTGAAATGCCCACCTATTCTATTTAACCACAATATTTTTAACAGTAACAACTTTTAAAATGGAAAATTCATCTAGACATTTTGGCAAGATTGGCTCTCAAAAATATCAGAAAATTCTCCACTATGAAATTTTCTGAAGCAAGCAATCAACAACATTGTAAATAACGTTGTACGAAAATGATCAAACACACCAAAATAAGACTTTATTTAGTTGCTTTCGACGAAATCCAATATAAGTTGAGATGATGCGAACTTCGCAAACATCTCAAATTCTATTCCAAAAGGCTATCGAGTTCAAAGCAGCGACTCAATTCGTTTAAGAGTATTTAATTCAAACTTAATTTCACTGAAAAGATTATACACCACGGGGAAAGGATGATTGATTTAATTATTCTGCTCCTAAGACGTGTCCTCTCTTATAATTACGCTTCATTACTTAAGCATCGCTTTATACTGACTAATTACTTAATAGAAGTAACGAGTTATTTCCATCTCAAAGTTGAACCTTGGAAGTGGAATGTAATCAACATTAAACGGGGATGGAAACGAATTATAGAGGAGAAAATAAATAAGATCGAAGGACGGCTGACTCTTGTTTGCCTGGCTAATTCGCTTCGCCTTGATCTGCCTTCAGGTAGGTATTCCACTTGATTGATTAATTACCTCGCAGGAACTTATTTTGCCAAAGTAGAATTTGCTATACTAAATGTTCATACTGGTTTAAAGGTAGGCTTTGTTCAAATCCCTTTATGTAGTTTTTCTCAGATAGATTTAAAGGATTGGTCACCTCAAGAAGGTAAATAGGAATTTTCATCACAAAACGAAAACTATAACATGACTTACATAGTTGGTTTTCTCAGAGTTTCTTAACATACATAATGCACGTAGCTCAATATTTCACCCAATTTCTGTCATCCTATTAATAAGCCAGCATGACATTCGTTGATTTCGCTCACAGAACAAAGAGAAATAAAATATAACAGGCACAATCAGTCCATTTCACTTATTATCCGTGACATAAAACAATAACTGCGGACTGACATGTATATATCTTCATAGATATGTCCAATAAAGTAGTATAGTCGAGCAACTGAGATAACTCAATAAGCGAGGACCGATGTGACTGGATGTGTGACCGGCCATCTTGGATTTATGGGAGTAGTTATGTGACTTATAAGTATTTTGAGGCTTCAAAGACCATTCAGCAAAACTAAAATATCTTATCTTGAAATCGAAACTTGGGGTCTACTCTCTAAGCACGAACCCCCATATTCATAAACGATGATTAAAGTTAAATGATGTTTAAACGTCAAAAATGTATGGGTAAACAGACGCTAATCATTACTTAACTTTAAGCATCGTTTATAAATAAGGGGGGGAAGTCCGTAGTTTCAGCCGAAGTTACGGGCGTTTCCTACTCCGTATCACCTATGGACATGAGATTAGTTTGGGGTCCGAAGTTAAAATGTATGGCAACACGTTTGACAGTTGTCCTTACTCTCGATGTGATTAGCCCGTCCGAAAAAGTTAATAAATCGGGAGTAGGGTTCCTTCCTAAGTATCAAACTATTTTCGGACGGGCCCGTATCTTCAACGACAGACTTAGAGAGTAGCCCCCTGATCAGACCACATTGTTCTTATAAACTACGAAACGGATTTTGTTTGATACTGTTTTCATCATCATTTAGACAGCATATTCCGGAATGTGCATGTGGAAAACACACCGTAATAAACTATGATACCCACACGTAGCATAATCAGCCTATGTTCCCACTGCTGGGACACAGGCCTCCTCTCTGTGAAAGGGAGTGGGCTGAATTCTACCACGCGGGCCCAGTGCTGGTTGAAGGACACATACCCACACGTACCCACATAATATTAAACTTACATATAACTCACTCACTTAATAAGGAAATCTCGATGTTTCGTCAAGTCATTAAAGCCGTACGAAGCAGGGGCGGGTCACTAGAATTTTCAACCAACTTCATAAAAAGGAGGAGGTTCTCAATTCAGTAAAAAAAGCAATCAAATAAAAAAATAAACACTATAAATTGAAAAATAACTTTAATTTCAGAAGTCGGTGGCAAAAAATACATAACCAAAACACCGATTTTTTATAGTGTTTTTGTTTTTTGTATCTAAGTCGGTTGTTTTTTTTAAACCAGTTACCAGTGCTGATCGAGAGACTTCATAGTACGTTTGTACGTCGTAAGTAGGCAAGGTTGCTGAGAACATTCTTTTGTTTCACATTTCCCTCAGTCTATCCACACCTATTCCAGCAAGCTTCATGTAATAAAACGTTCTTAGCTACAGCTACAGTGGATCATCTCGGGAAAAATGGGTCAACGGACCCCTTCTCCTAAGGGAAGCCATGATAAAACTTGTAAGAAACTTTTGTTTTGAGCACCTCAGATAGAACGCAATGTTACACAGCGTCTGAAGGAAGGATACGAAAATTCTCCCTAATATTGTAGAGGAAGATCTGTTTCTACTGTTGATAGGGGAAAAATATATCGGACATAAAAATAGGAAAGATTTGGGTGTTACAAATGCAGTAATCTATAAAAATACATGTTGAAAAACCAAACTCCTTTCATTACAAATTACAAATATTTCCATTGAAAAACAGCCTATTTGTCCCCCCCCGTATGTACTTTTATTTCCATATTAATATAATCATAGTTTATAATATGTCTGTGCATATTATATATTATTAATATATTAATTAAAATGGGAATAGCTCAACATAGCGCTGTCTATGTATATGCCTGTATATAATATTCAGACAGCGCTATGTTGAGCTATTACCTTTTTTTTTTTTAAGACTGAACCTCAGGATCGATCGTGACGAAATTTAGACAGGTAGCCTAGCTTAAAAGGCATAGGCTTTTTGAAGTGAAAACTCCTTCAAGCGCGTTGAGCACTTTCTGGGTGAACAAAAATCATGGAACTCGCGTCATCGTCACCGAACGCTTGAGAACATGGATGAGTCGCGTGTTGATGTCTTTTGGAAAAGTCCCTTTCTTTCATTAGGAAATTCTAAATATTTTATTCCTTCCTTTCCCTTTGTATTTGTATCGTAAAAATCTGTGCTGTTCCCTTTAAATGGCTGAAGTCGATCGCTCGTTTAGAATTTTTTACCGAGAGCAATCAGAACCCAAGGGCCCAATATGAAATCCTGTCTTGACGATTTAAAAAATACACACGTAATTGTTCAAGTTTTCACTTCTGTCGGCACTCCCGGTGCCACGGTTTTCTTTTTTTTTGAGCGCGGGAAATCATCAAATACCTTCTCCCGCTCTGAGTGGAGCGGTAGGGCGTGTCAGACTTTTACTGACTAAAACCCACCCGTTTTCCTTCAGTTGCCTATGTGCCAGGGGCCACTGTATCTCTTTCGAACAACCCGCACCCCTGGCAGGCGTCGGCCCTTGCGGACCCCACCGCAGTTAGACTGCTTTTCATCCTTGATATTTGTATTGGAAAATTATGAAAAACAAAATTCACGGAGATTAAGTCTCACCCAACAGCAAGCTTTTATTTACCTCCTTCAATGTTAAATGAAATTATATAAACTCTGATTTTTTATTTGCTAGACTAAAATGACAACTTCAAAAAGGATGAAGTTATCAATTCTGTATTTTTTTTATGTATGTTCGGCCATAACCCGTCATATATAGACGGATTTGCAAAATTCTCAATGTCGAGTTTCGACAGGAGACAGACAACGGAACTCTTCAAAAAATTACAGCAAATCAACCGCGATTGCTGCTTTCGCATGAATATGCATTGCTTTGATTTGTTTGACTTTGAGAATACCCTAAGGATGATGAAATTTCGAATTGGTGGGTGGAAGGCCCACACACCAATTCGAAATTTCAGTCTTCTAATTATGTTTGTGTGGTCGAGAAGCTAGATTGCTTCAACGTTGACATGCTGATGAAGTCTCTTTTCGTGAGCCTCTGCAAATTTCTGGATCACGATGAACTCGACTTTTAGGTCCCGATGGAGGTCATTATTTCCATTAGAACTTTGTTCTGGGATCGTTGCATAATTAATATATTGGTATATTTGGTGCAGCCCCACAGCTGAATACCATAAGTCTAAACTGGCATCAGGACATGTCTGTATAGCAATAATTCGTTTTGCACGGAGAGCATGGAGTTTCTTCCAAGCAGCCAATACATACTTTTGAGTCGGAGGTCGAGTTCATCTTTTTTCTTCTTGACGTGGGCTTTCCAGCGTAACTTTTCGTCAAGGATCATACCGAGATACTCGGCTGTATTCTCGTTAGTTTATTGTTGATTTAAACTGATGTTTTTAACCGACTTCAAAAAGAAGGAGGTTATAAATTCGACATGTTTATATATATTTTTTTATGTATGTTCCGGGCATAACTCCGTCATATATAGACGGTTTTGCAAAATTCTTTTTTGTTCGAAAGGGTTTATTCCGGAATGGTCCCATTTAAATTTCATATAGATCTGATGATGCGTTTCGGAGACAGACAAGGGAACTCTTCAAAAAATGACAGCAAACAAACCGCGTTTGCTGCTGTCGCATAATTATACAACCCCAAGGATGATGATGAAATTTAGAATTGTGTGGGGTAGGTACTATAAGTAAAAAGTGAAAGATAAAATCTTTAAAAAAAAACAACCGATTTCCGAAAAAACAGTGTCGGTGTCGGAAGTCGGTATCTCTGGATATGTATGTACCTATTCAATTTTTTTGTCACAGCCTTCCAAAATTAAAGTTATTTTTCTCTTTGTAGTGTTTTTTCGGTAGTCGGTTATTTTTTTTTGGAATAAGATTTTATTTGTCAACATGACAGTTATTCTATAGTAACGGTTGTCATTTTGGTCCAGCAAATGAAAAATCAGAATATAGATGAATATAGTAATGATTTTACAGCAACAGAAATCTTCTAAAACGGAATAGATTTTCTCAGTATTTTAAACAGTTTTCCCTTCACAACACACAAAAGGTCATGCTAGGCTGCGAGCAATCAGCTACTTTGTAACCCTTGGCCGGTGGTTACGCGCAAATAGGGGACATAAACGTGAATGGATGTTAACGTGTTTTTTACGACCCACGGTCAACATATCGTTCTGTTTGCGACCACGGCCATATCTTTATTTCCCCGTTTCACCCCAAAAAAGTGTAGTGCTTTTTTGTTACGTACTGGAAGGGGGATGCGGATTGCTGGAATTGTATTTATGTTTAGGAATAAGTTTCAGTTAAAACTTAGCTTTTAATATAATTTCTATAACAAACTTGTGGATTTAAAAAAAATGCATCGAAAAACGAATCTCGCAAAATGTCTTTTTACGGAAGTGTTAAATTATGTATTTAAAAAAAAAAATCTTCCGAGGAAAATATTTTTTTCTACGTACCTACCTACTGCATTCCGAAACAAATAAGATCATCGGAGATTGACAAAGGTAATTTATTTATACGATTTATTGTCGCTATACGAATAGGGGAGATCGGGGCAAAGTCAACATTGACTCGATGTCGAACTGTTTGAACAGTGGTAGGACCTCCCCGTATTCTTTCTGGGGATCAATTGGATATCAAACACAACAGAGAGCTTAATATTTGACAGATTTTGAAAAGTTAAACCAATTTTATTGAAGGTTGGATTAAAACTGGTGAGGATAAAATAACCGGACATTCTGAAACTAGAAAAATTATCAAAGCACAAAATAACAAAATAATTCAACTTTTATTTTCGAAATTTAGCTAGATACATAATATGTATATTAATTTTACGCCAATGATAAATAAACTAGTAACTGTTAATTTTTATCTGACCAAAAATTCCACCAAAAATATTGTTATCTACAAAAGGTAGTAAGTGACTTATTCCATTATCCTGGCACGGCTCACAGGATCACAGCCCGGGGCCTGTTGTCATGTCGCATTAACGTGAATCGCATCATAACTCCCGATAATCTACGTTTATTGGCTCCACTCGCTGCTTTATTACCCTCCACAGATATAACTAATAGCATACATGGAAAATCTGTTTGTACATGTGTAAACGTCGTATGTGTGTGTAAGTCGACATGTAGTAGATTTACTTGGTAGGACTACATTGACTATGTATTTTATTTTGCTTTAACATAGGTTAACAATATATGTTCGTCGTGTTGGTGGGCAGCGAAGAGTGACATTTCAATGTAGCCTTACAAATGTACCTACAAGTTGAAAACTAGGTTACTGCTATAAATAAATGTGCCCTTGTTTACAGCCACAAGCAATGTACTTTTTTATCACAACACGTAACAGCCATTTTTAAATAAATCTTTATAAAATAATGTACCCTTTTACACAGCGATCCATAACTTAACCAAGCAATTATGAATTCCATCCTATTAATCTAGAACAAAAGCCTTATAGCTGGTAGTACAATTACGATCAGACATTATACTAAAGACAATTCATTATTAGAGTGCCGTTTCAGAGGCCATAATCAGCCGTTATCGCCCTTTTATAGCGGATTTTATGAGCAAAACTATTCACCCAAGAAATGTACGCGTTCTTATCTGGTTAGATCCTTTGTTAGACCTAATTACTAGGGTAGTATTAATGTTTTAGGGGCATTGTGTTAATGTGTATTTGATTTTAATGAGGTAAAACTATTTTTCCAAAATATTATTTTTAACAAAAAAAAAATGTAACAAAATAATTTTCTGTAAGTCTCGAGTTTGTAACTACATATTTACCTACTATTTTTTTTTTTATAAAAGCCAATAAGGCTTACACGAATATATAATAAAATGTATCGCATCCTGATATTTACGATATAAATCTAAAATAATTTTCCACAAAAAAAATCTAATAAAAAATAAAACCCCATAAACTGGTACCCCGTTTCCCTATTAAGTTGTAATAGTTGTTTACAACCGGCACTCGCTGTGCGTTTACAATATATTACGAGCTTGTCGGCAATAAAAAAGGGGTAAGAAAAAAAAATGAATGAAGCAAGAAACGTTAAAATAAAGGCGCCCGGGAATATATACGACTTCCTGAAGGAAATAATAATGCTGTTTGCAATTCATTTGGCTCGCTACCTGGTTACCCCCGTCTTTAGAAAACAACGCGCGGTATTTCTTTTTTTTTTCTACCCCATCCTTGGCCCGATTTTTCGCGGAGGGTCGCGATTTTTATTTTCCAACCCTTGCTTTTCCAAAATCAAAGCTTAATAACGGTGAATTTGTAAAAGGATGTAAATGCGAATTGTTACAATGGTAAAGAAAAATGCTTTGATAAGAAATGTATACCGAGATACTTAAAGGTTTCTTGCTTAAGTTTAATTTATGGAATATTTTTAATCAAACCGTCACGAACCCACCATTTTTTATCCTAGTAGGTAATTTAAATTTTGTAATACATACTTCTTACCTCTTTCATTTTCAGTCTCGGTACCTGCCTATTCGTAAACTCAAAAAGAAACCAAAAATAAGTCTATAATCACTAATAAATAAAATGGTAACCGTGGAGTTTCTTACCGGCTCTTCTCTATAGGAAACGACCAATTGCACCTAGCTTCTGTCGTTTCATAAGTACCCATGTAGATATATGTGAAATAAAATATTTTGAACATGATTTTGAACATCTATTATGGATAATTCTCATGTCAAAAGCACAAAAAACATAGGAACAGCTCTATCCTCTACCGCCGTAGAGCTGACAAATGGCGTGTCGCACAAGAAAAATCAAACCGTAACAAGGAGCCGGCTTGCTTACATTTAAAAACGTAATTGTAAGTAACCGCCCCTCTTATTAATTTTACTCATTTATTCCTGCCAGCCCACAGTCGTCACGTACAGGGAAAAGGAGTAAAAAGTCAGTTCTCTTTTCCTATAAAATATTCATGATTGTTACCGACGAGATTTTTGTATTCCAACATTGTTTATTTGGTTTCAATTTGCTGGTTTTTTGGTGGTTGTTGTTTTTGAATTTTCATCGTTAAATGTTTTATTAATGTATGTAGGCTATGACTGCACGGATACTCTTACTAAGGCGTGCTATTATGCGATAAAAGCTGTTCACCAGAATGTCTTTTTTTTACAGTATGTATTACCTGAATTGTAGAGGACACAGTCCGTAAAAGCCAATAAAAATTTGTATAAGACTTTTGTAAAGAGCTGAAAATATATTAAGGCCTGCTTACACTACAAATCACTAAATGAATTTAGCACTAAACATACTTAAAACATCATTCTATCTGTGTCATCTTCGTAGAGCAACTGCCTATCTGACCTCCACAACCCAGTTACTGGGTAATACGACACCCTTGATAAGACTAGTTGTTTGACTTTAGGGCTTCTGACAACCCATTAGTGAAGATAGTCACCGGTCCACGTACCAACCGCAGCAACCGTAGCCTAACGTGATTGGTCGACCCGTGCGATCATCTGTGGTAACTTCAAACGATTGACAGAAACAGAAATTTATTTTAAATACTTATTGCGCTAAACGCATTTAATTATTCATGGCGCCAGCAGGCCAAGTCTTTCAGAAATCTATAAAATCGCTAAAACAAAATTATAAACTGTACCTGCTCAACCTATCTATGTACTTACTTAGTCACATTCAGTTGAGTGATACCTAAAAAGTCGAATGTTTGTCAGTCTAAAGATGCGATCGACAATCACGGTCTGTGAATATTTAACAAGATTCGAGTGAGTCTCAAGAGGATCGCGAGAGTCACTTAAAATACTTGATGAGCAATCGAGTTACAGACAGAAACAATTTATAAGGGTTTAAGCCCTACTATGTTAAAAAAAAATTGACTTTAGTGTTGACCGGATCTGTAAAAAAATGTGTGCAAACGAAATTCATATTTACTACATAGATACTCAGCCAATAACGTTCCCACTGCTGGTACACAGGCCTCCTCTCTGTGAGAGGGAGGGGGCCGTAATCCACCACGCGGGCCCAGTGCAGGTTGGTAGATGTCACATGTCTTCGAATTTTTCGTTCCAGGACATGCCGGTTTCCTCACGATGTTTTCCTTCACCGTTTGAGAGCAGTGGTGATGAAATTATTTACACAAAGTAATGCGCCTGGCTGGGTTCGAACGCACGACCTACAACTCGTGAGTCGCGGCCGTTACCACTGGGTCACCATTGCTCTCATATTTAGGTACTACTTCAGGAAATATCATGCTCCTTAAAATACATGCAGAGATTTCAAGCTAATTATACAATAGAGAAAATTTTCTAAACATTAACGGAATTTTTCATAAAAAGTTATCCAACATATAAACAGTTGCTAATGTCTGGTTTCTTTTTGAAAAACAGACATTAGCAACTGTTTAGATGTTCGATAACTTTTTATGAATAAGGCCGTTGGACTTCCGACTTTTACTAGCCCCTTAATCCCAACTTACCGTTAACCCTCCAAATCATGCAGCGAATATGACTCACAACTCAAATGAAATAGAAATTAGCAGCCAACATAAATAAAAAGAGGAAAAATCAAAACGATCACAAAAATGAGCATCAAGGGTGGTCTTTTTTCAAACCATCAAACGCGCGCCGAGAGCATGGGAGGCCGGGAGTCCGTAGTCCGGGACGCATTCCTTTCCTTCCCGGCCCGTCTGCGACGATCCTTTTTTTAAATCCCGGTAACAAGCCAATAAATCCCGGCGCATTTTTTCTTAGCTCCGCAAACCCCACCCCTGAAAAAAGGCTTACCCCGATTACATCCAAATTTACTTAGCACCTACACATTAAACCGGTTAATAAGGTTAACGCAATTTTCTTATCCGTCGGTTATTCGGATATGCGGGCCCATTTTAATCAGATAATGCTAAAATTGGGTCTTGAAAATTTCGTTATGAAAATTGAATTTTGATTTATTTATAATGAAGGACAGTCGAATTGGGCGTGGTCGTTGAAATATATTCATGTGGACTCATTGGACAGTTTGTAACTTTTCGTTTGCAATCGAATAAATGATGATTAAGTAGTTCGTTAGTTGTGCAAACATGGCGCAGGTAAACAGGAATGGCACCGGAGCTGGCTCGAACTCGAGTACTCTTTTAATTAATTAAGTATATGGAGTGAGTTGAGCAGTTGTACACATCTGTGTTGTCGTACCGCGTTGATTAGCTACCGAAAGGGGACTCTAAAAGTTGCTAAGCAAACTGAAAAATTTCGCCATTAATTAACTACATACTAATTAGAGTGGAAAATGATAAAGTTTTGTCGTATTTAAAGTCAAACACCTATTAAATGGATTAAAGACAGGGAATCTAAAGTTGTGACGTTTCACAACTTCTATATTTTAGTATCCTTTAATTTTGCTGAGACTAATTATATGCCTACAGTACAGCTTATTGATATTATGGACAGCAGAAATATACGGTTTGACGTTAAAGAACACTAAGTTTTCTTTATCAATTAATGATACATTCGCGTTGGATTTTTGCTGAGAACAGTTGTGTTACATGCCACCGCGCTTACCACAGTGTAAAAGTACTTACGCATCAAAATAACGCCGTCCAGTCGGATGCACCGCAATGACCTTGTTATTGCGTAATGTTGACGGCTGTCAGCGAATATTATTGTTAAGGCGAAGTTAATACACGCTTAACTTCTACAATGGGTTCGAAAAAGCCAACACTGAACACTATTAAGGTAAACTTAAAAACAGAAACTGAACATCTGTTGTACAAGTACATTTGGGAAGAACAAAAATAGCGTGAACACTGCATTAAAACCTAAAAGAATTAGAATAGAATAGAATAATTATTTATTTGCATAGCAAGTAGGTACAAAAAAAAATGCAGATGGTTTTATCATTAAGAGATCCATTCTCCTTAAATTAGGCATGCAAAAATTTAGCTCAAGTGTTTAATAGTCTACAATTATGTCAAAATAAAAATTCTTATAATATGATCAATAAAATTAAATTAAAAGGTCAAATAGAAAATCTCCAGCAACAGCTGAAACTTCAAGTGGAAATCCCACTGAAATCAGCTACTACAACCGGCACTGAGACTTCGCCCCCAGGTGTTGAATATACCACGGACGAAGCGACAAATTGGAACCGTGCACCTAGCTTCTGATGTTTCATAAGTGCACATACAGGTTTATGTGAAATAAAATATTTTGATTTGATTTGATTTGACGAAGAAGAACTAGCTCGAGAAACAGGATGGATACGGCAAAAAAGCAGGAAGAAAAGACAATTGAACACCTCTCCCGCCCAACCCTTTCTGAATGAACACGGAAGTGAAGAGAATAAAGGTAAGGAAAAAACCATTAAAACTCCTTGTCCACTGTGTCCACTGTGGTGTTCCACATCCGGCTAGCTACAGAAGATGTAGCGTAGCTAAAGAACTTCAGCAGATTCGAAATATAAAACAATCAACCAAATACACCTACTGGAAGTGCTGACAGAGAAATGTTATTACTCTGTTACCGATTTTATAAATGATGAACTGTAATATTTGGTTCACTTTATCTCATTTATTATGTAAATAATTTTAGACTTAGCTGATTCATGATCTCATTTTGAATATAAGTACCTAGTTTTTAAATTATCTGTAAGATAACCACAATATTTTTGTATGCCAACAGGCAGAATGTACCGGGAATATATCTGAAACTAACATCATTATTGTAACACCTGCATTCTATACAAATAAAGAAATTATTATTATTATTAGGTACGGTTGTAAAATGCATAAAGAACGCTGCTGCCCATTCTCTAGTTAGTCCCTTAGTCGCCTTCTATGACACCCACGGGAAGAAATGGGATGGTGCTATTCTTTTACGTCCGGCACCACACGGTTGACGCCACACGCTTCTCGACCACACAAACATAATTAGAAGACAAAAAAGAACAAAACCGTTCGAGTTAGTGAATAGTGTAAAGTACATAAGTGCAAACAAACACAAGTGTACTTGCCTGAATAGAGACAATAAAAAAGTGTTATTGCACACATTCATAGTAAAGACAATTTAATAGTTTAGGTTATAATGAAATTACTTAGTAGTCTATCTATAGGGCTAGATTGTAATACGATTAGGGTCCATCCTATTGATGAACCCTAGGACAAGGGAAAATATATATATAGACAAAAATACTGTAGTACCTACATACCGCCATTAATGTACCTACTATGTTGCTCATTCATAATCACTTGATGTTTCATACATTACTCCGACAGAGGATTTATAGCAAGGAATCCATCTGCACGTGTAAGCTGGATAATGGGAGGTACTTATCCCACCACTTACATTATTACTGCAAATGAATCAAAGAACAATGTTATCCCAGTAAAGGGGACTTGTTTTATAGTGATTAGAAATTTTCATTTTGTACAGCCGCACGGGTTGATCGATTAGTTTAAGGTACGTTCGCCGCGATTGGTTTGGTCCGTGGGTCATTTTTACATACCAAGACCTGTCTGTGCCTCAGAAAACACGTGAAGTCGTTGGTCCCGGTCGTTATATGTGGATTTTAACAATCGTTACGGGTCGTAAGAATCCCGAAAGTCTGACAACCAGTCTTACCAATAGGCATCGTATTACCCAGTAACTGGGATGTGGAGAACAGATAGGCAGTTGCTTCATGTATAATACTGGTATTTGAGCTGCATCTGCTTAGACTGGTAATCGACTGAAACACAGTTAGGAAAAACTAGCTAAAATCATGAAACTAGAACGCATTTTTCAGTTTTTGAACCAGCTAAGTTATTAATAGAAAAAATTAAAAAACATTTCAAAGAGATATCGCCCACATACCCAGAATTACGAAAGTAACTAGGTATCTGTAGGTAAAAAGTTCAAATATTTAGACATAGGCAATATTAAGGAAACCCTTCTAAGTTCCCATAAATTATTTGCAAATAAATTCAAGTCGCCATTTGACTCATACAGTCCCAAGCCCAAACTTGAAACTTACTCGCATTTCAAGACGAACATCATCAAAGTAAATAAATTATTGAGGCCGACAGAAGTCTTAAGATTGTGGGGTCTTATTACAAATTCACTTTGGTGTTGCCGGGTCCAAATAATCCCAACCATTAGTAAAATGTACCTACAGAAGGTATAGTAATTACATTCCAGCGGTAAACTGTCATCGGTCAGTCCGATCGGTTGGTAATCAGGTTTTCGCGGTCGGTTTGACCAACAACGGTCAGTCGATGCGGACGATTGATTAGACGTGACCGAACGACCCAATGCCGATTGTGTTGAATACGTTATCGTGACCATGGGGTGCCTGGATACAAGTACGTGTGATGTGCTAATGACGGACGAAAATTACGGTGTGATTTCTCACATTTTCAAGAAAATCGTTTAGAAATGTTTTGGTTTTCCGGAGGTATCTTCTACACAATGGTTTCAGAGACTGAAATATATATTTTTGTAAGTAGATTTTTTGAGTCACTTTTACAAGTCAATATTTTGAAATGCAATATTTTAAAACTAGTTGGCGCTTGCATTTCCTAGCTGACTGATCCCTGAGAAAAAATGCTGAAACAAACTCTAGAGGTCTCTTTTAAAATCCAAACATTATATTATTAATTATCTCAAGCGTCACTCCGTCCCGGTAAAATTATTAGTTTCTCAGATCCCTTCACAAGCGGCACATGTGCCACCTCCTCATTTTGATCCGCGGACCTTGTACCAATAAATTACCGATATAAATTATTCAAATTCGTCATCGGACAACCAGATTAATTATTACTATTCACCACTGGGAACAGAAGGCCCCAGCGATTAGCAATACGTCACCAGTAAATATGGCAACACTTATTCTACAATTTATACGGGGGAGAGTGGGGTAATGGAGACACTGGGTAATAAATCTACGCGAAGTGATTTGGTACAAAGCAGTGGGCCCACATAGTAAGCTCGGATCGGCCCGAACATCTATTGTGGGCCGAGCACCCGCGGAATCCGATAATGCCTCGGAGATTGTCCCGTCTTTCCTTTAACACCTTTCGATACCGCTTATATGAACAGGTCTGGTTATATTGAATTGTTGTATTGATTTGGGATTAAATTCTTAGATAATTTGGTAGTAAAGTCGGTTCTGAAAATCTGAGGAAAATTAGCTTTACCACATAGGTACAATAAATAATATTTTTAGAAATTCATATTTTTAGGTGGGAAAATCCGAAGCAAATAAAGTGGTTCTAATAAATAAAACTTATTGTCATTCATTTCCTTTTAGTTCATGAGTATAAGTTAGTACCGATTATTATCAATTTTACAAGAATACTACTACTTTAAAATTATTATAAACACGATCGACTAAACACACATGTGAAAGGATTTTAATATGTCAGCGGTATACCAGTGTGCCGCGTGTGCGACCCGCCGTTCTCAACTTAATCTATAAATCAAGAAGAGAAACTATTTCGTAATTAGATCGTATTTAGGACGGGGCACAACACCTTCCTTCGCTCCTTAAGAACCTCCCAGAGGGTCCGAAAGGTAGCTCCATTGCCTTTCAAGCACCTCTTTATCGGCTAATATCCTTGGTAAATGGATCTCAAATATTTTGCCCCATAACCATTATAGCAGAACGATGTTATCATGTTTATTGCTTTTCGGTACACCGACTCCGCGAGAGGTTTTATATTATTACTCCTAATAAATCGTTTATTATTATCAACAGAGAGTAATGAAATAACAACAATATTTCTGATCATAAACAAAGAGGAATTACGTACAAAAAATATTTGTACAGAATAATGAAAATGCAAAAATAGAAATCCTCTTAACGAAAGCGTCATTCTTTCGCTTTGCAAAAACGCGTTTGATGTTTGTATACTTAGTGTTTAATAAGTTGATCCTATTACAATGTCCAGGTAACGCGACACAATGGGAGCGCCCGCTAACAAGATTATAACTTTATTTCGTAAATTAATAAAAAGTAGCGGGCCGTGTGTTCTATTTGGCCCCCGTCTCCTCGATCTGTACGAGTGTTATTGTTAATGATTTGTCAAGCGTGTTTTTTAAGCTTTTCGACTGTTGTGGTGTTAAGTTTTTTTTTTTTTGGAAAGTTAAATTTTATTTTTGTTTCTACATTGTTGTATTTTTTTTCTTTGCCTCAAAAACATCAGTCATGATATATTTTGTCTTAAATTGTTAAAACTTTTAAGCATGAGTAGGTGGTCAAAACATACTGTCATAGCTAGCCTAAACTATGAATATAATATTCAGCAACCACTTAAAGAAAGTAGGTATGACTTTTTGTGCCAAATTTATTTATTCTTAAAACCAAAATACTAGCAACGTATTCTTTAATAATTCACCGTAATGAAACAATAACTTGTATGGACAATAATCACAGTAGCCGCCTCCCGCTTAATACATCCCCGGCTGTGACGAGATGACTCTCGTTAACTAAATACGTTATGTTTGTACTTCAATATCTACCGTATGAAATATAAGGAGATCCTTTTCCGTAGGTACAGGGTGAGAATGTTTTTAAATATTTTTGTGTTCCATTAGATTTCTTAACATCACAAAACATCACGTATCAACCGTTTAGTGCACTCTCGGCCAGTCGACCCCTAAAAATAGATTTCTTTATTTGTTTCCTCTCAACCCCTAAACATAGTTTACACTCGACCCCCAGGGGGTGAGACTGAATTTTCATACAAGGAACAGGTATACTTGTACCTCGTCCACTTTCGACCCCTAGTCGGTAAGTACCTAAAATTAATATTTTGTTACAGTAAGGTACAGACTACTTTGGGGACGAGACGAAACTAAAAACTTGGCTGGAAAATAAAATCCACTCTTGACCTCCAAGGATCTAGAATAAACCATAGTCAGTGGTCCAGTGGACACGTTATTTATTGGGTGTCGAGGGGCCGAAAGTGGACTAAACGGTATCAACCAGCACCTTCATTTGTATTTTTTTTTTTAAATATCGAAGCATCATGCTGAGATAGACATTTTTGGCATTGCACAGGTCTTCCTTTTTTTATTTGTTTTTATTGTTTTCACGATTTTGTAAGAAATACTTAATTATCTTTTCTATTGTTTGTATTTCATGTGCATGTTCCAACTAAAATATTTTTCTTTCTGTCTTTCAAGCCTGTATGTTAGGTTAGGCAAAGGTGTTCCTATAGTACCTACAGTGTAAACATGTAATAGGGATATTAGATCCTATTGCCATCAACCGGCAGACTCCGGGATGTCACTGAGAAATTCTTCTAGGATAAAACCAATAACACTTCAATTTTAAGGCCACAAGCACACTCACTTCCATGAGATTCCGGGTCAAAATTATGCTGTTAATTTTCATTTTCTTTCTGTTGTAATCATAAAAGGTTGCTAAAGTAGCACAGACGGTCTGTCTGTAATAATATAATAAACTACTTATCGATTGATTGATCGATAGATAGGAAAACAATGTATTTAATTTTATTACCACTGATCTCAAAACGGTAAACCAAGACATTACGATGGAACCAGCATGTCCCTAAAACCAAAAAAATCGAAGACATTTATGACATTCACCAAACCACACTGGGCCTGCGTGGCGGATTATGGCTCACTCTCACAAAGAGGAGGTCTGTGTCCCAGAAGTGGGAACGTCAAATGTGATAATTAAGAAATATTTTCATAGGATTGGTTATTGAATACCATAAAATACAAACACGTTACGTCTACTGCTAAGGGAGATACTAAACAAATCACTATCGAACATTTTGTTATTCGAATCCAGAATTATAAACAGCCTGTATACATCGGTAATAACTTATACTCATCAACAGTATAGGGTGTAGGAACAAATTGTCGGCACTGACTGGCGGACACTCCGCGTAATATGGACGCGCGCGTTTTATGAACATCCACCCTAATCCCGGGCGGGCGGGATTTTATTCGGCAATGTTGGTACTCTTGACATGAGCTGGTAAATAGTGTTATTGAGATGTTGACATTGTGTAAGGCATTTACGAATGTGACTTTCCATTTCATAGAAGAACTTGCTCAACCAAGAAGATTTGAATATATCAGCAACTAAGTAACAAATTTTGCCACCTGCCCAGTGGTATCGGCTCCAAACTACGAGTTTATAGATTGTGGATTCAAACCCAACCAGACGCTTTAGTTTATATAATTTATTTCAACACCACTGCTCTCAAAACGGTGAAGGAGAACAGCACATTCTAGAACCGAAAATTCGAAGACATGTAACATACACCAACCTACGCTGGTGGACTGCAGCCCACTCCCTCTCTCAGAAAAGTCCCAGTAGTGGGAACATAATAGTATGATTATACCTATCACATTCAGTACTAGACCAAAGAGACCGTTTTACTTGTGAAACCCAACTCGAAAAACGATAGTTCTCTACATATGCATCATACCAACCAAAACCACTCATCTTACTAGACACATGTTTCCTTAATAACACTAATCGATCAACACATGTACCTACATTATTAGGGCCCCCAAACACGAGTCATGGAGGTAATGAGCGTAATGAGTGCGGCCCTCGGCTTCGTCTTCACGGGATTACGTGTTACTGTAGCTTTCGATAAACGTTATTTCGTGTATTAGTGCTCTTATGTCTGACGGTTAGGATTATAGAGTGACGTGTTATGTACCGACTTGACTTTTCGCACTGCTGTTAATTTTCAGCGGGGTTATGATATTTTGAAGGGAGGTGAATCGGAGTACGCACTATTTTGACCATTGTGCAAAGATTACAAAGTATGATAAAAGCTCGACTTAGTAATTACAGCAGCACAGGTCAATCCATCAGGTTAAGCTACGCTTGCCGCGGTTGGTCCGTGGATGGATGGTCATCTTTAGGTACATACCAAGACACCACCGTGCTTCGGAAAGCATGTTAAGCTGTTGGTCCATGTTGTCATTCGCGGATCTTTTGACAGTCGTTACGGGTCGTCAGAAGCCCGGAACTTTGACAGCTTGTATTTCCAAGGGGTATATGGTATAATCCAATAACTAGGTGGTGGAGGTCTGATAGGCAGTCGCTGCATGTGAAATATTGGTATTCAGCTGCATCTGGTTAGACTGGAAGCCGACCCCAAAGTAGTTGGGAATAAGCAGATGATGCTAAACCAGCCGCGTCGTTGGTCTAGTGATTGCAAACGCAAGTGCTATTCATGAGATGGCTCGAAGTATTATTGGGATTTTCCATCAGGATTTTTTCAGTAGCAGCCCTAAGTCTGGATTTGTGCCCCGTTGATAGCAATAGGGGCGCCCCCTACGACATAGAACTTAAACATTACTGGCGAAATGTGACCTCTGCCTAATCCTTCGGGTATTTATAGCATCTGTATGTGCATCAAAATAAAACTCGTTTCTCATATTATTGGTAAATATTAGCTAAAATTACCCCTAATCAAGTATTTTCGCCAACACAGGGCAGATGCTCTGCTATTACAACAAAACAAACAAGACAGCTGCTAACATTTGTAACTGCCGTCATTCTTATCTCCACATATTACGGTCAGAAGAAGTTGCTGGCCACGAATGGTCCTTAATGACTGCCGCACACAATAACGTGTAAGTCGCGAGGCCGCCTCGTATGCGGCTGATTTGGCGGCCTCGTCCCGTGGGAGGCTGCACTAAGAGTTGAGCAAAACGGAGGGTTCCGTTTATAAGGAGATATTATGTTTTTGTTGTGAAGTAAATCGCTCAATGTACTGAACATGGACAACACAGAGAGAAAGAAAAAAACATAGAAAAACACCCGCCTTTCTAGGACCGCTTAAGAAATTACAATTTTTCCTAACAAAGTAATTCTTTCATAAAAGTGCCAATAGGAAAAGGACACCATTAAAATCGTTTTCATGATAAGCCACTTGATTACGAGCGTCCAATAACAATGGATGCTGCAGTATTAGCGAGGGACATAAAGAGACTTTACCAATTGATACTCAGTCCAAAATCAAAGGCTGATAAGTCCAGCTAAGGGTCACTAAATCGTGCATTAAGCATCAATTAAAACTGATACAATCTACCTGCGTACATCCTATTAGCAACCCTTGCCAGTTATGATCGCCAAATCGGCAAGATAACGTTTCGTATTTACTTTGATTCTCGTCGTTAAAAGTTCAGGGGCTGACGGGGGCAGTCGTTAGGGGCCTAATGGCTACCATTTGTCTTGTCCGGCCTCTAGTTGTGCCTCGCTAATGAAATTATTGCCGCAACTATACTAAAGGTTATAAATACAGCCGTAAGGCCGGACGGCACCTTGTTTCGGTCTAATGGACCGGTCAAACTGTAAACTGTGTTATCAATGAAATTACAATTAGTGAGGGATAAAAATGACCGAGGGTCGGAAGTTGCATTTGGTCCTTTTGTTTACGTTGGCAAATTGTTGGTTAAATTGAGATGTGAGTGTGGGGATTAATCAAATTATGTTAAATTGATTTTAGTACTTAGTTTTATGTTTAGTTTGTTCTTGATTTTTAGAAATGGGTTTATGTATGGCTCATTGCAGTCTTTGAGCATGAACCTTTATCTTACATTCATCTTAACAACGAGCTGTCAAAACCCCAATATTTTTGTAACGAAGTCCTTTAGCGTAGCTTTCGATAGAATAAATCGTATATAAAGTTGACGTAACAAAAAAGCTTTATGCGTCATTTTATTATACAATAGCAGAAAGAGACAGAATCAGATATTTTTCATGGTTTTCTAGGGTGGAGAAGCCGATATAGTCACAATGAAAATCCAAAATGGCGGCTTCGAACATTTTCAAAGTTTTCATCATAGGTGCCGATTTGATGGCAAAATAAGGTTTGAGTATTTCAAAGATAGTGTTAACGACGTTACATTCGAAGTTGAAGAAAAATCGTAAGGAACTTCGTTCCTGACGAGGGACCTCCCGACCCCAACACTTTTTTTTAAATAGGAAAACCCATTTTCCGGATCCACAGGCTATCCTACCCAAACGTTCCATCTTGCGATATGACCACAATAAAACGTACACTCTTCAGTGATCCCGGGAATGTGTCGGCAAGAATGCCATCTGCCGGGGACAATCAAAACTTTGGCGCAATGGAATTTTCTGCTTAGTGTCCGTCGTATTGGAGTGGACAGTTGCGCTGTCTTGGACGTGTGGCCGGCGACTGGATCGTAATGAGATAATTATTTCTGGTAGCGTTGTGTTTTGTTTTCCAGTCGTTCTACTGTTCATAAAATATAGAAGTAGTTTAATAATACTGAACTCATGATCTGTTTAGCCTTTTTCCAACTAAATATTTGCAAGCCCCTTGTTCTTCTATCAACTACCCCTTACAACCTGACTGCCTTCCCCCCCTCAACTTTCCAAGCTAGGAGTTGCAGCTTATCAATTCTTAGAGGATCTTACATAGATCTTGTATAGGTACTGGCTATTTATACATAGTAATAACCCGTCCCATTTCCGAGTTCAGATGATGCAGATGTATGCTGGGTATGTTACACCCGGTTACTGGGTAACATGATACCCATTTGTTATAGACTGGCTGTCAGGCTTTCGGGCTCCTGACTAACCGTAACGACCATCAAAGATCTGTGAATGACAGCCGGGTCAGCCGACCAGTCTCGATATGTAATGGTTGGTCGCCCATCCACGGACTGACTTCGGCAAATTGTGCTTAACATTCGGCTCGTCTGTTTCGCCCGTAGGACACGGTGGAGGTCTGCCCGGCTTGCGCGGAGCACCCCCGTGTCGTTGTGGAGGCAATCGGCAGCGGCGATCTCTCGCGTCCGGCCCTGGTCTAGGCCATGGTACGGAGCGAGAGTGCATGGGTAGCCATTATCTGCTTCTACGAAGCAGAAATGCTCGCGAAGAGGGAGGCGACGCACGTGAAGGAGAGACCATCTATGCGCCCTCACGGCCCTAGTCGCCGCAGGAGTAGTCTTGGGCGTCGGAAATCCCAGGCTGATTCCCGGCCACCGTAGGCGCGGGCTTGCGTACGGCGAGTAATGAGTAGCTCGCTGTCCGGAAAGGAACAAGCCCGGGTCGACCGACGGCGCGTTGTGTTCCACGCGAGTTTCAAAAAGATGTCAGCACCAACTGGTGGGGTCCGCAAGAGCCGATGCCTGCTAGGGGTGCAAGTTGTTCGAAAGAGATACAGTGGCCTCTGGCTCACAGGCAACTGAAGTAACACGGGTGGGTTTTAGTCTGTAAAAGTCTGACACGCCCTGCCGCTACACCCAGAGCGGGAGAAGTTATTTGATGATTTCCCACACTCTAAAAAAGAACCTTTGGCTCGACCCGTGCGGTTGTCATTACTTATTTATTTATTTATTTATTTATTTATAATAATAAGCACACCAACAGCACTGTCACTTACATTTCAAATAAAACTTACATCTAACATTGGCATTTCAGTAACCGTGCAAATAACAGGTATGCATGACATTGACATAATGAAAAAATTAGAGACAATAAGAAAATAAAATAAAAAGTGTGTCCAGTAAACCTAAACCTAGAACACTACGGAAATCTAAACAGTTTGAGCTATGTAGGCGTACATTGCTCACACTGTTTATATAGGGAGCGTCTGTATGAAACGAAACTCATAGAGAAAACTTCGATAGGGTAAGCCGTCAAGTTTGACCTTTCGTTATATAACCTTGCCATACGTGTTAGAGGGCTATTAAAGGTGGTGTTTAAGGTAGATGTTGGCAATTGAAAAATACGATGATGTCGTTTGCTACGTTGACTAGTCCTAAAGTTAAAATAGTTAATCAGTTGCGCATCTATGGAACCATTAATAATTTTGTGAAGAATCAGTAAGTCAGAAGTGAACCGTCTTTCTTTTAAGCTTATCATTTTATAGTGCCTTAACCTATCATTGTACTCAGGTATAGCTTTTCGGATCCCATTCTTCATACATAGATACCTAACAAAACGGGCCTGAACAGATTCAACATTATTAGTATAGCATGAGTAATAGGGAGACCAAATAGTGGAACAATACTCCAAGGAACTCCTCACCAGTGCGTTATAGAGTAGAATAATGCTACCATAATTGCGGAAAGGTTTTGACATGCGGATTATAAAACCAAGCATTCTTTTAGCCTTAGCAACTATGGTATCAATATGATCACGGAAGGACAAGGATGTATCAAAGAGTACCCCTAGATCACGGATGACTGATACTCTACTCAATACTGATTCATCTATATGATAATCAAATTTAATGTAGTTCAATTTATTCGTGAAAGTAATAGTCTGGCATTTTTTAACATTGAGCGTCATTCTGTTGTTGAGACACCATTGTTGAAGGATATCAAGATCTCTTTGAAGTCTCATGCAATCACTCAGGTCTGATATCCCACAGTAAATTTTCAAATCATCAGCGTAGGCTAAACAATTGCAATTTATTAAATGAATGAATTTATCAATGATGAACTAACATATTAATAGAACTACACTTTATGATACCGAAAATTTACCCTTTTTCTGATACAGTGTACCAAAATACACAAAATCAGAATCAAATAACATAAAAATCACTTGAAATAATTCGACCACTTAAAATAAAGAAACTTCACAAATATTCCAAAAAGAAAACCTCAATGCAAAATCAAAGCGAATTAAACATTATAAAGCAGAGTGGCCACATCAAAAAAGCCACTGTAAACAGAGTAGACCGCAAAGGGGATCCGTGGCTTATCGACGCACCCATTGTTCGCTTTTATTTCAGTGAAAAATACTCATCACAAATGGCCTAATCTTTCTACATCAAACGAACACAGACCTCCATATTACACGCGTCATTTGAAGTCTCAAAGACATTCCTGTGCGGGGAAAAAATTAAAATAACAGAACAGAGAGTACAATGGAGCCGCCCGTCGAGTGATTGGCGTGGCGCTGTCAAAGATTGTTAAATTAAAAATTCTTTTTAGAATACAATTTTTTGATATGGCGAAGGAATTATGGTAACAATGTCGTGTTTTGAAGTGCATGTGAATGTCCCGATGCTTTGTCATATCAAGGAAGTACACATACTGTAAAATTATAATCGAACTAGCTTTTGCTAGCGGCTTCGCCCGCGTATAAGTCGGAAATTATCCCACGGGAACGTACTACCGAGATAAAAAGTATCCTATGTATTAATCCAGGTTGTAAACAATATGTGTGCCAAATCACATCTAAATCCGTTCGGCTGTTTTTGCGTGATTAAGTAAAAAACGAACAATTACAAGTAGGACAGTAGCGCAATTTTTATTTTTATAATTTATTTTATTTGAATAATCTCGAATAATATTGGTACACATACAGAGTTAACAGTCGTTGAAATAAAACCAGAACAATTTATGAAAAAAATAAAAACAAAATACATTCGAAGCCGGAAAATAAAACGTCACATTTCAAAACCGTATCGTTTGAGGTGAGGACACATGATGGATCAATCCCACACGGGCTTTGTGCCTTTCCGAGCGGTTACCTTCCAATGCGTTCACACTCGCAGATTTTAAACGCATTTCGTGGACCATTAGTCGACGTGAAAGAGCCTGAAAGTGCCTGTGATTATGATTGATCGTCCCCACAAAGCCTGACTTGTTGAATAGAAGCCCTCACGTGTGTTCTCTGCCTTATTTGTTCAAAACTAAGACGATTACTTAGAAAACTTGGGTTTCATCTTGATTACGCTTTTGTTTTGGGATTTCGGCAATTTGTTAATGGATTTCGTATTGATATTTTAAAATTGATTTAAAATGCCTTTAAAGGTAATTCATTATCAAACTCAGCTAAAGAAAATGGATGTTATCAAATGGCATATATTTGTTTTAAAAATATGACTAAGAGAGATGAAGATAATATTAAGATTATAGCTTTTCAACCTGTATTATTCATATTTTATGGAAATCTTATTTGGAATACTATTCAATTTTATATGAACTATAAAATTATCGCCACAACGCAAGTGCATAGCAAATACGATATAAAACCGGATCGGCTACTGGAACTCGGTCCAGTGCATCTATTGTGAGCCGTCCAGTCGATAGCGCCTTCATTCGGAGCAAATCGAGAATGAACGCAGATTAACTATTGAGAACTTCCACTTAAGATGTTAATTTCGTACGGCTAGCTTAGGTATTTTAGTATATATAAAATATTCGGGAAGTCTGGGGAAGATTATGCAAAATACTGCATTACATACTTAGATGATGAGACAAAGGGAAGATGTTCATCTGTGTTTATTTTGGTCCACATTCTGCCACCTCACAGCATCGTAGAGTCGGTTTTCATTTTGGGTTCGTTTAAACCTTAAGGTCAATCCACACATTATAGTCAAGCCTGGGATGTGGACGGATCGTAGTTTGTCAGGGGTTTAAAAAAAACCGTGTGTACATTTTATAAGAAGTCTAAAAACAAGTACAAACTTTCAGTGCCTATCTTGTGTGCGCTATAGTTGTACTTGTGTCGATAGGCCTTTATTATGGTATGTATTTTTCAATCAGTGACATCCATATACCATAGCTTTGAGGACAGATATTAACCAAGAAAATAACAAAAAAAATCTCGAATAAAATATGAACAATCTTATCTCAGCAAATTATTCGAAGGAACCTCTATTTGTATTGTAATTCAGGGTGACGGAAGCAATTATTTTTTATCGACACGCACGACCACGCGGGGTATGCGGGGTGGGGCAGCTCTCGAGTGGAGGGGTACAGTGAGACACCGACGCATTGCACCCGCGGGACCGGACAGATAGTGGAGACAAAAAGAAGGTTTTAAAGGGCAAACTGTGTTCAAGGGACCTAGTGGGGATGTTGGTAAAAAGTGGGATAGTGAGGTTTTTTGTTGATGTACATTGTTTTGAATTAAAGGTTTGCGAAGATATGTTATGAAGAATAGCATAGCTATACACAATCATTCGAGACGCTTCCATACCGAATCGAAAAATAATCATTTGTAGGAGTCCTCAAAACGCTGTTCACACATGCAAACCCGAAATACTACAGTTTTAATCAAATGGACGACCGCTATTCTTCCAACAGCTGTTTGCGGTCGTAGGCAAGGTAAATCAGGTTTTATAATTGTGTCGTTTTCGGTACGTTAGCCTATCGTATTGCGTGTGTGTGTCAGTTATCAATAGCTATGCAGGTGAAAGGTCTTCTAGAAAGGTGTTACTTTTGGCTAAATCTAAGGTCTAAGGTCTCGGACACGGCGCAGGCGGCTATCCACAAAACGTAACAGCTCGTAAAAACTGGTCTAACAAATCATAAAGCAGCTTTCTAACTGAACATACAGAACAAATGAATCACCAAACAGAAAAGCTGAGACAAATATTAGTTTAAAACACTAACTTAAAACAAAAACCCCAAAAGTATATTTTTATACAAAGAAATTTTCAGTACCGTATGAATAGAGCCGGAGGGGTCGCGGCGGGAACGGAACGTCTTTTTTATAATCTGTTTACTTGTTTCCGCTCTTACTAGATAATCTTTTTATACTGAACACCCGCTGATGTGTTTGCACGCGTTTTTAAAAAAAGAAACCAAGAATTTTCCTTTTTCAAAATTGAATACAGAACCTTATGCGGTTGAAATAGAGCTGACAAGCTTTTGCTGTGTGTGTCTCTGTATTTTAGAGGTAAGAAAATTTCGAATAATAAACGAGTTGTACTGAAAATGATGGAGTAATTCGAATTTGTCGTAGTTAGTGCATTTATGATATTTTATTGCAAAGTTGTGGCACAGTTTCACTACTAAATAAAACTGAACATGAATTCATGTAGGTAAAATTCGTTGTTATTCACATTGTATATTTCGTTGAATGGAATATTTCTATGTAAAGCTCCACGATACCTAATCATATGAATAAAGTTTTGTCAAAGTAATATTTGTCTTGGATTGCCTACAATAAAACAAGTGAACATATCTAAAGGCGTTATAATAACTTACATTCGATTCTACGTAAACATAGGTATGATATTACAAAAACAATCTAATCATCAAGGTAAAGGTATAGAAATAGAAATGGCTCCTAATTCCCTCAGAAAAATACAAAGCGTTTAACAAAGTTTAACTGAACATAAAATTTTATTGACCCATATATGATATAGAGAGACAATCCCGGCAGAGCCGAGTTCCCGAGTCATTAGACTCGTTTTTATTACTCAATGACGATAAACATGTCGTAAGCTATCGACTGAAAACATTCATGGAATTAGTTCCCTCTATTCGATTATTACGATTATTGTATTCGATTATCTGTTTATTTTTTATTGGACGATTATTCGGTTTATCGCCTAAAGTGCGGTGTTTATCCAAAAGATTGGTATAAAAAGGTTTTTAGTGTAGGGGTGGTTTACCTACTTTAGATTTTATCTAAAGTAATAATATAAAGACTTAAGAAATTGTATAAAGAAACCAGACCAATTTCTATAGCAATTTTGAACCTACCCAAAGAAATTTCATAGTTTTATCTCTTGTCAAAGCTTTATGCATTAGTGCGTAAAGATAAACCCACAAAGTTATCAACTTAAACAAAAGAGTCCAGAATACAAATAAATTTTCAGTTCCTTTAAAAACCTTTTTCAAATTTACTTTGCACAAGCGACATAAGAACACCCGGATATTATTTATTGCTTACAATTTTGCTTACACAGGGGAAATATTGCTGTACATTTTTCCATGGCGCGTTTCTCGAGAAACTCCTAATTTCTAATGGGCCATTTGCCACTTTGTCAATTGCACCAATAAATCTGTGCGAGTGGCTACGCGCGGCGTCTGAGTTATCGCCCCGTCTTGAACTAAATGTCGCTACATTCTTTTGTTTTGTTTTACAACACTCTGAACGGACATGACTGACGTCTGACAAACTTATTTATTACTCAAAAACAAACATCAATTTTTATGAACAGGCTTTTTATTCGAATATTTTTTATTCCACTGGAATAAAAATAGTACTTTATTGTAAAAGTTAGAAAACCATACACGTAATATCGTCTAGACTTTCGTGACTTTTATCGCCATTCGTTAAAAATTGACGTCGACAGAAGTCGAACTCCTATAAATTTTAATTAGAAGAAAATTGAATTCAAAACATCGATTGGAAATAATTTTATTGGTGCGTCCCATTCGATGTATAACTAATGGTTTTGACTCAAACTGGTTGAAAGCAAAGTTTGAACATCGTATTCTATTTTCGAAATTCAACTGTTGTAACTTTTTAAATGGTGCTCGTACGCGTCTGGCAGTAAATTTGGAATAAAATTGATCGATTACATACGAGTCGTTAAATATATTTACGTTACAACATTTTCGCTACAAGTAATAAATAATTTTGGATACTTTTAGAAATTCTTTTATACAAGTTTATTTATTATACCAAACTTGTAACAAATTTAGAGGATCCTATAATCAACGCATATACTAGTAAGTTGTAGATAAATCTGTTTTAACACTGCACTATATTTATAATAATTATTCACAGAGAGTCCATAGCAGCTCCATTTAAATTTCGTACACAAAACTCGGTGTAAACATGGCCTCACAGCGGTTGTTTATTTAAGGCCCGCTGGCAGAAATATCCCGCTCTAATTCTGGAACCAAATCCTAGTCTTTGATTCACACACATCAGGAACTGAGTACATCTGTCGGACATGTGGCCCGTGTCTGTCTTTATAGCTTGAATTTTGGATGTGGCCGACGTCGGAGTTCGTCGACGATTTTCAGGTGGACAGAATACGCAACTACGTTAGAATTGTAAAGTTGCTTTGGACGTTAACTAAACCTACCGTGAATTAGGACTGTCATTCTATTACTGGCCACGTGTATTGTGAAAACTTTATCAACAGTGATGCTACAGCAGCCTTTGTTTAGGTAAATGCATTTGCATTGTAGGGTTTAGTGTATAATCTTGTTTCGTAACAAATACCTTCCGATAACATCAACGTATAAACAGAGTTTCACTAATTGCACTAACAAACAGTGGACCAACAGAAAGATAGTTCATAAAATTTAATTAAGGCGAGTCATCAGTCACCAAGAGGTTTGGGTCGCGTCACTGCTCCTGCAAGATAACGTAGGGTCAGACGTTGCAACCCGGCCCGTGATGAATGTACTCCCAGACCTCAAATATGTACTGTTGACGGCTCCTCTTTAAATAACCCATGCAATTAATCGAGATGATAGGATAGCAGCCGTGTGGCGACGGCTCAAGAAAATCGATTCATCCTTAAGTCATGCTCAACTTATGCGGCATATTATTCATAAGTTTGTTACTCTCGCCGACGGACGCGGACCGTCCAAATGCAAACAAACCGCAGTTCTTGTTATTAATCATTCACTGAGGATCCTTGTTATCGAATAGCCGTGATGAAGTGGTGGCTCGCCTAATTGTGATTAGCGCTAACTACTTAGGTGACCGCCGGACGTCGGTCATCTGCAATTATCTGAGGTAAGCTCATACATAACTTATTAATATCAACCAAGATCGTTGCCCTCAACTTTCATCAATTTGTGATACAAATTGTTACTGTAAATTACCTATTATAATTTGACATGGGACATCTAAATGACATCCTCATTATGAAACGCTCGTTTTGTCAAATTGTACGTTTCGTGTCACAACTTCGGCGTGTATTGAAATATTAAAACGTCCATACAATGGCCGCGATGCTCGTTACACGAAATACCATTCACCTTCTCACTCCTCATTAAAATTTGTACGACAGCTTCTAAATTCTACTCTTTTCTCCGCACCTCCATTTCAATATACAGGAAAAAGTGGAAGAGCGATGTGTACGGAGTACCGAACCGGGCTGGCAAAACTTTTGCCTCCCCTACCCACCGGTGGGGGCAAAAAGTGTTGCCGACGGGTGAAGCGCGTAGTTATAGCTATGTCGGGGAAAAGTTTTCCGTGTTGCGGGTAGAGGCTGGCGGGGGCAGGGGGCACGCATGCGCGGTATGCGCACCGCAGCGGCGGCGCGCCAGTCCTGTACAGGACTTTGTCTCCGACGCAAGGATCCGGCCGGTCGGAGACAGGATATGCGCAGTTACGTAATGCGGACACGATTTTTATTACGTTACTATGTTCTATATTTCAGTTAAGAAATAAAATATCACTATTCTTACAACCGACCCTTTAAATTTGAACAGTTTTATTGCCAATTTTTTTTACTTTTTTATTTCAGTAATTATTTTTAGCGATACAATTTCTGTTTACCCGTATCCTTGTTTAAAACGCAATGAAACAATACATATTATCCTAAAAGGTCATAAAATTAGTTAGGTCATGCTAAGGGTACAGGGGAGGCAATCGATACGATGCCTCACACCCCGGCGTAGTTAAGTAGCGGCTAGCTTTTGGCACCGCCTACGTCGTAGCCCGTAGCTCGTAGCTCCGCGGCTACGACCCGGATAGCCTACGTTGAGCGTAGCAAAGAAACTACGTAAATGTAGGTAGGTACTCGAAGTATGTAACATAAATGCTTTATTTAATGGTATATGCTGTTTTTGCTGCACAGTTATGAGGTCGCTCCTTTTATATTTTTTAACTATTTGAAAAGTGCTACGTATGATGTTCACACGTGAGATTCCGATTCATAGTTAGAATCTTTGCACATAATCAAGCCAGTTTCAAAACTTCGATATTATAAACATTTAAATATCAAGTTCGTGCTGCATTACTAAGCCTTACCAATTTTATAAAAAAAGCTACGAATTGTTGCTTGATTTATGGTTAAACAAATAAAAAGCTTGTAATACCTAAATATTATTGAAAAGTTTTACTTGAGTTTTTTTAAACCTTTCATCACCACACACACTTCCGTCATACATTCACAGCCCCACGTGGGCATCCCGAGTTCACTCCGAGCTGAACTTGAACCGACTCGCGCGCAACTTCGCCGGATTTGTTGCGACTTGTTGTTTGTTCTATTTGTTACCAAACTAAATTTGAGTTGCTAAACTAAACTTGTGGATATTTAAAGGGAACTTTTTCTCGGAGTCAACGGCCCGGCCGCTTAGTCCGTCACCCAGTTTCAGAACCTGCGGAGTTATGGCAGTTGTTCGTAAACTACTTGGACCAGCGGACTGAGGGTGCAGTTGGGGGTCATGGCGCTAATTTGACCTTGGGCACAACTTGGGCTACTGTTTGGCTGTGCTGGGGCATAGTTTGTAATTGTGCGGCGTGTAATTGGTAATTGGCTCGTGTGTCGTGTTGTGATACTGTTTGATTTATATGTTGTTTTTTTTTCGGAATTATTGTTGCTAATCTAGTCATATACTAGTTGCGTGCAATATGCGTCACGGCAGTTTTGTTTCAATTAATTAATTATATACATACGCAAGTCTAAATAAGAAGTAAATATCATGAATATTGTCATGATTTTCTAACATTTAAAGAAATCAACAATCAAGCACTTGAAACCCGCCAAGGCCCCATGAAACATAAGCCAGTAAAATAAACAAACATTGAACGATTGACACAATCATTTTCAATCCAACAATCCACTTCACCAATCCATTATTAAACCATTTTCTTATAAACAAAATCCTTTCTTAAACAATCGAGCATCTCATCGAACTTAATTAACTGTTCGTAACAACCGTCAAAGGCTTCAAACAAATTGGCCACGACAAAATAATGCGGTGGATAATAGCCGTTTAAGGTGGGCCGGACGGCTCCAGGCATAGCACCTGCCTAACAAAATTAATTACAACCCAATAAGGAAATATTAACCGGACGGTTAATAAGCTTCAGGGATACGCCACAATTAAATTAAGAGGGTCTAACAGTCATTATTTATAAACAATAATATATCAAAGCGATATTTTCAAGATGGTGCTTCCCGCAACAATGCGTCATGCGCCGTACGGTTATCCTTTGGGGTATTAATTCTTAGGATATTTATAACCCTCTGTTTAAATCTTTGGGGTGTTTTCTGGAAAATAGAAGTCCCTTCAGTTTGATTGATGGGCCTGACAATTATTCCGAAGAGCAATAATTTTCAATTCAAATTTTTCGCAACCTACGACTGAAAAATTAAATAAAGTGGTGAAATTCCAACATCACAGGTGTGTAAAATAACCTTGACCACAAGCTTTGAACAAAACACATTTCGTTTGTGAAACCTATGGCTTCAGAACAAAATTTCGAGAAAACGCCACGTTTATGAAATTTCAATATTCTTGTAATAATTACACAATCGTTTTCTAAGGAATTGCAAAACCGAGGGAACTTTTTAACTTTTGCCCTCACTGATTTAACGTAATTTCAGCAACATAACGCAATCACAAAAACGTGTTTAATCACGCCATGTCCCCATCCACGTGACTATAAAAAACGAGAGCAAAATATGTCGTAATATCACGTAAAAAGTAACGTTCTTGTACAAAAATGTTCATAATACAGTATTTTGCAAATTATTACAAGAAGAAAATACCAGTAGGTCGATGTCTACAGCGAGCAAAACACGGGCGTACACTGTATTTATGGTTATATGGCGCAAAACTTTCCGAGCGTAGGAGCTAAAGCCATCGATTTTCAAAACTTTTTCATGGAAATAAACCTACTTTCGTTGTGTACACAGCTGCTTGTCTGTGTGGGTGAACCAGGGCCACTTACACACACACACTCCTGTTGGAGGTCACGTTTTCAATGGATTAAAATTTAAAATGAAAATACGTTAGCGTCGCGTGTATTATCTTAATAATGCATGCGATGATTTAGGTCTTATGAATATGGAGGAATTTAACCAGCGTTAATGTAGACTTTGTTCTTCAGTACTCGAGGCTACAGGGTACTTTATTTTTGGTAGCAAGCAGGGTTCTAAGAAGTGAAGATGAATTTAAAAGAGTTTGCTCGCCATTGTCTTCGGCAGAAGTTTGTATTATCGAGGTACTTTTCTCTTATCCAGAAGATACTTGTGTGTTTAATAACCTTTGTATCTAATAAAACAGTTACTTGAACATTTAGCGATGAAATAATACCTAATTGAAGGCTTTCTTAGAATCTCCTCTTTTACTCAACTTCGCGTGGGTGTAAAAGTTGTTGATTTTGTTCAACAAATCCTCATGTTTTCACATAATATTCTTACAAGCTTGTCTTCTAACGTATCACAGGACCATCGACCGCTTGTATCGAGCGAACTCACACACACAAAGTCGACGTACTTGTAATGGGTCCGCAAAGAAAACTTTTAAAAACTTTTCCACCGAGGCAATATGGCTCGTGTTCTCAGCCGTTATGTTTTATTTAGGCAACGTGCTACTGTCCCTTTCTCACTCACAGAAGCCTCATACGATAAAATGGGATGGATATATTTTTCAGTGTACGTTTTCAGTTGAACGGCTGCCTTGCCCGGGATACGAAGTAATTATTTCTATTCTGTCATTGCCGTGTATTTTTTATGTGCTGTCGTCATTTTGTAGGTTGCGACAGGGTCCTAGATTGGTACAGTGTTCATTAAATTAGAATCCGTTAAATAAATAATAGTGTCCACGAGATTAGCTTTAGTTTTCGAGCATAAAATGGCCAATGCATAGAAAGGGCGATGACTTAGCGATCTTGTTATCTTGTAAAGTTGCGGTAAAGTTTATAGGCTAACGAACTGAAATGCTTTTATCATAGCACTTCAATGCTCTTTAAAAGAAATTCAAGTTAATATACTTAGTTCGGATACCGTTTGAACTGAAACGTTAATGTAACACTCGAGGTCGACCGTATCAATTGACACAGCCACCGGTGTTGAATGAACTTCTACACTACAGTCCTGAACTAGAAACCAAGTTGTGGAAAATATGAAATTGAAAGGGTTATTTTTCTTACCTTCATTTCTTACTGAAATTATTTATGCATAAAATTACTACTTAAGATGTTGCGATTATAACAGGATTTCTCTCGTACAACTCACTTACCTACGCGTTGTCGAAGAAATCTACTATTGTAAACAAAATATGCAAAAAAACCTTTCACGAAATAGGTTTCCGCTTTCCGCCAGGTTCCAAGCAAGAGTGCAATCTCACGGTGCTCGTTTATCAAGATCGTCATCTGATTGGAGCGCAGCTGCGTTTTATTGCGGAATTACACGCCGCCCATCCTAATTTTAATTTATATTTCGAACGCCTATGGCGAAATTGAAATACCATTTTTCAATTGTTTTTTGAATTACGTAACAGTTTGGGGGAATGTGAGAGGTGTGAGATTTGTATTGCTTAAGAGTTTTTTTAAACAAAAAATATACACAACCTGTATATTTTTGCGTTAGGCAAAATTTTAACTTTTATTTAAAATAAATTAATAGCTTGACAAGTCAATGAGATGATACCTACCCTCGTAGATGGCTCAAATATATTTTTTTACCCGACTGCGAGATAGATAAGTCAGGTTATTTTTAGAAATATTTAAAGCATCCCAATGGCTGGATGGATTTTAATATAAGAGGTGTCACGTGTCTATCGACTCGTCTGGGTTGTCCGATGGTTAAAGGCTAATTTTAAATTTTACAAATTCAACATGGCGAATTTTTGACATCAAAACCAGTCTTGAAAAAAAAATTGTGCCATGACCATGTGGGGTTAAAAAAGATACTTATTAGTTAAAAAAAACATACAAACACAAATAACTACCAAACCAAAACAACATAACCAGATTTCTCCTTAAAAAATCCAAATATAAAAAATTCACTTCCCCGTTACACCCCAATAACATTTCCCTTAATCTTAATGCTCATTTTAAAGGCGAGGCATTATCAACAGGAGATGTACCTACTGCCTCGTAAAGAGAGGTCCGAGGCAAGTTGAACTCGTAAATTACTAGGGGCATTGTTTTATGCTCTCCTGGTACATCGATCGTTCTGGAGGGTCTTGTAACGGTGTAATGGGATTCCGAATCCCTTGAAAAATATGATTAATAGATTCGTTGAAATCTCTATGTACGGTCTCCAAAAGAGATAAGTAACCGGGGTCGTCGGATATATTTGTAAATTAGCAAGAAACCGATGGATGTTTTCGGATAAAATGTTATTTAATGAATAGAAAACCAATAGTTCATATTACAAATTAATTTTTACGATTTTTTTTTGTAATACTATAGTTGATTGATGTAGTAGTTAAATCTATTTTTATTATTAATGTAAAACCACATTGTCTATCTGTTACCTTTTTGCCGGTTATCTATCATAAGTTCAAAAAATATTTGACTGAAATTCATTTCACCGAAAACTTTTCAACTATTATCGTTTCGTTTTTTTTTTTACTTCATCGAAGTCACGTCTGCCACTGTATCAGTTGCCCTATTATCAATACGAGTTTTTTCGTTACTCCGACGTTTTATTTCATTGCAAAACTTTTTACCGAAGTTACACTTAGCCGAAATAACATTTGTTCGAATATGTTTTGTTTAATTAATTATTTAAATGTAATGGCACTTAATAAAACAGTTGATTATGAAGAAAAGTGGTTTTAAGTGGTCATGCAAACAAGGATGCTTGCTTCAAGCATGCAGCATGCAAGAAAGCATGCAGTAGGCAAGCAGGCAAGCAGCGTGCAAGCAGGCATGCAGCATGCAAGCAAACATACAGCGTGCAAACAAGCATGCAACATGCAGCAAGTATTGTTTCTGTTACGGCTCTGGTGCTGCGAGGTTCGGGCGGCACCACGCGAGCTTATCGTCGCAGATAGTTTTAACGCTCACCACCGCAGCTACGGCTTGCTGGCCGGCAAAGCCGCGGCGGCGGGCCTTCAAACCACCTGCTCCTCAGCTCGCAGGCCGCCCCACCCCGCCGCGCCTACGCGGGCTTAAATTACACTCTAGGCATAGGGCAGATAAGACTGCATGAAGTCGGTTTTGCAGCGATTCGTTTCTCACAAAAATTTTTAGCACAATATTTGACTTTTTATCACACTATTTAAATTTTTTAATATTGGAAATGCTACCAAGTAACCGGCTATATATTTATGACCAAATAATACTACGTAAATTGTTATAATACGTATATACGTAAATCATTTTGTTTCGATGTGGTGAACATATGTTCACCACATCGAAACAAAATGATTTATTTGCCATATGATAAATAAATCATTTGGCAAATAAAAAAAGTTCAAAAGAGGCTTCGGCCAATAACAAAAAGTTATTTTGTAAATCGGCGAAATATAGTTCGGTAAAATAATATATATGACACGTGATAATTCGATGATCCAAAAATATGTCAAATAATGCATATAGCAAAAAAGACGTCGGTCAATAATTTTCGGTAAAATGAAATTTGCACAAAAAATATCGGAAAAGTGATTGGTTCCCTTTTTCGCGCCTAAGACAGTGAAGCGATCGTCGTCTTGGATATTTGTATCAAAAAATAAGGAAATACAAATGATATAACTATGATAAATGATTTTATCTATGTAAGTAAGTTTATAGAAACCCTTTTACACGTCAATCGTATTTTGTAAAACTAGATGAAGTCGGCGTTTCCTACCTAACTACTCTGAGAAGAAAGGTCGAAACAAACACAGAGGTCACAGCCTCTTTTAAAGTCCAGACATAATCTTGGTCAGATCATGTGAAGATCGTGTAGATTGGTGTCTGAAATGGTCTTTTGAGGAAAGAACCACACAGATTGAGTGGGTCTGACCAGTCAGTTCACTCATTTGTATCGCAGACAACAGCTAGTCTACCTATATGGCGATATCTAAACTTTATATCTTCTATAAAATCTTATACCATGCACCATTATCTTCAATTACAAGCAGAATGCACTTGTCATCGCAACGCACGCAACGCGTTGAATAACAGAGGTCGCGTTGTAAACATGGATCGCGTTCATCGAGTGACATTCTGGCGTTATCCGGTGAATCAATTAACTTGGGGTGGCCCATGGGCCATGGGTGGTGGTGCCTGGTGCGGGATGGTCCCAGCTTGCCTGTGCTGGTGTGTCGTGGTGATTATTTAGGAAAAATATTGTGAATTAACGGTGACTGATTGTTATAGTCAGATTGTTTTGTTCAACAGGTATTACTTAATTATAATAAATAAAAAACGCTTACAATATTAAAATCACTAACAGTCGCTCTATTTAAAATACTGGTAGGTCCTAAGCTGCCTGCGGTTAGACCTGAAGCCAACCACAATATAGTTGTGAAAATACTAGGCAGATGATGACTAACAATATCAAAATGAATGCAATTATAGAGACAGTGGAAACATGACTTGGAAAAAATAACTGGATTTTTCATAGTTGACTTTCTCAAAATCTGCCAAGTAATTGAAAAACCATTCTAAAGCCACATTTTCAACAAATTAACCCCATCAATACCACCATAATAATATATAAGTGCATTACTTATTCGCTCGCTGGCGCGGATGTGGCGATCGCAAGGTTCCGGCCGTCCAAACGCAGCCCACTTCCGGCCGCCACGCCTCCCAGCTCACATCTCTCGGAAATTCTATTTTGTTATTTTAGGGATTCCCAGCATCCTGAAAGCTTTACGATGTCGGTTTTGCACGCTTTGATTATAAAATTACTCAATGTTGTAGTAACTTTGTAATGGAATTCATGCCGTGAAGCGTTGTTCGACAACGAGGCTTTGTTCATTTTTAAGTTTGATGGTTAATTTTTGAAGCAACGTATGCTTATATCAAAAGTAAAAGATACATTGTTACTCCAGTGCGAGCGGTTCACTAAAGATGGTATGCAATGTGCATAAAGAAATATTAGTGACATGAACGAATTGTCACAAAATCACAATAATGAATTAGTATTATGGTAGACCCAATTAAATACTCCAAGAAGTGGAATTATTTAGGACCTAAAATGTAAGATTGCTGGCCGTTATCTGTAAAAAACTTGTAAGATGCCATAAAGATTTTTTCTTTTCTTATTTTTTTTTAATATTTTAAGGTTTCATTGGTTTTTTCACTAGCGGTGGCCAGTTACGGCTAGACTATTTTTAACCGACTTCAAAAAAGGAGGAGATTCTCAATTCGACTGTATTTTTCATTTATTTTTATGTTTGTTACCTCTGAACTTTTGACTGGGTGAACCGATTTTGATGATTCTTTTTTATTTGAAAGCTGGTGCTTGCCGGGTGATCCCATTTAAATTTCAATAGTTCATATAGATATGATGATGCATTTCGGAGACAGACAACTGAACTATTCAAAAAATTACAGCAAATCAATTGCGATTACTGAGGATACGACCGGGTGTTTCCACTGCGAAGATCGCCCTGAGGACACGGTGGAGCATACGGTGGAGGTCTACTCGGCTTGGACGGAGCACCGCTGTGTCCTCGTGAAAGCGATCGGTGGCGGCGATCTCTCGCATCCGGCCCTGGTCCAGGCCATGGTACGGAGCGAGAGTGAATGGGTGATGATGATGATGATGATGATGGGACTCCCTTTTCCGCACGTAGACTCCCATTCGGTCCGTTGTGCGTGGGGATTCTGGCTAACAAAGCCAGCCTAGCTCCGCCCAAAAGCACAGAAGCTTCCTGGGAGCTTCACAGGCTTCGCGGAGCGACCTCACTGTTCCGAGGATTTCTTCACGTTGAGAAGCCACGGCCTCGCATTCCAGGATGACGTGGGCGGCTGATTCCTCGGCGTCAAGGCAGCCTCTGCAAAGCGGGCTGTCTGTGGCGCCTATATTATGAAGATGTTTGTTAAGGGGGTTATGGCCCGTAATTGTTCCTATGATTATTCTAAGGTTATTTCTACTCAGGCTGAGAAGCTTTTTGGTTAATCGCGGGTTTAGAGTCGGCAAAGCCAATTTTGACTGTCTACAGTCTGTAGCCCGTGACCATCGGTTATTATGAAGTTCGGTTGATCTTTGGCGAATCCACGCACGAAATTGTGAGAAAGGCAGGGGGAGAAGTGGGTACGGGCCTAGCACGTTCGTATCTGAACCTCTCTTCGCAAGTTCATCTGCGGCATCATTACCCAAGGATCCACTGTGCCCTTTGATCCACTGGAGGGTAATACGATTGGACGTCGATATACTCTCCAGAGCTAGATGGCACTCAAAAATTAGTTTGTTGTTGGTTTGTTTGTTTGCTAGGGCTTTAAGCACAGATAGGCTGTCAGATACGAATTTAATTCCGTGATTCTGGATGCCTAAGCCCTTTACTGCCGTTGCGGCTTGTGTTAAGGCAACACATTCACATTGAAAGATTGAACTGTGTTTGCCTAGCGGTATGTGAAAGTTAAAGTTGAGGTCAAGGGAGTGTGCGCCAGCACCTGAACCGTTTTGTGTTTTTGAGCCGTCTGTGTAGATGCGCACTTCATTGGCTCCTGACTGATCCCTTTCTTCCTCTACTGTTTGTATAACATAGTTTTTGTTGAGCATAGGTTGGTTTGGTGTTCTATCACACGGGGCAGCGATGAGCGGCTGGTACTCAATCGCCCGGTCCAGGATTTTAGCGTGTGGACTGGTTAAATTCTTGCCCCATATGCCCAGATGCATTAGCCTGATGGCAGCTAGTGCCGCCTCCTGCTGTATGTACAGGTCAAGGGGAGTTAATTGAAGGGCTATCTCCATGGCTGCTGTTGGGGTGGTTCTCATGCAGCCAGTGGTAGCTGAACAGGCCATTCGTTGGAAGCGCTGTAGTCTGGTAATGGTGGTCGAGAGCTCGGTCCTTGTCCACCAAACCAGAGCGCCATAAGCCAACATTGGCCTGATCACCGCTTTATATAGCCACAGAGTAATCTTCGGAGAGAGCCCCCATGTTTTCCCTAACATTCTTTTACATTGGTAAAGTGCAATTGTGCTTTTATTCAGTTTGTAGTCAAGATGCTTGTTCCAGAGCAGTTTGCTGTCAAGGATCACCCCCAAGTACTTGACTTCGTCTTTAAGTGTTAATTCTGTGTTGAAGAGTTTTGGAAGCCTGTGGGGTCCCAAGGTTCTCTTGTTAGTGAAAATTATTAGTTCTGTTTTCGCGGGGTTAACCGATAGTTCGTGTTTCGTGCACCAACTCTCGATTATTTTGAAGGCCCTTCTCATGAGATCGCACAAGGTGCCCTCAAATTTTACCGATATTAGAATTGCTATGTCATCCGCGTATCCCACCGAGTACAGACTACTAGCGTTGAGCTCTGCGATAAGCTCATTTGCGACTAAATTCCACAGTAGTGGTGACAGCACCCCACCCTGTGGGCAGCCTCTACTCACGATACCTCGTGTGGTGGTGTTCACGGTAAATTGAATAGCACGGTATTTTAACATGTTATTAATCCATTCTATGAGTGTTCGCGCAACACCGTGCGTGGCAAGTGCCTGTTCGATGCTGGCGAATTTAGTTTTGTCGAAAGCGCCCTCTATATCAATGAAGGCGCCTAGGGTTGGGTTTTTGGCTTTGAGACCATTTCCTATGCGTGAAACTACGCTATGGAGTGCTGATTCAGTTGATTTGCCTGCACAGTAGGCATGTTGATTGGGATGTAAAGGTCTTTGTACCGAAATTTGGGATCTGATCTTCCTATCTCCCAGCCTCTCCAGTGTCTTTAAAAAGAATGAGGAGAGGCTTATGGGTCTGAAAGATTTGGGCTGGGTGTAGTCGCCCCTACCTGGTTTCGGTATAAAGATTATTTTTACCTCTCGCCATTTCAAGGGGATGTAGCGGTGGGCCAGGCAGGCTCGAAACACCTTGACGAGGTATTCAGCCAGTAAGTCTTGGCTCCACCTGAGCAGAGCTGGGAATATACCGTCCAGTCCTGCTGCCTTGAAAGGTAAGAAGGTGTTGATTGCCCATGTTATTTTGTCTTTATCGATTACCTCTAACGCCACTTCCCAATCTGATCTGCTCGTTTCCGTCTCACTATGTGGTTCCCAGCTTTGCTGGGTGGCAATCTCGCATCCTGGGAAGTGGGTGGTTAGGAGTAGTTCGCTTGTCTCAGCGTCGTTTGTGGTGTACGTGTTGTCTGGTTTTTTCAGGCATCCTATTGAGTGGTCTGTCTCTTGAGCAAGACAGGTTTTGACCCTCATTGCCTGGTTGTTGCTTTCAATGTTACTACAGAAGCGCCTCCAACTATTCTTTCCTCTGAGGCGTATCAGTTTTTTATAAGTTTTACGAGCTGTTGTATAGCGGTCCCAGTCTACCGGAGTGAATGGGTAGCCGTCACCTCCTTCTGCGAGGCAGTAATGCTCGCGAAAAGGGAAACGGCGCACGTGAGAGGCACTATACGCGTCCTCACGGCCTTAGTCGCTGCAGGAGAGTAGACGCCCTGGGCGTCGGGAATCCCAGGCTGATTCCCGGCTACCGTAGGCGCAGGCTTGCGGACGGCGAGTAATGGGTAGCTCGCTGTCCGGTAAGGACTAAGCCCGGGTCGACGGCGCGTTGTGTTCTACGCGCGCCTCAAAGAGATGTCAGCACCAACTGGTGGGGTCTGCAAGGGCCGATGCCTGCCAGAGGTGCGGGTTGTTCGAATTCGAAAGAGATACCGCGGCCCCTGGCACACAGGAAGCTGAGGGAACACGGGTGGGTTTTAGTCAGTAAAAATCTGACACGCCCTCCTGCTCCACCCAGAGCGGGAAAAGTTATTTGATGATTTCCCATCCAAAAAAAACCGCGATTGCTGCTATCGCATAAATATGCATTGTTTTGACCCCAAGGATGACGAAATTTCGAATTGGTGTGGGGGTAGGTACTATAACAAAAAGTGAAAAATAAAAAGTTTTTCCAAAAAAAAAAACAAAAGACTTCCGGAAAAGCACTACAAAGTGAAAAATAACTTAACAAAAAAAAAATACATATCCAAAGTCACCGACTTCCGAAATTAAATTTATTTTTCACTTTGTAGTGTTTTTCCGGAAGTCGGTTGTTTTTGTAAGACCTAACTGACAGTCATTCAATTTGATTATTATGATGCCAATTCTTTAGGACCTTAAATCATTAAATAACTGTAAGCACTAGTGAATCTTTGGTGTTGATGTAGGTAACTAGATTACACCATGTCCATAACCCATTGTCACTTTATCTACTGCCATTACTTAATTATTTGGCGTATAAATACTAAATTAATTTAACAAATATGTTTTTCTTTGTTTCAGGTATGAACTTTGACAAAAGATCTGATTGAGGATAATTTGAAGATACAAATAATTACCGTTCGCCAAAAGTTTAGTGCCTATTTTGAGTGCATAATAAAAATAGGCATCTTTTTAATTTAATTTAGATCCGTATCTCGCGTAGGTGCCTATAGTCAGGAAAAAACTTAACGCCCTTTGCATTAAGACTAAATTATTAGGAGTTATTTCCAATTAATCATGTACTTCTAATATTTTTTTCAGTGTAGAAAGTTCTAGACTTTCGAACGAAAACAAAAGTAACCTAATATTTTCCATCAGCCTTCTGATGTGATGCTAAGAGCAAACTGGGCAATATTTTGCCCATAAATAAGAAGTTTAATAGTTATAGTTACATATAATGTGTTGGTAAGTTCGCATTCGATTCGCACGAACGTAAAAATATCGCGGCGGGATTTTATCGTGCACTGGATTTCCAACTCTAGGTGTAGGACCGAGCATCGAGAATCCAATAAAGTGCATCCCAGCGCCCCGAAAAAATACACTGCTCGATTTTCAACTCTCGGCGCTAAGCAGTGTGATCCAATTCACAATAAAATCCCGCCGCGATATTTTTACGTCCGTGCGAACGTAGACTGAGGCTAATCACGGCGTACCTATCAGAAAACCGCGCCATTGCGCCATCGTAACGTAATATGCAGCAGTGGTGCATGTTGCACTGAATTGCAGTTAAGGTCGTAGAGTTAGAACCACCGTTTAACAAGAAACCACCCAAGGTTATATTTTTACTTAGGCACTTCTAAAACTAAGTTAGTTCGGAGTTAGGTACGTATCCGACTTCATAATTTTTATGTAGGTAAGTCAAAAGTTAGCACAGCTAACGCATGTTCCATTTATAAATAGCGAAGGTACTCAAATAATACAAAATAATATGAGGTCACCCTACAATACTTTCTTGGACACTTCATAGCCGGTCCGGAGTCCCGGACCGTCTTAAAGAAATAATAAATACTTGAATAAAAATAAAAACAGCCCTTTAAAAGATTCAGGATTTTCTCTTAGCATGGCTACGCTTAGTGGAGTGAAGAAGTGAAGACGACGGAATAAAACTTCCTTGAAAAATGAAGAAGAAAAAATGGCCGACTAATGTTAGGTCTTACAGAATACTCCAGCCGTTACTGGCCACAGCGAGTGTAAAACTCTTTAAGACCGTTAAATATTTTTAAGAGGATAAATAAACAAATAAACATAATGGCATCTTGAATGTTTTTTGGCAGATTATGGCCAGTAATGTTTCATTTTAGGTCTTAAATAATACTATAATATTTTAGAATATTATGTTGGGTCTTCCATAATAGAGACCTACTAGTTAATCTTGAATACACCAGCGAACCAACACCGCTGATCTTTTTTGTTATTCGTGTGAAATAAGTATAAGGTTAAACGGGAGCTTATCGATGAGACGCTGATTTTAACTCCTTTTTTTTGACATACGATCAAACCATACAATAATTGGTTGGTTCCCTACATTTAATATTTCCTTTAAACATTTTGCTGTATATTTTTCTTAAATAAAGCTAGTGAAGTATCAAATCCCCCAACATAAACTGCACTGCAATCTCGCTGCTATTTATTTCGTCGTCGTCCCCGCGGTGTCACGGAACCGCTGAGGTTGCAGTCGTATAAATATCAGCGGTAATTAGCATTCCTCGCTCCGCTTTCTTTGTGGCGCAACCTTAATTTTTGTATCACGTGACATCTGTCAGGTGAACAGGAAATTTATTTGTTTTTTTTTTGTAGAATTTGTTTTTTTTTGCATTTGTAAGTCCTGTCTGGTGGTGGAAGACAGTGTTGCCAATGTTATGAAGGCAACAAAGTTTTTTTTTTAAACCTCTGTTTTATCAGAAAATTAGGTAGTTCTACATAGAAGAAACTTCTGATTTTCTTTTCATAAATTTCATTTTTCTAATTGGGCTTTGATATATAATAGGTTTATTTGAAGTCCATTACTGGCCTTTTTAGGACACTGATTCAGAGCAGTTTATAATATTGTCTAGTTTGAACTTTAGGTATAGCTTCCCTGAGGGTCCACGTATACAGTGCTTTCGTAGTTTCCCGTGAAACCTTAAACTGAATATAAGGAGGGTTTCCAATAAATATTATTAATTTATTTATTAGGTTCACCAACAATTGTTTACACTGGTGGTAATATATTTTCGAGGGCTCCAAATAAACAATACTTAGATAATTAAATAACATTTACGATAACTAAAATTATAGTTTTCTATACAATAATAGAGCCATAATTCTCTTCACATGATAAATACGCACAAATTACAATAAAATTACTGCAGGAAGTATAGCGACATTTAGCATCACGTGCGTTGTGTAACTGCCGTTCATTAGGTAGTGTTGACAGAGCATGCGTGCGCGCCGCCCGCGCCTGGCACCGGCCTATCGCGCCACCATCGATGACTAATAAACCACTACCAACTTACAAAAACATGTGCAATCAATCCTATCTGCTAAAAAATAAAGCTCCTTTTTGATAGCCCTAAACGCATAGAAAAGTTGGCAGTGTCGTAATCGCAACCAGCTTTGACAACCTTAACTTTGCGTTTGATTTTTATCTTACAGTAATAGACTTAAGGGTTGTTTTGCAACACCGTAATGTGAGATTATCGTGGCCCTCAGTTATAATCGTGACCACTTCTAGCGAACACTTTAGAAGTTCGCCCCCGAATTGAGCGGTCCGTGTCAGAATTATGTACCATAGACATTGGTATCGACGCACAATTTATATCTGCGTGGGAAATTATTATATCTTTATTATGAGTTCCAAGTCGTTTCGTGACGTCCTCGTGTAAAAGTACCTACCCACGGAATATAGACACGCGTTTTATAAATATATTTTTATTACCGACACTCATTTTTCATACTTAATAGTAATGGTTCGGAGTATCGTAAGCCTCGGTTTCTATTTTAGTCTACCTGTGAAAATGAAAGTATTTTATTTATTATGTCGCTTCGTAAAGATATAGCCCTACAATGAGCTTATCTTATTTAATATCCACGTTATCACAAATACATTGGCCGCGTGGAAAACATCCAAAGACGGTTTATAAAATATCTTTACTTTCATCAAAGGATTCCATATCAGTCAGCCGATTATGTTGGACTCTGTAAGAAATATCATCTGCTACCACTGGTAGATCGACATAAATTTGCTGAATGTTTATTCCTCTTGAAAATCCTAAATAATAACATTGATAACCCTGAGTTATTGTCAAAATTTTATTTTAATGTGCCAAGTAAGACGCTTCGTTTCAATCCTACATGTACCTCATACATCTCCGAATTATAGGCAGAACAGTTATATTGTGCGCGCAAGCAGGAATTTCAATGATATATGCAAGGAATATAATTTTGATCCATTCACAATTAGTGTAAATTCGGCCAGAAGGTGCTTAAGCCTTAAATTTTTCAAGTAGCGTTAGGTTATTTGTTTTTTTTTATAATTTTGTCTATTGTTTAAGTCATATAATTGCAAACTTAGTATTTATATTACTTCTCTATTTATTAAGGCGATGTGTGTTTATTTTATCTTTGTTTTTGTGCTCACACCATTAACTATTAATATAATGCGTCTATACGTGAGGATTTGTAATTGGTTTTCTGGTGACTATAGTTTCTTTTTTTTGTCTGTTTTTATTAACAAAAAAACAAAATATTTTATTTCACATAAGCCTGCATCGGCACTTATGAAACGTCAGAAGCTAGGTGCACTAACTGTAAGTCCTCCATGTTCTTAAATAAATAAATGTAATCCTACAAGCAGTGTATTCACGATGTCCTGGCTTGGTCCTAGCTTTACTTATGTAGCAGTCTACCATTCTCAAAGTCTCCAAAGTTTTATCGCGAGTACCGGTCGAGCACCTTTAGATTACTCATTTCGCAATAGCCCGAGGCAATTAAAAAGGAAGGGGTACTACTATCATTAACCGGGAGGCGGCCGGCGTCTTAACAAGAATATAATGCAATTTTAAAATAATCCCCGCAAAAAAGAAATTAATGCAGGCACCTCTCTAGATTCCCTTTTTATCTCTTTAATTGGTTTTCACATCTTACAGTGTAAAAAATATCGTGTTCTTTGTAATCTCGGGCGATGTTTTAATAAATATAACGAAGTGAACCGGGGAGGGTGGAAAAAATATAGCAGCCCTTAAATAAACGTTCACACTCCAGAGATCAGCGCAGTCGGTGCGTTCACGATTTATTGGGAAATAATTAAGAAGTGACTTCAAATTGGTACAGGAAAGAAATTTAGATAAATCGAGGTACCTAATAAATAGTAGGTTTGGTAATAATTTGGTGGAGCCATTTTTATTTTGGTGTCTCGGCACTAAACAGCTCAGACGCATTTCAGTCGCGGTGATTGACTTCGAAAAGACGGAAAATCAAGCCAAGGTAGGTCAAAGTCAAAGTGAAAGCATTTATTTCAAATAGGCACTTAAAAGCCACTTTTGAACGTCAAAATTTACATTATAATAGATATGATTCTAGTCGCCCCTTCCAAAATGTAGTTTCGTATGGAGAAGAATGGGCAAGAAACTCCACCGTTACTCTTTTAAAATGTTTCAAGTACAATATTTAACATAGTACATTCATTATATGATTATGTGTGAAAACGATGCACCCAGAATAAAATTACCATACCAAAATAGGTAAACAGAATCAAATTGAAGCAATACAGATAAATTAATTCTGTGATAGATACATGGTGTTCACACATTTACAAACATTGTAAAAGTAAGTATAGGTACGATTTTCCTACAATATTAACAAGTAATGAGTCAGTGTGTGAGTTAAAGTAATCACTGAGTTTAAATCAATGTCATAAATATAATTAATTATACAATTCAATTAGCAACCAGTTTGATTTTGTCTAGACTCTAGATTGTCTTATGGCGCAGGACCAGCATGTTTCCAAGCATTCTTATCTTGGATATAATCCTCTAATTTGTAATACGCTAGTTTACAAAGTTTACTGTCTTCTTTGAAGATAGCTAGGGTACCTTATAAACAGCCTATAATGTTTCCATTGCTGGCACACAGGACACTTTTCTCTGTGAGCGAGAGGGAGTGGGCCGTTATCCATGACGCGGGCGCAGTGCGGGTTGCTGGATGTCACATGTCTTCAAATGTTTGGTTCTAGGACATGCCGGTTTCCTGACGATGTTTTCCTATAACGTTTTGGGAGCAGTGGTGATGAAATAATTTACAACAGTTATAAAGGTTGAACCTACAACTCAGCTAGGCTAATTGGCGAATAAAACTGACCGCCGACTTTTTGGTGCGATACTTATTTTCCAGTCTGACCAGTCTTACCAAGGGATTCGTATTACCCAGTAACTGGGTTGTGAAGGTTAGGTAGGCAGTCACTCCATGTAAAATATTGGTATTTTACTTCATCCGGTAAGACTGGAAGCTGACCCCAAATAAGTTAAGAAAAAACTTTGCAGCTGATGACTTATTTTGCTATCCTCACCTGATTTATACTACTTTATATACGGTCTAAAAATCTGTGGGAATGATCGTTGGTTCGTACTTTTGTACCTATCATTATAAGTATTTATATTTATTTTTTACTTCACGTGACCAGAGGGCTGGGTCGTTCTTTGACCAAAGAATTAGCATTGCCATTCAACGTGGCAATGCTGCCAGTCTTCTGGGCACGTTTCCTGATGACAGCGATACGGAGGAATACTTCGACGCCTAAGTGTCCTTTTGTTTTTTGTATTTATTTTGTGTATCGTAGTTTTAATTATTAAGAAAAAATATATTTGTGGCTTAATTTTAACAAAAAAAAAATACTATACGCTACTTAACTATAGTGTAATCATCATCATAATCTATTAAGCTTTGTTTTTAGTATTTATACAAATTTTTCACACGTCAATTAAGCTAACCTCTCTCTTCTAACATCGATATTAGAGCTATCAACGCTCATCTCCGTCTCAGTAGGCAATTGATAAACAATTGAACCACGCTTATAGCTTATGAGACAAGTTTGTCTGGACATCTAATACCTTTGTTTGTAGTTCTATCTCTTCTTGAGAACCTCTTAGACGTTTTTATGTTCGAAACTTCGCCTTTTTAGTCGTAATTCGAAATATGGAATATATTTTTTTTTCCCGATAATGTCCTTAAGTGGCGATATATTGGAGTGTTTTTGTTGAAAATGTTGATTTTATTGGTATTAATGGGGTTATTAATTTAATGAGGTTGGGGTCAGTGGAAGATATTTGGGAATAGTAAAAGTTATTGCGTTTTGGGGTCATTCTACTTTAGACAAGGTTTTATTTTTGGCGTTCCTAATTCTTAGGAAAAAAAAAAACTTATTTTGCAGTGTTCAAGAATTTTGAATAGCAGAGGATTTATTAAGTCCAAGTTTTTACAGCGGCAATGAAAAAAAAAAACATTTTCGCCCATAAACAATCTAACCCTAACATACCAACTACACAAACACGATGTCATCGTGACGAAACAAATGAAATCTCAACACTTACATGCCGTCGCACTGCCAAGTAATGTAATCTACTCATAAAGCTGGCTTTAATCCTTCCTCTCGCAGTACTGGCGTGTCATCAACGGTAGTCGAATTTTAATCACCAACCCCCCGTCACCCGCGTTTCACCACCGCCGTCGCCCTGGGGCTGTGGACGGCCGCTCCTTACACGATATTCCCATTACTTAGTCCACGGCGATAATAAAATTTAATATAATGCCGCGAGGAGGCGGATGCGACCACAATGAAGGCGAGCCGAGTTCCAGCGGACGGATGTGGGAACTGGCGATTTTAAGAGGTTGAATTTTCAATTTAATGCATTTTATTTGTTTGCGGTATTTTCCATTTATATTCTATACACTTACATTATTTACTATGTTAATATTTTTCCTAAATATCACTGTGGAACACCCTGATATTGAGAAGTACAGTTAACATAAATCAAATACCTGTAATTAAAGTAAAAGATTTTGGAAAGTCCGGATAACTTTTCTTCCAATACGGTACCTAGTCGGCGAACTACCTTAAAATTTAAGTATTAGATTAAATACTTAATAAATACAACTCAACTCAGCAAGAAACCCTAAAAACATATAAATCAACACACATAAAATTCTCAACATTTTAAAACCAAGAAATACTTCGAAAAGCAATAAAATAACGCGCATGCCGTGGCCTGTGCGAAACGCTGCGGGCTTCGGAGGGTTGCACCCGTACCCCGTTGTACCCCGTGGTACCCGTAGCGTCCACGTAAGAAGAAAGGGGTTGTTCGGGGTAAAATTGAGAAATGGACCGGCTAACGTTGTTACTTCACCCCGGTAGCAGTGGCGGGTTGAATGAAGAATGTTTTGTTTTTGTTGTAAAGTGTTATTGGGAGTGGTGGTTGTTAGAACTAGGACATTTTTTTAAATATTTACCAAAAAAATAAAATAAGAACCACTTTATAAATTGGTAAAAAAAAAAAAATTTGCTGCTTTTGAGCAGCAACATTTTTTTGTAGAGATATTAAATATAAAATATTTTTCATTGTATTCAAAAATTAAAACATGGACCACTTTGATTCCAGAATCAGTATGATCGCATAACATAATCCACAGGATTAAAACCAAATAGGGTGTATCACAAACTTTGTCAAAGCGCCAAGAAACACAAATATTTATTCCTTTCAACCAATCTTACAGCTCTCAAACGTTCTAACCAAAGTTAACACAACAAACTCATTGAAGTATGAAAAACCAATTAAAATATTTTCTGTTTAAGTTGAAAATCAGCTAAGAAACACGGAAGCAAGCCATTAATTGCCGACACCAAGGCACAAGGTTGGGCGCCACTGTGCTCCGTGCACTTTTTAAAAACTTCAAGCTAAGGATGCAGTAAACTCATTAACGTGAGTGCGGGCACTTATTAGACAAGGTGTGTAGTACCCCTGAGTGAAGTGAGATACACACAGAGTTGAAGGAGTAAGAGCTTTTTGGTGCAGTCATTTACGGATTAAATTCTCGCTGTATTTTTTCGCATTTCACCGTCATTTATCAACTATTACTTCTTCCACTGGTGGTTTTAAAGTCTTTGCTGGAAAAACTTGTAGATTTAAATCGTGCGAAAGTTATGATTGTGTCCAAATCTTACATGAAACAAGTGAATAATATTTTAAATAAGATTTGAAATAGTGTAGAATAATTACACAAAAGTTGAAGAAATACGTTTACAAAACCTCTTTCATAATCTTAATTAGCATAAAATGTTCCCACCGCTGGGACACAGGCCTTCTCTTTGTTAGCGAGAGCAGAATAGAATAGAATAAAATAGAAAACATTTATTCGACACGGACACAATACAACAGCAACCAACACAACTTTTTTTTAAAGAAGAGAACAATAAACATAACAATAAAATTACAGTATAATTATGCTGAGCGTGCCCATACCGAAAGTGTTACCATATCAGCAATTGCTGGGCGTCGTACACCCAGCGCTAGTTTTCGACACACGAACGTTGGTTAATAAAATAGATACATACTTGAATATTAGTAAAAAAAAAATGTAAAAGACTTTTTGTGTGTAGTTCAGAGAAAAAAAAATGCCCGTAATCCACAACGCGGGCCTAGTGTAGGTTGGTAGATGTCACATGTCTACGATTTTTTTTGTTCTAGGATGTGCCGGTTTCCTCACGATGTTTTCCTTTACCGTTTTGAGAGCAGTGATGATGAAATAATATACACAAAGTAAAGCTTGTCAGAGTTCGATCCCACAACTCGTAAGTCACTGCCGTTACCACTGGGCTAGTACTGTTCTTCTCTTAAGAAGAACAGTACAACGTGTACGTGTATCTTAATACACGTTTGAAGACCTCTACTTTATCATAAAACTTCCCACGGTAAATATTTCCCATCTAAATTGTTCCCCAAACTTCATGCCACTATGTCCCATCATGAAACCGCACACGGCTTAAGAATTCGTTTCTCGCAAGTTGCCTCCAGCTAATATAGTCTGGTAACACTAACTTACATGCGAGTAATGAGACTGCATTTTAAAATCAACACTGCCTCCGTACGTTGTTAACTAGGAAAAGAAAATGTTACCTGCTCCTGTTTGTGTTAAGTATTCAAAGTTACGTGCTTAGTTTGATTGGTTTGCGCGATAGAACTACTATAGATAGAGAAGTGAGTTATCTTATTTTAATAGTCGGCCATATTAATACTGAAGCAATCTAATGTAAAAATATGTGTCCCTAAAGACAGTTAAGAATAAATATTGCTTGACTATCAGCAACATTTAAAAGACTGCCATCTTCTTGCTTTCTTCTAAAGTTGGTAACAGAAATCCTAGCCACTTTCCAAATTACCAACACTTGAAATACAGCTTTTGCATTCGGCGTGTTACTCCATGTCTTCAGAAGGCCCTATTTGCCACTCAGATAAAAAAAAAAAAAATAGGAAAAAAAACCAGTGTGTAAACTGTGACTTCAGTTCTAGAACACCTAGCGTAGAATTTTTCGTCAGTTATCCAAAAAAAGATCAGCCGTTTCATAGAAAAGTGCAATACCTACGCGAGCAAAATGTATGGAGCATTTTTTTTAACCGACGAAAGATGTCTACTTTATAATCATAATTATGCTGAATTCATGGTTACAGTTCGCGCACCGGTTAAAATTTTATCCTGTATAACTTCCAAACTAAAAGCTTATCTTTTTGACGTTAATGAAATCCAGGTTCTGTTTTCTGGTAGAAGGTTATCAGCACTTCCTTTTTTTTTAATTGAGATCCGTAACCGTACCTCGTCACCAACTGCATTCCAGCCAGCAATAATGTAATACAACATATCACAGTACACATTCGGTTTCTTAGCGAGCTCGTAAATCACCGGGGGGCTGCTCATCCGGTAATTAACCGTATGACTCGGGGTTTTAGTGCTCAGCTGAGGGCACGTCACTCGGGCGCGACTCTCGTGTTCTTGCTGATTACTGTTATAATAGCTAAAGACTTTTGAGGAAATTCATACAGTTTTTTAGTTGAGAAGTAATTTGCCTTTGTTCTTCCTTAGGCTTGAAGACTATTTATATAAAATTTCTTTACAAACGGCTTAGCATTACCCGACTGGCAGCTCCGCTCAGGATCGATCAGGACGATAACAGTATCGTGGGAACTTTTAAACGAATTCTCCAAATTATAGTGTAAAAGACAAACTTAATGTAAATTAAAAACTGAAATCGATAAAGCTATAAATAGTCTAAAAAGTGTATTGTTAAAAAAGTATCCAATGTATCCAAAGTATCCACATAAAAGATTGTCTAGGGCTTGTTTTTAGAACTTTCCCACGTCACATTATCTTCGTGTAATTCTAACGGTTTAGGCAGCGTACGCCATGTTAGCTCTCAGAGGGCAGGATTTTTTCCGACTTACTTGATACTTATCGTTAATTATGAACAAATCTTACAAATTCTTTATAGGTACATTACAATTCAGGCTGCAGCCTATGTGTTATTCTGATGTATATTACTGTAAAGTTTTATCAAAATCCGTTAAGCAGTTTTTGCGCAAATCACTTACAAAATAAACAAAAGTCATTTATTCAAATTAGGCTGAGAATCAGCAGTTTTCGAACGTCAAAATACATAAGACAGTCCCCCCAAAAACCCGTCACCACTTCCTAGTGCTTTAGCTGGGAAGAAGAAGTAGCGGAACAAACTCCCCAGAGCACAGCTGTCTGTTTAGTCGGATAGACTTGATTCTATACATACATAGACAAAGTAATAAGTATAAACATTACGAGATACAGAACATTAATTAAATAATTAATCATACATATGTCAGTCAGCCATGCCAATATACCAACAAATAAAATGAAAACTTAACTCGAGCACAAAGAACAAAATTGTAAATAAAGCATAATGCCAAAGTAAGAGCCTCCTGGTATTAAGGGCGTGATAGCTTACATATGCAATGAAATGTTCACATAGCTGTTACTGCCCGAGTTCGAACATCCATCCATCCTTACAAACTTTCACGTTTATAATATTAGTAGGATTTAGAACAGGATTGAAAAAAACTGGACCAAAAGTACTTATATTTCCACCTCCAGAACCATCAGGTGAAAAGTTAATTATTGTACTCTATTCAACTTTAAGCTTTCATCATTATTTCGTCAATTGACTTGCTTCGAATGTCATCTTCATATTCTCATATGTTCTTACTGGTTTTTGCCTCGTCTTTCACAATCAATCTTGCTTTAATAATTTTGCAGGGCATCAGGCACTCCACTGCCCTCCAAATGAATATATCCCTTTTCACCGAAAACATTATCTAAATCTCCATAAAGCACCTGATTAAAAATTCTCAACCACAATAATTACTTCCAGACATTCATATTACATTGTAGATCACAGCAGTAGTCTACCTTCAGACGGGCTAATAAACCAAGCCATGAATAAAATTATAATTAATTTCAACGGTATATTAGCGCACAGTTTATCAAATGTGGCGTCGTATGCATTTGGTTCTGATTCTGATGCACCGGAATACGGAGTTTGTGTGGTTGTCTGGTACGCTGCGAGTGTATTTTATTAACTGTATGAATGTATGGAAATGCATTTAGATGAAGATTGTGTGTTGTAATGTAGGATATTAGTTTAGAAGCAGTAGAACTATTTCTAAAGTTGCTTATATGGGTTAGTGAGTACTAACATAATTGTTATTCTGCCGCCAAACCTATGTTTGTTATTTGTTTGAAGGTTTGTTAGTGCCTGCAAAAGTCTAGGCATATGAGACTTTGTGTCTAATAATACCTAGTCTTCCAGACCGTATTTCGGCCATGGCAGCTGATCACAAAGGAGACTAGCCTGCGGCGTGGCGCACAAGTGTGTGCGCAGACACAGGGGCACTCTCTCTTCCTTCACTCTCATAGTCCGATGGGACGGCACGTATTCTGACACGACCGGAAAGAAATAAAGCGCAGGACCTTCTTTCATAACTCCGTGCGCAGGATTTACGGCTTAATGTGCTTCCCGTGGCACGGGGGTATCACACCGTCAGCTTCCAAACTCCGGACTGTTACATATAAATTCCTTGGAAAAACTCATTAACACTTTGGCCGACCTGGGACTCGATTTCAGGACTTGCTGTTGTAGCGACCCTAGCGATGCGATTGCTGAATTGCATTTTTGATATTGTACGGGAGCGCCCGCGCCGGGCTCGGCAGTCGCTTACATACCATCGCCCTGCCACGTTCCTAATTTACTGTATTTATAATCGTGTATTGTGAACCCTAATTAAATATTCATCTAATTCAGTTTAATCCAGACTCGCCTATCATTTTACCTGAACCCACACTAACGACACGCACAACAAGTGGTGACCCCGAACGTTTACAGACAATAGTTTTTGAGTATTTTTGTGTTTTGCGCCGTAAGCGACTCAGTGGCAACGTGGCAAGGGCGCGTCAGAATACCGCGTGGGTACAAGTGCAGTAAATAGTCTCGAAACTACTACGATGGCTACCCCAACAACAGCCGGAATAGCCGCGGCTGCCCAGGCAGCTGCCACCGGAGTAGCAGCAGTATCGGTGCAGGCGAGGATACCAGATTTTTGGACAGATTTGCCAAGGTCATGGTTCTGTCAGTTCGAGGCTATTATGGCACCGCAGAAGCAGGGTGACGCGCAGCTATTTGATATAGCAATCGCCAGGTTGACCCAGGACACAGTGCGGCAAGTTACCGATATAATCGAAGCCCCGCCAGAGTCAGGCAAGTACGCAGCATTAAAGAAGCGTTTATTGGCGGTTTATGAGGAAAGCGCGGACAAGCAATTCCAGAGGCTAATTGGAGAGATGGACCTGGGAACACAGAAACCATCGCAGCTGTTTAGGTCGATGGCGGCCCTAGCCAGGAATTGCAGCGTGACGGACGAGCCACTAAAAAGGTTGTGGTTAAATCGTTTACCCCCGGGCGTGCGGGCGGTCCTGACAGTGACCGGAGACACGAAAATGGAGGAGCTCGCTGCAACGGCAGACAGAGTGATGGAGAACATAGGCACCGGTGAGGTCGCGTCAATAGCACCGAGCTCATCGGATGTGACACGCAGCACGGACACGGATTTGGTCAAGCATCTCAGCGCACTATCCGTGGAAATGAAGGAGTTGCGTGGAGAGATAAACGACATCAGGAAGCGAGACGGGAACCCGGGACAGGACCGGAGAGGACGGCGTTGGCAGCAGGGGCGCTACGGGGCCAGGAGCCAATCAAGGCCGCGCCGCACACCGAGTTCCCCGGACTGGCTATGCAGGCACCATTTCCGTTACCGGGAAAGCGCGCGAGCGTGCGAGTCTCCGTGTAATTGGTCCAAGAAACAGCAGGGTGCGGGAAACTAGAGGCGGTACAGTCATCATCGGTGGGAGAGTGTACCGCGGGAAACTACCGGCTCTGCGTGCGAGACTATAGAAGTGGTATTGTGTATCTAGTGGACACAGGAGCGAATGTATCAGTGATACCAGTGGGGAAAGTGAGAGGTAGCAAAGTTAAACGTGAGTGTTCGTATAAGCTGTTCGCGGCGAATAACACTGAGATAAAAACTTATGGTGTAATCGACATAGATCTTAATTTAGGTTTAAGAAGGAGTTTTAAATGGTCATTCATTATTTGTGATGTAAAACAGCCTATTTTAGGAGCAGATTTCCTAGAGGCACACCAACTGATAGTAGATTTACATAAAAAGCGGTTGATTGACGGTCATACTAAATTAAGTAGGGAAGCATCTGTCGTGAAGTGTACGGAACCATCAGTTTCGAGCATACAGTTAAATAACCCATACAGGGAATTACTAAAAGAATTTCCGAGCATAACTAAGCCTGTATCTTACAAGGAACCATCTAGCCACAATGTTTACCACCACATAGAGACTACAGGCCCTCCAGTTTTTACACGCGCTAGGCCATTGCCACCACATAGGTATAAAATGGTACAGGAGGAATTTAGGCTAATGCAGGGATTAGGAATTTGCAGGCCATCCAGCAGTCCGTGGGCGAGCGCTCTACACGTCGTGCCGAAGAAGGACGGACAGATCAGACCCTGTGGTGACTATCGTGCACTCAACGCGATCACGAAGCCAGACAGGTACCCGATACCAAGACTGCAGGATTTTACCTATGGGTTAGCAGGTAAGTCAATTTTTGGAAAAATAGATATCAACCGGGCCTATCATAACATTTGTGTAGCACCACAGGATATAGAAAAAACGGCAATCATTACTCCTTTCGGGCTTTTCGAGTTTCCGCGAATGTCGTTTGGTTTGCGAAACGCAGCACAAACGTTCCAAAGATTTATGAATAATACAGTGTTGCAAAATTTAGAATATCTCAAGGACGGCCAAGAAACCTCGTATTTATTCTGTTATATTGATGACCTTGTGATAGCCAGCACCAACAACCAACTTTTCAAAAAACACTTATCACTAATTTTCAGTAGATTCGAACAGTACGGAATAACAATTAATTTGGCAAAATGCGAGCTAGGGAAATCGGAGATAGAATTTTTGGGCTACCACGTAAATAAGGACGGAATAAAGCCATTAGATAATAAGGTCGAAGCCATACAAAATTATCCGCGACCAGAGACGGTCGAGCAATTGCGACGATTTCTAGGCATGGTAAATTTTTATAGGGCACATTTACAACGAGCGGCCGAAAGCCAGGCAGAGTTAAATAAATATTTGCACGGGGCCAAAAAGAGAGATAAGTCTAAAATAGAGTGGAACGATACAGCGGTGGCTGCTTTTGAGAAGTGTAAGGCAAGCCTCAAAAGCGCCATTACACTAGCTCACCCGGGAGAATCAGGAAAATTGGCGCTGATGTGCGATGCATCAAACACTTGCGTGGGCGCGGTTTTACAACAGGAAACAAACGGTAAATGGAAACCGCTAGGATATTTTTCAAAAAAACTATCAGCGGCACAACAGAAATACAGTACATACGACCGCGAGCTAACAGCAGTCTATCTAGCAATCGTCCATTTCAGAAACATGGTAGAAGGTCGCGAACTAACAATTTTCACCGATCATAGGCCATTAACATACGCGTTTACTAAAATAGGCACGGATCGAGAAACACCAATGCGAACACGGCAGTTATTGTACATCAGCGAATTCACGAGCGATATACAATACGTCACCGGCACCGAGAATGCGGTTGCTGACGCGCTATCACGGGTAGAAGCCATAGCTTGCAACACAAACATAGATTACGAAGAAATCGCGCAGGCACAGGAAACAGACGCTCAAATGTCACACATGTTAGCTAACTCACGGGGCAACATTGTTTTAGAACAAATTCAATCACCATTATGTAAAAGAAAGATATATTGTAACATTACAAAAAACCAAGTAAGACCATACATTCCGTCACAGTTCCGAAAAACAGTTTATAACACAGTACATAACATAAGCCACCCAGGCGTAAGGGCCACACGGAGAATGATCACGAGTCGTTATTTTTGGCCGGACATGAATAAAGACATCGCCAAATGGGCGAGATCGTGCATACAATGTCAGAAGGTAAAGGTACACAGACACACAGTTTCAAAATTAGGTACATTCCCGATAACAGAACGGTTCGAACACATACACGTAGACATAGTAGGGCCACTGCCGACAACACAGGAAGGTTATCGATATTGCGTCACCATCATAGATAGATTTACGCGTTGGCCGGAGGCAATTCCAGTCACAGACATTACTGCTGACACGGTAGCGAAAGCGGTCTATGAAGGATGGGTGTGCAGATTCGGTTGTCCTAAAACTTTAACCAGCGATCAGGGAAGGCAGTTCGAGAGCGAGATTTTCAGTAGTTTGATGAACATGTTAGGCATAAAGAAAATTCGTACGACAGCATATCATCCACAAGGGAATGGTATGGTAGAGAGAATGCATCGCTCCCTAAAGACAGCAATAAAGGCAAGGTTGTTAGAAAATAGGTCATGGGTTGACGAATTACCTACAGTATTGTTGGGACTTCGTGCAGTCTGCAAAAGTGACCAAAATGTAAGTTCAGCAGAACTGGTTTTAGGACACATGTTGCGCTTGCCGGGCGATTTTTATCACGAGGTAGAAAAATCGCAAGTAGGACATTTACCGACATTCGTAAACAAATTAAGAAATATAATAAACGACATGCGCCCAAAGTCACGAGCGGATAGCGGTTCACGAAAAATATTCGTTCACAAAGATTTGAACACTTGTACACACGTATTCATTAGAAACGACATGGTAAGGAAACCTTTGACACCTTCATATAGTGGTCCATACCAAGTCATTAGCAGAAACGAGAAGACGTTTAACGTACAAAAAGATGATCGTCAGTCAACCGTGTCCATCGATAGATTAAAACCGGCATATATTATTAATGAGGATATGATACCAGGAAGTGTAGGAAATAACAGCAACACTGAAACACAAACACAGCAGGTTGAGCAAAACTCGCTACCGCCTATGATTAAAACCACACGCTCAGGCCGAGTAATCAAGAAACCCGTGCGATTTTTGCTCAACTAGCAAAGTAGCTTAGGTTCACCGTAAATGTAAGAAATTCATGCACAATTTACTAATTACAGTGCTAGCCCCAAGTAGAGAATACACATTTATAGACATGGGGAATTCACAAAATAAAGAATACATTTCCATAGCCCAAGCACAGGTAGTAGCTGGACAACAATTAGAAAGCAAACTGAATTATTTTGGGATAATACTTATAATTATCACGCTAATATTGGGAATCCTGTTATGTTGCGCAATAAAAAGAGGCTGCATAGGCCAATTGAGAGGGTGGTTAAAAAAGGAAATGACAACACTAACTGGGACAGTGCCAACCACAGGAACCGCAGCAGGTTACGTATAATCAGTGTACGACAAGTGAATTGTGCAGGAATCATCCGTTTAATCGAACGATGTAGTTTCTATCGTGAACTATGTGTGGTTACATTAGCTGTGGAACCCTGTAGGCGTATTGATTAGGATTGTATGTATCTATTATATTGGCGCTGTCATAACGGAAGCTGCCGGCCCGAGTGGCGTTATTGATTATTGCAGAGCGGACGTTATGACAGCTACCCTTAATCATATGAACTAAATATATTTTAATTATAAGATTTATATAAGTAGTAAGAATGTAAAACATGTATAAGTAAAAAATCATTGATTGATTGCAACATTGTAAGCGTTAGTATTTATAGTTCGCATTGTATAATGTAGTTTTGTACGTACCATTGTAAACCCAGTGTAACAAAAATTTTTTTTTTATAATCTTTGTAAAAAATTTTGGAGAAAGGGGGGGTGTGATGTAGCGACCCTAGCGATGCGATTGCTGAATTGCATTTTTGATATTGTACGGGAGCGCCCGCGCCGGGCTCGGCAGTCGCTTACATACCATCGCCCTGCCACGTTCCTAATTTACTGTATTTATAATCGTGTATTGTGAACCCTAATTAAATATTCATCTAATTCAGTTTAATCCAGACTCGCCTATCATTTTACCTGAACCCACACTAACGACACGCACAACACTGTCTAAGATATATTCATCAGCCTATCCCTTAGTGTTGCAGGTTTCATTTATTTTTATTTATTTATTAGATTTACACGGCTTAAAAAACCATTTACATAAATCATAGTAAATATACAAACATAACAACTAAACTAATAACAAAAAATGTATACTATTATTCTCACAAAAATATGAGCACATGACCATTAAATTGGCGAATTTATTCGCGAACTGTTCGCAGTCTGGGTTGGCCTCCACGAGCTTGTTTAGTGCAGTCTATACGCGTGGAACGGGAGACGCAGCACGAGCTGCTGTCCGACACGGTAATGAAAACCAATATATACCAACACACAAATAAATTAGAAATTACTAATACCAAGCCAAGATCGCAAAACCATGATTGGAGCAACACAAAAAGGCCAGACTTGGCTCGATACTGTAAAGCCGATATGAAACAATAAGACCGTGGAGGATGCATACCTGGCTAATTGGAGAGAACTTAGTTGGCAAGGCACCCCGACAATAGGTTTCTAAAACTTTCGATAGCCATTGAATATTATGTATGAAATTGGAAGTGGTGTATATAGTGTAAATGTTAGATATTGTGTTCGATGTACTGTCGCAAACAAAACAATTTAGTCTTGTCCATGCAAAAATATGGCAGCGGAATTTTCCGCGCACTGGATCTTCAACGCACTGCTTAGCGCCTAAAGTTGAAAATCGAACAGTGTATTTTTTTATGCGATGGAATGCAATCTGTTGCATTCTCAATGCTCGTTTTAACACTGAGAGTTTTAAATCCAGTGAGCGATAAACATGGTCGTTAATGATTATGGTGGTATGATTATCATGCGCATGTGGGTTCAAATTCGTAAAACTTCCCTACTTATAAAATCTGCGCCTCCCGACAACACTTCTTAATTCCGCAGCTGTCAACCTCGATCCCATATAACCGTCACCACCACCGTACCATCACTAATAGAGCGCCCAAGAAAAGCAAACACCTCCTCTGCTCCGGCTAATCGCTTAATCAAAATTTATTCCGCACTTTGATTTTAAATTTGGGACGCAACATTTATTAGTGGGCCCCTTGAAGCAACCCTTCGCGGCCCGCTTCATTATCGCGGATTAAGGCTGCGGAATATTTTATCGATCGCATCGACGCCAGCAGTATTCATTTTCAATTAAGCGCCAAGTATTTTATTAAGTTTGAGCGCGAATTGATGAGTTTCGCGAACTAATATTTACAATGGGTGGCGTGCGTGGTAGCGCTCCACCTGAGCTTGCGGTCTCTCATATTATTCCTCTTGAGTATATCGGATGTATAGCGTGAGTGGTATCAGTCTAGACGTGTTTAAAAATTTAGTCATAGAAGACGCTAAAATATATAAAGTAATTCTAACAAAGACTAGTTCTAGTTTATGTAATTTACTGTTACAAATGAGTAGGCAAATTAATGAATTTTGTTCTAAACTAACATGTCTCGTTCAAAACCTACAAACACATGAAATTGACGTGTAATTATAAACATAAGATCGCAGATAAAGACCAACGGTTCCACTAAGACAATACAATATTGTTCAACAAATCGATATTCAATTTAAACGGAGCGATTCCTCAAAACAACTCGCAGATAAATTAGATGTTCTTTCACAAAGCATTGTTCCTACACTGAATGCGAGAGGTGACTTCAATTTCCTGGCTACGACGGCGCTTCCGCGGCCCGGCGTCGAACGCGGAACTTTTGAAGGCATCGTCATGGAATCCGATGCACCTACGCGCCTGTGTGCTTACACGCCCGTAAGCAAATAGGCTATCGCTTTGTGTTGGACTAGACGGGCGTTTGCAAGTAGTTTTGTTTAGTAAGATTGTAAGGAAAATGTACCGTGAGTTTTATAGTACCCCAACCTATGTTAGACTAAAAGATTTTTTAAATCATTATACGAAACTAGCAAACCCGACGAACTCCGTTTCGCCACCAGATGGCTTCGTTTTATGTAACATTTCGTTTGGTGATTAAAAGAAGAAGAATTTTTTTTTTTGTTTAATTTCCTGAATTTTCTTTGCTATAAACCTCACGGAGCCCGAGACCTTTCCAACGAATGCAAAACGGTTCGTGCGTTCTGGAGTTATAGCGTCAGGAAGGAAAACCCGACTTATTTTTATATAGTAGCATCATATCATATCATATCATCATCTATTGGCATCATAAAAATAAGACGTGAGAGTTCTAATTTTTCTAGCTGACTGTACCATTTCTACAAAATCTATGAATGTAGTTAGCAATTACTTAAAAAGTTATGGACCGTCCCTTAAAAATGTTTTGCTACAATGGTTAAGATACTTGCCCTTAAATTCACCTTGTAAAACTGTGTTCGTCTAATCATTTTGTAGCGATGCAATATTGCAGACCAAACTTGTAGCAAGATTTCATTGTTATCCCACAAAAAGACGTACTTTACGTCGGATTCCATATTTATAAAAAAATTATATCCCGCAAAAAAGCGGGGATTTATTTTTAATTTGCTAAACCACATCAGTAAATTGTTCACTTAGGTAAGTACATTTAATCTTAAGAACATTGATCTTCAAAGGAAAAAATCAATTATTCAACCGCTCGTCTGCACAACCCATCCGTGTGTGAATAACAAGAAGAGCTTTGAGTGTACCGCGAGCGGTGTTGGTGGCTGCATCTAATGCAATATCCGCCTGCAGGTGTACACGATAATGCATCCGCATCATTGCATCCTGCTGTTACTAAAGTTAACGCTTTATCATTTTTAACCGACTTCAAAAAGGAGGAGGTTATCAATTCGTCGGAACCTTTTTTTTTTTTTTTTAACCGACTTCAAAAAGGAGGAGGTTATCAATTCGTCGGAACCTTTTTTTTTTTTTTTTTTTTTTTATTTTTTTTTATGTATGTTCCCCGATTACTCGAAGATGGCTGGACCGATTTGGATTTTGTTTTTTTTGTTTGAAAGGGTATACTTCCCAGGTGGTCCCATGATCATCAAGTCAGGATCTGATGATGGGAACCTGGAGAAATAGAGAGAACTCTTCAAATTTTATAGGCACACGAAGCGATTTAGCTATTTTTCGGAAGAGTACTTTCTCGGAGTGGTCTCATTTCAATTTGGTGAAGATCTGATGAAGAACTTTGGAGATAGGCAACGGAACTCCTCAATAAATGATAGCAAATGGACTGGGATTGCTGAAATCTCATGTCTGTCTATTGCTTACACCAGTTCATAACATAACATCACGCCGGTATGCTGTGAAGGGGTAAGCACATGTGAACCACTAAAAAGTGAAAAATAAAAACTTTTTCCAAAAAAAAACAACCGACTTCCAAAAAAACACTACAAAGTGAAAAATAACTTCAATTTCGGAAGGCGGTGACAAAAAATTCAAATACAGCTCCAAAGACACCGACTTTCGAAATTGAAGTTATTTTTCACTTTGTAGTGTTTTTTTGGAAGTCGGTTGTTTTTTTTTGGAAAAAGTTTTTTGTTATAAAAGGAAAAGGTGTGGCTCTAATGGCATGAGTCGTTTACCTTATCAGGCTTTCGATACACATTGACTAGTTATGCTTTTGTTTTTAAGGCAAATAATTAATGTCAGATAAGTATAAATACGCTTTTGTGATACATTGAAGTAGAATTGACTTTTAGACAAAATGTTTCGCTTTTTTTTACTGTATGAAGTTTACCTTGAAACGATAAGTGATTGTGTCCCCAAAGGTTCTATTCTTTGCCCAAAACGTTTTCTTCATTGGATAAGATATTTAATTCTCTGCCGATATAAACATATTGTTCTTGAAGTTTTCTAAACTTATTCCATCTACTTTGCACTTCGTTTCTCGCAACACAGGCGTGGGATCACGTTACCTGCATTCGCTCACGACGCACCGTGATATCCCATTTGTCTGGCGAGAACGCGAAGCCACGCTTTATAACTTTCGTGAACGGGATTATTTCTGCTTCATTTGTGTCTACGTTAATTAGAAATATTTGATACCGAAACTATAGCAGTATTTAGTTTGTTCAAAATACAGTAGGTGAAGTTGATACGTTGGTTTGTGAAGGAAAACTCGTTTACATTGTTGTTGCTGTCACTAACGATTTTAAAGATATCTGGTGAGATACTAAGATTGTGATTATAGTCAGTAATATTTCAACCGTGTAAATAAAACAAACAAAAACTGTTCACGTTCATTCGACCGACGAGAAAATGACAACTTAAACCCCATCAGCAAAGCCGGCAGATTTTAGCGTGGGCTTAGATCCCTCCACCATGTGCGAATAAAAGCACAAAAATTTTACATGCAGCTATTAGTCAAACGAAAACGCTTCAACTCAACTCGACGGGGGCTTAGCAGGGCTCATTGTCGGCGCAATAGCGTCCGCCTTCGCGAAACGAAAACTTTTCGAAATGCCCCGTCGGTCGAGCCTTTATTAAAACCTACGGAGCATATTGCATAACTGACGGCAATAAGTAAGGCGACTGCCTCTCCTCGCCGCAACGAATTCAATATTCACAGCGAGTTGGAAAGTTTTATTATTGCGGCGTAAATATAATGAGTGCAGGTGAGTCAGTTTTGTCTGCCGGGATTTACGGGCGGCCATTATTCCCGAGCCGGCAAGACAGCGCACGCTGAAATTAACTTACGCCGCGAGTACTCACTTAAATCAGTTTCTAGTTTTAACATTGACTGAAGTCTTTCAAGAAGCGTTGAAACTACTCCGGCTAATAGTTTTTTTCTGTAAACTCCTGTTTTTCAGTCACGATTAAATAAAAACTAAAATATTTATTTAATATCGTTGTAACCACCCAATTTTCAGCCAGTTCACTGATATTTATAACAAAACTGTCAGGTAGAAAGTTGATAATATGATTTAAAAATTTTCTCCACTGAAAACCCAGAAAGATCCTTACGTCAACTGGTACAAAATACCCAAAACTAAACGCCAAGCCAAGTGAAGGGACCGATCCCCAAACCGGCGGCTGCATTTGCAACACAGGAGTGACTATAGATCTAATCCAAGTTAAGTTTTTGTTCCACAACTCATGATGGTCATAATAGGGAGAATAACTACGAGTGCAAACGAGACAACCATAGTTTCGTTATTAAGTGTGGATAATACATACGAGTACCTAGTGCGCTACTGAGCCACTACAATAGCGCGATCGCATGTCTTTTTGTTCGATAATATACGAAGAACTAGTACAAGTATAGGATCTAAGTCGCCATAATAATTCAGCTGTGTCAAGCTTTATGTTACCTTCATCACATTATCTTATAAAAATTAAGAAGTAACCACTTATCTTATTCAAAAGTTCTGGTCATGGTATGGCAGAATATGATTTATAAATAATCGGTATCGTTTTCAATATTAGCAATTAAATTGGCATCTGAATTTACAGGCAAACTTTTTTGTAAAATTCCGAAATATGCTGGAATATAGACACCAATTTTGTACGTCTACGACTAAGTTAACATCATTATTACTCAAACAAAATACTGTGACCCCTCAATATTCCGATACATTACACCTGGACTAAACAAGGTAATCCCCATCTAATGTGTTTACCTTGTCTACAGGCCTGTTAACCCACCACAAAACCATGTCGTCCTCAAGGCTAATGACTTCATTAAATACCATAACGAGGTCATAATAAAATTACATGCGGGTCGTATGTAGCGTTTTGTGGGTTACCTTCGTCATAGCGAACCGTGCCTTCTTTTGTAACGTCTGGGCTTAAGCCACTTCTGTTCATTACATTTTGGACTTCGTTAGGATGGGTAAATACATTTGAAACGTGTGGAAAAATTGGAATTGGATTGGTGAGGAATTTGCTTTTCCAGAAGTTTTTATCTTCCGTATTTAGTTAAATCTGTTCAGTTTCTTTTAGATTTTGTAGCTCAGAGTAAGTAGGATACTATTCTTCTAAAATTCACACACATTTTAGGTAGTTTTAGTGGGTATTTTAGTACATTATTTCTTGCTTTTTATATCAGCTCGATTTTATTACTTTAGGTGATATTCTTGTATAGTAAATGTTTTTTTGATCATAAGGAGCTTTTTTCACAATAATAAATAGTTCTACAAGATTAATGCCTGTACACGTGTTTGTCTTTATGATTGCCTTCCAAAACCGGAAAATAAATCACACTACACTATCACCACATCATTTCGAAACAACAGAAAGTTCATTTTCTCCCCTGCATCCGACACCGCACAATATTTAATGCAGATCTGCCTCCTATAAATCACGGTAGGCCCAAGGTGCGCATATTTCATAGTTAATTCTTTCCAACTCTGTTCCTCCTTGGTTTACGAGCCGTCAGTCTTTAGCGGTGTTCTATGCACCTGTACTGCTGTTTTTTGGTGTATTTATTTATGGTAAAAACGTGGTGTATTATAATGAAAAAGGAGCTTCCCTTTAGCCAAAAAAACTATAACTTCCTGGCCAGGAGGCACAGGCTCGTAAAACAGTCATTGCCAATTAATATATTCAGCTGAAGCATATGAAGCCAATGATGTAACACTACCCTTAACTTATTTCTAAAGAAATAATCACAACAAATCTAATTTCTCACTTTTGATTTACGACAGCCAGACTTTTCACATAGTCTCAACATTCATCTGCCAAGATATTTGTATTCGCGTAGCTATAAATCAAGTGGTGAGAATCTCAGCTGTGCGGTCTCCCTAGGCGGCCATATATCGCGGTACAAGACGCCGTCCGCTGAGAGACGCACTTTTACACTAGCACGGATTCAGGCTAGACGGGGAACAATACGGATTAGGGAGACTAGGGCTTTGGTCGGTTACAAATGTCTAGCGCAGATATTGACCAAATAAAACGTGTACCTAAGAGCTGAAATATGAGAGATATTCTTATTCTTAAATATTTATGGCTAGCTTTTCACAGCGGCTTCGCCCACGTTGTGGTTGGGAATTATCCCACGGGAATATACCACGGTACGATAAAATAATAATATATGTTATTCCGTTCAGTCATTTTTGCGTGATGGAGTAACAAACATCCAAACATAAAAAAAAATTCACAGTTAACATATGCGTAGGAATTCAGAACCGAAACAGTATCTGCATTCGAACAATAAAGCAACTTGCTCAAAGTTAAGGGCACACCAACACTTCCTCCGTTAATCCGTTCGGTGTGACCACGCTCATCACACAGCGCCTGAGACTTGAGCCACATGTATTATGCAACAATTCTATACTCGACATGTAATTAAAGCCAACCGTCGTTCACTCTTCAAAAGCTCCAACTTGCGAATGAGTTATCACCAAATTGTGTATAGGTGGCATCCCATGTAAATGATGGCCCATCACAATGGACTCGGAACAAGTTCCATAGGCTCTTTGATTTTCAAATTCACACCCCGTTTTACGCTCACTAATTTTCTTGTCCGGACACAATTTCGTCGGCCGTGGACCCCTTCACAATAATAATTCGGACGGGAAACTATTATGGACGATCCTCTCTAGCCAGTAATTAATTTCGCCATAAACTGGCTCAATTGAAGCGTAAAGATTTCGTGTAGGCTGACTCGACAGAGTTTTGTGAATGATAATTAATTTTCGGTCGACTCTCTCTAGCTCTTGTATTTTTAACAAAGTTTCATTGAATAAACTGAACGTTTTAGAGTTTGTGGTGTTTTTAGTGCATATTAAATGTTAATAACTTTTATTTTGAGTGAAAATATCATTAATTATAACTTTACTATACTGCGAACACGACACTATCTTTAACATGTATAAATTAGGTTACTTTGCGTTAATTAAAATTCTCCTTAACATCTGTTTCGTCAGAAATAGGTAATCCTAGTTTCAAAGCTGGCTATCCCAGTAAATAGAGCGCACACATACAGATGCATACCGAAGTGAGTGTTACCTTTACGACGCCACATGCAATAATATACATTACTATACGGAGAAGTTTCCAGAACAAAGCCACAACTTGCGTCCTCCACTTATATTGTACAAGTACCTATTCCTGCATTGTCGAATTCACTTATACGTCAACTACACACGGATGTTTAGTGCGGCAAGAAGGAGTAAAAGTCATCATTAATGACAATCAAGTATTTGAATATGACAACAGTTTTACGTGAGTCCCCCTGGTAGAACATCACAAACTGAAGGGCCTTCAAAGCGTCAAAGCTCGGTATCAACAGCAACACATTTTAATTGTATATTTATGTGTTTATGAATAAATAAAAATAAACATTTATTTCAGGTTCTCCCTTAGTACAATCACAAGTTACGAAACGCGAAATAAATACAAATCACAATATAAAAATAAATACAATGTCATCAAATCATAAATACAATCTGAAATTAAAAAAAAACACTACAAAGTGAAAAATAACTTTAATTTCGGAAGTCAGTGTCTTTGGAGCTGTATTTGAATTTTTTGTCACCGCCTTCCGAAATTAAAGTTATTTTTCACTTTGTAGTGTTTTTTTGGAAGTCGGTTGTATTTTTGGAAAAAGTTTTTATTTTTCACTTTTTAGTGGTTCACATGTGCTTATTACCCCTTCACAGCATACCGGCGTGATGTTATGTTATGAACTGGTGTAAGCAATAGACAGACATGAGATTTCAGCAATCCCAGTCCATTTGCTATTATTTATTGAGGAGTTCCGTTGCCTATCTCCAAAGTTCTTCATCAGATCTTCACCAAATTGAAATGAGACCACTCCGAGAAAATATTCTTCCAAAAAATAGCTAAATCGCTTCGTGTGCCTATCAAATTTGAAGAGTTCTCTCTATTTCTCCAGGTTCCCATCATCAGATCCTGACTTGATGATCATGGGACCACCTGGGAAGTATACCCTTTCAAACAAAAAAAAACAAAATCCAAATCGGTCCAGCCATCTTCGAGTAATCGGGGAACATACATAGAAAAAAAAAGGAACCGACGAATTGATAACCTCCTCCGTTTTGAAGTCGGTTAAAAATAAGCAAGTCAATGTAAAATAAATAAAAAAAATTAAAAGTAATCGGAAATTAATAATAATATATTGTGCATTGTCAAAGTCAAAGTCAAAGCATTTATTTCAAATAGGCACTTAAAAGGCACTTTTGAACGTCAACATTTACATTAAAATAGAATTGATTCTAGTCGCCCCTTCCAAAATGTAGTTTCGTATGGAGAAGAATGGGCAAGAAACTCGACCGTTACTCTTTTAAACTGTTTCCAGTACAATATTTAACATAGTACATTCATAATATGATTATGTGTGACAACGATGCACCCAGAATAAAATTACCATACCAAAATAGGTAAACAGAATCAAATTGAAGCAATACAGATAAATTAATTCTGTGATAGATACATGGTGCTCACACATTTACAAACATTGTAAAAGTAAGTATACGATTTTCTTATAATATTAACAAGTAATAATAAGTAATAAGTCAGTGTGTGAGTTAAAGTAATCAACAAATGTTAAAGTAATCAACATTGTGCAATTATAATAGTTTATGCAGCGAGCCTATACACTTTACTTTTCTCCTACCAACCACATGGTAACAGAATGTAGTATACGGCAAAAAGAAAATTATAATTTTGTCACCGGCTAAAAAGTCCTCCTTCAATCAAGATATATCTCAAACCCCCATGAAAATGTTTCCACCTCCAACCAGCCAACTTGCTGGCCATCACTAGCAGTCGTACATACCCCAACTTAACATGCAACATTATTGGCTCGCGGGCAGCGTCTAGCCGCTTGAGTCTAGCACATTCTCACCTGGGGCCGACTCGCTAAGACTTCGCAACTCTGACGGCTAGTCCTGAATTAGTTACGTCACACAATCGAAGTCTTTTGATGTTGGGTATGTCAATAAGCTACCTTGAGTGGTGAGCGGAGGTGTTATGTCAGAAAATTGCGATGTAGAAATTGTTGATGTGGAATTTATGGAGTTCTAAGGTTCTTATGTAGTCATGTATAGTCTAGGCTTTATATTGAGACTGTTTTATCACATTAAGGTTAAAACAAAGTTTATGAATTAGTATGTACCACGTAGAAGGTGTATGACAGTGACAGTTAGATAGTTTCTAGTTTTTAATCTTATTGAAGTTTTCATTTACGATCGACTATAACACAATACCGAAGTCTTGACCATGTTTGCTACTGTTACAAAACAATGTGGTCACTGACAGTTGGGTTGGTCCCCAAATTTAAGCGTGCTATAGAGTGGGCTATACTCGGAGTTCCTTTGAAGGAAATATCATCAGAATCAAAGTTATCCGGAAAAGAATACAGTAACTGACATAACTTCCAGAGTAAACAAGTTGAAGTGGCCGGTGCAACAGACGAGTCCTCAGGTGGAGACCTCGTATCGACAAGCGTAGTGTAGGACTCCCCCAGCCAGACGGACCTACGACCTCAAAAATTTGACTGGGATAGACGGTCCAGCAGTAAACATTGGTTATTTTCATAACATAATAAAAGACGACGTTATACTACTAACGCAACTGCTTATTATCTTCTAACATTGTAACACGGAAGCTACACAATAGACTTCACAAAATTTTCGATCGACAATCCCACCAACATTGTTCTTTAATCTCCACTCAAACTACAAAATCTTCCTTCATACTAATAAACACCACTCTTCGACATCACTCCAGTACTTTACTCTTCCTAATTAACACAGCGCCGACACGTAAGAGCCACGTTCACCATAAATACACCAAGAAATCGGGACCATCCCATAAATTCCTCTCGTAAAAGGCTGCGCGATTATGTTAGAGGGTGGTATTAGCAAAGTTTGTCCGATCGTTGGGAGACCCCCCTCCCCCCTTATAATACATTTTTCGTTGATGTAACACGATTTCTCGTCGAGTCTCGGTTACGTGATGGATTAAGAAGCGGCTTGCTCTCGCCACCGATGGATTAAGACGGAGCTCCAATATTTAGGGCATCGCCAGCTAATATACAATGTTTGCTTGTCGATAGACTTAACGGAAATGTGATGGTGAAGGAATCTGAGGGGCCTTTATTTATCTTCAAAACTTGTAACATGTGTAGCGGTGAGGGGATTTTGTTGTTATAAATATCCCTCTTGACGTTGGATTCTTGATGGGGTCTAGTTTGTTTGAGGAGCTTGCCCACCCGTCAACATGACCAAGTCTTATATCGTTGTTACATAGAAATTTCAGTGAGCGATTACTGTCTTTATTTGACCTTTTCAATCACTAGTGCGTATATTAATCAGTTTTAACGTAACCTTTTATTAATCTTTTTAAGAGAATTGTGAAGAATATAAATTCATCACTAAAACCTTATTCCCCGAAGCGTCGTCTCGTTTAAAACAAAGGCTTCAGAGCGACTTCAACAGTTTATCTTTCTATTATCTCACCGAAATAAACTAGAAGCTTTCTCCTTAAACAGCCGTATTACCTTAAAGCTTTCCCGTCTATTTCTTTACACGTAAGTTGAGGCAATAATCATAAATACATTACGCGCGATCGGCGATGTTATCCTGCCGTAAACAACGCACCTCTATCCTTCGTCGTCTCCAACTCTTTATTGCCTATCTAACTTTGCAGTGTTTTAATAATACCACCATCTTTAGTACGCTCCAAACTCGATTACAGTATTCTTTGTTATTGGAAACCAATTTGTAGGAATATGTTTAGCGAGTACTTTGTTCTCGATTATTCATGTTCGAATTTTCCTGTAATATTAAGAGAATTGTTGTAACTACAGACCATCGATATATCATTTATTTTCAAATGTCTTTATTAATAAGAGCTTGAAATCAATGAAGTAAAGTAATTGATATTCTGACGCTGAGGTACCGATTATTAAAACATGCCGTGAATGAGACGCAATATAATTCCTAGAAAGGGTTCACTCAGAATATTGATGGATGCTAATTACAGCAAATTTTACAAATTTTCCTTACATCGGTCGACGTCTAGAGACGAGTGGCAGCCCCCTAAACGTATAAATACTGAATAAGCAGTAAACTGTATTACTTCGGCGAACCCTTTTCACTTGGCGAATTAGTAAAAAGCTACTGGGGAGTGAAAATTTTAACTTAAATGCGTCCGTAAGCTGGCGTACCTGCGAGTGTGTTTGACAGTCCGAAGTGATTACATTGCATACCCTTCCTTTTGTTTGTTTTGATTTGGCTTAATTTGATTCGTGACATTTTTCGCTCTATCCCACGCTGGCGAGCTGTTAATTATTCGCACACGTTAAATGGCAATTAGGGTGAGGGTAGTATTTTGTTTTCTTTGCTGCACCGAGTCCACTTATCATTCTCAATAAAAACACTCAAGCAAACGAGAATTAGACAACAGTGTTGTTAATTGTGTGCTTTGTGTAAATGCTCGTTAAGCGGCCCAGTGGCACAACACGCCGCTCCGCCAGACAACATTATCACGTGTAATTAAAAATGCCAACACACTCGCAGTCATGCCCGAGGCCTGTCTAATTAGCAAAAAGTTAATAAACAGACGTACGGGCTTGACAGTGACAAGGCCCCGTGAAAATGCCAAGATGAAACACGTTTAATTTGCATACTCGCACAACGTGAGGAGTTACGAGTATGTAGCCACACGACAATGACGCTAAATGGAACGCTCATTTACCTGTTGGCAAAAAAATTACAATAGCATAGTTCAAACTAAAACAGCAATGATTTAGAATATAGACTCTATAACGTTCTAAATAAATATAATTCTATAAAATATACTCCAACTAGGTAAAATTCTACAATAATTCTCAATTCTATAATTACACAAATACCCAAACTTTGTCAATCAAGATCTTCCTACAAATATTTAAGTTAATAATTCCCTCTTCTGACGTTTCATATCTCAAGGTGTCTCCAGCGCCACATAAACACAGAAGCCAAAACTAGGCATAGCTATAAAACTTAAGGGCAATAATGTATTCACCACCACGACCTGAACTGCGTTCATTAGGTTGGCTACCAGCCTTTTGTGTGCAAAATAAAGGGTGAACCCACTGGGGTGAGCATTTGATGTTTCTTACACTCACACACTCAAAATTTACATTTCCGTATGTCATAATTTGCATGCAATCAAGCGTTACGATATTCTAATGTTATTTTTATAGTCGAATGTGGAATTGTATTACCATATAAGCCTATAGTTTACATGATCAAAGACGAAAGAAAAGTTATAGTAGGTCGTCAACGCTTTATGTTCTCTCGAAGTCGTAATAAAAGCGTAGACGTTACCTACGTCTGCTACGACGCTACGCCGCTACGGTGGGATATTTAGGTCTCGTAGCTTGTAATTTTTTTTCAGTAAAATTCCATGTTTTTCGTTACAATTGTTGACAAAAAAAATTGTAAAAAAATACAAAATGATTCATCAGTCCAAAATGTTAACAGATACGCACATCATATTTCTATACTACCAACATCTCAAAACCAACTACGTCACACAACGGGTCATTAAGGTCATATCAGACGGCCGAAGACGCGCGGACGACCATCGATCTGTCAAATTAGTTGGCCGAGATCGAGGACGTTCTCAGGTGCCGAAGACGGGTAACAAAGCCAATCAGGCACACGTAGCCCTAACGGATAATCTATCATAATGACATCGATTTCCCATCTGTCACCGGTACGTGACGCACGACTTGGATGCATCTTGAGGGTACTTTTGAAGTGCTCTCCAGCACATTCGTAAGTGGTTATGTAGTGTAGGTATTGGTAGTGTATGTTTTGCTGACTGTTGAACTAAAATGAATGTATGAAGTAAATTTACCTCGGTGCTTATTGAGAATATTCAAATTCCGAGGCAATTATTATACTTAATGTAGTCCTCAAATAGGTTTGCTAACTTTGATCAACCACTTAAAAAGTTAGCAGGTACGTTCAAATATTAATGCCATAAATAAGCGCCAGACCGAAATAAAATCACAATTTGTGATTTTCACCAAACTCAGAAAGTGCGTCACAAATATCTTTACCAAAATACAGTATTTACAAAGAAGCACATATACTTTTTTTTACCGTCCAGTAAAATCACCCTAGTTCATAATTATGTGAGTTATTACAAAAATAAAGACTAGGGGCCCAAGCTAAACTACAGCACAATTAATAAAGCCACTGATTACGAACAGCAATAAAATTACACGTACATTCCATGTCTGCGCATCACATCACATGTGACGACGCGAACCGGAGGCACGCCCGCTACGTGTCTAATAAGACGCTCTGTGGCCGCTCATTGCGACGCATCAACGCGACGCAAATTAACGCTGCGAGTCGCGCAACCGTGTGGAGGGGCCTTATAATTGTTATACGTGTACTTTGGATTATGACGAGATTCTTCACGTTGTGTTATTGTTGTTGTTTATGACAATATTTTATATTCCTGACAAAATTAATAATTTTTAGGATTCCTTTATTTTCTACTTTTAACTCTCCGTCGACATTTACTTAGTCGCTATATGGACTGTCGTCCACCCGTGGCGCTCTCAAGTAGCACAGTCTACTAATTATATAAATAAGGAATGACTTAGGCAAACTAGTAGGCGTAACGACTCAAAAGTCTAGCCTGTCAATAAGGCATATTAATTGGCCTACTAGGTATATATCGCAGGCGTAGAGGCTTTTAGATGAAAGAGGTTTATTTGTATTCTTAACAACTTTTCCATTAAAAACGAACCTAGCTTATATAGTTGTATATTCACGATGTTTAATAATAGAAGTAACGCAAAAACAATTCAATTATTGTTAAAAGAGTAACCGTAAAGTTTCTGTTAGTTTGTCCATAGGAAATAACTAAGTTAAGATACGGACTTCGCTTCTGACTTCGCTTTATGTGAAGTCAAAAAATATTATTAAATTTTCTTGGTAGGTACTACGAACAATACCTCGTTTAGCTTGCACGCTCACATACCTTATACCACCCTAGTTTTAGTATATGCGAAACCCGAAACACGTGTCTAGTATTTTTATGTAAAGAATCTATGTACAAACAAAACTGTATCATTGAAAATCACAAAGTTATAAGCTTGTTATGTTACCTAGTCGTCTATATAAACTTGGTCACCACGCGGCACCCTGCGCCGCTCGCGCGTCCAGTGTCGTATTGTACTCATTGATAATATTAGGCAGCAGATAACTAACCGTACGGCGATTGTATTGTAATTAACTGATGATAAAATTTTCCATCACACTTGCAAAACGTTTTTGGGAAAAAATATGACATGGTGAACAATTATTGGAATCATTTCAGTTAGTTATTCTGGAATAAACTACATCCAGGTTTCGCATATTACACAAAAAATACACTTCACCATTTCAAGACCAGAAAAAAAACATTACCACTTCAAGCAACATCCAAAGTCACCAACTAACACCAATGACTACACATCTCCTAGGGGGGTACGAGTTACGCCCCCCCCGCTCGCGCCCGTACCTCGTCACTCTTTCTCGACTCTAATGAAGCGGCCGCGGAGACGTCGGGAACCATAATGGTTTCCTCTCCAGGCCTTTGTCGAGCCAACTTTGCAACTCTTGCGCTGAGAATAACTGGAAGTGATAAGGAAGCGAGCACGCGAGCACTGGAAGAAATTTAATGGATTTATGGAGTGTGGAATGAGATTTAGTGTTGGATAGTGATGTATGTGCTTGCTATTGCGTAATCTTTATGAGTTTTGAGAACTAGAGTGTGACATGAATTATTTCCCTAACTGTTTTTATCAAGCAACACTGACTCCATTGAGTTGTCTAACATTAATCTTGAAAGTGTTATTTTAGCTCAATCTTCAAACATTTTCTTGACCATGTAGTTATGCTGAGCTAGCACAAATATAAATATTATTACACACCGTCTCACGCCGACATCTGGAAACCTAGGAAGAATTGACCCAACACTTTGGCATTTGAGAGTCTTACAAAACAACCTTTCATATTTACAACCGACCCCAAAAAAAGAAGATTCTTAATTTGACTGTTTTTTTTATCTCAGATCTCAGTCATGTATAAGCCGATTTCAAAAATGTTCCATATTTTGGTCAAGTTCCGATTAGTGGTTTTTGAGTCAGCTTCAATAACACGTATTGTTTTCACTTAGTTTATGTTGATGTTGTTATAGTCATTTCCTGTCACTGTTAATTACCTACTTAGCAAGTAAAGGTATACAAAATTGTGTGGGCTTGCCCACACAACTAAACCATCCTAACTAAAAACTATCAAATAAAAAGTAAATTTAAAAAGAAAACACTACAAAAGGAAAAATAAAAATCTTATTTAAAAATCAAAACAACTGACTTCCAAAAAAACCAGAATAAAGTGAAAAATAACTAAAATTTCTAAAGTCGGTAGCCAAAAAAACGACAGACAATGCAAAACTAAAGACAACCGTTTCTTTTGCCTATAAGTTGTTGTTTGTGTAATTCAGGAGGTGCGCTGTATCACACAAACAACAACATAATTTCACCACAAAACACAACAAATCCAGTACCCGGTAATCTACCACATCCACGTAACCAACATCCGTCGTTATTTATCTCCTTAAACAAACAACAAACCCATAGTTCTTGAACACTTCTTCAGCTTTCATTTAAACTCTGGCTCTCGGCTCCGTGCCCTGTTCGAGAGCGGACGTGTGTTAAAGTGTTCTAATTTTTTATCGTCTAAAAATAAATACTGTACCCGGAACTATAATCCTTATTGTCAGTTAAAGCTCATAGTGTTTGTATAATTTCTCTTTGCATCGGCTTGAGCTCCGCTAGTCACCAAGTGCGCGCGCGAGTGACCGCGAGCCCGCCTTCACCTCCGCGCAAACAGTACAGTAGTCATAATTGCTGTCCTGCTCCTATCTCCATACCGTGACTTACCGGTTCTTGTCAACTCACCGATACAACTGCGAGTGTGCTTGTGTGCAAACCTCGGTGTACCCCTGTCAAAACCACTTCTCCAATATTAGCACCTTCTCATCAGTACCGCTATGCAGCGTACACCTCCAGCAACGGGAGCTATGAACAATAGCCTGACGAAGGACTTATCATTGTCAGATTCGGACATTCCAAAAGCTGTATGTGGTGACGTCAACGTAAACACCCAGTTTAGTCGTAAACGACCTCGTTGTGACTTCTCACCTAATAAGGTGCTTGTGGAACACAATCTGGAGTTAAAAAGTATGCTTAAAACCTGGAAACAGGAACAAGAGGAACATATGCAGAAACTAGTCGAGCAACAAACATCGGCGTTGGAAACTATTGTAGTTGAGATTAAGGTCCTGAAAACACAAAATTCCTCTATTCAAACCATTAACCAGGAGATTCGGGATTCAGTGGACTTCATGAGCAGCAAGTTTGAGGAGATGAGACTGCAGATGGATAACTTGAAGAAGGAAAACCAAGCCTACAAAAATAGCATAACCAATCTCGAGAGAAAAGTCGAAGATCTACAGCTGTCATCTCGTTCATCGGATAATAACATGAATGACAAACTATCCGGACTGGAAATAAAGATTGAGTCGCTGGAACAGCAAGCCCGACTCAATAACATTGAGATCTGCAATTTGCCTGAAAAACGAGATGAAGACCTTCTAGGGCTCGTCGAAAAGATCGGTGCTACCATCAGGTGCTCAATTCCTCGTCAAGATGTACTAGCCGTTCACCGTGTCCCCCACGCACGTACACAGGAAAGTAACAAACCCAAGAATATAATCGTTAAATTAGGCTCACGCACCCTTCGCGATAATGTCTTAAGTGCCTATCGTTTATCTAAAAATGTTACGTCCGACCTAATCGGTATATCAGGTACCCCCTGTAAAATGTATATTAACGAGCATCTAACTCTGTATAACAAAAACTTATTTCGTACATGTCGTGAGATGGCTAAAAAACATAACGTTAAGTATGTCTGGATTAGAAATGCTACTGTACTTGTTAAAGCTACCGATAGCTCTAAGACATTTGCTGTACGCTGTCAAAATGATGTCAACAAGTTTGCGCAGTGTTATCATCAAAATGAATAGCTTAGTTTTTTGTTATGTTTACATAGTTATCGATTTTAAACTAACGCTTGCACAGATTTACTGTAGAAAAATGTTTAAAACTCATATTGCAAGCCCTCAGTGTGTCCTATTTGTTATAGTCTCGAAAATCGGTTTTATATCATTGTTTTGTAGTGTTTCTCGCCTTTGTTGTTCTTATACGTACGTAAACAATTTTGCCCTAGATTATATGCCGCACACATTAGTATTTTGTCTACAGAACTTTTTACTTAAAACTCGCTTATTAGCCATTGTTATTGGTCATAACCATGTACTCGTTTGTAACTCAACTTTATACCGTTACCCACTACGCACAGAATCCAAGTTTTTAAATATACCCGAATTTAAAAATATTTGCTTCACTTTTTTTTGTTGTTTACTTCTTTTTTACCTAATCACACGCAATGCTTAGTAACAAGGATTTTTCATTTTTATATCAGAACTGTAGAGGGATCCGCACTAAATTGCACACACTTTACACCAACATTCTTTCCTTGTCGTTTGACGTGATCATATTATCTGAGACATGGCTAACACCTAATATAATGGACAAAGAATTCATTGATGACCGCTACTTGGTTTTTAGAGACGATCGAGACCGCATTGCTACAAACAAGCGCGAGGGTGGGGGTGTTCTGATAGCCGTGCTGCGCGGGCTTCGGCCAGTGAGGATATTAACGTGTCCCTCTCCCACTGGCATCGAGCACGTTATGATCCAAATCCCCGCGTCGCGGTCCAACACTCACCACGTCATTAGCGCTGCCTATATACCACCACGCACACAGGACGATGTTTATTTGTCACATCTGTCCATATTAGAAAATATTCTTACGGCTCCCTGTATAGAATCATTTTATATAGCCGGTGATTACAATCTGCCCGAAATTGAGTGGTCAGGCAGTGCTAGTCATGTGAGTACTCAGTCACATAATAATGTAGGTCGATCTTTAATGAGTCTAATGGCTATTATTAATGCTTCTCAATACAACACAATTAAAAATAATTTGGGTCGTGTTTTAGACTTATTCATTAGCAATACTGAATGTCAGATACAATCCGACATTTTACTGCTGCAGCCTGACAGTCACCACCCTCCATTTTCTGTTTTAACTTCTCTGGAGACACCATTTATACCCATGAAACGTCATTCTACAATAAAATACAATTTCTTTAAAGCTAATTATGAAAAAATTAATGTAGAACTGGAGAAGTTGAATTGGGACGAACTGTTTCTTAATCACTCCAGTGAACAGGCCGTTGATGCTTTTTATGACTATATATACGGAATCGTCAGACTACATGCTCCACTGTCACGTCATAAATCTACTACCTTTCCCGTTTGGTTTAGCGCTTCCCTAATTAAAACTTTCAGAAATAAAGAACGTGCGTGGATAAGATGGAAAAAACTGCGCAACTTGTCTGATTATGAGAAGTTCTCCGTTCAGCGTAAACGTTTCAAGCTACTTTGTGAACAATGTTACAATAAGTACATGCGAACTGTTGAGGATAGCATACCTATCAATGTCAAGCACTTCTGGACGTACATCTCTAACCGAAAAAAAGGTTCTGGAATCCCAACTAACGTGCAGTACAAAAATAAATCATCTAACTGCCCCGCTGAGATATGTTCACTGTTTTCTGCCTTTTTCAACTCTGTTTACGAGCCTTCAACTTTTGATCCTAACACCTGGATACCCCCAGAAACCATTGATGAGAGTTCTGTATGCATTCCGGATATTTACCTAGAAAAGAGTGCCATACTTAAGGCACTTACCTCATTAAACTTGGCTAAAGGAGCTGGTCCGGATGGCCTGCCCCCTTCTTTCTTTAAGAACACTGCGCAAACCATCTGTGTCCCGTTACACATCATATTTAATAAATGTCTCAGGGAAGGGACTTTCCCTTGTGTTTGGAAGAGGGCTTTCATCACGCCCATTCACAAAAGTGGTGACAAAGGAAACGTTGAGAATTACCGACCCATATCTATCTTGTCCACCTTGTCTAAACTTTTTGAGGGTCTAGTGCACAGCCACTTATATCCACAATTAAATCACCTTATTATACCCGAACAACACGGCTTCGTTAAATCCAAATCCACTACCACAAACTTGATAATTTTTACACAATTTTTGTTTGAACACATGGACATGCGCATGCAGGTTGATGCTGTATACACCGATTTTCAGAAGGCTTTTGACAAGGTGGACCACAAATTGCTCCTCGATAAAATCGCTTTCAATGGCATAAGAGGCAATTTACTCAGATGGTTTGCTTCATATATATTTCATAGGACTCAAAAGGTTGTTATCAATGGATTTGAGTCTGATTATGTGGTCGTCAAATCAGGTGTGCCTCAAGGATCTGTGTTAGGCCCATTGCTTTTCATTTTGTTTATAAACGACATAAAATCCTGCATAGTCAATTCTAAATTCCTTATGTACGCCGATGACATCAAAATCTTTAAGGCTTGTGCGAACTCTCAGGATTGTTTGCTACTACAAGAGGACTTATGCAGGTTGTCACAGTACTGTCTGGTCAATAAACTACATCTTAGTCTTCCAAAATGTCACTTTATTTCTTTTACTAAAAACAAAAATACTATTAACTTCCTATATACCTTGAACGACATACAATTGAATAAAAACGAGTGCACACGTGATCTTGGCGTACTGCTTGATTGCAAATTACATTTGGACACCCACATCGACACCATAATTAACAAAGCCTTTCAGATGTATGGTTTTGTCATGCGGTCTTGTAAAGACTTCAAAAAGCCTTCTACTTTTCTTAGCTTGTATAAAACACTAGTCCGTTCACAGTTGGAATACGCGGTGCCTATCTGGTGCCCGTATTACGATAAATATAAGCAAGCGATAGAAATGGTTCAGAAAAAATTTCTTCGTGCCACTCACTACAAGTGCTTCCGTGCAAGGATTCCCTATGCAGATTTGCTAAGGCATTATAGGACATTGAGCTTGGATTCCAGACGTTCACTGATCATGGTTGTGATGCTGTACGGTATATGCAATAACAAATTTAATTGTACTGAGCTCTCGAATAGATTGTGTTATGTAGTACCTAGAACTGTTACTCGGCGTGAGGTGCGCGCACCTCGACTATTCTACACTGCGCGATGCAGAACGAAGGCTGGGGTGCGAGCCCCTCTCCGCCGACTTTTAGAAACCTATAACACCCAATTCATTGATTTTGATATTTTCGCGCTGTCACAATATAAATTCAAAAGAATGATTTCACAATTTCTTGCAAGTCGCCTATAAGACGGATGATCTTGTCATCCGCATCCTTCGATTCGTGTTTTTCTGATAAATGTGTACTTTTTACTTTTTTATTTTTACTGTTTACTTTTTTTAATTTTTACTTTTTTTACTTTTTATTTTTATTTACATTTTAATTTTAATATTTTCATTTAACATGCGTTCGTTGTCATACCTTGATGTCATTTCGTGGACAATAGTGTGGGTTATACGTTTTTAAGACTGATTTAATAACTTTTTTTTTGTAAATGCTGTAATGTATAACTGTTTTTTGTCCCAAATAAATAAAATAAAAATAAAATAAACGCATGCAAAGATACGTTCCCTCTTCAAACAAGACTGTTTGCTTCCACCGTAATTAAAGATGCCGCGACGTTCCTCAAAAGAAACTCGGTATTTATTAATTTGTTCGTCAATGTTTGCTTTTAATAATCAGCTTGATTTGGTCTTTGAATGTAAGGAACTAAAATACAGACGGAAATGTTCGTCTGTTTGTTTTGTCTCGTGTTTATTACGTCCATTGATGAAGTTGGAAATAGATGGAGTTATATATATCATGTTATCTGAAATTACTTCAAAATCATATGCTTATTTGTTTGACGAAAAAATGATTAAAATAAACCATAAGAATCTACTGGCCTTTTGGACCACCTTCGGGAAAGTTAGTTGCCTTCAGAAGGCAGATGATAAATGATAAATGATTTTATTTCTGTAAGTAGGTTTGTACAAACCTACCTATATTTGTTTTCGGATAGTCAGTTACCTATACTAGATGAAAAGATGGAACTGAATTTGTATACAATTATATATTTTTGGGAACTATATTTTCTATCACCAAAATTTATATTTGTCATCAAGTTGTATCACCTAATAAATAGATCTATCGCCACGAAATATTTTCGTTCTCAGATAAACAAAAATTGTTCCCAGGTATGAATTATCAAATTAATGTTAATATATGTGTAAAATAAGAGATCGATAACCAATAAAATTATATTGCATTACATGAATATAAACTTCGTTCTTATAATAACAGTTTTGTTACTTAAATAATAGCTCTGTGCTCAGAATGGTAGATCTGTCACCAAATAAATCGATTATCGATCCCTGACTGCGACTCCTTTTTATTTGATATTTTGTCACCAATACAGTAGTAACATTTTATTTCGTTCAGATATTAAATTAATAGTATTCGTTACCAATTTAATACATCAATTTATAATTTTAATGAAAAAAATATCAAATATTGATTATTTTGACTTTAATTGTTTTATTTACTACTCTGCTAAAAAAAATATTTATACCAGTCAAATAAAATATTAGGCGAGGAGCTATAAATAATGACTTGGCGACTAATAATGTTAGTAGGGTGGCAAAGATAATACATATATTACCAGTCTAGTTAGAGTACGTTATTTTTTTTTAATGGTTAGGTTAGGTTAGGTTAAAACTGTGACTTCCTACGCACGAGCCGAGCGAGCGAAGCGAGCGGTGCCGCGGCAGCGGCCGGCGAGTGCCAGAAACGACTAGATTATATAGAAAATCTAAACCTGCCCTAATAATACAATAATAATATATTATTTATGAATGCCCATTTTCTATTTTATTTTCGCCATTAAGTTTCCGCTTAGATATTAATTCTGTTCCCAAAAGAAAAACTTGATGCTAGTTTAAATTAAAACGGAGCTTATTACTGATATATTAATATGCTACCTATTACTTATTACGATACTCCTTATTAGCTGCCAACCCATTATATATGGTACCCACTCTATTTTTTTTTAAACCTATATTCATTTTACTTAGTTGCCGCATTAAATACACACCTATTATAATACACACAAAAACATTTATTTGGTACTAGACCTTATATCTCAGGATTTTAGGTGATTTATTGTGGAACTGATTTTGCATTGTTTGGTGACTACATTTTGGTGACAGATCTACTATTTTGAGGACAAACCCTATTATTTAAGAAACACAAAACTAATTAAATTGGTGATAGCTTAAATGATACCCTATATTTTTTACCGGTACCCTTACCGCTAAATAGTATCAAACTAACAAAACACTCTCAATCAATAAGCCTAGCCTTGTAAAGAAATACTTGCAATTGTGCCTTAATTTGCTTCTTTCAAGCACCGACAGTCTAGTGAACCAATTATCTAGCCTATAATAATATTATGTATTAAATATCGCCAAATTTCGTTCTTAGAAATCATGTTTGAGTAGGAATTTGGAGGAAGCTTTACACGTTGAGGTCATTTTAGTGGTTGGTGAGGATTTTGGAATTATTTTACACGTCGAAACATGTGGAAGCATGTAGAGTTTCTTTAAATCTGTGGATACCCGAAGGCCATCACAATCTGCCTAGCCTTAGCCCAACTATGCTAGGGTTGGCTTCAAGTCTTACCGAATGCAGCTGTATACCAGTTTTTTACTTGGAACGACTGCCTAAACAAAACACTCTCTAATCCTTAAATACAAAAGGTAATCAACTTTGCTGCTCTTAATACTACATCAAGCCATGCAGCCACCACGTTATTTGTACCTATAGCTATTGCTGTTATTAAATATCATATCTTAAGGAACCTACTACAAATTTCCATAAACTTTCGTCTGAAACTTCGCGAATGTAATTACTCGGAGCGTCACCTGCTCACGAGGCGTCTATGCAAATGTACTGAGGATCGGAAATTTTCTGCACCTTATTATAAGTATAAGAAAGAACCTCTCAGATAGGTAAATATCTGATAAATATGCCCTCGCAATTTCCGCGTATATGTAGGTACTGAGTTCGAATAACATTCAGGGTGAAAATATTGGGCATAACTAATTTATTTGTAGGTTAAGGTGGGGTTATGTTGGTTAGAGGTAGCGATATAAGTTTCATGCCAATTAGGTGTGCTAGAATATTTTTGTCAAGCGGATAATTCGTCGGAAAAGTCAAGAACAAGTACAATATTTCACACTACATAATGATTTTAAAAACACACGTTTCTTTTAATGACGCGCTTTAATTTTTACTTAATTTTATTTTTTGTTATAGTGGCAATATATACACACTGTGTGATTTTTTTACTGTCTACCTATTACGTTACTACCTGTTCATGAGATACAGCACAGTGACAAACCGACGGATAGCGGAAGCTTAATAGTAGGGTCCCGTTGGCAACCTTTGGGTACGGAACCGTAAAAAGGAAAATGACAGTAGGTACAGTAGTACAGTAAAGCAGTGCATCAAAATAGTGCAGTGGCAGTACAGTAATTTGGAAGTGATATTATTTTCGTCAGAACATTTGGCACGTGACATTCTTTTGCTTAATTAATTAAGCAATTGAAATGGTGTATTAAGTAATATGCAAGTTAATAATAGATTGCTCTTTCCAATTAAAATCATTTATAACATGAATATTTTTGATTTATAAAGACGAATTAAATGTAGAAGACGTTATGGACTTCCGACAATCGCTCCGCTCGTGCAATATAACCTTATCCTGCCACTCTTAGCTAGGGATGTGAAAATGAAGGCATGTGCACAATATATTTTAATAAAGCATTCTCAGGGGACGCGCCCTGTGATATGGATAACGAAGTTGTGAATGCGAATTTTTACTTAACCACGGACCGTTCGTTACGTGGATCCCTACCTTTATGTAATACATTTTTAAACTTTATTCATTTATTTAAGACTGTGATGAAGGGTTATGGCTTTGGCATGCAGGATATGTACAAACAAAAGTTACACCTAGGGCCAATTATATCATCGGCCATTAATGTGACTTTTTAGCCAAACATCAGAAAAAAAGGGGGAGGTTCTCTACTTGAATCTACTTTTTTATGTTTGTTACCTCTGTACTCCGTCATTTATAAATCTTCTTTTGTTTGAAAGGGTATACTTGTGGAATAGTCCCATATAAATTTGGTTACGTTCTGATGAGTGGTTTTTAAGTTAGCTACAGCTAAGTATACTTTTTTCCGACTTAATTTATATTGATGATGTTCTAATAATAATAATAGTGTCCTGTCACTGTTATTTATTTAGCTAGTGAAGTTATACGATTTTTTTATATAACTCTTTGCAATACATTTTTGCTCGACTTTTTACAACTTGCGGTAAACTACAGAAGAATACGTACAAATTGCAATATTGCTTATCCCCCTTAGCATATAGGGAACATCTATGCAAAATTTGAACGAAATCTATCCGTAAGTTTTCGCGTGATGCTTGACCATACATTCAGACAAACAGATGATTTGACTAAATGTATAGAGTATATATACCTATCACTTTGCAAAGACTTTCCGTAGTTTTAAATTTTGTAGCAATATTCAAAAGAGTTCGACTTTTTAGAAATGACGACGAACCCAAGCCTAGATGAGCTTTGATATTTTCTTTAATGAACACAACGTAAAATATTTACACATTTTTAATTAAGGCACTGTACAAAACTAGGCCAAACATTTCTTAAGAAAACATCTTGCTCATAACTTGTAAATATCACCGCCTTTCGAGAAATTAGTTTTTACAACAGCGGCGCACGTCAGACCTCACCTTTTCCTACCAAAGGAAATATGACGCGTTCCGATGTCGTATCATGCCGCGGGTCGCGAGAACCGCAGATTGGATCGAGTTAATTTCGCTTCACAAACAAATTGACAAAGTTTAGAGCGGGGCATATTTCTTCGCGGCCACCCCTCCCCCCGCCCCGCTGACAGATTCCCGCACAACGGAAATTAAATTTCACATCCGAACAAGAACGGGTGCCCGCCGCGACACGCGTTTGTCGCAAGTAGCGACATGCTGCGGTGACGCGATGCTGTGGCTAGAATAAAGATTGATTACAAATAGTGCGGTGGATAAGGCAGTGGGTGTCTTAGTTTTTGGGGGTCGAAGTATCCGTGTGAAGAGTTAGATCGGTATTGATACGCGGATTGTTACAAATAGGCAGAACGAGTGATGGTTTTCTTACTTCATCTCTTTATTTCACGTAACGTCTCCATTTACAGGAAGATTTAGAATGTAGTCTTAGTAGAAATCAAATCCAAAGAGCTTTAATATTGACCAACTCAGCATAATAAACGGACAGACCTTCCAATCAGTATTCCATAACCCAGTGCACACTAATACGTACACAACACAACTAATCCGGGCGCGCTCTATCAAAATTGCAATTAAAAGCCCATTTACGGCGCTGGCCTGAGACGGACCTGGGGTCACCTCGAGAAGGACGCACGAATTGCCCATTAGCGGGCGTTTCGGACCTTGTTTACACCGCGCTTGCCCTAATGACGACCTTTGCTCTTCCCTTCGTTAAGGCGAGCGAAAACCTCACACTAAAAGGCACGGGTCCCCGGACTGGACCCTTAGAGACGGGTGAAACAAAAGATAGTATTATCTCCAAGTGTGAAAAGGACAATGGCCGATAGCTTTCGGATTAATGCCCATGTACACGGTTGTTAAAAGGCTAGCCAACTCACTCGGTGCGCCAGGGTTAACAAGGTTATTACGGGATGATCCCAGTAACCGCCGCCATAAAAGTGTTAATTATGTTTCAGAGAATGGTGTTATTGTCTCTTGACACTTGTATTGTGACACTTAAATAATGCACAATTTGGTTTATCAATTTATTTATCATAATAATATTCATGTCGCTCCCTCTCTTAGGGAGTTTCATAAAAAGCAATTAACCATCTAAGGAACTATGTCAAAAGGTTGCGTAGTGGTGTCTTCCTGTCTGCTAACAACAACATTACTTGCTAATTCCTAATACGTCTGCTTATTGTAGTGATATAGGCAATATGATTTCACTATTTTACTGGATGGTCGATAAAAGTCCATATAATTTTATGATAATTTTGTATTTTCTTAAATAAATGAAAATAAAATCCCTAATTGTGCCTTATTTTTAATCTTAATTGAGCAGGGCAACAACACTGGAGCAAGCAATACACACGGAGGACAAAAACTCTGAACTTCGTCGAATCCTAATGGACTCCATTGACATAAATGTTTTATTCAATTGGAGCCCGCGCCAAAACAAAAGAAAGTATGTCCTCATCATTATGAGTTGGGAAAAAGTTTTTGCATTTTTACTCGTTACCGGTCCTGCGAGGAGAAATAACTTAAAATAAATAAGTACGTAGCACTCCGCGTAATAAGTTACATAAAAACTCCTACCTATACCTCCGTGAAAGCTATTGTAAACCTTCACAGTCCTTAAATAAACCTACTTAAACACAAACTCCGCCTCAACTACTCAGTTGATTATTGTGCACCACGTGTGCAAATTCACTATAAATCCAAGCATTAGGTAAAAGCGTTCATTACTTAAGTCCCGTAAAACCCTTATCCCATAACGTTAATAACACAATTACTATAAATCTATCATCGCTGAGCAAACACGGTCCGAATCTCAGCCTAAGCTAATACATTTTGTCCACACCCGTATTCATACTTAACGACTATAGGGAGTAGTATTTGCTAAGCACACACGCGGTGCCCGCACGAGCGCAATATAACCTGGAAGACGGCCGGGTCGAGCCCCGGGGTCCTTCCCCAACCCGAGAGGACAGTAATTACGGTAGGCAAATTAAGCAGTAAGGGGCCCGAGCACTACGCGCACCACCACCCGTGTCCATCTTTGTATTGCTACGCTCGCCGGTTTATTTTAGGTCATTCCACGTCTTATTACAATGTAGTCCGCCTCCCCTGCGGGGGCTCACCTCCGAAACTGATTTGGGCCCCGGCATCAGAGTTTCATTAAGGTCTGTCGAAAACAATCCACTCTAAATATCTATTCTTGGGTGCGCGCACTCTGGAATTACATTAGTCTGAGGTGGCGAAGGCTCGACTCAATTTGTTTGGCCGTAATAACGCTACGCTATCAGGTTATAACAAATGAGCTATTGTGAGAGCAAATCGGAGGAAAACGGTTTCGCAGTGTCTGCCCGATTTTATAGTCGATACGATAACATATGAGCCTAGGACTGTGACTTTATGTTTACGGAGCGATATGAATCATGACGTATTAGTTAGAAAGTTCGCCTGCAAGTCTACGGTCGACGATAAATTTTCTCAATTGAATACCATTCAATGACTTTAAACTACTCGTGGAACTTTTCTAAACACATCGTCGATCCGATCGGCGAAACACCTCACATCGCATGTTCGCGAGTCCCCTACGGCTTTAAAAGGCGAACCACTTTTCACAATAGAGACGGCCACGCGACTCTTGGGATTTGTGAGCAAATATAATTTGTCCATTAAAAAAATCAACAACTGTTGACCATAGAGTGTGGAGATGGTCACAAAGCGTCTCGTTAGCGTCCGAACGTGCCGGTTGTCACACACTTCACCCATCGGCCCTTCCTAAATAATGAGAGGGCGGCCCTTGCGCACCAAGATGTACAACGAGTATGTTGTGTGGGAGAGAAGGTAGGTAGTGGTCAAGTGCCTATTGAATTATTTTATAATGACATTATCGTCATGGTATTTTTTTTTTTTTTTGTAATTTAGGTTACTTTTGTTTTCAAGATTTGCATTCATCACAATTTTTACCCTACTTGTCTGTAATTACGAAATACCTGCCTATTTTACGTTAATTTCTTTCTTATATTTTCTAATATACAGTTTTGTTCATCCTTGTTTAATATCTTTCTATACAATGTGTTTTTTATATCCCATAACTCTAGGGTATGAATGAGACCATCATCAAAGAACCAACTGTCATATTAATGGTTTATCAATTATAATTTTTACATTACAATATAATTCGGCAAAGTCACGATTATTAATGTAAAACACCCTTACGTGAAATATGCCAACGGCGCATTTTTTTAGCTTTAAATATGAATTATTGGTTTGAATGAAGATGAATTACTCGTATTTATCAATGAAACTTAGATACCTACACACATAGAGAGTCTAGTGTTAGTATTTTGTACGGTAATTTGGCAACGTCGCAAAAGTAAAGATTCATCATACGGGTGACAATTGTTGACCTAAATTAATTATGATTGATGATATCTTCGAAACTATGCATTTTTGGACCACATATTCTAGGATTGTTTGTATAATTTTTACTTATAGAATATAACCCTAGATTTATGGGATATCAAAAAAAAAACATATTGTATATTACGTGTATACACGTGATATAATTATACACATTGTATATACGTGAAGCAAAAACTTTGTACCTATCCCTTTTTACGAATAGTACGCGTTTGGAGGAGTATGAAAAAGGGCACAGTTAAAGTTTATATCGAGAAGGAGCGCAGAAACCTAAAATTTTAATGAATTAAGGTCGAATTTCGACCACTAGGCGACGAACAGTTTCTATAAAAAGTTGACTGTTGGGTTAACTTTAGACTGACCAGCAACGTCATTCAAACTGCCGTATCCACAACATCTCACTTCACACATCCCAAACCCTTAGGGACCTAAAACCTACGTGGGGACCACGGGGTCCTGTCGCCTTTGCACTGCCCACCACGAAGGCTGAATGCCTCTTAGATTGCCTCCTAAATATAGACCAAACAAGTCTGTTTGCTGAGAACGGAATCCCCAAGCCCTGCATCGTAAGATGTGGTCTGGGGGAACTAATGGAATTGCTGAGGCATTAACTGTTTTGGTTAGGAGACAATACGGAACTAATTTTGAGACTTGTGGGTGTGGTACGGCTTCTAGGTTAGTTATAATTTTCTATTATTTCAAAATTATAAAAACTTTATGTTTGTCTTTATCTTAAAAAGTCATCATTTCGCCGAAAGATGTCCCAGTGCGGATAAGTATAATTAAAATACAATTTTCTTAAAAAAAATACGTTATTTTCCAGATTTTTAAGTATTTATAAAGACAGTTAAGTCTTCTAATATTTTCAGAGACATTGTTAGCTAATTTATGTACTAATGGCGGTTAATATTAATTTTATTTAAAAAAAAAGAACGAAATGACAGACTTTAATCAATTTATAAACACAATTTAGGACTTATATAAAATATGCATAAGGAATTAAGGATTTAAATATAACAAATTAAACAATATTACGAAAACGATGTTAACACGACGGCTGCTCGAGGTGAAGTAAGGGGCGAGTACTGGCCGCGCTCCTCTTTTATAGGCACCGCCGCGCGGTAGTTTTAAATCAACGTTTTCCCGCTAATACGGCCTCTCCTGATGTGTGGTTGTCCTCAGCCACATTGTCCAGATGATGGTCCTTGTCCGCTGCAGTCACGATCTTCGGCAAGTGAACTCGGGCAACGCAAAGGGCTCATGTCTTCCACAGCTGCATCAATAATTGATGGACCCTGATGTGTGTCTGCATCTCCACGATTTGAGTAGTCTTCACAGCTAGTTGAACTGGTAGTTGGTGCTGTAAGACTATCCTCTTCAGCTAAAATGTAGAGAATAGCATTAATTAGTAACATTCTGATAACTTAATCCTAACACATGTATGTTGTAATTAAATACAACACATTCAGACGGAGGCACCCAGTTCGCACGTCTTGGCAGAGACACATCTCAATGCCCACATAAACAATCTGAGACGGAGGCACCCAGTTCGCACGTCTCGGCAGAGCCATTGCTCAATGCCCTGATAAACAATGTAAGACGGAGGCACCCAGTTCGCACGTCTTGGCAGAGACACATCTCAATGCCCACAACAATCTGAGACGGAGGCACACAGTTCGCACGTCTCTCGGCAGAGCCATTGCTCCATGCCCATCTGAGACGGAGGCACACAGTTCGCACGTCTCTCGGCAGAGCCATTGCTCCATGCCCACATCAACAATCTGAGACGGAGGCACACAGTTCGCACGTCTCTCGGCAGAGCCATTGCTCCATGCCCATCTGAGACGGAGGCACACAGTTCGCACGTCTCTCGGCAGAGCCATTGCTCCATGCCCACATCAACAATCTGAGACGGAGGCACCCAGTTCGCACGTCTCTCGGCAGAGCCATTGCTCCATGCCCTTACAACCATTATGCATGTACACATGACTCATTCAGTTCATGTAAATACATTTAGTACAATACACGATCATCATTTAGATAGCAAAGTAAATACAACAATCTACTTACAATCAAAGAACGTGGCGCATGACTCAGGGGTCCACTCTCCTCGCCAAACAGAGTAACTGTCGAACTTGTTTTACATTTGTAGGCACAGGGGAGTTAATTAAAACCTTAATTTTCTGTTCGCTCGGTCTAACCTGACCCTCAGAGATAGTACGACCTAGGTACTCAACCTCTGTAGCCACAAATGTACTTTTCTTTAGGTTAATAGAAAATCCCGCGGAAGTAAGTGTGTGTAATACCTCGCGCACGTTCTCGATTGCTTCATCGATAGAAGACGCTAACAATAATACGTCATCAATAAATGTGAGGGCTTTACCGGACTCGATCAGTGATTTAAGCGTATTTGTGATTATTCGCTGATACACGACCGGTGCGTTCGCGAGACCAAACGGCATTTTTAAATATTCATAATGACCTTCGGGGGTCACGAAGGCGGTCTTCGCTACAGACTCGCTATCCAACACAATTTGGTGGAAGCCTGTCGCCATGTCTAAACAGCTGAAGAACTTGCTCTTACCAAGGCGATCAATATGATCTTCTATCAAAGGTAATGGATAGCGATCTTTCACGGTAACCGCGTTCAACGCGCGGTAATCAACGCACATACGATCTTTTCCGTCTTTTTTCTTAACAAGAATAATTGGACTTGCGTATGGAGAATTGGATTCGCGGATTATCTTCTTATCGAGTAGGTCTTTTACGATATCACGCACTTTCAATTTTTCGTCGATTGAAAGCCTGTATGGCCTGTAACAAATCGGTGTCTCACTCGTCAACTCAATGCGCATATTACCAGTAGTGACTGTTGTTAAGGCAGTCCCAGTAATAAAGAATTTCTTAAACTGATTTACGACTGACATTAATTTTTCACGATCGCTACCTTCAAGCGGCGTGTTAACTGAAAACTGTTCACTTGAGTTGATGAGCAATACAGTTTGACCAACCGAACTAGGAATACGAGTAATACGTTGTTCATTGTTTGCGCGAATGTACGTTACCCCCTCGCGGTTCAAGACATCTGTACCTATTAGTACAGGCACGTTTAAGCATTTAAGGGGAACAACAAAAAGATCCACTTCTAGTGAGATGTCGCTAAATTCTATAATTAATGTTACGCGGCTATTACACTCAATATTTTGATCACCAATGCCACGTAATACTTGATATGTGGGTAGTCGAGTACATTTAAAATATTTTAGTACAGACTCCGAGATAAGTGAAACGCGCGATCCGCTGTCTATCAGTACGTCGGTAGGTATACCCCGTATAACGGCCGTTGTGACGTCACTGTCTGTTGACGCCCCTTTTAACTCTAAACAAAAATTTACATTGTTTTTATTACGCGTTTCAGATCTTTGCTTAGTAAAACAGTCAGAGACGTTATGGCCTAGCTTTTTACAGAATGAACACGACCCATTTGGTTTCTCATTAGTTATTTCTGTTGATTCCGTTTTCGATTTTTTAGGGCACACACGCTGCAAGTGACCCACACTACCGCAAGAAAAACACTTTATGTCGCGATTTATATTATTGTGCGGACGTTTTCGAGAGTTTTGGTCTAACTGTTTACCTTGGGAAGGTTTTACAGAGGTTACAGATGAGTTGGATTTCGGTTTGGTATAAATAGAAAAGAATTCAACAAGATCTTTGGTCGTTAAATGAGCGTTAGTCGCAGCGGCACGTATTTGTGCGTCAGTTACCCCACGTATGACAATTGCGACCGTTAAATCATCACTTAACCCTCTAACAATGTTTAATCTCAAGACAGAGCGCCTAGCATATTCTGCGTACGTGGAATACTTGTCGGAATTAGTACTCATCACATCAAACAAAATATTGGCTACATCGATTCTTCGTGAGCAAAGCGGTTTAAATTCGATTTTAAAGTTAGACCAGGTACGGTCGTGTGTGACCCAGTCATTTAACCAGCTACGAGCATCTCCTTTAAGGCAGTTAGCAATCCGGGATAAACACTCGTTATCGTCCCATCTATTAATCTCACGTGCTCTTTCAACCTCTTCACACCAAGAATCGATGTCATGTATGCTGGGATCAAAGTTTGAAATATAGTAATGGTTGGATCTAACCTTGGTTAACGCAGTCAACGCTCCAATAAGGCGGTCAGTAGCATCCAGTGACGTGGAAGTACTTGCAAGCGATTCTCCCCCAACGCTGGTGTTCGACTCAGGTACTGCTGGATGTGGTGCCTGTGGTGAAGAAGAAATGATCTGCCCAGGCGCCACAATGGCACGTGCTTCTGGAGTCGTTGTTGCTGACACGGCGCTGGTTGCGGGTAGGCTGGTGTTTTCTAGCGCAGTCAGGCGCGCCAGAATAGCTCCAAGGGTGTCTTGGAGTTCAGCTGCATTATTATCTTGATCACGCCTAGTTCTACCTCTATTACGAGTGGTAGGTCTTTCGGACATGATTCAGAAGCTATTCGCTCGACACAAAAATAAGATAGGCAATGGAGCCTATCCCACTTCTGATAATGGCGGTTAATATTAATTTTATTTAAAAAAAAAGAACGAAATGACAGACTTTAATCAATTTATAAACACAATTTAGGACTTATATAAAATATGCATAAGGAATTAAGGATTTAAATATAACAAATTAAACAATATTACGAAAACGATGTTAACACGACGGCTGCTCGAGGTGAAGTAAGGGGCGAGTACTGGCCGCGCTCCTCTTTTATAGGCACCGCCGCGCGGTAGTTTTAAATCAACGTTTTCCCGCTAATAGTACATAATATTACATAAGCTAAGAGACTTAAACATATACTAATAAACGAAGAAATATTTAAAGACTTTTCATTCCTATCGTACAAACCTTTCACTTGTCTACTTCTTTATAACCGCACTAACAAAAACGAAAACATTTGCCATTCTTTCTTTCTTATAAAATCTAATAAAATGAACTCTCAAATTCAATCATCCTGCCAATAACTTATCAACCGCGAACACGTCTCAAAAAACTCGAAGGCCGATAGCAGAGCTATTTACATGAATTAGTCGCCATTAATGTCCCCGTGAGACAAGCCACGCCACCTGGTGGAGAGAATTATACGGTCGTTACTCGCTCTGGCGCCTCCAGCCCTTGCAAGCGTATTTATTGAACATTGAACATGAACATGGCATAAGGTTACAGATTGTCACATTAAAAGTAATAGAGAGATAAGTCTGTTCAATAGGTGGGGTCGATAGTTGATCGTAGGAGGTACTGCTTATTAAATTAAACAGTAAAAGGAAAGGGCAGAGTAATAAAGTGTTTAAGCAACGTGTCCCTAACAAAGAATAGAGCATTCTGAAGATTTCCACGTACCAATATCCACGTAGCAACGTCCGCGAAACGTTGCAATCTCATAGCAGTTCTACGCCAATGATTGAGCGTGCTACGTTCGCTGCTACGCCGTACAGTATATGGTGACGGCATTCATGTAGTTTAGAGTTTGATATCTATTTGTAATAGCTATGTGTGATGCTTACCTGTGCTAACCCATAACTCTAATACACATATGACTAATATAACATCACCGTAGGTTTACCGCTGACTTTTATAAAGCTTCTTTGCGTAGAATCTATCGCTCCGAGGGAGAGCTGTGAGCGATGTATGCAAATCCTAAAATTTTAACTCCGCTACTAACTTTTCACTGGGTTTACCTACTGAATAACGAGTATGTATTTTGTTGGGGTACCTATTTGTCGGTAGAATTTAGATAGTAATTACTGTCATCTAAGCCTACATGTGAAGAAAACTATTTAAACTACTGTTGTTTTTTTTTTTTCAATCATACTTCTTTCTTGCCTCCTGCATCCTGTATAACCTAAAAGATTTTTATGTCAACGAATATTTCGATTTTTACAGCCGATTTAGTAATCACTGCAATAAGTAACGTTTTTAGAAACCAGTGAATAGGGCAGCAAGTTTCAGTCCTAGGTAAAATGATAAATGATTTTATCTCTGTGAGTAGGTTTGTACAAAACCTCTTACACGTCAATCATATTTTTAAAACTAGATGAGGTTGGCGTTTCCTGTCTGACTACTCTGAGAAGAAAGGACGAAACAAACACAGAGATCACAGTATCTTTTAAAGTCCAGACATAATCTTGGTCAGATCATGTGTAGACCATTGGATTAGGGTCTGAAATGTGGTGGTAAGCCATGTTGTTGGAGCAGAACAAGACTCAAAACTAGTTTTATTCCAGGAAGTTTACATTCCCATTACCTACTAACAAAACCAATTACCCAATACCTCATACATTACACTAATAATGCAGATAACAGTGTTGCACCCCCTCCACCCCGCGCCCCGGCCGGTCCCGGCGCCGTTTGTCTCCGGCGCACCTCGGCGCGTCCGATTTATGGCACAGTTTTGTGAACTCTTAACCGTTACGTGATCTGCTTCCGAATCCAATTTATGCCCTCCATGGGAAAAGTTCGGCAGCGCCGCCTATTCTTTACGACTCATCGCGATGTCGCGCAGAGGATAATGGAATGCGATTCAGCTGGCTATGTTTGGTTTTTTCTTTTGAGTATTGAACAGATGCAAATTCGGTTGTGCAATGTTGGATATGTGCAAATAAGTCAAATATCTAGTTTATTTCATTTTTAGCCGACTTCAAAAAGGAGGAGGTTCTCAATTCGTCGGAACTTTTTTTTTATGTATGTTCCCCGATTACTCAAAGATGGCTGGACCGATTTGGATATTTTTTTTGTTTGAAAGGGTATACTTCCCAGGTGGTCCCATGATCATCAAGTCAAGGTCTGATGATAGGATCCTGGAGAAATAGAGAGAACTCTTCAAATTTTATAGGCACACGAAGAGATTTTTTGGAAGAGTACGTTCTCGGAGTGCTCTCATTTCAATTTGGTAAAGATCTGATGAAGAACTTTGGAGATAGGCAACGGAACTCCTCAATAAATGATAGCAAATGGACTGGACTGGACTGTCTATTGCTCATCAAGCCGGTATGCTGTGAAGGGGTAAACACATGTGAACCACTAAAAAGTGAAAAAAAACTTTTCCAAAAAAAAAAGAACCGACTTCCAAAAAAACACTACAAAGTGAAAAATAACTTTAATTTCGGAAGTCGGTGTCTTTGGAGCTGTATTTTAATTTTTTGTCACCGCCTTCCGAAATTAAAGTTATTCTTCACTTTGTAGTGTTTTTTTGGAAGTCGGTTATTTCTTTTAGGAAAAGGTTTTTTTTTACAAAATTGATCGGTCTTGACGAAACTGGAAGAAATTCGACTAAAACAATTAGATGTAGGCATGATATTAATTCTAATATCCCGATGTGGTCCATATCTTTGTAAAACCTACCACCTAAATACACACTGGAATGCAATAAATATGTTGAGTACTAGCTGCGCCCCACGGTTTCACCCACACAAATCTCGCTCCCTTGAGAAAACCGAGATAAAAAGTATTTTTTGTCCTATCTTAGGTCATGTTCTACTCATGTGCCAATCATTTCATCTAAATCCGTTCAGCCGTTTTAGCTTGAAAGCGTAACAAACAAACACACAAAAATTAAATCAAAAATGAAAAAAAAAATATCTTTTCTCTTTATAATATCAGTTATAAGTATTTTAATCGTAAGGGCATTCTATTCTAATATAGGCCAAAGCTTTTAAAGCAAAGTTCGTTGCTCCGAGATTCAATGCTTTATCCAGCCGTATTGAGGCTTCACGCTAAATATAATTCACACAATAATCTCGTCTAAACAGGCTTCTCATTTCTGAGAAATTATGCCATGGCGCTAAATATGAATAAAATATACCGGTTTTCTGGGTCTAGGTTCAAAAGTTGAAAATATGTTTATTGGTAGGTACAGATTGGTGAAATGTAACACAAGAGAGCCGTCGAAACTTCTGCAATGCAACATAAAATGTAACTACAATTAAGCGAATTTGTTTCAATGTCTGTTATATTTCTTGTTAGACCAAGTCACACGGACGTAAAAATATCGTGGTGGGTTTTTATCGCTCACTAGATTATCAACTCTCGGTTCAACAACCGAGCATTGAGAATCCAACAGAGTGCATCCAAGCGCGTCGAAAAAATACACTGTTCGATTTTCAACTTTATGCGCTAAGCAGTGCGTTGAAGATGCAATGCGCTTAAATATCCCGCCGCTATAGTTCATTGCATTCCTTTATTTCAAATTCTCAATTCAGAAACCTCAACGGAAATCATACAATTACTAGAGATGGGCCGACTATGACTTTGGCCGACAAGCCGACTAGTCGGCTGCAAATTGGCCGAATGGTCAGCTTTCGCGTCTAGTGGGTACATCACTAATAAATTACCAATTACAATTCATAAGTTTGCAAAAATAGAATTTCATAAGAGTATAATTTCAATTGACTATAAAATAAAGGACAATATCCATTGACAATGGCAACATGATTACCGGTCATTAGGTAGGTAGGTACAACATTGTGATGGGAGCCAATGAAGCAGAGACGAGTTGACCCAAACATACGGCTGGAGGGTGCTTTGTCCTAACAAAATAAACCCCAAATAATTAGCCACGCAAATTCCTATTGAACCTTCCTTTTGTCATTGATGATAATCCTTTTTCATTTTAAATCTATTTTGAACGTTAGATAAATGTAATATCGAATAAGTTTTATGTCAATAGATAATTTTCAAATAATAAAACATGTCGTCTAGTTGTGCCCATAATGAGATGCAATATGAACCCAGTAACTGGGTTGCGGAGGTCAGATAGGCAGTTACTCCATGTGAAATACTGGTATTCAGCTGCATCCGATCAGACTGGTAGCCGAACCCAACATAATTAGGAAAAGGGTAGGTAGGCAGATGATGATGATAAACCTTAGATTATGTTGAATCGTAATCTGTCTAGTGTCAACTAGAATGCTATATTCTGGTAACATAATACCAACTTGACCAGCAGGAATTCAAGTGACTAGAGTATTAAAGAAAAATCTGATTTATCGACGCCTGCAAAGATTTTATGTAAAATTGTATTCGTAAACAACATCATGAATGTGTCTTCTTGATGAAAATGAACAATTCATTCATGTTTTGAAATCACATTTATTACAGATTAGATAAATCGTAAAAAAATCAACACAAAACAGCCATCGAAAAATACATTCAAACTACCATTACCCGAGACAGTATCCCACCGTATCGACCTCCGGTCACCCATCAGGCATTTAGTATTATTATTTATTGACTCTCTGACCGGGAAATAAACCGGGATTCACTTTTCACTGCGCCCCTCGGTCCCTCAAACAAAACGGAAGAAGTAATTATTAAGAATACTGTAAATAGAGGGCATTGAGCAATTTTATTAGACTTTTCGAGTGTTTATGTAAATAGTATTGGAGGAGGCAGAATGGACAATGTTTTGGGATTTATTATATACTTATACGAGTAGATACATTGGTCAATGTTATAGATATATGTCAGTTTTGAATTGTTCAAAGAATTGAAGTCATAAAGGTAAAAAAATAACTGACAGGATTTAAAATTCTCAAATATTATTAAAAAAAGGAAAAGCTTAGTTTCCACATGATCTGACCAAGATTATGAGACTGACCTTTGAATTTGTTTCAGCTTTTCTTCTCAGATAGAAAACGGCAACCTCATCTAGTTTTTAAAATATACTTGACGTGTAGAAGTATAAACCTAATTACAGAAATAAAATCATTTATTACATGATTGAGCAGCTTGAATCTCCAAAAATGCTGAGTATTACGTTCTATTTGAATGAAAAAAACAGACTTTAGCTTCGTATACCCATAAAGCCAAAGCACTACAATAAAATCTAAATTCAACACATACCAAGGATTGGTAGTTTTGTTATTTCACGCGGGAGATCCTTTTGTTGCATGGATACGTGTTAAATGAACGGGAAGTTAGTACAGGGAGGTGCGCTCAATCGGCCGAATGGAACAATCTTTGTTTCCTAAGGCCATGTTACACAACCAATCTATTATGACCCCTATAACTCTATTAAAAGCCCCCGTTTTTTCTTTTCCAAGTTTAGCTGTCAAGACGCAGGGAAGGTCAAGTTAAGCTGGTGGTAGAATAGCCGAAACGGAAAGGCCTCGTCCACCCTACGAGGCTCGAACGCGAATAAATCAGAATCTAATACGGTGCGACAAGATTGCAAGAAATTTTCCGACTTATTGAACCTTTTTGGCGATCACCGGAAAAACATTTTTTTTTCGGATACCGGCCAACAATGGGTGGATGCCTGATTCATTTTTGGCTAGACGCTAAAATAAATAAACTAACATATTTCTTGTATAGAATTTGTTCACAAGATTTTTTTTTTTAATGTAGAAACTCCACATAAAAATATTATTAAGGACATATTTTGAAATTACTTTTAAAAACATTCTGATTAAGCACCTATTACAACATACTTGACACTGTGTAAGTATATTAATACTTACAAAGTGTCAAATATTTTTTCTTAAACTTTAGAACAACACTAGAACTAATTTACTAAACATACTCTTCTAAGAAGCGCAACTAAATACACGTCCAAACTAAATAGCCGTACAACGAAAATTCACAAATTGCCCCTCTGAAATCCAACCGCAGGATAATCAGCACCTTCAAACTATCAGAAATAGCTCCGCCGAAATGAAACCAAATAATAATCGATACTGTAACAATAGTCTGAACGGGTAACAACGTAAGATGTTCCGTGAAACATGAAAAGCTGTAGTCTGCGGCCGGCTCGGGAATTAATTCCATTCTCTACAGCGTGTAATGAGTAGCGCTATATAAACTATATTGTACTAAGTATAATATTTATGTGAAGGTCCTCAAATCTGTACTGATGAGACCTGAATCAGTTCAATTTTAATTAGGATTTCATAACCGACTTCAAAAAAAAGGAGGAGGTTATTTATGTTCGACTGTATGTATTTTTTTTGTGTTTGTTCACCGATTTTTCCCCCATTTGTAAACCAATTCTCGAAATTCTTTTTTTAATCCAAAGAGTATACTCCTTAGGTGGTCCCATTGGCGCCAAGTCAGGATCTGATGATGGAAACCCAGGGAAATCGAAGGCAACCCTCAAATGTTTTTAACAATGTTTTTCATATATTTTCTAAAGCTATTGAGACATTTGCGTATGGTCATCATCATCTTATGACGCTGAGCTGATGAAGGAAGGTACAACTCTCTAACGGTTAGGAGTGGTAGGATTTTCGGGCATAACTCCGTCATATATAGACGGATTTGCAGATCTGATGATGCATTTCGGAGACAGAGAACGGAACTCTCCAAAAAATGACATCAAATTAGCCGAGATTGCTGCTATCGCATAAATATGCATTGTTTTGACCCCAAAGATGATGACATTTCGAATTGGTGTGGGGTAGGTGGGTACTACTAAAAGTGAAAAAAAAAACACTTTCCAAAAAAAACAACCGTCTTCCATGAAAACACTACAAAATGAAAAATTACTTTAATTTCGGAAGGCGGCGACACAAAATTTAAATACATATCTAAAGTCACCGACTCCCGAAATTAAATTTATTTTTCACTCTGTAGTGTTTTTTCCGGGAGTCAGTTGTTAAGTAAGTGCATACAGCATAATGTCACTCCTGTGAAGGGTTAGCCGGTGGTATACTTATAGTTCACTCACATTTAGTCAGTTATATTTAAGTCCCAATAATAGGGGAACAAAAACCTGGAAGTAAAAAATATATTTTTTAAGTGTTTCTTTTGACGATTTTGAAAACGGTGGATGACAAATTGACTCAGTAAGACCTTATTATTTACCAACACACTTTTAAAATCTTAAGCTATCAAACATATTATTGAATGTAGACACACAGAATATCTTTCATCAGAAATCCTTAAAAATGTTGATTTTAAGACGACGCAAAAATAAGAAATTTTATAAGTTCGTGTGGTGATTTGAATAATCAACAATAAACAAACAAAAAAGCAAGTTAGTTACACAATATTAAAAACATTTATCGCCCACAGATGCAGTAAAACATAAAACCCGCTAAAAACTATGATTAGCGCACAGTGTAAGTACGGCGGAACAATTTAGGTGAAGCCGAGAGCGATGCACTAATGCATCTCCCCCGGATATGAGATAGTTTGTCAGTGCCCGACTTTGTACCTCACTGAGCTTTGTGTGTGTGAGTACGTTCAGTGTTGTGGGAAGTACGGCTAAAGAACAATTACAGGGGCGATACATACAGGATACATTTTAAACCAGTGCGCAAACTGTTACCATGAATTCAGCATATAATTCTAGAACCCCCAACGCAGAAATGTTTCGTCTGTTATACAAAAAAAATATTAACTGTTTCATAGAAAAGTACAATACCTACGCGGTCAAAATGTATGGAACAACTGTTATTTCTTTGTATAACCGACGAAAAATTTCTGCCCTGAGGGCTCTAGAATAATATGGTGAATTCATGGTTACAGTTTGCGCACTGGTTAAAAATGTATCCTGTATAAAAACACCATATGAAAGACACGAAAGAAAACAACAAAAAATAAGCGCTTTGGCGAAAATTGGGGAAGCATAATGTCCAGCAGTGGACGTCTTCCGCCTGAAATAATGATGGTAATTTAATAAATTGAGTCAGATAGTATGCTTCTAAGGTCAGGTGGTTTACTCTCTATGTCCGTCAATGAAGATACGGACCCATACTGAAGTAGTTGATTCGTCAAAACAAGTGGCAAATTAAAGTTTTTCGCAAGGGCACATACCAATCGGGTGTAGAGACACCTGTCAAGTCGTAACGTCATTCATTCTTATTTGAAGCCCCGTACTAATCATATGTCCGTAAGTAATACGCAGTAGGAAACTCTCGATGTCTTCGATAAGATGACAAAGGCAAAAAACCCAGCTCACTATTATGCGAATACTAAAAACATTCCAATTAACAACATCAGAAATTGACCCCTTACTAATTAACCACTAAAAAACCAGCCACAAATCTACTGACCCATACTCATCCTTCTAATTCAGAGATACCATTTCATATCACAAACATTAGACTACCCTCGTTCATAAAAACCGTCTAAGTATCCACTCGAATATCTCTGCAAGGCAAAGGCGAGCTACATGAGTCGCATCACTGACTTTACATGGACCACCATGTTAAGGCGAATGCGTTGAGGTACCCCGCAAAATTCAATCTTTCCAACTTTTTTAGCCATTTGCAGCTTAATGGTACCGATTATTTTGTTACCATCTAAACTAAAATAAAAGTATTGCTCTCTCTCACTGACAGACCGCGAAAGAAAAAGACAAGTAACGCTTTGGAACTGTCAAAATAATTTTCGTCTAGATTGTCTTGAATTTGGCGTGGTTTTAAACATGATGAATTTAGTTCGTCATTGTTTCTCCAAAGGAAATGTTAGTTCAATTTAAATTTGACAGCTCTTATTTATTTCCATCTCTTTATTTTTTTATTAGAAGGAAAAAGATAGAAATAGCCTAAATTAAGTTAAGTTGATGCACAATAGTATCATCACCAGTATCAGGTTGTGTGTTGATCAGAATATGATTTGCGATAGTTACGAATTAGTATTTATAGCTATAAATTAAAATTATAATCATTAAATACAAATACAACTCTCTAGATAGGAAATGTGATGCTTACAATGACATGTAATACGACGTCAAGTATATACCAAATCATGTTTCCGACCAATCTAAAGTAAGCGAGTTGTATTGATGATTTAAAAATGGCTTTATTACTTTACTGTAACTGTCGGGGATCATATTTGATCAACAAACAACCCAATACCGAGCTACAAATTGCAAAAACCTAAGATTTTTATTTTACGGTGGGCTACGTGCATCCCCCTTAAGCACACGTTCACAGGACGTGTGTAGAGAGCCTTATTTCATGCTTCGAGGCACATCTTATCGCCTGCGGTGGGCGGTCTAATTATAATTACTAATGCTCGTATGCTCAAAGTCGTTTTTGAGTCGTTTCAGCTTATTTGATGATGCTTTGACGGTAGGTCAGTGTTCGTAATGAAGGTAGTTTGGATGTGAGCGCGGTTGCTTTTGTGGTAATGAGACGAAAAATATGATGAATGTTTGATGTTGACATGAAAAACAACGACATACCTAAGTACGAGAATGAAATAAAATACAAATACAATCATTGTATTAAAGCCAAAAAAGATAGAAAAATTACTTTCTCACTCGTTTTAACATTAAAATATTTAAACTTTTCTAAAGTTTTTACGATACTGTAACGATTTCCAAATTATTAAATTAATAAGATTTGTAGTGATTTTAAATACTAAATATCAAAATGAAAGTATGTGATTTGGCTCAAATGAGTTCTGTAATCATTAAGTTTAAAAAGTATCTCAATTGACTGTTAACGTAAAAGTAGGTACTGTTTTTTTAACAATACAGAATGGAAAAATTATATTTGGAGCATCGCCTCGATAGTTTCCAAGTTAGTTCTGTTTGAGCTTCGAAATCAAAGGTTTTCTGAAGTGTATATTAATATAATGTTGAGTAGGACCTAATACCTAAAACGTTTGTAAGTGTGCAAGAATTTAAATACAGAAATATTTATACTGGCAAAGCTGTTTTCATTTCAATACCGTACATATCAAACGTTTGAATCTTAAGCAACAAAAGGTACCTACATAAGTAAATACGCTCAAAATCTCCAATAAAACGAAGTTTAAACCGTACTTAGCTGGCTTTTAAATTAATTGCCAGCGTTCAAAATAATTGAATTAAGTTAATCGAATAGTTGTTTACATTGTGTCACTTGTAGCAATTAAAATTGTTTCGGAAGACAATAAATCATTGGCGGGAAAGTGAAACATCATGGCGGCGCGTGGTGCACACCTTGCAATAAATTTTCCAATTACTGGGAGAATTTCGCGATGGCAACACCGAGGGAACGCGGGAAATAAAATAAAATTAATTACATGCTACATAGACTGGCAGGCAGTAGGTGCTTTCAAGCCTAACATTAGGTGATTATATATTTTAACTGTCGAAGAAGATCAATTTTGAATTCAATTGGTTATTCTACCTAAATTGCATACTTTTTAAAACTCAATTTTAAATATTTGTTTTTGAGCTTTTTAAACAAGCACCTAATGTGTTGTACGTGGCAACAATGGGTTAAATTAATAGTTTTCTCTTAGATGTATTGCGAGTACCTAAACTAAAACAGCAAGTATTTTCAAACTCAAGACTTTCAGAAAGTTTTGCTTTTATTTTTAATGGTTTAATAATCCCGTGACACCTGCGTTTAATAGATTTATGTACTTACTTAAGTTATTTTCTGCCATAAACTGATTTACCGAAGCAGGCTTGTAGTGTCGTTTAATTTATTTACCGATTATCTGGCCCACATCAGCTATTAAATCAGTAGGACGTTTCCACTTTACAATATGCACTACTCACTCCAAATCATTTTAATTGTAAACCTACGGATACAATAAAAAAAACTCTACATACATACATACATACTCAGCCTCTATAACTCTACATACATACATACATACTCAGCATCTATAACTCTACATACATACATACATACTCAGCCTCTATAACTCTACATACATACATACTCAGCCTCTATAACTCTACATACATACTCAGCCTCTATAACTCTACATACATACATACATACTCACCCTCTATAACTCTACATACATACATACATACTCAGCCTCTATAACTCCACATACATACATACATACTCACCCTCTATAACTCTACATACATACATACATACGCAGCCTCTATAACTCTACATACATACATACATACTCAGCCTCTATAACTCTACATACATACATACATACTCAGCCTCTATAACTCTACATACATACATACTCAGCCTCTATAACTCTACATACATACATACATACTCAGCCTCTATAACTCTACATACATACATACATACTCAGCCTCTATAACTCTACATACATACATACTCACCCTCTATAACTCTACATACATACATACATACTCAGCCTCTATAACTCCACATACATACATACATACTCACCCTCTATAACTCTACATACATACATACGCAGCCTCTATAACTCTACATACATACATACATAGTCAGCCTCTATAACTCTACATACATACATACATACTCAGCCTCTATAACTCTACATACATACATACATACTCAGCCTCTATAACTCAACATACATACATACATACTCAGCCTCTATAACGTTCCCACTGCTGGGACACAGGCCTCCTCTCTGTGAGAGGGAGTGGGCCGTAAAAAAAACTCTACATGCATTTAAATGTTTAGACGCGTGAAATAATTCCAAAATTCCTCACCAACCACTAAAATGACCTCATCGTGTAAAAGTAACAACCATTTTCCAACACCAACCTGATTTCTACGAAGGCAATTTAGCGATATTTAATACACAATATTATTATAGGCTAGATAATTGGTTCACTAGACGGTCGGCGCTTGAAAGGAGCAAATTAAGACACAATTGCGAGTATTTTAGCCGAATTCGGCCCGCTCCGCTCGCTCGCCTCGCGCGGCCCACTCGCCTTGGCCTGCCTCTGTTTGATGCCTTATTTCTCGTTATGCCTTATTGTCCTGTCTGATTTATCTCGCAATTATGTTATTTCTTACAGATTATGAGAATTTATGAGCTGTACCCTAATATTGGATGAATGTTTAGTTTAATGTGCAAAGTTTCCGATATTTTATTTCAATATGAATCGCCTGATTCAGGGCACTTGGCCAAGTTATTTTTATAATAAAAAGCGTTTTCTTTTCGCATTGTATTGTATTTCACAACAAGGTAAGAACCTTTAAAACCTCTTTCATATTTAAAACGACATCAATAATAATAATATATGCAATTAATTACACCATCCGCCACCGCTACAGGGTGTATTATTTCCGCCGATCCCGTCTATCTGGCTTGTCGCATTGTGTACACATTTCGGCACTTAGCCTGGTGTTAATTTGACGATGACTGTCGCGCCGCCATCCGTCATCGCCGGCAGACACGTCTTTATGACGTCTAATTTGAAGATCATCCTGTAAAGTGAAGGGGTGACTTATTGTGAGAGCATGAGTAGCTGTTTTGTATGGAAGTTAAGTGTCATTGATTTTACAATGTTACGTTTTGAGTTACGAGAGTGGTGGGTCCTTGCCGTTCTGTGTTAGAGGGAACTTCAATAGGTTACTTGCACGTAAGTAATTATAGACAAAATGTTGTAAGATTTTCAATTTGTCTAAAACACGAATCAATATCACTATTTTCTTTATGTACCTATACTAATACTGTGTCAACAGTGAGTCAATCCTACTAAAAGGACTCTCAGTAATAACCACAGTTATCCTTCAAAACTTATTTAATATTCGTACAACAACGTATTTTACCAAAACTTATTTCTTAAAATCAATGCCACGGGTACTACAATACCACGATCGCTAGCTGCCAACCCGCATGAGCTCCCATCGGAAGGTGCTCGATGCGTACCAAACCACTCCAACCGTCACCACCAGTGTGCCCAGTGTAATAAATGAAGTCTCCCGCTTTTATTTAAAGACGTATTTCCGCCGTCAGTATGGCCAGTATAAAACTTTAAACCGTGGATCGATTTGATTAGTAAATTTTCAATCGTGTAGTTTCAGTCATATTAATGAAACCTTACACTCGACCATCCTGACGACATGTATGTCCTCATACATGCATCTGGTGAAACCTTACACTCGGCAAAAATCAAGCACACTTCGAAAGAATCACAATAACTAGTGGTCGCCCAGTGGTCAAAATTCGAACATAATTCATTTCAAACCAAAAGTATTTCCAATGCATTGTTATATAAAAATATTAGCTTTCTGCGCTCTTTCTATATAAAAACTTTAACTGCGCTGAATTTTATAGTCCTCAGTCCGCATTATTTTCTTAAAAAGGAGTACCTACAACTTTATTTTATTTTTATGCTTCATGTAATAGATGCGTAAACAGGACAATTTTTTTAATCCAAATTTTAAATAACATTGCTTTAAATATTTGATTACGAACTGAAATCTATCCCAAAAAAAATCTTTTAAGTACTAAATTATCTAATGAACAAATGATCCTTAGAACAAATTTATTGTCCTTTGAACTAATTATGCTTAGAACCAAATATTCCTTAGAACCAATTATCCTAACAACTAATTATCCTTAGAACTCGTTATCCTTAGAACCAAATATTCCTTAGAACCAATTATCCTAACAACAAATTATCCTTAGAACTAATAATCTTAAAAAAAATATTATCCTTATCCAATTATCTTTATAAGTTAATATCCTTATCAAAAATATCGTTTAATATTAAATAACATTGATTGAAATATCAGATTACACACACAAATCTATCTCAAAAATATTTCTAACAATTATCCTTCGAACAATTATCCTTAGAACAAATTATTCTTAGTACCAATTATCCTAACAACAAATTATCTTTGGAGCCAATTATCATTAGATCTAATTATCCTTAGAAATTAATATCTTTATAATGTGTTATCCTTATCCAATTATTTTTATAATTAACTATCTTCGTAACCAAGTATCCTCATAACGAAATATTCCTGTAAGCAAGTATCCTTGTTACCAAGTATCTTTGTCACCTAGTATTTTGTAACCAAGTAGCCTTCTAAACGAGTATCCCTCTAACCAAGAATTCTTGTAACCAAGTATCCTTGTAACCGATTATCCTCTTGTAACTAGGTATCCTTCGAATACTTGTCACCAATTATCCTTGTAACTCCTTGTAGCCAATTATCCTTGTAGCCAATTATCCTTGTAACCAATTATCCTTGTAACCAATTGTATATCCATTTATCCAACCATAAATCTGTAAACCAATCCGTCTCTTAGGATATTACGGTATAGCAGATCAACCATGTGTTTTGCCATTTTTCAGGTCAAGGCGCAAAACCTTTCCGCGATTTATTTTGCCTGACCTGAAAAGAAAAACAACAGCATGTAAATAAACACTATTAGTTAATAATTTTATCAATGTAGGTACAATGAACAGTTTGAGCGAGCGTTACCACCAAATTTAATATTTTGTCACTGTATACATAATCTTATCATTCTGGCATAATCGTCATCAATTACATTATTATCATTATAGATTTTTAAAGATTTAACATGGATCCATGGGCGCATCCGGTCAGCGGCAATTGTAGTCTTTAGCGTTTTCTTCAGTCTCTCAAATCCCGAAATTGGTGCCACTTTATACCCATCGTTACCTATATGATTCTTAAAGGACCTTCATACGAGGGACCTTCATATAAGTTTAGCTAAGTCACTATTTTTGTAAATACAGATAGGTCGTCCTTGGTTGTAATATCGTTTTTGTGCTGCCTGCCATCTTTTGTACCTTATTATTTAAGTCCCATTGAACTATCCCTAATTTGCTATCCCAGCCTTTTTAATCAGCTCCAAAGTTCTGTGCCATCAATGAGTCGAGGACGGTCCTGTTGTTGCGTTAAACTTGACCGCTGGCCCTTGGGCATGCAACTACAACAATTTGGATTAATTATAGCTAGCAAGTCATTTCTCATAAATAGTATCCGCCTCTATAACAAGTTTCCAAAGTTGGTAATAGAACTTAACGATGGAAAGTTCAAAACCCGCATCAGATATATTTATTAACAAGAAAACATATTGAGAAACGACTACGTTGAAAACAAGGAAGTTGGCAATAATTCCTTTTGCACGTGTGGCTTCCCTGGTACCTCATTAACAGCATGACCATGTAAATGTCTATTATATACTCCCAAATAACGATGTTTTTTTTTTTAGTTTTATCTTTTTACATACTTGAAATTATATACCTACAATTCAAATTTCAACTATTTCTTAGTGGCTGTCATGGCAATCGTGTCATTCGGTTTAAATAGGTTCTTTTTTTACATAATTATATTGTATTCATCTAACATTTCATATTAGTAGTCTTTTATGTTTTGTGAATGTAAGCACGCTGTAGGCCTTTTAGACCAGTTTCTATTTTAGTAAGGACCTGTTACTTGTTGACAGGCCTGCACTGTCCTCACTTATTTTAAATCATCAATTTGAAACCATTGTAAAAGTCAATATATGTTTTTAACGGGTAACTGTGGTGTTTCTTGCCGTCTCTTTTCCATAGGAATTAACTAATTGTAAAAACGCAACATCGATCACTGATATCTCGGTCACAATTTTAAACAGCTCTCTAGACAACCTAACGGTCTTATTTATAAAATAAGCTTACCGAAGGTAAAGACATTCATTAGTTAAACTGCTCGATAAACTTATAAAACCTTAGATACAATTTTGTATTCATAAACGTTCTATAACTACATAATGTCGTTTATAAATCAAAATGTTGCCATTTTAATGAGATCATCCAACAAATTGACCAACACATCGAATCGTCAAATAAGAATGTCTGCCTACTCGCCGAATAATTGTAACCATAAACATTATTACATACTGCCAACTATTTAATTGTTTACAGTTTCGACACGGTTTCTGACGCGATACCGTCTTTGATAATTAAATTTGACAAATAATTTGAAATTTTAACTGTCATTGTTGCTTGTAAAATGACATTTGGTGACACACATTATTATAATTGTGTGTCAATATTTGTATGTCAAATGATCAAATGTCATTTTCTTTGCAATCAGTCAGCTGCTTTAGAGATTCGCCCATTTTTTTTTTTAAATACTATTAAAGTAGGGTTAGGGGGGTATAGAACGTGTTTCTGCTAAAAACTAGACTTTATCAACTGTTTAGATGTTCGACAACTTTTGATGAATAAGACCGTGGATAAGGGCTAATTAATGTCTCCAACTCATGGGACTGTAAATTCTTCCCTCGGGCGTCGAAGGAGTTCTATAAGATTGGCTCTATCACTACGCGTATTTGACTCTCATCAAACCGTTTGGCTGAAAACACTCTAGTTTGGTGATACAAAACAGGAGATTCAGTGTTCTCACCGTGACTACCTAATTCCTTTTGGTTCGAGCAGTTCACAAAATTGTCTTGAAGCCAACACGGTACCGAAAAAGAGTGAACCATGCATACTCGTAAACACCCCCACAAATTAAGAATGGTTTATTTGGCTTCCCTACAATTCTAGTATACCTACCAGTTAACGTCTATATTTTAGCCCTTATAATACTCGTGTTCTACAAGCTCATATACATCTGGAAACTCGATTCCGATGTGCAGAAACTGTAGTTTATTTGCATCTTTAGATACAACAACTAGCTTCTGCCCGCGTGGTGTGTTCATAAAAAATAGTCTATATCCTTCCACAGGCTTCAGACTATCAGTATCAAGGCAACCGGCAGTTACATGGTAGGCAAGGCTTTAATGGCGCTCCGCTCAAGCCAATCTTATCGTGGTAACTTGTAAACTATCCATCAAAATTACTTACTGTGAAAGACAAAGTGTATCACTGAATACTGAAAGCGATAAATGTATTTAATTTTGATAAGTATTAACAGAATACTTTTAAGTGCGCTTTGTAAAAAATATATAAAAGGCACATTATTCTGTCGCGGACTTTTATTAAAAACTGTTTAAATCAAACAATCCCACGATATATTTATCTTCGTGTAACTAGTACAGTCTAGGCAACGCACGCCAAAATAGCTCTCAGAGGGCTGGAATTTTATCGACTTCCTTGATTCTTATCATTATACGAGTATTATGGCCAAATCACACAAAATCTTTATGAATTGTATAACCTATGAGATATTCTGGTAACTATATTACTGTTAGGTTGCATCAATATCCGTTCAGTACTTTTTTTGCGTGAAAATGAGTAACAATAATTCATCCAACCTTCCTAAAAACCTTCAAGTGTCAAGTAATTAACACAATTACTTTTCTATTGTTATCAGATTCAATGAGTCTGTCTAACAGTTGAAAAACGTCTAACAAACTTTCGCGTATATAATATTACTAGCTTTTTAAAGTCGATTAATTCGATAATTCGATAGATAGACAGTTTATCAGTGGAAACTTGTAAATGGCCTTCAGCTTCATATTTTTTTTATAACATTGTTTATGTTAGCCGTAAGTTTCCATCCATCAATTTTACCAGCCATTTTAACCAACTAAACCATTTCGTACTGAGACTTCATACCAAGTCTTACAAACCAGCCAGCTTTTACATAGCAAAATCAACTACAGTCTTCCCGTCCCAGCCATAAACTTCGCACATTTGTTGACTTTTTGAGCCATATAACTATGCATTGATTTTTGTCTGAAGGACTTAACTCATATTTTTTAGATCTCAGCTTCTATTAGTAGAAACAGTGCTCAATGTTTGAGGCTATTATGCCAAAACATCGGAATTGGATTGTATTAAATCTGTAGAAGAAAAGGTAGGACTACATGACCTTTTGGTGTGATGATCCACGCTCGTAGTAACTCGATCTTTTCTATTGCATCTACCCGGCAGCCATCTGCGCCTGCTCTTGCAGCTCGTTCCAACTTGAGGTGAACCCCGTCGTCCACTTCACCGCCGTTGCTTGATGTCGCGTTCCTTTTGTTGATTCATCTTCTTCCAGCGAATCCGCTGCTGCTCCCGCAACAAAGCTTGCTCTTGTTCCATCAGGCGCCGACTACGGCTGCGGCTTTGTTTGCAGCGTATGGCTGCGGCTTCGGCTGTGGCTATGGCTGCGGCTTAGTCTGCGGCCATGGCTGTGGCTTCGTCCGCGGCTATGGCTGCGGCTTCGGCTGCGTGGGCTATATATATCTGGAGCGTGAGCGATCCCGCCTAGGAGTATCCATGTTCTGATGGGTACCATTTTCTCCGTCCATAAACTGAAACTCGCCACCAGAAAAAAAAGAGCATTAACTAATTATCTCGAAAACGGTGCGTCCTAGAGCAAAATTAATGAACATTTTCACCCCCTTTTAACAACCCCACACTCATTGTGTGACATACCAAAGAAACCAATAAAATATGAAATTTAATTGGGTTCCATAGTCCTGGTACCCTTATTATCCATCATCGTATCGTCTATACGACTAAAAAGTCAGCAACACGAGTTCAATCACCCAGGTGTTGCAACCTCGTTGCACAAACCGTTACAATTTCAATCAGGTTGAAAATTTCAACAGCCGTTAAGATTTAAAATCATATGATGTATATTACTTTACCCAACGTGGTGCAATAGAAAATTAACCCAGTCAGTGAAACTTCGAATTAAGATTTAACATCATATCATACATATTACTATTCCCAACGTGGTAAAATAGAAAATTAAACCAGTCAATGATACTTCGAATAAATGACAACGTCCCGCAATCCCGTGCAATTTAAAATTATGATGGAAGACTACAAGTAAGAGACTAAAATTATGCTTTTAATAAGTAGTATTTATATATACTTTATTGTACGCCACAAAAATAAATAACAAAAAGAAAACAAGGTACACTACAAAATAAACAATGGGCGGTATCGCTTTCCGCGATCTCTTCCAGGCAACCTTGGCGACTTAAATAGATAATTTGCTTGAAATTAAAAAGGTAAACAAAACCACTTGGAATTAGTTAAAATGAGAAAACCACGAATAACGGATTATTACGTTAACTGAGTAAAATTATATTTTTAGGTTGGTAGGTACGTATAAAAATATAGTGTGTAGGCGTGTACTTACGGATCTTGATCCCGCTTCTGAGATAAAAGGACTCTCAGTAATAACCACAGTTATCCTTCAAAACTTATTTAATATTCGTACAACAACGTATTTTACCAAAACTTATTTCTTAAAATCAATGCCACGGGTACTACAATACCACGATCGCTAGCTGCCAACCCGCATGAGCTCCCATCGGAAGGTGCTCGATGCGTACCAAACCACTCCAACCGTCACCACCAGTGTGCCCAGTGTAATAAATGAAGTCTCCCGCTTTTATTTAAAGACGTATTTCCGCCGTCAGTATGGCCAGTATAAAACTTTAAACCGTGGATCGATTTGATTAGTAAATTTTCAATCGTGTAGTTTCAGTCATATTAATGAAACCTTACACTACAAACTAGCAACCTCCAATTATATAAATCAAGGTGTAAATCTGAAGTTGCAAACTTCACCGTAGCATTCGGCGAAACGATGTATTGGGAGCGCATCCGACAACATTCGATCGCAAACTCAGTTGAAAATCGTAACAAAGCTTCTACCACGATAATTGGATATGGTCGTTCTGAATACGCGCTAGACGAGACTTAATTGAGGTTTTAGAGTTGGGCTAATTCGCCCACCTTCGATCAATTCTGCTCTCCTGGAGCTAAACCGACGAAGCCCTTCAACGGAGGGACCGTTGAAAGGCTTCTTCTGGCATCTCGGTTAGCAAGAATAATAACGCGGAGGTTAAGTGAACCTCTATCAATTGGTGGTATGTTGCTTTGTTGTTATTAGGTTCGGAATCGCGTGGGTAGTATTGAGATACCTATCTTAGAAGTTTGAGGTACTGTCTGGAATTTGTAAAGTAGAGGGTGTCCGTCTAATATAACGGCTTTTATAAAGGAAAATTGTCTTTGTAAAGGTCCTGCATCTTAAAATTCAATATTGCCGTTTTTTATGTAACACAAGTGGTAAAGCATTCGCAAGTGGTTCGCATGAAAAACTCACTCAACAAAGCGAAATAGAAGGCTCACGATGATTAAGAATTCTCTCACGTGCGGCGCAACAAAAAGTAACAACTAAATATATCGGAGACGGCCCGATAGAGGTCGGGTGCGGGTAACAAAAAGTAGGGGCCGGCCCACGGACACACACCCGAACAGATATGATAATCCCACTATGTAAAATAGTGAAATTTAAGGTCTCTCCATGTGAAGAATTGTACTCGTTCGGTAGGCAAATTATTCTAATGCGGCCCTTTTATTCGAGGCACACACCGAACGGGTCGCCGAGCTCCTCCGACACTCATTTGTATTTCAATAAAATACCACTAGCCCTATCTAAACAAAGCTATGATTTGGATATCGATCGCGCCCACACTCAGAACAACGAAAAGTATATTAGATTGTTATTTCTATGTTTTCGGGCCGAGTATTTTCGCAAGCCGGTCATCCATCAATGAATCAATTTGAATACATTGAACATTCATCGAAGTTTACATAAAGTTGGCGGCTATGAATATACCTTGGCGGAGCAAACAAAAAAAGGCGCCCTGGCTGGCTTACAATAAGTTGCTCCCCTGTTCCGTCCGCGCATTTGTGGACACGCCAATTCACTTTTTGTAAATAAAAGCGACATATCTGCGGGACAGAATCCGGTGGGTACGTATATCGTCTCGCTTGTACGATTTGCATAGCGTCAAAAAGTTCACAATCACATTTACCTCATCAGCCTGCGGGGAACATAATTCTTCGTTCCATCTGCCATCTTCCTGTATCTACCCCAGCGAGGTCTTTTTGCAGGGGTCCGGCCGGCGGCCCTGTCCGCGATACATAAATTTTCACGATCGGTCATCCTTTAAAAACAAGTTTAGCTCTTTATCCGTAGGAGAGTAAGTTAAAGAATGGCTCGAGCGTGCGTTACCCTCCGATTCGTTACGTATTCAAATTATTTCGCCATCTTGTTTTTGCGTTCATTTGTGTTGTGAGTTGTGAGCCTATAAGTAGGTACGGTCTTTCTTTTGTGCAAGATTGGTATTGATTTTGGTAATTAGTCCTTTAGATGTCCACAAGCTTAAGGCTTATGTATGAAGTTTAATACGTTTCGGAACGAGTGTATAGCTAATTAATAGAGTGCGTGGCGGAGGCTGAGGCGGGAGGCTGCCCCTTGACGAGCCTTCAGACAGGTCGCCCTAGCTCAGGAGTCAGCAGCGACTTAGGGCCCCGTGTGATTCCCGCCGGGTAATTAAATAATGAGGTTTAAATCCGTCCTTTTGTCGTGTCACCAAAGTTTGTAGACGTGTGCACCGTTTGGATGCTTTGCAAATTAACGGACATTAGTAACTGAGGCCTCCCGAAATACGGAACAGCACATTTCAGTAACTTTTAGAATCTGTAATTATGTATTTGCAGTCAAATAGACTGAATTTGAGCTTTGTTTTTAGATACGAAGCTTGTTTGACGACGATATTTTAACAGACAACTGTTTTTATTGTTGCTCACTTAATATTTTTCTTGCAAAAGCTTTATGGTAGGTGCCATATAATATGTTTTTTTCCAATATTGTCATTGCTCATCAAAAATGGCCTCACACCGAGTTGTCGAAACTATATGTCGCTGAAAACCAGCGCTGGGGCTCTGTATTTTACAGGGTCGCAGCATAATGCTGAGCGATAGCCGTTTTGCGTGGATGTGACGCATGTTTCCCTCAACCTTTCCTTTTTTTTGTGTTCCTGTCCTTTTTTGCGTCATATTTACCGCAAATAAACGTTTTTTCTTTCTTTCTTTACGGTTTCTAGGCTGTTATGTAGGTGTCCTAATGTAAGTTAGTTCAGATACGGAAGGTCTTGGATATTCTATCTTAAACTAGTTTCGTTTTCAGACGTAGTTTAGTAAGCTATTTACACTGAATACCCATTCAGAAATTGTTCATGGATGTCTTCTATAGCTCAACAAAAAGACGCACAAAAACATAACGACTAATAAGCCGATTTGTTATTTTATACGATACTAGCTGTGCCCGCGGCTTTGCCCGCGTGTATGACGGAAATTGACCCACAGGAACAAGCTACAGGGACACAAAGTATGTCGTTTCTATGTTACCTACTCCTTTAACATCGGCTATCTGTTAGTGAAACTCCGGTCAAAATCGGTCCAACCGTTTCAAGGATTAGTCGGGGCAAACCAACAGACAGACAGAGAAACATTTTTTAAACAGTTTTTTTGTTACATATTTATAATTTCATGTGCATTTAGTAAAAAGCTGTTGTTTTTACATTACCTTGAGACACTTCAATTTTAATTATTTGTATGTATACATGATAGATGCCGGTGAATATCTACTTTAGCTCATATGTTTCTCACGCCACCCATATGAACACACAAGGGCCCTATTCTTAACCACAGCGCACACGCTCCGCACATTCACCTAAAAACAAAAAGCGTTCGCTTTTGACGTTTCCCAGTTTCTATGTCTAATCTGAGTTCCGTTATGCAGCGCACGCCATTCAGTGGCCGTTGAGAACTTGAGTAAGAGCGAAGATAAGGCGTGGCGATGCATGCGACACACGTCTACTCTTTACAAATTCAGCTCTGACACGATCCATTCAACGGATAAGTTTGGTACAGTGTGCGCCCGCCTGAATGCAGTGATAACGCTACAATGACAATCGTGAGTTGATTTTGTATGGTTTAGAATTTCAGCACGGTTTAAGAATAGGTGTTTTAATGAGTTGTAAGCGTGTTCGGTCATATTAAATTGGAATTAAGAAAATTTTGTGCAATATTGCATTCTTGTACACCATACTTTGGTGGCCACGTACTCTCAATTTGGCATAGGGTTGGAGAAAAGCTTTTTGTAGAGACTCAAATATTTGATATGATTTAAGTCTAGATTTATACTTTTGTTAAGTATGAATGTACAATGTGTGCTTTATTACTATTAGAAACGCAAATGTACATAACATAACGCCTTGTTTCCCCGAGAGGTATGGCAGAGGTGTAACTATAGCCTACCTACGTTTAGCCAGTTATGTTTAAGTCTTATGTAACCTATTACACCCATTACCCGGTTGATGGCATTAGGTTCACTCCCTAAGTCGAGCCTAATGCCATCAACCGGGCACAAATTCAGACTCCGGGTTGTGACTGAGAAGTTCCAGATATAAAAACTCAATTACTCTTCGCCCGACCTGGGTACCGAACCCAGGACCTTATGCTGAGTAGTACCAACCGCTTGTGACAACAAGACAGCATAAAATAAATTTGGTAAGAAAAGAAAAACAAGTCGTAGTTTTTTTACGAAAAACTCAATAAAAATACCATTTATTAACATTTATTACGTAATGCCATCCCAAACCTGACCACCAGACCGTAACAACCACTCGCTATCAGAACTTATCATGACAAAAGTACCTATCCACCGTATCGATACTTCGGACATGTCACCGACGTTACAGTAAAAAGCGTCGAACCCGCGACCGTGTAGCGGAAAGCTGAAGTCGGGAAACAGCCGAACAAAACGTATGGGGGGCCCGCTGGAGCGTGACACGTGATTCATGCAGTTATTCAATAAGCTGGGGTAAAGACCTGCTGTATTGATGTAACAATTAGTTGAATTTTGTAAAGAATTGGATGTATTGAAGGGACTGTTATATTGTGTTTTTGTTTTACATTATTCTTCGAACACTTGGCGAAAGAGCTAGACCGAAAATAGTGTAACATTTACGTAACAAAAGTGTCGTGACAGTCAAAATGTTACACGTTTTTCGTCCTTGGACGCTCCAAACGGGTGTCCCACAACACCTCTCATTTTTTGAAATGAAGTTCTTTAACACAGCTTCCGGTAAGAGTAAAACCGTAGAAGTGTTACGTAGCAAAAAAGTTTCATGCTCCCCATGCCACTTTTTATTTACTTTAAGAAAAAAACAGAGAGAGTTCTCACTCTCTCTCTGTTTTTTTCTAGTTTTCATGGTTTTTGAGTGTGCTGCCTATAGTGAGGTCAAAATAAACTTTGAGTATTTTAAACATAGAGTAAACGACGTTACATTAGGAATTGAAGAAAAAGCGTAAAGAACTCTTTTCCCCCGATCCCTCAAGTTTTTTTTGTTTACATTTAGGTATGTGTAAATTCCGTCTCAACGAGGAAAGTTTATAAGGAAAGACGTTTAAAAAAATGCCGTTTCACAATCTGTAAGGTTTACGCAATTTGCCGTCCTGTGTAAAAAATACCAACACAATACTTTATTGTTTTGCCCAGGTGCTCAAAAACCTTCAAGTTTGTGTTATAAAACAAGTTATTTTTGGTTAGTAACCGAGTGGAGGTTTCGTAAGGACCGGCGCAAACAGTCGCTCAGAGAAACTTTACAAGTTTCGTAACAACTTGTTAACGGTTTATTATGAAACCTGTAAGGATGCAGTTACTTACCATCAAGAATTTCTTCGGTATAATGTTATACGATTTCTTCTACATTTCTTCGAGTAAGTTTTTCGTTGCGTAAGGCACAGCACGTGTGTCCGACACGGGTGCGACCCTCGGTACCCGCGAGACGCACAAATCATGCGACATGCCGAACCTTTGCTCTCTACAGAAGTCCCTACACATATGAAACATAATTCACATAATATCTGCTCAAACATGTTTACAATTCGTGTCATATAAAGCTACAACTCACAACCAACTTTTGTCTCCAGAGGCGCTGCGCTCAAAATTGTCAAAGCAAAATCGACTGCAGTCCCAATTTTACAACGCAATAAAATATTGAAATAAAAATTCGCTCGCGAACCAGCAATAAAATAAAACGCTAACCGTTTTTACGGCGCCGACAATATAATGAAATAATCATAACGGGCGTCGACGTCACTGTGAATTGCTCAATAAATCTTCTTCGGGTCATATTGTCCGCAGTCCTCTTGGCAACACTTTAATATCGAGAAATATCATCTCGATAATCGAACGCACTAGCCGCTCGGTATAAATCATACCCCCGCACTCGCTGTCGTTTATTTTTTAGACTTTCCATTTCCAAATAAAGTCCCTGAGCAGCGGGCCAGTGCTTCCTCCTTCCGGGGCGGTATCATATGATTTGTCGGCTGTCGGCCATTTCCCTTAATATTGTCAATATTTCAAATATTAATTGTTATAAATCAGAAAAGTTTTCTGTTCCGCTTTTTATAGCCATTTCCGAGATTGGATTTTTATTACGACAAAATTAACCATAGATATAAGGGCTGGACGAGCGAGCCACTTATGAACGCATTGTTTATGAACGATAACGGAATCGATGAACGAGTCACACGTCCGAGGGGAAACGTGTTAAATTATGTAGGTGTACTTAGCGCGTCAATCTACGCACTACTTTGAAAAAGTTCCGCCCATAAAACATTAACAAGCACTCAAGAAAATTCCCGGGCGTGCCCCGTTCGTTAAGTAGTGTCAGCCGGTAGTTTTTCCCACCTCGAGTTAGTGAGTGTCCACTCGAGGCCGGAGGGTCGCTGTCATCGCGATTGGCGGCCGATATGTCCCAGGAGTGCGCCCTCGGCCGCGCGGAGGGCCTTCAGCACGAAGATCATCGCAAAGCCCTCAATTAATGACAAACAATGGCGAAAGCCTCGCGCGCCCAATTTTCAGTTGTCGCTCTTGTTTTGCTCGGTGACAGTTGGCATGGGTCGCCCACTCACGGAACGCCGTCTTATTCCCAGTGCTATGACCCTGGAATTAGGGAAGTTGCGAAGGTAAGAAGCCCAAGAAATACACATAATTATTAAAGTAACATAAACTTGGCAACCACGACTCAGTAAAAATTGTATTACATAAGTGGTTGCGAAACATTTACGCTGCTTTTCCTCATTTGCACATTGTAAAGACTTATTAAATTACAAAAACAAGCCCCAATTTCCTGCTCTTATAAAACTTACGAAACGTCTACAATATAGGTCAGCAGCATTCGAATACCAGCTACCCAAAATACCGGAGAGCTATCAAATCACGAGCACTCACTAAAATTTGTAGAGATAACTGCGTTCTCGCCACAAAACACGTCATGGTAAATACTGAGGCGAAGTGTTGTCCGGTATTTTCATGAGGCTGGGAGTCGCTCGCTCGGCGCCCGCTATCGATCCACGAGCGAGGGGGGGTGGAGGGGCGCGGGCGGCACAAATTTGGGAAAACTTTGAAAGTTTCGCGTCTAATTCAGGCGCACGCACACACACCCACAAGCAGCTCGATGCCGCACACAAACGCGTTTGCGTCGTAATTCTGTTTTGTACCCGTTGTTTTCGAAATGTCACGTGTCTTCGACCTACGTGACTGGACGGATCTCTGTAAAGGGTTCACACGCGCAAATTAGATAAACAGAAATTATGGGAATAATTTAGCAAGCATGAAATGTTATCAGGGCTGAAATATGGCCACTACCGGTCGCGGTTGCATACGCAGGAAGGTTGACCAAATAAATGTGGGCGATGAATCTGTAAGGTAATACCACTACTGGTCACGCAAGACTTCCGAACAATAGACCTAAATCGAATTATATTCCAACTGAAACTCGGCACTACTAGCCCCAAACTTGGCTAAACTCGACGAAAGTATCGAAACTTGGTCGGCCTATTAAGGTAATGTGACCAGAATTGGTACACACGATCACGCGATGATCAAAGCGGCGTCATTACCCATTGTGCTGTGAGTGCTTTGCCAAAGAAAACAATTAAGAAGATGAGCCGGGCGGGACAATGCTGCCGGACACGGCCACTTCCGGCGGGACGATCAAACGGACGGTTTTTCAATGGTGTTTTACATTATACCTTCATGAAAGCATATTTTCATAGAAAAGAATTCCATATAGTTAAGGAACCACCCAGAGATCGCCAATAACACCTCAAATATGATTGCTTGTATAGGGATTCGCTCTTGATCTCTCTATCTCTCTAAAAAAAATGAAATTCGATACCAGTACTTATTAGCTTTTACAATAAACTACGTAAATCAAAATAGACTGAAATAACTCTTCCACCATTTTAAATCTATGAAAATGTTTTTTTTATTACGTCCTTAATTTATCGCTGGTATATAACTTCTGATCCTTTGTCTGTGGTTGTTAGTAAACAAGCCATTTGTAGAATAAAGGAATTCCATTCAAGCAGCTTTTGCTAACAAAAAATGGGGAACAAAATAAAAACCGGAGAACAATTAGCGTGATTTAACGGCCATTTCATTAGATTATAATTAATGTGATTATTTTTATTTCAAAAGTTGTTTATTTCTTGTTTTAGGAACGTTTTTGTGTTGTTTCAATTTAGGTTTGTTGGCATTTTATTTGTGAACCAGCTTTTCCCACAACTTCGCCCGCGTGGCTGTCGGAAAATTCTTCATCAGTGAACATTTTCAAAAATATGTTAAATTTGTATTTGGTTAACCAACAACAAATCACTACTCACTGTATGTACTCGATAGATCAAACGACAATTATGTTTACAACTTCTGGATTAAATGGTGCCTACGGTCGCACGCTCTCTTGGCGCTCCACTACTAGACTCAGCCAGACTGCTTTAGAGTCTGGTTCGCTACCCCAGTCCTTAACGACAGGAGTTACCCACCTGCTCCATAAATCAGGTAACACCATCATACCATCATTGACCTCATCAATCGCTTTTCATCAGGCGTGATCGACGTCAAGAGCAGACCCATTTAGTAATAAAAAATACTTAAGATATTTTATTAAGTTTCTCGTATTCAAGTGAACGTGAGTGAGTACGTTCTTTTGAGAAATACATTTCAAACAAATAACAATACAACAAAACGTAATGAATCAAAAACAAAGCTCATAGATCAGTAGTGATTACCGTGCAGTTGTCACCCCTGCGTTTGTAATTAACATTCGAACCATTACTTAATTAAAACGATCTCATTTAGCAAAAGTCTCCATAACATGATTAACGTTACTTACGATTGGTGTGAATGTATAAGAAGATGAATTATTTTTATTGTATTTGTTAATGTGTCTGTGCAAAATGTTAATTGGAAAACTTTATAAGACCGTGCATTTAAATTCGTTGGGAGACCAATTCTCATAGGTAGCTACTTAAAAATGCTTAAAATCTGTTTCGATTTTATAGCATTTTTATCTTCGATCTTCTAAGGACTAAGCAGATTTAAAAAAAGTTTAGTTCTAGAAGTTTTTTGAATGTTTTAGGATGAGTCTGGGTCAAGTCATTATGATCATCTGCCTAGCCGTTTTCAAGCTATGTTGGGGTCGGTTTTCAGTCTAACCGATTGCAGCGGAATATGATTATTTTCCATGAAGCGACTGCCTATCTGACCTCCAGAACTAAGTTACTCAGTAACACGATATCACTTGGTAAGTGGTATCCACCAGTAGTCAGACTTTCGGGCGTTCACTCTGGGTCAGATATTCATTATAAAATTAACACCATTTTAGACATTTGCGACAGAATGATTTGACAATTAATTTTAAAGTTTGAACCGGACTGAAATAAATTCTAAACGACGAGACATAATAATACTACATTGTGAGTGCCTATTTCAACAAATAAACACAATGCTGTAACAATGTTATGCATTGACTTCATACTCAAACCGTTTAATGGGCACATCTATATCTTTACTCTGGCTTCTTGCCAATGTATAGACAATCTGCTACAGAATTTGCCGCCTAAAATGAATAGACTAAAATCTTCCCCAGGAAACGGTCTAAGTCCATTCACTAGTTTTCGAGATTAGCTCCTACAGCCAGACGAACGAAGTCGCTAAAAATACGAATTATACCTCTAAAAGTAAAATTGATTCAGCCACACTTGCACACTAATATAGTACCACCATCCCATCTCTTCCCGTGGGTATCGTAAGAGACGACAAAGGGACTTACTAGAGAATGGGCAGCAGCGTTCTCTATGCACTTTACCACCGTACTGCGACCGCCAACCCGCCTGCCAAGCGTGGCAATTATGGCATAACCCCCCCTTATCGGGGAGGTCTATGTCCAGCAGTGGACGTCTTTTGGCTGAAATGATTATGATGATGATGATGTAGTTGTGTGAAAGTAAGTCTTCACTTTTACGCTGTCTGATACCTTTTCACTTTTTAACGGCTGAACGGGATTAGTTAAAATTTAGCTCACTGGTAGACTACCTGGATTTGAGAAAATGGATATAAATCAATTTATTTTTATTTATCTGTTACATGTTTCGTCCCAATCTTCAAATTAGAATAGTTTTTAATGAATTGGAAAATACCCTATTACCAACCTCCACGCAAGCGTTTCAAAAATGTTTTAAACAGTAGCACTTATGACTCTGTTTTATGATCATGGCTGCGTATAAGATTCCAAATTCTAGTTATACTTTAAAACATAAATTTTAATTTAGAAAATATGCTACTGCCTTCAATTTGTGACCTCCAAATTTTTGCATCAGCATCTGCCCCAATCTCGGTTCAAACTCATTTAATTAAACGGCTGCTATTAGCTCGCCCCCTCCACGATTTCCTTAATTTCTGTTAATTCCTCCACCATCTACGAAGACTTAGGGACCATAAAATTCATGTACTGATTTTGTTTGTGAACATTTAAAATTGTATTTCCAGGTTGGGAATAATTAGTTGAACTCGGATGTAAGGACCAGAAAAACTAATTTAATTTAATACGATCGCAATATCGTGTCAACAATATTTTCATGAAATTCTTTCATCCTACTATATAAATATTTATATATGTATATGTTATATTATAAATGTGAAAGTTTGTATGTTTGGAAGTTTGTTACTCAATCACGCCAAAACGTCAGAACGGATTTGTATGAAAGGCAAATGGATAGCTTGTAACCTGGAATAACACATAGGATACTTTTTATCCCAATATTACGTTCCCATGGGTTAATTTTCGACGACCACGCGGGTGAAGCCGCAGGCAAAAGCAAGTAAATACATAATTAAGACACCAGCCAGTCATATTTAGCCTGCTTTGGTATTTTGTAATTTAACCCGTAACTACAAAGTATTTTTTTACAAATCCCACGCTAAATAAATAATAGTTTAAAAAACTAAAAAACACGCTTTAAAAACGAAACTAAAAAAGGAGAAAATAATTTAATTCAATTAAAAAGCGTGGGGTGCTTTTTGAGGTATTTTTATAATTACTTAATGTCAAGCACCCCACGCTTTTTAATTGAATTAAATTATTTTCTATTTTTTAGTTCTGCTAACTACAAAAACGTGTTAATTTTTTCCATTTTTTTTTTCATTTTTCAAAAAAAAAACATTTAATTTATTGAATTGTCATCGGTCCTCGATAAGTTTACAAAGTTTCAATGAAGTCTGACCGTTTAAAGCGGGTCAAAATCGCGCTCTATGGAGTCGGTTACATACAAACAAACATACAAGTGAAGCTAATATAAAGCGTGTAAAAAAGCAACATGCATTCCAGGCACCACTTCCCAGAAGCAAATAAAAAAACGAACTCATGTAAAAACTTAACCGTTTAACATAAAACCATTTTAAATAAAATACCAGTACATTAACAAGAAGCTTGTCTGTTAACATGAACATGATTGCAACCTTTCAATTTAAACCTCACATTTCAATTTACCTGGCTCGTCCTATCTTTAATGCCTGGTTGGTAATTATGCCGCCAGACAGTGGGATTCCGACCCCTTTTTACTTGATATCGGCTAGTGCTTTACCTACCAACCTACGAGATATTATTAAATTGTTTAATTTACCCTGCCTGGGTATCAATGTGAAATGGAGATACACCTTGTTTCGTGTTGGGAATCTCTAACTATTTTATGTAGTTGGGTTACAGAACATTATTTAGGTGTACTATGATTTGTTCCGTGTGGTGCTGGACGTAAAAGAATAGCACCATCCTACTTCTTCCCATGGGTGTCGTAGAACGCGACTAAGGGACTTACTAGAGAATAGGCAGCAGCGTTCTCTATGCATTTGACCACCATACTGCGATCGCCAACCCGCCTGCCAAGCGTGGCGATTACGGCAAATCCCCCCCTTTTGGGGGAGGTTTATGTCCAGCAGTGGACGTCTTTCAGCTGATATGATGATGATGACTATGATTTGGAAGATCAAAAATAAAATTTCTGCATCGTGTTGGCAAGCGCCAGTTCTGAGCATGAGGTCGGGTTCGATTCTCGGATCAGGCAAACTAATACTGGGTTTTTCAATCTGGAATTTCTCAGTAGCAGTCTGTAGTCTATATTCGTGTCCGCTTGATGTCAATTAGCTCGCCCTCTATGATAGGGGACTTAAAAATAACTGGCGAAATGTGGGTACACCTCTTCCTTACCTTTCAGGGACTACAGGCTTGATATAACGTTATGTGTAAAATTATATTACTTAGAATAGTAACCAAATCTTTAAGGTGTATTGAAATGCTTCAAAATAGATATCTATTTTTATTACAAAAGACTCTAAAGTTTCTTTCACAATATTCAACCAACCTTCTGAAAATATCAAGTCACATTGGCTGCCTTTATCAATAAACATCTCAAAGCCAGCTTAAATAAATACAATTCCTTTGATTTAGGGCGAGTTTAAAGAGGTGGCAACAAATAAGGCTGTTAGCTTCGAATCCGTAGTCGAGTCACGACGCACGGAATCAAATGCACTTCCATTGCAAAGTACACACGAGGTCAGAGATATTGAGACAGGGATATTACGGTATTGGTCAGTAAACAACGCGACAGTTCCTTTTTTGTAAAATGAGACATAATTTTTCTATGCATGGGAGGATGTAGATAATAGATTTATGTGGGGCTTGTGGGTAAATAATAAAGCCGCACGTGTAGATTGAAGAAGAAGTTACGCTTGCCGCGGTTGGTCCGTGGACGGCTGATCATATTTACATACCAAGGCCGCTCCATGCTTCGAAAAGCACGTTAAGCTGTTGCCGGCTGTCATTCGTGGATCTTTGACAGTCGTTACGGGTCGTCAGAAGCTCGATAGTCCGACAATTAGTCTTCGGGGTTAGTCAATGAGTCTTCTTGGGGTAACGTATTACCGAATAACGGGGTTGTGCAGGTCAGATAGGCAGTCGCTCCATGTAAAATACTGGTCTTCAGCTACATCCGGTTAGATTGAAAGCCAACCTTAACATAGTAGGGACTAGGGAAAAGGCTGGGCAGATGATGATTGAATGATTTTGATAAATACATTTACAAAGAAATTGCAAAAAGAATTTTCAAAAAAAGAATACAAAATAAAGAAAGAAAGAAAATACATTTATTTAGCACAGACTAAAAAAAGGCACACAATATACAGCAAAATAATAGAATTAAACAAATCAACAAAAAGTGTAAAGTGCGACGCTGGTTTTCTGACGTGAAATACATACCAGCGTCAGGCACTAGTTGTCTGGCATTTATGCTGAACTGGGCCTTTTTAGCGCAGCCGTGAGGCACACTTTGACGCACTTTACACTTTTTGTTGAAATTAATTCAAGGTCGGTACCTACCGACCTTGAATTAATTTACGGGCTTTCTAGTATCAATAAATAAACTTATTACATAGATTTATTACATAACATGAAGATGATTTTATAGAAGGTTAAAGTAATAAACATAATTGAATGAATGAATTCTCTGAAAGAAAAAAAAGTTATTATACAGGAAAAGTTTTTATCCAGTGCGCAAACTGTAACCATGTATGTCGTCCATTTTAGTTTGTTGTGACTGTACAGCGGAATTGTGACTATAAAATTAAATTATGAAAGTAAATTACATGTATTGGAAATGACAAAAATTGTTTCAGTAAACGATTCGGAACAAACTACTTTCATAAGGTGCGTCAATTCAGTAACACATTCTTTATAAGTAGTTTGGTGATAAGCACAAATTGCAGTAGAGTCTGTAAATGTCACCTAACTTAAAATCAGAAGCTTTCTTCTCAAACATTATTTTGTTGTTATTTCGTGGGTTATTGAGTTAGTTAATACGATGGCAACAAATAAACCTGTTAGCTGTGTATCGGCAGTCTGGTCACGGCGACACATGGGATCAACTGCACTTAAATAGCGCGCTCCACACGGAGAAAGTGTCTGAAGATATTGGGTTGGTCCGAGGAAATTGGAAAAACTGAGGTCCAACTCAACCTGTAGATGATAGATATCGTTCATGTTCGAACTATATTTAATTAAGTTAATGTTATATGGTGAAATAATATGAATACCTACCTAGCCATTAACATGTTTAATAAAAGTATGTAATAATTTAAGACATTTCCATTTGAAATGCAATATAATAAAATTTTCATGAAATGAAAAGTTTATGAAAAGAAATGTTTATGAAATTAAATGCTTATATCAATATTTTAAACCTAAATGGCGCCAGCATTTCCTAGCTAATCTCTTAGAATGAAATGCAGCATTTCATGACTTTCCATAAATATCATAATCATTAAATGACCATTGTATTAAGAAAACTTTTTATGAGCAAATAGCATGCATATCGAAAGACTAACAAAACTAACTGAATTAAACGACAAAATAAAAGCAACACTTCTAACCGGAGACACAGGATATATCTTAAGAGTTCGTCCCTCGTGCGCCCAGTCCACCTCACAAGAAAACCTTAGCGAAGTAATAAGAAAAGGTAGAAGTGCCCCATTGAATGATAACTCCGGGCCCTTTGTCTCCGGTCCGTCTTGACGAATCGAATTAAAAGGCTTATTGTGTCTACGTGACAGCGGCTGAGCCCCTCACCGACGCCAAGACTTTTTGTTTCAACCAAACTAAAATATTACAGGCCATTCACTAGATCCCACCCTAGCTGGGGAGATTTGCTACTTGAATTTGTACTCAATTTTTAACAGGGACTGTTAATTAAGAGAGCAGCTCTTTATTGGCGGGAATATTCTTAATGCGTTAATTGTTGAAATGCAATCTCGGAAGGGAGTTTTTAATCATTTCAACGTCATATTTTTAATTTAGAAGTTTTGATGTTTTGATTTTTGTGACGTTGTTAATTGATGGATTTTAATTTGAGGAGACTTTGATTGATATAGTGAAGCCCTTTTTTTTGTTTTTGATGTTATATTGTTTTTTGTTTCAGGCGTCTCTGCGACACCGGATGCCCTCTCCGTCCGATCAAGGTAAAGTTCATGTTTTATTAAGTGAAAGTTTTTAATTATTATAATACTTACTTATAGCTATGTGTAATATCTTGAAAAAAATCGGCCAAGAGCGAGTCAGACTTGCACATGAAGGGAACCACCGTACAATATTTAACATGTTAAAAAAAACTTTTCTTGTATTTATTCGTTTTTGATAAAGCGGCAGTAGAAGTACTCTCTGAACTTTTTAACTGTCAACCTATCACGGTTCATGAGATACAGCCCACTGACAGATAGACGGAAGGGCATCAGAGGCTTGGTAATTTGGTCCCATTGGTACCCTTTTCTTTTTTTTTTTTTGGGTGGGAAATCATCAAATAACTTCTCCCGCTCTGGGTGGAGCGGGAGGGCGTGTCAGACTTTTACTGACTAAAACCCACCCGTGTTCCCTCAGTTGCCTGTGTGCCAGGGGCCGCGGTATCTCTTTCGAACAACCCGCACCCCTGGCAGGCATCGGTCCTTGCGGACCCCACCTATTGGTGCTGACATCTCTTTGAGGCGCGCGTGGAACACGACGCGCCGTCGACCCGGGCTTGGTCCTTACCGGACAGCGAGCTACCCATTACTCGCCGTCCGCAAGCCCACGCCTACGGTGGCCGGGAATCAGCCTGGGATTCCCGACGCCCAGGGCTTCTCCCGCGGCGACTACGGCCGTGAGGGCGCATATACTGCCTCTCCCTCACGTGCGCCGCCTCCCTCTTTGCGAGCATTACTGCTTCGCAGAAGGAGGTGACGGCTAACCATTCACTCTCGCTCCGTACCATGGCCTGCACCAGGGCCGGACGCGAGAGAGTGCCGCCGCCGATCGCCTCCACGAGGACACAGCGGTGCTCCGCCCAAGCCGGGCAGACCGCCACCGTATGCTCCACCGTGTCCTCAGGGCGATCTTCGCAATGGAAGCACCCGGGCGTTTCCTCCCGCCTTATACGAAACAGGAACCTCCCGAAACAACCGTGTCCGGTGAGGACCTGCGTCAGGCGGAAGGTGAGGACGCCATGCCGCCTCTCAAGCCACTCCTCAAAGAGGGGACTTACCGCCGCTATCGTGGCGTGCCCACCCATTGGTACCCTTTGGGTACGTTTCTAAAAGTTATATGTGTCAAGTATGATACATTAAAATTATTTAATATTTATTTAAATTATTTGCCATAGCGCCATAGATGATAAGTCAGTTTATTAAAAGAACGGCTGGAAATTTCTTACAAAAAAAAAACAGCACATTACTCAAAGCCACCATCATTTACCGGAGCCTTGAAGAAAAAACCTGCCACTTCCCTTGTACAACATGTCTTAATTATTCATTACATCCCACGACTCCTTGCAGACGCCAACCAAAAAGCGTACCATAAAAATATATACTAAAACGAACACGCACTTTAATGAGGGCCGTGCAATATTTATACACAAGCTACCCTAATTGCTAGGGTGGAGAGTGGAAAAAATGGGCAATTTCACGTAATGTAATATGTATATTTAAGGTGAAGTTCCCAAACGCAGCGCGGCCAGGAATTTTGTCGCGGCCGTACTTATTACACGAAACCACTTCAAACGTCTTTCTACGTCGGCTTCGACTGTGATACCAGTGGAGAAGTAGCTCTATTTAGGCTTCAAAATTTGTAATGCATTTGTGAATTTAAGAAGATATGATACGTGTACCGGTCTGTATTTACGTTATCAAAATAAACAACAATAAGTAGCATTAGCAATTATCAAAACTAAGCACTGGTACTTATCGTAGTTTACTTTGATAAAATTCTAGATAATAAATGTCAACGTTGATCGTAAATCCATAATTCACTTGGCCATTCATATTTCTTAGAATACTAAAAAAAAGTGTTGTAAAAAATTATCCAACCACTTATTTTTAGTTTTAACAACAGATTCAGTTTTATATACCTATGTATAGATTTTCTTAGTTTCGGAACTTTTTTCAAATCTCCAAAAAATTATCAAAACTTTTAAAAAAAAGAAGTAGAGTAACTTTCCTGGGTACTACGCAATAAGTAGCCGGGATTTTTATTTTTTCAATATGTTTAGGTGCTCAGCTCGCTCCCCTCGCCGCCACAATTTCCTCTTGACGGAAGCCCTCAATCTAATGATATGGCTGTGTTAAAAAACACAAGGAAATTTAATAACGCCAAGAGCCCACAGCCCACGAGAGAAAACAAAGAAAATTTAATTTCGACGATTCCCACATGCTCAATATCGTTGAGAAGTTGCGCAATTGAACGTGAACAGTGCAAATTAAAAATATGCCCCGGATGTAATTTTGTATTTTAGGAATGCACTGGAGTAGGTCTGTTAATAGGATTTTAATTGTCATCATAATCTGCCTAGCCTTTAATAAATGATTTTATTTCTGTAAGTAGGTTTGTACATACACTTTTACACGTCTATTTTTTTAAACTAGATGAGGTCGGCGTTTTCTATCTGACTACTCTGAGAAGAAAGGCCGAGACAAACTCAGAGTTCACAGTCTCTTTTAAAGTCCAGACATCATCTTGGTCAGATCATGTGGACTGGTGTCTTAAATGGTCTTTGGAGGAAAGAACCACACTTTTCTCAGCTATGTTGGGGTGGGCTTCCAGTCTTACCGGATACAGCTGAATACAAGTATTTTACATGGAGCGACTGCCTATCTGACCTCCACAACCCAATTACTGGGTAATACGATACCCCTTGGTAAGACTGATTATCAGACTTTCGGGCTTCTGACGCAACGTCTTGGTATGTAGAGATGGTTACCCATCCACGGACCAACCGCGGCAAGCGTAACTTTATCTGATCTCATATGATTTTAATTGTAAAGTAACTAAATTGCGTGAAGGAATCGTCTATTTGCACGTCCGCAATACGAAACCAAGGGCTGGAAAAACCAACAGTTGAGCGTGCGGAAATCTGCATATCACGTTACCGAGACGGTAACCCTACGGTAATTACACGGGACAAAGCTTAAAACATTTCAAAGGTAAGCAAATTAGTTCCGCACTTAATGATCCGACAAAGCGCGTAAATCTTTTTAAAATGCGTGCCCGAAGTGTTTCCTTTTCCTGGGGTAAGTAAACAGTACGTTAAAAAAGTATATTTGCATAATCTAGGGGTGCACGTATGCAAATCCGTGGCCCGTACGGGAAAGGCGGTGAAAATTGTATCAAATTGTACCACCGACACGTAGGCTTTGCCGGCAATTTGTCAAGCGAGCAATAATTATTTGGAGTCCCCGGCCTGAATGGCTGACAATATGGGCTGGCGTAAAGCGTGTCATTTGTGCTAAACATTATGACGTGTCATTTCTGGTTTATTTATTGCTGGGGAGCTCGGAAAATGTGTTAATTTTAGCTGTTATGCTGTGGCGTAAATAGTGGTCCACCGTTAAGGATTCGATATACCAGATAATTTACTATAACATTACAATTTTAACCATTTTTACCCAAGGATTCCGAAAATATTTATTTTTTGTTTTTATTTACGAAATTTCTACCTTTTGTAACCAATGAAAAAATGAAAAAAAAATGTTTTTTGTTGAAACTACTTGGTTGTAGTTTCAACAAAAACCATATTTTTAAATTTTTTAACATTAAACTTATTGACTTATTTAGGACTCCTTAGTGAAGGATACTCATGTGTCCAAGCGGTTAATGATCAGAAATTTGGGACTTTCCTATAAATTGTATATTGCGGGATAATCGCTAATCAGATAAAACCGTTTAACACGCCGTAAAATCACAAAATTAAATCCAGAAACCCACGTATACGAAATCCAAAAATCCCTTACGAAATCACAAAATACAGGCAATCGACAAATTCCCACGGTTTTCAATAAAAACAAACCATTGCAAATGGCTGGAAAGGTCTCGAATTAAGCCGCGGGCTCACGGGCCGGACGCAGGCAATGGCCCGTCCCGACTGAAAAATGTTATGCGCCACCTGTGGCTCGCACGTGTAATCGTATGCGTTTATCTCTGCGGGAACGTATGCACTGGTCCTAGGGTCCGGATGTGCCGACAAAGATGTAAGATGGGGTTTGAAGAGTTTGCTGTACATTTTAGTTGATTTTTCTACGACGTATTTGATGGGAAGAGTTAGACGGGAAATATTTTTGGAAATACCGTTAAGTAATGTAGAAAGTGTGGGTACTACCAAACCTAAACTCAATACCTATCATTTAGTAATAAGTAGGTAAAATAATTTAAAACATAATTTAAAATTAAATAGAAAATTGGACAATACTCAAAAGAGCAAATCATACAAATTCGTGAAAATAAAAGAAAAATAATTTAAAACAGCCGTATTTATACCCGAAGTAGTTAACACGTTTATTCAGCGCATAACAGCGCAATATTAATATATTGAAAACGAAATCACATAAGATAAAAAATAACACAACACAAATCTACATAGAAAGATCCAGCACAGTTTACATCGGCGTATCACGTACCATGCATCCATTGAATTCCACACCAATAGCCTGAATTTATGCGACGCCCAACGTTCGGGCAATTATCATTCACGCAATGACTGCTCCGTGTCCACTCATCGCTCCGAGCGAGCCCTCGATACAGTCCCGCACCCGACCAATTAACACGCCTATTGCATCCTGCTCAATTGACCAAACGATTTATTGACTGACCCCGCTTTTTTACTCAATATTTTTATCATTTAACCATTTTTACGGGGCTCTCAAACAATTTTCCCACGGTTATGAGGTTCTAATAGTGAACCAGGGTCCTTTATGAAGCCAAGCGGACACAATAACGATAAAGGTGAGCAGAAAATCCGGACAATAAAGCGTCGACAAAAAAGCTGAGTGAGGGCTAGTGCGGGCCAAATAGTTCGTGAAATTTCGAAGGGTCCCGTAGTTGGGGTACGCGCGCTGGACGGGACACTTTACGACGGTCCTCTCCGTAAACCTGCCCATTATGTTGGGTTAAGGGATCGCGTCCTCCAGTTATAAAGATGCCGAACGTTCGGCTAAGATTTGTTGCCGGTTTATGGATGTAGAAGGGGTTGTTGGATGCAGCCGAGGGTATTATGATCATGTCGAGTCGAGAGGTCGTATCATATCCAGGAGTCAACACGGCGAACATGATTGAGGACTTTCGAAAGGGGCAGCTCGGGAATGGAAATGCGATGCTGTTTTTTCCGAATCGCAATGCTTTATTTTAAGTGGATGTTTTGTAATAGGTAGTGAAATGGAATGTTTTTGCTTGGAACTCTCGCAACATTTTATGAAAGCTTGGATTTTCTATTTTATGTTTTTCAATTTCCCGTATCAATAAATACTGTCAAGTTTGTTGTATCTTTATTCAAATGCCAAAACATTTCAGCGTATTTACATTAGCTCCAAGTCTGTTTTTGTGACTGACCAAATAAACACAGGGCAAACGTCCACGTACTTAACGTTTCCACATGAGCTACCTAACACCTCTACGGCACTCAAAAGACTTCACTACATCCAGACACACAAAGTTGCCACATAACCGTTTCATCTCAAATCTTAGCTTCATCCGAAACTCACCCTTAAAAGTCAAATGATAGAGTTTAGAATGAAACAGGAATGTCTTTTGCAACAGTAGGAAATAAATTGGTTTGCAGGTGAGACATCTAAGGCTAATTGTACACGGCAATCGTGAGCGTCCAGTACAAACAGAGGCAAGGTAGAGGCGTTTACAGGTGTTTGCTAACAGCCCTCACGTAAACAGCTCGGCGTTGAGTTCCTTTTGCGGCACTCTGCTGCCAGACTGATACTTTGAGACGAGTTACTATTGTTTGTACGTCTTATTGAGTACAGTTCTCTGTGTGCTATGCTGTTTGATTCTCTCTTTTGGTTAGAAATTATGTTTAAAAGGCAAACTTTTGTGACTAAACTGCACCCTAATTGCGTAACGCACGATCTATCATAATTTGAATCATTTTGAAACAGATTGCTGATCCATTTCTTCATATGTTAAAAAAATGTGTCTGCTCAACAATGTAAATAACGCAATGAATATTGTTGAACTGTCAAAATGAAACAGATGGACAGAACTGGTCAGCTTGAATTTCGTGAGACATCTTTCAGGATGAGAAATTTTTGAGACTCAAAAGACTTATTTCGTTCTAGTTCTTGTTCAAGGCATGTAATTATGAAGGTTGTATGCCTAGATCTATTTTCAAATGTTCAAAAAATAAAACAATGCCACAAAAAGATCGACAACACTAAAAGCTAACCAATAAACATCGGTCGAAAGTAGTTCCTTTAGCAAAAGTTCGCAACAACGACTTGCAAAGTTCTATATACGAAAATTAACCACAAAGGTGAATTGAACCACAGTTCACCCAAAAAGCAAGTGTGGTTGCGAAGCGACTAGGTTGTGGTCACCCCGCCCCACCTCGACACGTCTCGGTCAATCCTTTTGACGCTAACCTGTCGTGTGAACTGACCCTTTGAGCTCTCACCTACGACCGCAAACGTTTTGTGTATTCAGCTTTATGGAGAATTAATTTGCTAAGATTGGGTGAACTCTATAGGTGTAGTAGCTTTATTGTATGTCCGGTACTAGGTTTATTATTGATTTTGGTTCCACGAGTATTTTATGTACATCTTAAGAGTGGCCGTTCTATCACGTGTACATTATTGTTCTTGCAGTCTTCAATTCACAATTTTCAAATCGCTCAAAACTTGTATGCAAGCGCGTTATATTCGTCGACCACGTTGCCCCGTCGCGTCGTCACAAAAAAATCCTTACTCATATTATAAATGCGAAAGTAACTCTGTCTGTCTGTCGCGCTTTAACGCCAAAACTACTGAACCGATTTAAATGAAATTTGGTACGCAGATAGTCTAGAGCCTGAGAAAGGACATAAGCTACTTTTTAATGCGTAAAAAGGGTTGAAAGGGGGGTTGAAAGGGGGGGATGAAAAGTTGTATGGAAGTATCGTAATTTTTAGAGCTAGAAGCTTGAAACTTATTTTCTAGGCTGTTGATTCGATATAAATAAATATGACATTCGAAATTTGTAAAAGTTTTACACTCAAAGGTGTAAAATAACAATAGGGAATAGGGGATGAAAGTTTGTATGGAAATATGTTAGGTTAATGTGAATGTTTTATAAGTTTGCGACAAGAGACAAAGACCCAAAGACACTATTCCATGCGGTCCAAGTCGCGGGCACAGCTATTATGTAATAAAATAAAATAATGGTCAACATTTTCCAATCAAGGATGCTAATAAGTAAGGTGGCTCACTTTCACAAGTTCTTCAAGCAAACCTAATTTTATAAACCAACTTAAAATTGACATCACTTCCTCGAGAATAGGGTATTACACCCATTTTTAAAAGTGTCCTAAATTCTAAACTGCTAATAAACCCCAAAAAAGAACTCAACATTTTTATTTAATCGATTATTGCCGTAAAAAACTTTTTCCAAAAAAAAAACAACCGACTTCCAAAAAAAACACTACAAAGTGAAAAATAACTTTAATTTCGGAAGTCGGTGTCTTTGGAGCTGTATTTGAATTTTTTGTCACCGCCTTTCGAAATTAAAGTTATTTTTCACTTTGTAGTGTTTTTTTTGGAAGTCGGTTGTTTTTTTTTTGGAAAAAGTTTTTATTTTTCACTTTTTAGTGGTTCACATGTGCTTACCCCTTCACAGCATACCGGCGTGATGTTATGTTATGAACTGGTGTAAGCAATAGACAGAGATGAGATTTCAGCAATCCCAGTCCATTTGCTATCATTTATTGAGGAGTTCCGTTGCCTATCTCCAAAGTTCTTCATCAAATCTTTACCAAATTGAAATGAGACCACTACGAGAAAGTATTCTTCCAAAAAATACCTAAATCGCTTTGTGTGTCTATAAAATTTTAAGAGTTCTCTCTATTTCTCCAGGATCCCATCATCAGATCCTGACTTGGTGATCATGGGACCACCTGGGAAGTATACCCTTTCAAACAAAAAAAACAAAATCCAAATCGGTCCAGCCATCTTCGAGTAATCGGGGAACATACATAAAATTTTTTTTTTAAAAAAAAGGTTCCGACGAATTGATAACCTCCTCCTTTTTGAAGTCGGTTAAAAATGCATTAAAATTTTACATTTTCAAACTTCGCGCGTAATTTGACGAAAACGCTGGACGCAGTGGACGCCATATTGGTCTGTGGGTAAGGCGTCAGTTTGCTATATAGACAAATGCTCTGTTATTTTATATGTTATTAGTTAATAATTAAAAAAATGCGTTATTATTCTACTTATCATTGGTTTGCTGTTCTTAAATGAAAAATTATTATTTAAATAAAAATTATTTTGGTTACGAAAATAATAAAAGTACAAAGTTGAACACTTGACTCGTCGTATGACGTAATAACATTGCGGCTACTATTTCTTGATGTTCAAAAACAGATTAAAAAAACTGAAATCTTTGAATTGAATTTTAAAGTTTATTTTGTTATTTCATGAACTAAACTGAACTAACATTTTCCGACTGCATTTTGCCTAAGCTATCTCAATAATATATTTTTAGATTTTTCTCATATAGAGTAAAATCCTCCATAGCCAGTATGAAGATTTCAAAGTCACAAATTCATTTCTCAACAGCTTCTGTCCGCAAAGCCATCAAATTATCGTCTTTCAGCAGTATATAGCATAAAGTATAACATAAAGCCTAAGTACCTAAGCAAGCGGCTTTTGAAGTTTGCTCGTAGAACCGCGGATCTTAGGCGCAAAATATGCAGTGCGCTGGTCCTACTTCCCTGCATATTACATGAGACCAAGTTTTGTCGATTCCTTCAATATTTCACTGGAAAATCCTTTGCTTTGCTGTATATGAAATTGAATAAGTTAAGTCAGTTTTATCTTTTGTGGTGAATATGATCGCGATTGGGATTAAGAAACTTCACTCTGATACCTGTTTGTGGTTGTTGACACAGAATGATAAAGTTGGTTCACCTAAAAGCTTCACAGAAATAATCTATATCTATTATATAAAAATGAATCACTATTTCCCTTGGTCACGGCATCACACGTGAACGACTGGACCAATTTTGCTCATTCTTTTTGTTGTGTTTTTTTATTGACAGGAGAAAGTTTTATGAAAGAAAAAAATAAGAAAGTTGCGAATTCAATATTCATATTTAAGACAGGACAACGTCTGTCGGGTCAGCTAGTAATAAATAAGAAGTAAGTATGTTCAAACACTAAAACCCGACTGCTGAAAAATCACGCTCTAAAAAGTATAAAACAAGAAAATTGACACATCTGAAACCCATAATGGTCGTATGCCACGTTGCTCTATGTTTATGATTGCTTACTACTGTTAGAATGTACTGTTTTGTTAGGGCATACGACCCCAGCTTTCAGAATATAATATTTTCTTGTTTCATACTTTTTAGTTCATAACTTTATTTCCTCTAAAGAGCGCGTTATTGAATTTTATATATTTATATATCTATACCAGCGGATTATCAAGATGCTTCCAACACCACAACCCTAAACCCTCAACCAACCAACCTCAACCTCATTTGTCAAATTATGTCCTCATTGGTCAATTTAGAAGTTATGAAGGACCAGATCAACATACGTACTACCGGTCAAAATCTTAACCCTCCTTTTTGCTTCGCCGTACTCGGTCGTATATCAAAATGGACTTCATTAGGTCCATCAAAGCTTAAAACGAAAGTCGAAGCAAAGGAAAACATAAATAAAATTAAAATACACAAAGCGAACATCAAATAATATTAGCTACATTTCCACAAAGCGTCCCAACCTCAGAGCAGATACGACGAAACCTAATATTCAATACCGCTATCGACTAGTTAATAGCAGCATTGTGCTAGGACAATAGTTCCCACATCCAAGGAGATTGCATTGCGACTTAATTTCATTGCCTAATACACTCTCGTATTTGCTATCCATCCATGTTTGCGCGCCATTCATTCTACCCTACAGACGTGGCTATATTTTCCTTTTGTCTAGACGAAATCTTAACGAATATTTAAGTAGTATAAATTAAACGTGAGATGTGTGTGAGCACGTTCTTATGGATGACATGAATTTTGAAGAAAGATTCCTGGTTGTGAGTTTTTCTTTCTTTGAAAACAAACGGTTTGAATCATGGAGGGTAATCGTGGGGATATAAAAATAAACAATAGCCTATTTGGGAGCGTAAATAGCAGTGATAGGAACAGAAAAGTCACATAACACACCAAATTTCATATAGTAACAACAAATGTAAGTTGGAAACGAGGGTGGTATCTCCAAATTGCTCATGTAAGACAAAATTAACCCTCGCCCACATTAACACAGATAAGTGTGCGAGCTCATTTGCGAGCCTTCCGGCTGGCGCTCGTTACATCTTGATATTCTTTACCCCTTCACCGATACCCGCACCACACGAGCAATAAATGGCGCGGAAGGAGCCGCTATCGCGCCGCCCGATATCTTCCATCCGAATTAATTTCAGAACGCTCCTTCTCAGAAACGAACTAAGTTCGCGCACTTGTTATTTCGACGTGCAACCGAGCGCGCGACTTCTAATCGCGAAGAGTCGCAAGATAAAATGGCGACCCGTAATTACCATAACGCGCCTTTCGAAGATATGTGGAGAATCTTAATGGTACGGTGGCTCCGTAAATAATGGGCTCTTATGGGAAAGTTGGTAAAGAGCACTGTTTCGTGTGTAATTTTAAGGGTTTCCTGGCTCACGTGCTTTTTGAATAATGTGCTAAATACGGAGCGGGCGGTAATGACGCTCGCGTTTGTTTTCATATAAACTTAGACAATAGATTCAAGTTTATGTGTGCTCCAAATGCGTCCTTGTACGTTTGAATAATTTTAATTTCAGCGTGACAACACTACACTTGTATGAATACGTTTAATGGTGCCGTTTATCTTGTAGTGCTTGTTATGAACTTTGGTTCTGAAGTAAATAAGTACGAACTTACTAACCTTGTAACTGGTATTAATATAATGTCAGAACTTATTTGCTGATATAGTTACTGTATTGTAGCCTTCGTTTAGGGAGCCGCGTAGATAAATAGCAACAGCAGTTAATTATTGAGCTAAATTGCATCTAAGAGCGGGCCGTACAAAAGCGTTTCTGGCGCGATCCCGCTATCAGCTGCAGGATGCAGAATGTCGCGCGCCAGTCGCGATTACACGTGAGTTATGAGCTATTTCTGAATTGTGGTCGCCCGCGGCGCGTCGTGCGGTGCGCGCCGTTTCGTAGCTTCTTTCGTTCTAAGTAATTAGCCCTTTATTTTAAACACACCGCAATAATTGTCGCCTGCAGCGATACGTTATCTTGAGTAACTTTAGCGGCGCAGTAAGGAATTGTTTTCTCCCATGGATAAAACAGTCCAGGTTACTTACTTTTCGAAGTCAACCTTTTAGATAAATAACTTTGCCTATGTTGAGGTTTGCATTCTTCTGATACGCTGAGTAGGTATCATTTCATGCCTTAGGTACTTAAAGAACGGCCATACTAAAACAGCTGGTCAAAAACTATTTTCTACAGGTGGTTTAGTTCATATTTTCATTCTCAGATTAACAGCAATATGAATACAATAGCATTAATAAATATATGATAGTGCACCACATTAGACATAATAAAGGTAGTGCCAACATTTGCTCACCACTCTGCATTGTTCCGTATGCATATTTGCGAACTCAGCTAATACGTTTCAAAATGCTCGCAGCGTACACAAAACGGTGTACACCTCCGAACAAGGAACGTGTTCGCTCAAATTACAAGCATTGTAAATTAGGACCAAAAACAGTTTCGTTTTCCACACGAGCGCTGCAGCTAATATTGTCTCGCCCCTAAAATATGCAGCCTTACCTGCGGGAATTGCCTGGATATAGTGTAATTGTTGAATATACCACGTCGTTTAATCCCGGCTACATCTTCTGGAATGTTCGAGTACGCAGCCAAGATTTGCAGGCAGTCTGCGGCGAGGTCTTGGCCCCGGGCCTAGCGCACTTAATACTCGGCTTAACTTCACTTGGGATTTCCCAATGTGTCTCACTACAAACCCGCTTTAGCGACACAGCTAAGCGCGCCTGTAAACAAACATTAAAAACTCGTTTACTTTCGAACCCTTTTGAAAAGTGTTAAAGTTGTAACGCCCTGAAACCTTCGAGTCTCCTGAAACTCAAGCTACTGCAAACAGCCGTGAGGCGTCGTAGATGAAATTGCAAAAATGTAAAAGAGCTAATGTTTGCTCACCTTAAACCCCTTCCCGACCCCACGTGCCACGTGACGAGCCGGATAAAAGGCTTTAATACACCCTCATCCCTTATTACGAAACTTGAAAAAGACAACAATATAGATCCAATGTGTCGCGGGCGCGGGCAATCATACGCGCATCAAAGGTGACGCGCCTGCGAGCTAGCCAAGTGTGGAGACGCCTTTATATAACGACGTTTTGTATTAGCATTCTGTATGGAAATGACGAGTCAAAGGGCTACACGCGTTATGAGATCTCAAACAATACGGATTGTGACAATCCTGTTTCCTTCGCACGACAGGAAATGGTATTCGAATGTTTAATGAGAAGCCTCGGTTCATGTATCGCAAATGCGGATTCCTAGAACGTCTGCTTTTGCATTTTGTTACTCTGTTTGTGAATCCGTTTACTGCTTTGTGAGAGCGGAGTTTTGACGTCGTATTTTTATTTCCATGTGACTGAAATTCTACCTATAAAGAAGTGCAATTCCATTTCCGACGGTTCTTTTGTCATATGATTCAACGTTGAAAAGCTGGACCTATCAGTGTTTCAAAAGACCAACATACCGAAAGGACCAAACTTTCTCTTAGTGTTTCCATCCTGCCTGCCTCCATACTCGTGGCTCGAACACATCAAGCAGTCATTACGGCCCTCGTGAAAAATCTCGGCGAGGCTGCTTTGCAAGTCAAAACTCCTTGGGGTACACTTGGCTCCTCCCGCACCCCGGCAGGTACCCGCTGCCGAGCGCGTGTGAACATTTTTCATATTGAGCTCCAAGATACAGGTGACGTGTTAAATGGCTCGATGTTTAAGATTCAAACAAGGGTAGGTGAGTATGCTTGTATGTATGGAGTGAGTGCTAGCTATTGTTTATCATACATTTAGTACATAATACATACGCGAAGATTGAAACTAGTTTTCATTTAGACATATCAATGGTAATTATATTAATTAACACCTTAAGATAAACGTTTTCATCTGGAAAGTAGATTAATTTAGAAAACTTTGTTTGAATTCTATTGCTACCATTTTCCTTTAATGGTTAGATACACGTGGATACGAAGTTCGTACGTAGGCGAATATTCAACTGGAAATATAGTATTTATATTGAACATAATCTTATTTACGTTTCTGCACGTGCTGAAGATTAAGTACCTACCTAGTACTTAAACAGAGCCTGATGAAAATCATTATTTCGTTAGTGAACTAGAACTTTAAAGTTGAAAACTCGAATGTTTACTTTTCACTAATTAATCATACTCAAACTTTTCAACCGGTGATTTTTACTATGAAGGTTATCATTACTTAATCGCGAATTTGCATCTAAACGATAGTTTTGTGGCCCCATTCAAATTCCTCTTAATTATTAATTATATATTTTACTCAAAAAAAAGGAAGTCATAAACATCCTCCCAAATAAGACCAGTTAACGTAAATAAAAATTAATTGAATTTACACATAAATATTTTCCACTCTTTGGGCTCAGTAATGATCTCTGGATGTGACACATCGCGCAGGGCTACGCCTGATTTACGTTCGCAAATGTCGGCACATCCAGAGCAGGTGTGCTTGTTCAACTTAGAAATTAGCACACCGTACACTTTTAAATTGCCTACGAAATTCTCCACTTTTCATGTTGTTTTTTTGGGGGGGCGGGATATATGGGCATTTCATTTTTATACAAATTTTCCCCGAAAGTATCATAAAAGAAATGCACTTTTTAATAGAACGAATAAATTATTGATCAATACTGCTGTATTATATAGGTGCATTTAGTGTATTAAAGTTCAGGAAAACAAGCAGCTGCATCTCAGGCAATTTAAACATGTATACAGCTTGTATAGGTAGTCTTCTTAACATATCCAATCCCAACAAAATAAATCGATGCAACTCCCATTGAAGTTGACACAAGACAAAATCCATTCCGCACATGTTACTCGACACATCGTTAAGGCGACGTGTACACCATTACATGGAATTATTCCGTCGTCCGCAGCCTCCGCAAATTGACATTCAATCAGTGTACACCCACATTGTTTCCCTATCAATCCTTATTGGAAGTTGGCACACGCGCCGATATGCCGCCATCAAAACGCAATTTGTTTATGAAAATTTATTGTATTCGCCATTACCGTGGATTCTTTTCCCTTAGCGACCCCGCGGAACGAAATCACCTTATTCAATTCCCTTTTTGCATACATCACACACGGCGCCTCGGAGGGGAACATCGCGGGTTTTGTCTGTACACGTGAATCGCGTTTGGGACGCGTGTACGCTTCTTATTAGTCTGGATTGGATAAAGGTTTTTCCTATATCGTTTGGGGATAGAATTTACGGTGTTTCCTACTGTTGTAAGATGGCTTAGTTGGTCTTTTAGTTTTTGATAAATTTGGCTAAATTCATATTCAAGTGGATTGAATTCGTAGAACTCACATTAGGATTTCCTGATTCCAGCCTACTTCGTTACGTTAACCATTGTTTTACAATGGAACATGTTTAAAACTTAAAATAGGCATTCAAAAGAGTGTAGACATTGTGATGTGATTTGCGGCAGTTGTGTCGGTGTACATATGTGAGTAGTAAGTAAGTGCATAATATTATTATGTATTTGTGATTTTTTTATATGTACTGTGAAACTTTCTGTCAAATCGTAGTCCAGTGTAAGAAGCCAATTTATTACAGTTAATCTCAATTTTTGTTTAAAAAAAAATACAGATTATCGGTAACAAAAAATCGTTAATCGTTCACGATTTAGTTAAACCAAGTAAACTTCAAAAATCTTCAAAAAAAAATCAATTACATTTTTATTTGCAAATGAGACTCGAAGTACAAAAATTATCGTGAAGGAAAACAACAGGAAATGTCAGCTGACATTCTGACAAACAAGCTGACGGCAATAATTCAAACCGTAATGATCGGTAGGTACGGTACCACGTGCTTTTCTTATCCTCCCAAATGCGGTGACGAATCACCAGAAAATTTCCAATTCCGAATTCCCGGTGAAATCATTTATCAGCGCGGAATTAGCGCGTCACACACGGTCGTCGATGGTAAGTGGAGCGCGCGATATGACGCGCCTTCCCTTCTGTTTCGAGGATTTGCAAAAAGAATTGTCGCATATATCACAGTTAATAGGGTGCGGAGAGAGCACTACTTATGCCTAATGCGACAAGGAAACATGCTTCCCGCCCGCACGCAAGAATACATTCCCAGAAACTGGAATTTCAATGGCAATAAATATGTGAGTGAGCCAAGCTCCTGCTTTTTGAGAAAATATGAAGATTATGCTCTTCCATAATTCATTTGTCGTTTGTTGCATCGATTTCGTATTAGGGATGTTTTTGTGATCGTGGATAATTTATTTGTTGACGTTAGTGGGGCCTAAGGTATAAGTGGGGGATGGTTTGTGCACCTGTAGCGATACAAAAATGTGACATTAACCCCTTTTCCGTGACATAACAATAAACCGTGACGTGCTCGTAAACACGGCGCGATGAGACTTCGTAAAAAGGAACGATGCGGTAAATATAGGCAGGCGATGTCTTCGTGACGGTAAAATGTCGGTAAAAACCGTGAAGACGCTCCCACCACTGCTCGGAGGGTGCAAAGCTAATTTTTTATGCATTTTATAACACTTAACTAGGGACAACATAAATATTGTCATATTTTAAATCTGAAACTGACTATTTCCAGCATCATCATCAATTAATCAGGTATCGTAAGTACAGCCAAATTAAAAATTAATTATGCATGTAAGTAGGTAGATTCCCCTGGCTAAGTCCTGAAAAAAATCTAGTTTGCTCAAATCTTATCCGTTTATGTAACAAAAATGCTAATATTCAGCGGCATGAATGAAAATCAGACCATGAAAATGTATCACAATTATTTTGATATATCGCCAAAGTTTATCGCCCTTTGAAGATGTTCCTTAAGTCTATAAATTAAGGCCGAGACGTACCGTAGCCATAAAACCTAATATACGTAATCTTTATTTCTTACACGGGGTTAAATCAGCGGATTATGCTAAATACTTGGTATTATTGCGTACGCGACGTTCGCATACCTAACTAGAGTTTATCAAACGCCCCTAAAAAGCTGTTATATTTTCAGCACATGATTATGTAAAAGAATTCCGAGACTCGAGATTTCAACGTACGAGGAGCATGCGTCGTTAAGACGTGAGGACTCGAGATTTGCATCTTTACCACTCTTTTGTGGGGTGTGTTTTCTCACGATAAAGCTAAATGTTACGCCGGAGCAACGCATTGTGTGGATTTTACTGAGTGTTTGTAAGTCTTAAAGATTTCGTCCAAAGAAATGTATGTTCAGTATCTTATCATCTGCCTTACCTTTTCCAAACTATAATGGAGTTGGCTTCCAGTCTAACCGAATGCAGCTGAATACCAGTATTTTACATGAAGCAACACGATACCCCTTGTTAAGACTGGTTGTCAGACTTTCGTGATTCTGACGACCCGTGACGACTATCAAAGACCTACGAATGACAGTCAGGACCGACGGCTTAACATGCTTTCCGAGACACGGAGGGGTCTTGGTATGTAAAGATGGTCACCTGTCCACGAAACAACCGCGGCAAGCGTAGCTTAACCTGATCGATCGACCCGTACGGCTGTTATTACTTAGCCACGAACTCCTCAAATGTGTGTTAAGTATCTAAAAAAAAATGTAGCTATGAAAGTTTACATGTTTATTGCATATTTATTTACAGCAGCATAAAAAATTAAAGCCGCGCTAATATTAACAGGCACACTCACTAACAATACAGCTGTCCATTCCCCCAATTAGAGCCATTCTAAATAAAAATCCAAACCAAGTTTTAAACGACGCGCGACGTTTCGCCGAACGGAGCAGCAACTTAGCGAATAATTGATGAACCACAATATTTCAGACCGCTACAACTGGTACAATACAAGGCTTATTCCAACTGAGGCTGAGGCTACAGTAGGCAGCGATTTGCGATGCGACGAGCGAAGAGCGAAACGAGATAATCATGGTATGGCTACATTATAAGCGAAAATCCGGCGTATATTCGGCGATGATCGCTGATATGTTGATGTAGCCGATGCCGTGATTACAGTAATATTGTTCCTATCGCTTAAAGAAATCAAAGATCGCTAGTAATAATTGATGTACGGTGTAGCCATATACGTGAGCATTCATTTATTTGTTTTAATCGCTCATGTGTCATAGGTCGCGTCGCGGTCTAATGTAGCCTCAGCCTGACAGGGTATAAAAGACCGTATTTTTTTAGTTGACGCTCCGAACAATTACTATATGAAGGTTGACGTAATCATTCTGTACCGACTACGTCAAATATGACAGCTGTTTTGTTAGCGCACAGCTTTTGTTATGAATTAAGCTCTGTCAGTGGAATGTGAATCCATAATTTCTGTTATCGCTTATTTTTTACCAGTCCAGCTTAAATCTGATGCAATTATACCATGACACTGTCAAAGTCAAAGCATTTATTACAAATAGGCACTTTTGTATGTCAACATTTACATTAAAATAAAATTGATTCTAGTCGCCCCTTCCAAAATGTAGTTTCGTATGGAGAAGAATGTGCAAGAAACTCCACCGTTACTCTTTTAAAATGTTTTAGGTACAATATTGAACAAACATTAATTATATAATTATGTGTGAAAACGATGCACCCTTAATAAAATTACCATACCAAAATAGGTAAAAAGAATTAAAGTGAAGCAATGACAATTAACTGTCGGATAACCGGAATAACATCACGCCTTGTTTCTCTAGGGGAATGGCATCAATATGGTTGGTTGGGAGCCTATTGCTATCAACCGGGCGCAAATCCAGAGTTCGGGTTCCTACTGAAAAAATCCTGAGAGAAAAATGCAAAAACACTGCCCGACCTGGAAATTTAACCTAGGGTCCCATACTCAGCAGTAGCGGGTACGATCACTAGATCAAAATCAAAAGTCATTTATTCAAATTCGACTGAGCATCAGCACTTTTCGAACGTCAAAATACATAAGACAGTCCCCCCAAAAACGCCCACCCGTCACCACTTCCTAGTGCTTTAGCTGAGAAGAAGAAGTAGCGGAACAAACTCCCCAGCAGCACAGCTGTCTGTTTAGTCGGATAGACTTGATTCTATACATACATAGACAAAGTAATATAAACATTATGAGATACAGAACATTAATTAAATAATTAGTCATACATATGTCAGCTAGCCATGCCAATATACCAACAAATAAAATGAAATCTTATCTCGAGCACAAAGAACAAAAATGTTAATAAATCATAATACCAAAATAAGAGCCTCCTGGTATTAAGGGCGTGATAGCTTACATATGCAATGCAATGCAATGCAATGTTCACATAGCTGTTACTACCCGAGTTACAACTCGAGGCCACAAATGATAAACTAGGACCAACGACGTAAAAAATAAATAAACGGATAGGTAATTATTAGTAACAATAACAAAATCATGATCATCAACACGACCAGTCACCACAAGCAGAGAATCAACGAAGAAAAAAAGATCAACGAAGCATCGAGGATTTTTACCAGTGCAGCTTAAATCTTATTCAATTATACCATGACACTGTAACTGCCAACGTTTCAATGAAGAAAGACACTAATAATCCCCCGTCATAACCGGAATAAAAACAGTCAAATACACCGTCTACCAAACGACTGCCTCGTCAAGTTAATAACACAAAACAAATTACCAACAGAATCTCCTCGCAGCAAGAGAACAATTAATCAAAACATTGGGCCGTTGAAAAAAATGAATAATCCTTCCGAGACGGAGTTAAGTCATTATTATTATTTAAATCTTCAAAATTACTCGACAAAACTGCGCCATATAGATATAAGACTGCAATAACCCATTTGGGAGGATAAGAAAAAGGGATGGTAGTCATTAGCATATAATGACAGTAATTAAAATACACAAATAGAGCTATAAAGGAGGCCGGGCGATGAAGGGTAGAAGACAACCCGTCTTCATGATCGCCCGCGTGAATTTATACATGGCAAATATTTTGGTAGCGGCTTCGGCTCAGGAATTAAGAACAGCCTTGTTTAATTTATTAATTAATGGAGCCAGTGTTGCGGAGACGATGATGGCAGCACTGCTCAGCGGAACTGACGAGTTTATAGATGAGTAAGCCAATACTGAATTAAATATTTTGTGTAAAGTACATACAGAAAAATTCGAGTCAAGTGATATTTTAATGTGCATGCGCAGCTTTTTTTTTTTTTTTTGGGTGGGAAATCATCAAATAACTTCTCCCGCTCTGGGTGGAGCGGGAGGGCGTGTCAGACTTTTACTGACCAAAACCCACCCGTGTTCCCTCAGTTGCCTGTGTGCCAGGGGCCGCGGTATCTCTTTCGAACAACCCGCACCCCTGGCAGGCATCGGTACTTGCAGACCCCACCTATTGGTGCTGACATCTCTTTGAGGCGTGCGTGGAACACAACGCGCCGTCGACCCGGGCTTGGTCCTTACTGGACAGCAAGTTACCCATTACTCGCTGTCCGCAAGCCCGCGCCTACGGTGGCTGGGAATCAGCCTGGGATTCCCGACGCCCAGGGCTTCTCCTGCAGCGACTACGGCCGTGAGGGCGCATATACTGCCTCTCCCTCACGTGCGCCGACTCCCTCTTCGCGAGCATTACTGCTTCGCAGAAGGAGGTGAATGCGCAGCTTGACTTACGTACGTAAGTACGTAAGTCGGACGGAGACGGAGATAACACACTGAACGGTCCAAAATTAAATTTTATACATCTTGAAACTCTATTATTATATTATACATTGAATAAACGTGGAACAGCTACTAAATGATTAAACCATACAGTGACCCACAAACTTACAGGTAATACAAGTCACGTACAAACTGTGACAGGCACGGCGATGGCCAAGCCTTTCACTCGAATTATTTCAATTCATGCCTCATCTCTCGCTCCACCGCCTCCGCAGACAATGGCGGCTAATTACGAGATGTAAGGCTTTATTAACGCAATCGCGTGGTTATTAACATAAAAAAATAATATTTACTGAGCCCGGCGCCGGCAAAAGTGCTTAATTTACGAATATTGCGGCATTACTCCCGTCTCAACCCTTCCGTCTTACAAATAATTGCAGCGATGGTACGCCTTGAGAGATGGGATAAGCGTCAAGATTAAACCTCATCACAATTACTCTGAATAAGATTTAGAATTCTAATGACTGGCATTACACATTCCGAGAAACTTTTCCGAATTTTCCGGATGCATCAGTGGTTTAATATTCCACACACATATTGTAAATTTGATTTAATAGTCTTAAATAGTCCCTTCGCAGATTACCCATTGATATTTTAATGAAAAGTCGGTCCCTTCGTCGATTCCAAAACGTCAATATTAGCATATAAATAGCGAGTAAAATATGACATCAGCATTTTAATTTTTCTATATTACGAAGCGATTTACAAATTACCGGGTAAGAAAATCGTTGAAGAAGTCTTAAGAGGGTCGACCTGCCTGCAGATGTTCTATTTAAATGTAAATTTTCCACCGACACGCCGACGACACGGATGAAAAAATAATTTAGAATCAAAATATTTGACAGCACATCACAATCATTTGTAATATTAATAAGTAGAGCTTATAATAAGCGTCCCTTATAAAGTGGAGCATCTTATTATTATTTTTAAATAAAGATATATTTTGTAGAAAACTCCAAACTTTTCAGGAAGGAAAAATTAACAAAATTTGACAGTGGTATTTAATCAACGCTCACAACAAACACTACGGGAGGGTGACAATTGCACGCACCGGATGGAAAAAAGAGAAAGTATTCTTTTCAAGAAAAGGCAACAATGAAAGAAAGAATTACGGGAAGGACCTCGGCGGAAGTGGAAGTGACAGATCGCCGTCATGGCCGACAATGGTGGAAAGTCACACCTCTTGTTTACGGGACGTCGAGCACGCTTCTGAATTAGCTATCATTTACTTAAGCACTTTATATAATTAAGTGGAGCGGCCATTACTGTCACGAGGGTCGCCATATTCTTTTCATTGCCGTCTCTAATTGCACCTATTAGTTGGGCGGGCGTTAGTTAGTGGACACGTGTGAACGTCAGTTTATTTAGACGACGGTAAGGGAAAAGGCACGTACAAATAAGCCTTTGAAAACTGCTTGGGATTTTTTTTTTAATCCTTGCTTCTGTTTTATCAATTTAATTAGTAGATGACATTTCGTATTTTCCCCTAGTAACACCGTGAAGTGTCATTCGTTAACATTGCGCTCATTTTATGCCAATAAAAGAAACTCGTGTTACCAACTTTCATTATACAAAACGGTCAATTATGACTACAGCCCTTGCATCGTACGTTCACGTATGATCCTATTGTTGTGTTCTACTAATTTTATCTGTACGTACTAATTCTCTCAACAGCTTTTTTGGAATTTTGAACTCAACAACACATTCGCTCATACTAACTTAATAAACAAAACTCTTCAAGCTTATAGAATTACAATACAAATTCAAAATGTTCTCATCAAAAATATTCTGCGGCAGCAGCCATTTTAAATCTACATTAATCCCCTTTGCATCTCAAATTAACGAATCGATCATAATTGATTAAGTACAGCGGCGCGCCAAGGAATACCACAAAGGAGTCCGTTCGTACTACTGAACAAAACAAAAACAAGCTTCCCTCCCTTTTTTGACCGACCGAAAGCGAAATCTGGCTTTGTTCATTTACTCGGTAAACCGATAATTTCATTAAACAACAAAGTGGGACTTGTCGGGAGTTTTGTAAACACGGCAAGAAGCCAATGTCCCCTAAGATGGGAAATTCATTTGGAGAAAAAATGTCTTGTCTTAGCACAACGCGGCGAATTAGGAATCCACGGACCCCTGCTTGTTTGCACCATAAAAAGTGGTGAAATTTAATTAAAATCAGTGCACTGATTTCATTCTTGGAAACATCCAATCAGGTTTAATTAAACAAGTCGAAAAAATGGTGGAAGTTTAGTAAAAAAATCCCGAAAATGTGCCCAATCAAAATTATTTCACTATTCGATGAAAATCGAGCTCCTTAACCCTTGCTCCGCCGAACAATCCAGTTAATATCGTAAGCGTAACCTAAAACGGGTGCATTCCGCACGTTAAAAATATCGCGGAGTAATTTGGAGCATTCGGGCGGGCTACTCGCATTAAAGTTAGGTAGCGGGCAAATTAAGCCGAACCCCCGATATATTGCGTTTGTTCTTTTGATGCCGCCGGTGAAGGGTTAAAGCCAAGAATGCTTTGCTTTTTATAGTAAACTCAATAAACCGGGGGCTGAAGTTGTAATACGTTCATATGAGTATCTAGCCATGCCGTAAGTACCAATATTCACTCACATGGATTGGGAAATAAAATGCGGCTCGAAGAACCAGTACAATTTTTCGTATTTTATAACTATAATCAAAATATTTTAAATTAATACAGCAAGGAATTTGAAAAATACATACAAAAATAAACATATCATACGAAGTGTTAGCCTGGCAAAAATTGCCCAATTTTTATTTCTATATATAAATTATCCACACACGGGTATCCACAAATACTCGTTATACAAAGCCAATGAATTATACCTCAGTCAGGTAATTAGACCGAAAATACCATTAAATTAATAAATAAAAAACAGGAGCAGACCCCATCGGCTCTCGGAACGACGCGTGGGCCCCTCAGTCGAATAAATTTATGTAAAAATTTTCATTAATATTTTTGAGGCCGACCGTCCGTTCGCCCTTGGGAGTGAAAATCGAGTTCGCGGTCGCGATGGAAAAATGCAAACCGAAAATTATGGGGTCCCTCGCCTTGTATTTGCTTATGAATACCGGTACCTGTACGACCCCACATCGTGAAATATAAATATACGACACGATACGGGAAAATAAAATTAAAACAACAACGGGATCATGAGAGGCGATTGTGTAAAATGTATGGAGGACAAAATGTAACTGACCTTTTTCGGGATAGTTTTTCGCGCGCCCTCGACCTTAAAAGCTGTAAGTATACTATGAAAAACGCCCCTCCCAGGATCTTGCGAGATTATGAAAGATTTGTGAGTGGTGGAGTGGTGCCCGCGGCCGGTCGCACTGAGCTTAAGAGATTTAAATCGCTCGCTGGCCCGGAATGCCAGATACAAACAGATTTCTTACTGCCCCGAGTTTGTAGAAATGATATCTTGGAACGAGTGTACTCAAAACTTTGGGGTAGATAAACGCATATCTGTATGTTTTATTGCTCCTTTAAACTGTGATATATTGTAGAAAGGATTTAATTTTTATTTTGTAATAGAAAGCATATATTTTTATACTAGCTCAGACTGTACTAAGTTGTAAAATAAGAAGTTTAATTAATACCCTGCCAGGTGAATAGTTCACGTTTTAATTTTGTGAAAAGCATACCTTTGCATGAAACAAATTCTGCATCATTTCAAGAAACTCTATACATGCTTCCTTTCCAGCAAATCAACTATATATTTTCCAAAGAGATTTCCTTACCTTAAGTTAATATACCGCTTCCCCGCCACAATGCAAGCGAAATCTGTAAGCGATATCTCAGCGAAACCTGTAAATCTTTCGGGCATTTTTATATTCGGCGAATTCTGTCGGAGAGGGCTAAGCAGGTCGCTCGCACCACCGCCCAGAGATTATATCTTGACACTTGATGGATGAATGGTTATTGGAACTCAACATTTTTATCATTTTGATACAGTTGGCCCAAGGTGCGGTAGTTCACTTGATACGCTCACTGCAGGGGACATAGTTTACTGAGGTTAACTGAGGTTTACTGATACATTTTTCAAAGTGAGCAAGTTTTGTATGCTTTGGTTTATCGCTGGATGTTTAAAGTGTTTTGAGATTGAATGCAGTAACGATCATGGTGGATTTTTGATGGCATATACAGTGACAGAACTAAAATACTACTTAGGACTCTATTCTGCAAATGTAACTGCACAAGTTTAAAGAGTTAGTTTAGAGGGGAGCAAGTATCATCCAGGTATGATCATTCCATTGTAGATCTCATTCATCGCCTTCCGCTAGATGTGATTGAGATTGAGAGAGGGTCCACAAATGAAAAACCAAACATAAGCTGACTTCAAAAAAATCTTGTTAGAGTTTAAAAAAAAAACAAAATAAGCCTTAACTTTTGTTTTGTTCTGGAAACTGTTAAAAAAAGACAGTTTCCAAAAGGGAAAATCCTAGCCAATCAGATAAAACTAGTCACAAACTCACAATCATAACTCGTATTGAAATCAATGTCAATAAATCAAAATGATGTATGAGTTCGCGATCCAATGCTTGTCGGGTGTGAAATATGTAAAATTGCCAATGTTCTTAGCGTGCATTGGAGCGACTGACACCGCGGCCCGGTCGTTTGCACTCTTTACTACACCCCTATCTCACACTTCATATCACGTACGGTGTGCAGAATAAAGTGTTTGGTTTATGGTGAAAGGGGTATTTTGGGAAATTGTAGAAGATTTTATATGTATGTTATTGAACCATAACCTATGTACTGACACTTTATCAATGAATTTAGGGTGATGATATTTTATGGTGCATAGTATTTTTTGAAAAATTACTTTTTGTTTAATTTTTATCCTTATTTAAACATTTTTACTAGCCTGTTCTGTTTCACTTCTGGGAAAAGTCCTTCCCTCATTTTTCCACTTCCAAGATAAAGAAGTTCTTCTTAAATATTTCAGTAGAATTTATAACTATATTTCAAAAAAAACAACAAATCCTTTTACACTTTTAGTTACTTATTAAACATGCAGCTACCCCTAACAACCAACCCCAAAAAAACAGAGCATATTTTGATCTTTTTCCTAACCCTACACCATTTTTCCAGCCACTTTGGCGCGCATCATAAGCGATATGTGGAGAAAAACGCGCGCCACCGTTAGCAGAAACATATCAATTCAATTTGAGCCCGAGGTACCCGTGAAATAGGGCTGTCCCGCTAAATCATTGCACCTACCCGCGATAAACATCGCATGTCTGTTTTATTACATATGACAGAGGATTTTATTTGAAGGCAAGTTTTTGGTACACTTGGGACTTTGGTGGCGGTTTTAAGTGTCGTGAATGTTTTCGGAATGTAGATCAACATTGGTACCGCAATGCTTTTGTGTATGTCTATGAATCAGTGCTGTGATTTATCTTTCTTTTAATACAAAGTTATTCTATAGTGTGCTAGCATGCTACGTATTCACTCTCGTTTGAAAAGACCAAACAATTTCTAAACAACAGGCAACCCTAAGAGCCAAAAAATATTAACCAGCTCTTAAAATTCATACATTCTTATACAAAAACACCGCCAGCGACATTGTTAGTTAAGCTTGTAGTACAATTAACTCGCCCCTGCTAATAAGACCGAAAGACCTGCTTCAGTAAAAATTCAGCGCGTCATCCGCGGCTGAGTGGATATAAAAATTAAAAATGCACACGAGCCCGCAATGCCTCAAGGAAAATATGTTAACCCAGGCGAATGCTTCGTGAAATTTTAAGAACACTGTCCTTTTTTTCTTTTAACAAGCCCTGTTTAAGATTTTTTCTTTTAAATTTTAATTTACAATGTTTTGAGTTTGAGGTGTAAATATTTCAATTTTGTTTCACTTTGCGAGGCTTTGTTGACGCTTTTACACAGAAAATTAACAATTGGATAAAGTTTAACTTCTGTTACACAACACAACCAGCTATTCCAGTACTAATTCCCGCGCACCATATTACGGAATTTCCACACGAGGAGTATCAAACTTAATTTCGCTAAAATAAAACCACACATGTTACATCTTCCCGAACGAATGCACCGACATATGTACCGATAGATAGCTACCGATTTAATATCCCACTCATAATTGAAGCGAACGTTCTTCCGAACCCATTACTGGGAGCTCGTAGACTAGTCGAGGCTTGGCGAGGTAATGAACTCACATTATAAATGCAACGAGGCATCGCCTACGATGCACCGGGAACACTCTGACGCGAAGAATTAATTCATTTGCATGTAAAACTTCACCTACAGCACGCTACTTAAGATTAGGTATGAGATGCTGGCTCGATACCTATAGATTCTGCTTGTGTTGATATGTGATGGGTATGGAAATTTGTTTTCTTTAAACTTGGTTTACTTTTCAGATTATTTTGATTTTGCACTCAAAAGACACAAAACATTACCAAAAAGACCAAATTCCATTTTGATAGTATATTTGTTGCAGTTAAACAAAATAAGCTAAAATTATTTCGAAGACCAATTAGGACAAATTTTATAATTATGCCTATGTATTTCACTGTGTACATTAACAATAAAATTAATAAATAATTATGTATATTGTAAATCAAATTATTTTTTCTACTTGAACTACTTAAGACAATTTGTTTTTCAAACCTTTCGTCCACTCTGTACACTCAAAATTATGAACGAAACTACTTTCAAACTAACAAACAGACGTCTTTCCCACATACTTTCAGAATAGTTGCAACTTAGTCCGCTTAGTTCGTTGACTTTTACCACTAAAACCTCAGCTAGACACCTGCATTACTCGGCTCCTCTTAATGGGATCCCGGCCCCTTCGGGAACCTGCTCCTAATTCCACGTACTCCAGTTAAGGACTTTTTACAGACACTCGCGAGTCTCTTGAGGACAATCGGATGCAAAGTGTGACGGAATTCGGCTAAATGAGATTCGGTGATTGAAAGCAGGGTTAGATTTTTACAATTTGTGTGGGAATTTGTTTGATGTCTATTAAGGGTTGTCGAAAGTGATTACGGGAAAAAAAAAACAAAACAAACATAACTAACAAGCTTTTCAAGGCTCTGTTTACAAATTGTTTGCAGCATTTCAGTTCTGATACATAACTAGTTTCGTGTCTTTTCCTTATTTACGTTCTGTCCTGTTTTTTCCTTGCAAAATGAACTGAACTTAACTAACTTCTTAATGACTTCAGTGAAGACCCATTCTCAAAGAAAAACATGTCTTATTTGAATATCCTTTTGTTCCTTGTTTACTTTATTTTTACTGGAAATAAAATTTGATACACACTGCAAACGACTTGCAAAATAACAAAATAGATTAAAGAGGGTTATACAATAGCCGGGCGAATAAGAAGAGTCTCCGTCCAATGAGTAGCGTGAAAAGAAAAGGTCGGAGAGCGCGTGATCGTCCCCCTGGGCCCGCACTTATCATTGACATTAACTTTTTTGTTGTCCATAACATTTGCATAACTCTTAAACTCTCTATCGGCACAGCACGCCTCGAAGCCTCCGGGCGACTTCAGGGAGCGATGGCGGCCTACACTTTGTAAGATCATTTTCAGACTTTACTGAACTCTGTTACAGTCTTCTGGGCACCGTAAAAAGAGGGAAGTCATTTGTAAATTACCTTTAATGGCAAAGAATGCTTATCTTTCACATAAGAATAATTTTATTTGATTTGCAGTGTTTAGGTTTTGGTGTTCACTTGGGAATTAAAATATTACTTGGTGGCACATTATATTAGGTTCAAAACATTGTCTCTTAATTATCATTTTATGTTTGATGTATAATTTAAACTTAGATAGGTCGTTGGTTTTGTTGTTAGTAACATTCTTTATCGTTTGTTTAACGACAGCTTTTATTACGATTTTACTTTAAAATTGATTTGCCTTCGACTTTGTACAATGCTGCACTTACCTTTTAATAACATGTAGATTGTTCTACAGAGACAGCCTTAATACTTAAATCTGGAAGAATTAATTTAAAATGAGAACATTTTGATAGCTGCCACATCCAGACAGCCCTTGGGCAAACGAAGCTAATCGGAACCCCACTACGAGTCATACGTAATCAGGGCATCGTTTAGGAAACCGTTCTGACCTTTTGATGAACTGTTCTTGGATAATTGCCCTTCGTATGTGCCTTCACATAATTAATATGTTCAGATGTTGCAGAGCATTATTTGCTTACCTAAGTTAAGTTCAATGAAAAAGTATTCCATACAATAACTTTAATTTCAATTTCAAATAGCCTATATTAGCAATACTCAAACTAGTTTTACAATTTGTTTAAAACTAGCTGTTCCTCGCGACTTTGTCTGCAATACAGGAAGAAAATAGCATAATGTCCTTACCTAGGTCATTGCCTATCTGTGTCTATGTAAATTTTATCAAAATCTGTAACAAACAAAGAAAATTACATTTATAATATTAGTTAGAATTATGATTAAAGGTTTGAAAATATCCAGATTTCTTTGCTCTTTAGCATAGTCCTCCTCTAGGCTTTCCCATAGCTCACGGCCATGAGTTTACTCCTGCAGTAGTTTTCAAGTCGTCTTCTCATTTTTGAAATAGTCTCCCTCTTTTTCTCTTTCCTTCTCAGTTGAATGGTATCCCATTCTGTTTCATCTCTGGCCCATCTTTCATTCGTGACCTGCCCACTTCCATTATTTTTTTTTAATTATTATCGAAGTCACGTCTGTTATGTTTGTATATGTCACACAATAAACCTTCTATACTTAAATTAAATTAAATACCAGCAACATTTTATTTTAAATATAGTTTAATAAAGCAGCCTCGTTACAGATTTTTCATTTGTTCTGATTGCCAAAACACCGCAAGATTTTTAATAAAATAAAATTTTACTTACTATCAAAATAAATTTATCTTCTTAAATAATGATATTCTTTAAAACCCAATTTAGGTACAGCCTATCACTGTGTAAACACAACATAATTGGCTTCCAAAATGGCTCCGTGATCCATCTTGAGATTATAATTTAAAAACATGAGCGGGTGTAATGGCAAAGGACAAGGTAGAGGTGCCTGTAGTCGGCCGGTCGATGGCTTAATAAGTAGGTATTGCTAGAAGCAGCTGTTATGATACCGGCCGAGTGTCGCCGCACTCACCCTTAAAGAGATTTTTTTGAGAGAGATATAGTGAGGAAGCGGATTTTGACGATTTTTTTTTTTGGTACTTCTTGAACTAGTTTTCTTCCATAAGAGTCCAACTGTTACTGGTTCATCAAAGTGCTAACAAGGGGCGACCTTACTATCTCACTAAAACGTAATCTCGTCGACATGTGAGTGCCTGAAGACGGGTTTCGTCATCGAGGCAGGCCTAAGAAACGGCGTGACATTTGGACTAGTTCGAGAAGGCACAACAGAAGGAAAATTAGAAAAACAAGGAACCTTTGTCCAGCAGTGACAGTTTTAAAAAAAACTTCTTTAATTAGTCAGAATCGAATAATACAAAAAAGATACAAAATAACAATAGATATTATTTATCTGAAAGAAGCTTTTCATTTGTTTTTTATTTTATTTTTTATTACTAAATGGGCCCGCCCTTGTCCTCGATCACGCTTGATGGAAAGCAATGCATAAGGTCTATGATGGATCGAGTGTGCCCAGAAAATGCCTGTACACTCTTGTTCAAGGCACTGGTACTCCCACGCATCGACGAAACACAACAAACTGCTTGACGCTGGACTCCGGTGGGAGGGTGGTCGGGAACCAGGCGGGCGTTAATCCTACCACTGCAAGCGAAGATTTCGCCAGTCATCAAGGTATTGGGTGTGACTGTCCAGGATGCGCCGAGCGCTCGGTTCATTCGAGTTACTAGTGGAAAAAATTCCGCTACACGAGGAGGCTTCTTCATGCATTAAGATCAAAGCATGCGCAAAGGCACATTGCATTTTTTTATTCAGAAGTTAGATTGGGACTACATGAGACAAATGAATTGTCTTTTTACAAGTCAATACTTTTAAGGTCTCTCTCTCTCTCTCTACGTGATCTCTTAGAATATCAAAGCAGCATTGCTACCTAAATATCTTTAATTTAATTATTCAAGATTGTTTCAGCTGTCATTGACCTTGAATAGGGGTAGTATTCGTTTCGGCAAAATAAGCTTTAAACTAACTTTAAATTTTAGAGTTATTTATTTTAGAGTTTATGACTTCAACTTTAGAAACGAATAAATCTCAGATTTTATACTCGAAACAAGCTTTGGAATGAAATATTATATCTACGAGTTTAAGTCAAATACGTTGTGACTATGACTAGATTTATTAATTCCACAAATGAATGCATTGCGTACATGTATCTACAGCCTAGAGTAACTAAGTTGTTACCTACAAAAACGTGATGATGAATACATACATTCCCTAAAAAAAGTCAGACATAATAGACTGAAGTTGAGTAAGTTCTTCTTCAAAACTAAATTTATCTACAAAGCATGTCTCCATACTAACCCAACCTGAAGGTACTTACTCTAAGGCGATCGCCTTTTTTCTCGCCCCAACGTTCGGGAAAAAAAATAGGGGAGATTCCTATCTTGTCGCTTCTAATTTACTTATTCCTCTTTTAAAGACTTATTTACCTTCAAAATCCCATTGTGTCCCAAGCAGGCCTTAATAACGAGCGGGCCTACGTGTCAAACGAGGATTTTCTTAAAAAAGCAATAACAATTTACATAAACACCCGGTTCTATTTAACAGTTAATAAAGAAAGCGATGTTGCAATTGACGAGGCTGAGCCGTTTAGACGCCTTTTAGATGGAAATGTTTATTGTATATTTTTATTTTACACGACTCTTTTCTTAGAGCAACGAAGAGGGTAATTTTTTGAATTTATTTACGTAGACAATAGCGCAGTTCTTTCTACTGCATTATTTTTATTTGACAAAATATAGTAGGTAAACATGTAAACATATCAGTGAAATTCTTATCTTCAAACCCGAATAACATTCCATATTTTAAAATTAACATTGTAATCTCCTACTGAAACAAAGCAAGCGCAAACAGATAGGGACCTCCACTTAGTATTCACAGTGTTTACTTGTATCTCCGCTAATATCTGAAAGCAATCAAATGAAATCCGTGCCTCACGAGTGTTACGCGTAAGTGTTGTACACAATGACCCAAATTCACTCAAGTTGGGGAATTGTTTCATTAAAACCGACCCAAAAGTTTAACGCCGACCGCGGCTGGGCGCGCTACCCATCCGCGATCGATCCCTGGTTCATCGCACTCTACTCACTAATACAAAACGTGTACCAGATATTAAACAAAATCAGGGGATAGCCCCCTAATCAAAAGCGAAATATCCCCATCAAGTACAGTAAGTTCTGCCCCAACTTAATGACGCGAACTGTCCGCCGCACATCAACCCCTTGCCATTAAAAACTTCAGCCTTCAACTCACTAATAGTAATCTGAAACAAAGTTCAACCGGTTCAAGGTCGCAATTTAAAGTTTTTCCAAAACTTCTTTTCCCGTTCACTTTTTTATAAGTATATAAATCTTTTTGCCGGCGAAGTTCCACCGAAGTTTTTGGCCCAGATTGTCATCGATTTTTGTTTGAAGAGTTTGTTTTTTCATTGTTCTTCTTTACTTGTTTGACGGTTAATTCATAAAAACTTTCCCGCCCGCAATCGATAACCTTACAGCTGACTTGTAAACAAAACCACGCTATCTCGCTACGCACTACTGCCACGTGTTCAACTGAACGAGTGACTTGCAATGTGTCTGCCATACTTTTATATAAAACAACAATATTAAATCGGACTAAAAGCTTTATAGTAGAAAATTTTATGCTATAACTTACAATTTATTAGCCATCAAATGTAAAACAATAAACCGCATCATCGCTGAACGCCGGCAGATTTCCCTCGCGCGCGTTATTTTCAGTTGCTCCATAAATATTGCGTTTTCGCGCCGGCTGTAAATATTTTCCCCATCATAAAGGCTATGCATAGAGTCGCCGGAGGGCTCTCATCACCTCGGCCCTGAATATTTTCATATGTATTGCACCAGACCCTCTGTCTCAACTTATGTAAATGGTGCCCTAACACTTTCTCCGTTTTTCTCTCGTTTGACTCACAATACAGCTCAATTTGACGGAGGATCCTGACATTATCCGCACAAGGGCTCACCTCGCACACGTCACACACAGCTTCACAAATGGATATTGTGATTTAAAGTTTATTTCGGAGATTTCGAAGAGCTCCTGGGTAGGTATGTAGTGCTTTATGTGAATTTGAATGAATTGAATTTAGATGAGGGTGAAGTTAAGAAACAATAATAAAGGTTTTTTATAATTAATTGGTAGTCGCGTAGACAAAAAGGAGCATAATGAATAGCCGTCCCCACTGTCCGTCTCGGCTGATTTATTTCATGACTTCAGATATGCAAATAGCATTAACATTCAAAGACGTAGGTATCGCCGCCCCAAGGAATCCGCGCCGACCACAGAATGATGCCAATCCAGGGTGAATCTTAATATTTTATGTTGTGTTATTTCCCTTTTCTTTTTCCTTCCTGATATTATTTATTTCCTCGCCGACAATGAGATTCCCACTTTGGCGCGTAATAAAAAAGAATTATTGTTCATCTTTTTATAACATGCCGTTTTGTTGAGTTTTATATTATCGTGATTGAAGAAGTGCCAGTTTAACTGACTCTGTTTTACTGTGTTAGGGAAGCTAATTTCTTCGTTTGAAATGGTTATTGCAATCTTTAAAGTAAATTCTCCATAATCATCATCTGCCTAGCCTTTTCCCAACAATGCTGGAGTCAGCTTCCAGTCTTACCTTATGCAGCTGAGTACCAGTATTTTAAATGGAGCGACTGTCTATCTGACCACCACAACCCAGTTACTGGGTTAAAAAAAAACATAATATCTGAGGATAACTATTGTTACCCACAATTAACTAACCATAACAAAATGTTGCTCTTCTTTCAATATTTGATAACAAAGGCACCACACAAATCACTCCGACATTTGAAAACAACACCCCAAATACATAAAAATAATAATCTATCAAGGTTTTACAGCACACATCCTTCACAGGAGTGATTAACAAGTCCCGGGAGGTTGTACAAAAGAGTGGGAAAAATCATCGGGTCCCAGGGAGTGATCGGCACGATGATTGATCACGTGGCTAATTGGATGATGGATGGGAGGGCATGACTCCAGTGTGTGGGGCTCTATGGCGCGAGATGGCACCAGTTGAATGATATTTGTAAGTTCTTAAGGCCCTGGTAACTTTAAATATTGTCGTTATGAGGGATAATAGTTTTTATTGCAATCCGATACGGGTTAAAATCTGTTGTAATAAATTCGAATAATAAATGAGCAAGCATTGTCGTAAAATGCAAATAAAATCGTATAAAATTAGATATTAACTATTTAATAATAAATAATCCATCACTGGATGCAGTTTGGCATTTGGAATTTTATGGTATATTTTTAATTATAATTATAATTGTTATTGAAGGGATAAACTGGTTTTAAAGATAATTAAGAGGTGGCTTTAATTATTTTTTTGATGCATTAAAGTATGTTTAATTATATTTTGAGTTCCATCACTCTATGCAAAAAAGACTTGAAAATATCTATTAATTTTTTGCTTTCAAACTTTGTTACGGGTAAAGAGATACGCTGGTTTAAAAAAAACACCTTTTTGAGCGTTTTCAAGAAATCACCGCCTTAAGGGTCAAAATAGAGGTTTGAGTGACGTGAGTACTTCTTTTGGATTTGATGATTCCTGTTTTACTTTTCAGATATGAAATGGAAGCATACTAAGGAAGCTCTTAGCAAAGCTATTTTTTGTACAAGACAGTTTATTGTCCGAATTAGCTTAAAATTTCACCAACGAACTATTGAAAGAAATTACCCAACTTTGAGGGTTTAACAAAAAATTATAGAAATCATTTATTTGCTTATAAGTATACAGATACGATGTATCTTTGACTACGAGGGTGTAATAATTTTGTATTTATCTATGGGGGCTTGTAATTAGCAATTTAGTTTTATATTTCGTTTATTCATTTAAATACATATTAAGTTACATTTTTAAATATTTTTCTAAAACAACCTTATAAAAAACATTTAAAAATATAAAAAAAATAGTGGCCCATCGGCATCAGGAGCAGGGTCCAAGATGTCGGTGGTCAGGGCTCTAGAGAAAGGAACCTCCTGACTATGCGTGCCGTGTCTAGGAGTACTGCTTTCTGAATCAAGCCCTTGATCCAGCCGTGCAATGAGAGCCTCCTGAGGTGTTGGTCGAGGCTCTTCGCTATTAGGCCATTTACTGTAACGATTATCGGTACAATGATTGCTGAGTCCACGTCCCACATGTCGACAACCTCGTGAGCTAAGTCAAGATACTTGATTTTCTTATCTTGCTCAGCTTTCACGAGATTCTCGTCATGAGGGACAGCGATATCAACAATCATTGCACGACGTTCTCGTCGATCTATCACCACAATATCAGGCTTATTGGCTACAATAGTCCTGTCAGTGATGATAGATCGATCCCAGTACAATGTGGCGTGACCATTCTCGAGAACTGGGTCGGGCACATACCTGTAGTATGGTACTTCAGACTCCACAAGGTTGTACTGCAAAGCAAGTTGCTGGTGGATAATCCTAGCTACTAGATTGTGTCTGTGCAAATACTCGCCGTTAGCAAGACGAGAACAACCGGAAACGATATGTCGGATTGATTCACCGGGACGGTGGCATGCCCGACAGATGTCAACCGTACCATCCTTGACAATGTATTTCCGATAATTGTTCGTCATGATAACTTCATCCATAATCGCACAGACAAAACCTTCGGTTTCCCCGAAGAGGTCGCCGAAACGCAGCCAGGATACAGACGCTAAAAAGTCTACATCGGGTCCATGAAGAGCCCGGAAAAAGCGTCCGTGAAGCTCTTTGCCTTGCCATACTTCCTTACGATCGTTAGTATCCAGTACTGCAGGTTTGCGCCAGTTCTCATTCGCCAAGGAGAGCGAGGTAAGGCCCTTGTCCACTGCGACCACATCTCGATGCATCCCCACGTCAGTGTGAAGGAAGTATTAAGTATATTATATTATTAAGTATATTATTGTTATTATAACGTTATTAGTCTGTAAGCCTTCCGAAAATAAAGAAAATAAAAATAATAAATAAATATACAATGAGTAACATAATTAACGCAAGACACATACACCCCAATTAGAGTATTGAGTTAAAAGCTTAATACGATGACCAAAACTATTTTTTTTAAAGCTTACTGATATTATTAAGAAAAACGTGTTGACCCAAACATTACTTTATGCATTTAAAATTGAGTCTTATTTCTTCTTCAATAAGATTGAATTTTCTTTGGCTCAATTAGTGGTAGGTATGGCAAAATACATCATTTAAAAAAAATACTTATATTAAAAGTTACTGAAATTGATTCAGGAGTCAATTAGGAACAAACTACTTTCAGGTCTTGCGTCCATTCTGTTACACCTTGTATAATAAAGGCAAACAAATCGTTTAAACAAATCTTGTGAAAATTTATTGGAGACGAATAAATAAGGAATTTGTTAGATATAATAATAATGATAGCCTATTATTGCCCCACTGCTGGGCAAGGGTCTCTTGTCATACTGAGAGAAGGCACGAGAATTGATCACCACACTTGCTCAAAACAGAACTAATGTGTGCTGTAAAACCTTGATAGATTATTATTTTTAAGTATTTGGGGTGTTGTTTTCAAATGTTGGAGTGATTTGTATGGTGCCTTTGTTATCAAATATTGAAAGAAGAGCAATATTTTGTTATGGTTAGTTAATTGTGGGTAACAATAGTTATCCTCAGATATTATGGATTATTTTTTGAAAGACTGGTACTCAGCTGCATAAGGTAAGACTGGAAGCTGACTCCAGCATAGTTGGGAAACGGCTAGGCAGATGATGATTATCGACAATTTACTTTGAAGATTGTAATAACCATTTCAAACGAAGAAATTAGCTTCCCTAACACAGTAAAACAGAGTCAGTTAAACTGGCACTTCTTCAATCACCATAATATAAAACTCAACAAAACGGCACGTTATAAAAAGATGAACAATAATTCTTTTTGCTCAAAACAGGTTGGCGATTTCAGACTTATATTAACTCCAGGTTTCCTCACGATGTTTAAATATAACGATGGCAGTAATGCCCCCAAAAAACTCAAAAAGTAAACACTAATATTGATAAAGTATCATTTGATACTTGCCCAGATTTAAACCCACAACATCGTGTACGAGAGGCCACTGGGCCATCAGACATAAAGATAATAATGTTAGAACAGAAATATTAGGTGAAATAATATTAGGTCTTTTACGTTACACGTTATTTACCTTTCTAATACAAACGTAATCACCAAAATAGCTCCACCTTTTATCCCCCCACTACGTACACAAATAATCAAATAAACCGCCATATATAACTTGAAACAGTAAATTAAACATCAAGACTGTCTCCTCCCATCCATCACTCTAATATGATATTTGGAAATAGTAATTAAATTCCACATTAACGGTACAAAGCAGATACGGAGCGGAACCTAATTTTCATAGCTGATTAGAGTTGCCCCACACGGGATCGCACGGGATCGCACGGCATCGCGGGATTACGTCCTGTTCTTATTCAGAACGAAACGGTAAGCGAATTAACGTTTCGCTGTATCGTTTACGTTGATGTGAGTGACATGTGGAAGGGCTTTTTGGATGTAATTAAAAAGCTACGTGGGTGTACTGAAGTACTACGGCACATACTCGTATTAAACAAAAGATGTCTACTTTGTTGTGTCTGACAGAAATTTCACAGTATTTTTGGTTATGACTTTGTTGTGTTCACAGATCAACGCTTTTTTCTAAACGTGGCGAACGTTTATACAAGAGACCTTATTCAATAAAAAAGTCTTATTTAAATCTTATTATTTTAGTAATCTTGTACTTAATTATGTACTGAACATAGCAATACCTATCCACTGCAGAGAATAACATAATTAGATCACTATTTACATACACAATTCCTAAATAATAAATTCTATTATATTATTGTATATACAGAAAACTCACCAATTGAATCGTCTTCATACAAAATGTACGCACCTAGACACATATTTCCGCAACCCAGTGTAGAAGCTCACAGTGATGCTACCCCTATCAACTGTCTGCTGCACGCCACGTCACCGCTGACGTCATTTCTGACGTCTTGCCGATGAAAAACAAACACCCGAATCGTTCCCCGCACATTTTAGATAATTACCCTGTCAAAATGTTTAGGATTATTCGTATTAACTGGTTAGAAATTGTTCTCTGGCTTAAGAAATATATTGATAAATGATTTTATTTCTGTAAATAGGTTTGTGCAAACTCTTTTAAAGTCCCAGTCTCTTTTAAAGTCCAGGTACAATCTTAGTCAGATCATGTGAAGACGATTTAAGACAGCAAACTACATAGGTTGGCATCTGTGTATTTTGAGGTAAGAACCACACAGATTGAGTGGACCTGTCCAGTCAATGCTCTGCAGTATTCGGGAAATTCTTAAATAGACATTGCAAATACCTTGAGGTATTAAAACACGAAAAGATTTTTGTAAAAATATAGCTACGAAATGATCTTGCACTATGTAGGACAACAATTAAAGGCCAATACTCCTATTGTCTTTGGTATGATTTCATCCTCTCATCAAGTTTACAACATATAAAACTGAAATACATTTAGACACCCACTACTTACTTCTAAGGCAAGTGCAAATCAATCTTCAAATATAAAACTTGCATCTAACTTCAAAAACCCCAACGTCGAGCGATCAACAGCTAACACTATAAATACCAGGTAACAACACTAGCATTTTAACCCGTCAATCAAGGTACATAGAAAACGTTCATTCCTCCAGTGTGGAACATTTCATCGAACGTACTCCATACTTACAGGGTAAAGAGTCGGTGCATATAAAAGCTGTCTAGAAAGTTTTCTGTCGCTCCCCGCGATCGATAGCGCTCGCTCCGGGAATTACACAGGGTAATGATGGTAACAGCAGCTAGTTCACTTGTTTAATTTGGGTTATTATGTCATTTGGTGCAACACTAGTTGTTAGTCTTTCGACGTGAAAAGACATTTGAATTTCTGGCGGGAATATTTGATTTGTTCGAACTTTTTTTTTGAATTGTTCTTTTTTTAGAATTCTGTTGTAGTTGAATTTGTATTTTGCTTTGTCAGCTTGTACACACAACTCCATTAAGTGGTTACCCCTCCATAAGACATGTGCGTTCAAATCCGTGCTAGGCCCAAGTTACTTTTTGTATTTTGCAAAAACATTTTATTAAAAATTTACTGTATTGTTTTACAGAATATGTTTAACAATTACTAGTAGTCATAGAACGTTTCATTAGGCCGAAGGTTTCAAGACCGCTTGCCATGCATAAGATTAAAGGTTCAAATCCTGGGCACGAAATGTGCTTTTTGTCATACATTTTTTTTTTACATAAATTATTTTTCTATTTTGTTTTAGTAATATTTATAAAGAATTAAAAAAAAACATTTCTTAAAATTTATTATTGCTATTATTTAACAAAAATTTGATCTTATTTTACCACAAAGGTTTATATTTTACAATTTGATTCGATAGTTTACAGATGACTTATTATACATATTTTAGCAACTGACACATACTCGGGTCCCTAAACAAGTAGGAAGCGCTAGAAATATTTTAGATTGACATAAACTAACAAAATATCACGTGATCACCTTTTGTGTGTGTTTATGCAGCTTTCCAAGTATATGAAATAGGTATTTAACATTTTGGTGTAAGTTTTTTGACTATAATTATGGCCCAATATAAGAATTGAAATACCTACACGATACAAAATTATCGAGATTCAAAGAAATTGCAAAATCCTATAAATTTTCATGATTTTTTGAGCACCAAGGCGTGCTTATGAGATATTCAATGGACTTTACTTTAAAACATAAAACCAACCAAATACCACATATTATTTTTAAATAGAATAGTAATGAAACGTGCAACTGTACTCGTGTTTTGAAAACATGAAGAATTTAACAGAAACAAGTTACAATCACGCTCACGTAGGGAACATCTCATACTTATTAGTAGTGACGTTTAATAAACTAGAGTTGCTTAATAAATAAATACGCCACCCTCATTTCTTCCCTACATTTACCTCGGATCGGTTAATTTCATTAATTTCGTACCGAACACGCACTAAGAAACCTGTCCCTATATAGGCGACCTCCAATAGGGATTTGGTCCCAATTATGTATTAGCAAAACTTGGCATAGCGACGCATGCGATCCCGCTAGGGATTATGAGACGGCTGTGTACGTAGTAAATACAAAGAGAAGATGTATATAAAAAAAAATATGAAATCATGATAAAACCTACACTTATACTTAGTTAAAATCGTAGGATATCGTTTTTTTTTTATGTAAAAGTAGGTGTCTTTACGACGATTTCTTGTTATACACGACGATTGTGCCACTTTCCCCATCTAAAATTTACCCGTGCATAGTGTCTTTTTTACACGCTTTATATTAGCTTCACTTGTACCTACGTTGGTTTCTATGTTTCTAACCGACTCCTTAGGGCGCGATTTTGACCCACTTTGAACGGTCAGATTTCATTTAAACTTTGTAAACTTATCGAGGACCGATGACAATTCAATCATTTTAAAAAAAAGGAGAAAATCACGCTTTTGTAGTTAGTAGAACTAAAAAATAGAAAATAAATAATAGTTTAAAAAACTAAAAAACACGCTTTAAAAACCAAACTAAAAAAGTAGAAAATAATTTAATTCAATTAAAGAGCGTGGTGTGCTTGACATTAATTGATTATAAAAATACCTCAAAAAGCACCCCACGCTTTTTAATTGAATTAAATTATTTTCTGCTTTTTTAGTTTGGTTTTTAAAGCGTGTTTTTTAGTTTTTTAAACTGTTATTTTTGTTTTGACAGTCATTACGGGACGTCAGAAGTCTAAAAGTTTGACAGCCACTTTTACCAAGGGGTATCGTATTACCCAGTAACTGGGTTGTGGAGATCAGATAGGCAGTCGCTCCATGTAAAATACTGGTATTCAGCTGCCGGTTAGACTGGAAGCCGACCCCAACATGTTAGGAAAATGCTAGGCAGGTGATGATGAGTGTCTTTTTTTGTTACGTTAGATACGACGATCTCAGTATTTACGTGTTGAATTTTAATATTGAATTTTATACAAAAAAAAAAATCTTTCTCTCATCAACTCGCAACCTAACCTGATTCCAGCCACACTAATATAATTTTACAAGTCCTCACATACCTACAGCTACTAGTTACCGTCTATTGAAACTACGACCACAATCTAACAATTAGGGCCGGGGCACACGCGTCACGTACTGCGGGATTAGCGTCGCGGTACACGCACTCGCCAGTAGCGGTAATTTATAGCCAGTGTGTCCACACCTTTACCCCGCTCTGGTGTTGACACGCTCGATTTATGAACCCGTGTGAACTGCACCTAAATATCCACTGGTTAGGTGGCTGGGAAATTAATTTGTTGTGGTGTTTAATTCTTGGGATTACGCAGACCAAAAACTGATAAAAAAATGTAATTGTCGACTTCTGTTAGTGATTGCATTCAAGTGCAAATTGTAACAATTTTTCATTACAATTTTTCATTAGCATAATTTTAGTGAAACAATTTAATAAACAAGTGTAAATAATGTTAAGCTAATAACTTCACTTCGCTTCGTACCTCACTTCATTAAATGAATTTTAATTTATTCCTTCGCTCCGCCAGCTAGTAGGACATTTTCAATAAACTTCAAACTCTAACGTAGCTTTGATTATGCTTGTTCACCTCAATAACCGACTTGGTTCTTTTCACTGGAACTAAACTGTTTTCAGTGCGCTTCTGTTTTCGCTCCGCAATTAAACTGCTGTTAAACTTCTTGCAGCGATGTTTGCAGAGCACCTGAACGGTCGGCAAAAGTTGTGCCGCACCCTGCTCCTTGTTTGCCTGCTAATTATCCCGGTTTCGGAGCGCAGTCAGCGCCCAAAATGCTGACCCGCTCCAAATGGTCAAACGAGGCTAAGAGCCTTTCATAGCTCCATTCAAACAAGGCTTCGGTCCCACCCTGTTACCATAGTGACCGCCTACTCCGCGCTATTATTTCATTGTATCAACATTCATATCGACATCACGTGTAAGGACGGCTCGATTAAACGAGGGGCGGCCAGAAGCCAGATTTGTCAAGTCTCCTTTCAAATTAGAAGCCACGGTCCGGTTCGCACTTCACGCGACGTTTAAAATCAAAAGCGCAAAAGGGTTACGTAATCCGGACCTTTTTCAACGCGACTTGTGTTTGTGTGCATGTCTCGTCTTTTGTCACGTATTCTTAATTAATGCCCGCCAGCTGGCGAACAACCCCACTCGTCACATTTTCATATCGATTCCGAGAGGGTCTCGTTTTGAACACCACACAACGGTATATTGCGCCGATAAATCTCGATCAGCTAGAGGTTTTAATTTTTTTAATCGGAATATGACATCGAAAACGAATCAGCGAATGTCCCCCTGTTTGCGAATCGGAAGTAAAGCCTAATAAACCGGCGCTTAACCTCTCGCGACAAAGCAGATACAAAGTGAGTGACATCCCGTCTCTAAAGAGATCTCGCGAAAAAATCCAGCGGCGACGTGTCAAAGACACCGCGACGCGACGAGCGAGGGGCTCTTTGTTGCCTATCGAAATATTTTTAAAGCTTAACTCCTTAGTGAATTGAGAGATTAAGTCTTTTTTGAAGAGGCAACCGGTCCCCGGGGTCGGGCGTGATCATTCCTTCAGATCTCATTTCCGTGGATGCTCTATTTGATTGTTATTTTTGTTACTTTTTCCCATTTTGTCCGGGCGCCGGCGGGATTTGAAGTGACAGTCGACGATTTGCACTCGAGCGCGATAAGTGTTTATCCAACGTTTTTTATTTCATAAACGGCTTTGTTAGCGTTGCTTGTTTTCTTGACGTTTTTTATTTTTGTATTTAATAGGAGCGTCACCAATTGACAACATCATAATCGTACAAGGAAGATAAATTCCATTGGTATTTTTTTTTATCAGACCCTACAACAATATTACTAACGCTTTTAGTGAAACGCAAGATTCTCGAAAGTATAAATAGCCAGTAAAATATAATTAGGATTAAAAATCTTACTGAATTCTACAACTGAGACATAACTTCATCAATAGAACACAACTATACGAGCCTTAACTATAATATGAAGCAAATAAAGAATGCATATCAAATACCATAGGAATGAACTTAGAGATTTACTCCAAGAGTTCCCCCATCTTTAATTACGCTTTTCTATGATAGTTAGTTTCCGCCTATACAGTCAATGTTCAAAGCATTCCGGACATATTTACTTTCCACACCAGTAGGCAGCCAGCATAAAGCCACAAGAAAATATGCAAATGACTGTAAGGCAGTAGGTAAGCGCCCGTAAGCCGTGTAATTATTCACATCGGATTTGCAAATCTCGCCCGAAGCGTTCCGTTTCCGCACTCGCGCATTAAACTGACCCTTAGAGCGCATTTAAATCAAAACACATGTGTTCGCAGCGGACCGGCTTAGCGGACGCTGATTTTCAGATGAGGGCTTCCCCTTTTTGCGGGTCCCTGCGTCGATTCCTTGGCGGGTGATGATCGATACCCCGCCCCCGCCGCCGGCCGCGACCCACCCTCCCTCGCTCTTAATTAGGACTCGGAATCTGCGGCGGACACACACACACGCGACGCCGTACAGGGTGTAATGTTAATCAACTTTCATTATGCACTAAGGAATTATATGGGTACGCCTGAGGAGTGATTATCCGAGTTAGGCCGCGTCCCCGACCAAGAAATCATACTTTATTATGATCATTCCGCATTCGGCGGCTTTACGGCGGCACCTCGCGGGGCGACATCGCATTAGAATTTACGGCGCATATATCAAAGTGTTGTTACACCACTGTCTGCCAAGTAAACAGCTAAACTGTAATTAACTTTTGCTTCTAGTTTGCGACTATTGTGTCCGACTTTTCAGGGTAATTCCTAAACCACACAAAGTCGTCCCAAATAGACCTAAGGACCGAATCAAAACAAGATATTCTCACCTTTACATTGCCTAGCATCTCTAAAACCCAAGATATACGACGTATAATATAACTATTAAGTTCGTCTATTCATATGCGGAACCCTTGTTTATAGCGCGTGAGATTAGTCTGAATGTAGTGGACCCGCAATATCGCACACTAAGCGCTTACATCGTGATTAATATTACTGCTTACATCGCAATACTGTGTCTATACAAAGGTCTTTGAGTATTTTAGATTATGTCTATGTTATATTTGTGTGCTAAATAACGTAAGAAAACTGTTAATAAAATTATCTTTATCTTTATCTTAATGAAAATGACTTTATACTAGGATAAACAGCTCTCCCTTCTAATGTATGTCCTTCATTTCTGAATCCCATGACTTATACAGGAAAAGTTTTTATACAGTGTGAAAATTGTACCCATGAATTCATCATATCATTCTAGACCCCACAGCGCAAAAACGTTTAAAAAACAGCTGTTCCATACAATTTGACCGCGTAGGTATTGCAGGTTTCTATGAAACAGCTGATTTTTCTGAAAAATTTCTTCACTGTGGGATCTAGAATAGTATGCTGAATTCATGATTAAAGTTTTCGCACTGAATAAAAACTTTCCCTGTATAAATATATCTACGCAGCTGATCCTTGACCTTCAATTCAAATCCAAACTGTATTTAAACAAAACTTATAGCTATAAGTAAAGTCTCGTATATAAAATAATATTAACGAGCAAGCCATGTAGAAATTTTATTTTATTTTTTGTACACTTCAATTCCCAAACATCACCGTAGTCCCGGCGCTTGTACTAGGGGTTCATGCATCATAATAGAATATTGAGACAGAATAGTTATTTTCAACACTTACCTCTAAGGAGGTAATCATCTTAACATTTGACACGAGACGCCACACCTACCGCTAGCAACATAATAGGTCTGCATACCAAATTACATAGTAAAGGCCTCGGCTGAATAGGCCCTTAATCGCACTATACGGTTAAGCAGGCTTGCCCCAAGAAAGTCCTAGCCGTATTGAGATCGCCCTTTAAGCTTCAGTTATGAGGATAAACCTCCAATAAATCTTTCACTTAGAGGGCCGTTTAATTAACGCGTGTAATAAAATTTAATTGATCAAAGCGTATAGTTTGTTGGGTATAATTTATGGGACCACTTGAGGCGCCTTTGTGTTTGGTCCTTATGACCGATTGTTGTCTCGAAAGTTGTGATCCGTATTTGATTTGACATTTTGAAGTTGCTTACAATAAAAATAATATCAGAAGTATAAATAACAATATGTACTTATTAGATATCCTACTTCCTACAATCCTACTAATATTATAAATGTGAAAATTTGTATGTTTAGATGTCTTGATGTTTAGTTGCAAACATCCTAATGTTTGTTACTCAATCACGCAAAAACGGCTGAACGGATTTGGATGAAATTTGGCACACAGATGGATTATAACCTGGATTAACACATAGTATACTTTTTAACCCGAAAGTACGTTCCCGTTGGATAATTTTCGACCTCCACGAGGGTGAAACCACTGGCAAAAGCTAGTTATGAATAAGGAAACTTAAAGGATAATTTCTTTAAAGTTGAGGAGTTGCTTATATCTATACCCTTCAATATATCTATACCCTTCAATTGTATCCAGTTACAAGTTTGACAAAAATGGAAGGCCAGCAGTTATGCGACAAACATAAAAAACGAGCCTCCCAACAAATAGAAAATGAACAAAAAATAAATCTAGTAATTAAATTAATACAATCTAAAATCCATCACTCAAAACGTGAAAACTCGTTACCATTTGATAAATGAAATTTCTTACTTAATTTTCTTCACGGGCAATTTATTTATTCGGCTAAGACTATATGACAACCTCCCATTTTATTAAGACCTCTGTAATTCTTGTAACTTTATAGAGGAAGTAGAAGTGTGATGGGTCTTAGTAAATTGGTCGATATGGCACACACGTGTATTCTCATGCCCTTATACTAATTTAATAGATGAGGTGTTCCCATTAATTACAAAGAACGTCGGTGGCAGTCCGCCGCGGGTAACGAACAAATTAATAAGATTATTAACTCCTTCCGACAAGTCATTCTTTCTCGAGCGTGTGTACTGGGTTTTAGCGAAGATACTCAGTATTTTCTTCGAGCACTTTGAAAACTTTAGTGTGGTTTGGATATCTGGGTAAATGCAAACGATAATGTTAGTTATATAACTATGTAACAATTATTTCTTATACCTAACTTTCGTAGGTGCGTAGCATGTGCTACGCAGCTGCTACGCATTTGGTACGACGTATCTTTTTCTTGTGATAACAAATGCGAGAACCGTATTTTTGAATTTATTTAAATAAAGGTAATATAATAAAAAAAACGAATACCCAATATAAAATCACGTCTATTCCGAAAAAGAGGTAGACAGAGATGTATAGAACCCAAAGATTCTCTAAAAATTTTAAGCATCCAAGAAGCGCGCTTTTATTGATTAAGAAATTGTATTAGGATTAACTCTCCTTATATTAATCAAAAACAAAAAAAAATCGTCATGTAACGCAACAACCTGTCCCGCACAAGGGCGGCCACATGTGATTGATTGTTAATGAAGAGGCGTGGGGCGATAGTTATTAATGACGCGCGGCTCCGCCCGGCCAAAACACTTCTTTATTTACCCACTAACACCTATTAGCCGACCGCGTCCGATACACTGGCGGCACAATATATCATCCCGACAGAAACGTATCAATCAATTTGGGAAATTATAACGTAATGTTACCCTTTTGTTTTTGTACAACTTATATAAGGGCTATTAGTTTTATATTTTAAGCAGATTTTATGGCAAATTTCTGTAAAATGTGGTCAATTTGCTAAATTAAAATAAACAGGTACCATAATTAACATATTGTTATTTAAAATCAAAACCCACCCCTGCATTTCTATTTAAAATTAATTTCAATATTATTAATCCAGTGAAAATCACAGTTAGAACGATTATATTTCTAAGTCCCCCAAAATCATGAGAAGGGTTTTGTTTTATTTCAATTAAGTCGCAATCACAAAGAGTTGGAACCACGACAGTCACTCTATCGTCGACGATTTAAACAGATGTCGTGTTAAGGAGGTCCTCCGGAATATTCGTTAGGAATTTAAATTGCAAATTTGTGCGGTGGCAGGTGCAGCTCCTCGATTGAACATCGCCCTCCTTCTCTAATTCATACAAAAACTATTCCCGTCCCACTCCCACGCGTGCCCAAAATCAAGGAATAATGAACGTCAACAAATAAAACCCGAGCGTCACTAATTACTCGGGCTGCTCAAACGAAGAAAGGTAATTTTTGCACTCTATTCCGAAGAGGAAATCTCGAAGCTAATGGCGTTAATTTAAAAAGAGGCCGATGACGGTGATTTTTCTTTCGACGCTGAAACTTTTCGACTCGTGATTTATTGACGCTACAAAACCGGCTTTCATCTCAACCATCCGACCATCCTGTCCTATTCTTAGACGTTTAAATAAGGTCGTAAATAAAATGTCAGTCACACACACTAGAGGTCTCGTTCCTAAACTAAACAGAGGGTGAGGCGATTCATTATGAATGAGTGGTCTCAGGTACCGCGGCCTAAATTAAAGTTTAGCTCATCGGCGATGTGTACAATGTAGCGACTACTTGGGCAGGCTGATCACGAGCTGCGGCGGCTTAATGAATGAAGAAATTCCGGAGAGCCCCTCACACGAGCCCCTCGGCTCTAACCTCCCTCGCATAGATTGTAAACTTCCAGAAAGAAAACAGTGACTTAACCGAACTGTCAACTGTTTCCGACCGAAATTTTCATTAACATTTTTAGATACAGGCTTTTGAGGTTGAATTCAAGTGTGTAATTGGAAAATATAGTCAAAGTAATGCAGTAGCTCAGTGATTTCTGCAGTATCCCTGCCGCGGCCTCCGTTACTGAGTAATTAGCTTTCCAATTTTAAAGAGGGACTCCACGCTCAGTGCCTCCCATCAATCCGCTCCCCTGCCCGCCATCGAATCGATAATAATTAATTATTTTTGACATAATCACAGCCAAAATCCATTCTCTTTTTGCTAATTCACGTCCCTATAATAAAACGGGACGGCGCTTTTAAGGCTCGCCCGAGTGAAATTGATAAAAAATAAATAAGACTGTGCGCGTAACTTTTCGCCAAGTCAAACAAAATTGGGCGTTAGCTTACGACGCTGGGTGCCGAATGATTAATTATAATCGCTCATTTATCTCGCTAGTTATCAAGACTGTAAAAATGAATCTGTATAGATGTACTGACTCAATGAATATTATCGTAGTAACCGATCGCATCAAAGCGACGTATCCGAAACCCATATTCAAGCGTGGTGACGAGGGATCGCTGTGAGATGCGTACAATCGGCGGGACACTGTGTCAATATTGGACACGTCACATAATAGGCACCAAGATTCGGATGTGGGCGAGGTGTCGAGTACAACCGCTAATAGACGGAGGACCTTCGACTTGATACTGCAGCTTCACGTACTTGTTTGAAGTTCAATGGACTACGACACAAACAAAACAATGCAGGATTGTGTATCAATTGTTTATACCAACCCGTTCATTTGCGAAATCAAACTGACAAATAGTTTTAGGGTAAACAAGGGTTTATGTTATGATTAACAGTGAATTTTCAATGAAAGCATAGGTATTCAACTTAAACAACAAGTGCTCGTAATATTCAATCTATACAATATTAATACTAACTCTGAAATATTGAGAGCAAACTGCGAGTTCTGAATGCCGGCACAAGTTGCTGGTACTTAAAAAATACATAGTGAAAACATTAGCTCCGCCCGGGGCGTGGCTGGTCCGTGATTAAACCCAGCGAGGCATGCATAACGAGCCCGGTATGTTTGAACGCTTACAAATACTTTCCAAGTTGCTCCGGACAGCGGTTGAGGCGGGTACTGCTACACCTGTGCTTGTTTATCGCCGCTAAGACCACCGCCACCCCCGCAAGAGACGTATTGTTTGTTTAGGCCAATCAACAACCCACCGTGACCCACTTATAATACATTAACAATATTCAATAATCATCACAAATTCATATTGAATCGAATCTCCTAAAATAATATTTAATACGTTCCGAACCTCTATTTTCCTTTGCAGCGGATAGGATTCTCTACCGAAATTAAATAATATTTTGAAAGGATTAGTATCATGATTGGGCGGACACATGCTAATGCAAGAAGTTTTTAATTAAAACCGTCCGCCGTTAAGAGGCTGCGTAATGGCTGATCCTCAGGAGGGATCCGATATTGGGTGTGTACTGGCAAAGCCAAAATACAAACATATTTAGGTCCGTTACGTAGCGCAGTGTGCGCCGGCTAATCACTGGCCGGTGTATGGACGTAGTGTACACAACAATCCCTTGACGTTTTATATAAAGATTTTCATTTGTTTCAGATGCAAACGACTTTGACGACGACGACGCAAACAAGGTAAATAAGAACATTACTACAGTTACAGCATTTAAAACTAAAAAAAACAACATTACAGTGGGAGTCCACCCCAGTAGCGCAATCCAAACTTTAGCGACGACTTTATGGCCGCTGTGACCGCCAAAAGTCGCCGAGGAAAAGTGCAAGCTTGTTTACTCATATATCAGCGGGTCGGGTCGACGTTTCTTTCCGATAAGGCCGACTCCCCCGCTGCCAATAAAGTGATTAAGTCACAAATCGTGGCGAGGCGCCTCTTTACCGGCCCTCTGATATACCGACACCGAGCTTGCGGAATTGCTTTTTAATTTATATATTTTTGTACGTTATTTGCTGTTTTCGTGTCGAATGGAATCGATTGTTTTCGGATGAGGTGAGATTGGTTACAGAAAATTTATTTTGTAGATAAAAAATATCTATGATAATAACTCAAAGATGTAGGTGGACAGTCGCAAGATCATTGAGTCCTCTATCCATTTGTGAAATAGAAGACTGGGATACCGGAAGAATAACAGACTCAATTTCTCAAACAGAGACATTTTCCCCGATGTAAACAAAAAATTGAACCGTTGAGTAAGAAACTGAAGTTGAGTGACTTATTGAAAAATTATAACGTCTTTTGTCTAATAAAATAGAATCCTGCTATTTGCAGGTTTATTTCTAGACGACATTTTTCCAAATCAGCATATCCACCGTCGGGTATACTGATTCTCTGAGATCTAAAAGAAGCTAAACCACACACACAACCACCAGCCACCTAAGGCTCAGGTTTTCATTCCAGCTACTATTACTAGTGGTTCGGTCCCCATCGAACAGCTCTATTACAAATAAATTGCCCTTCGAAAACGCTGCGCGTGTTATAAATTTCATACGTGCTGAGAAATGACATACGGTATTATTTATTACGAACAGTTTTTTCGGGGAAAATACAAAGAAGACATTGTGACGTAATTGAGCTGCGTATTATTGGGGCACGCTACAATTCAACGGCAATTTTCTACGACAAAAGAAAAAAATATTGTCTTTTCAACGTTTTTATTACGAACGTAGAGAAGCTAAAACTATTTTCTTTTTTGACGACATTCTACTTTTTTGTTTCGTACACACATTGTGTTCTTATTTTAAAAATTGAAAAAGAAAATTGACTTTTAGCTAGGGTTGGGACATCTGTTTTATAGGATAACAAAAATACAAGAATAACTATAAAGATTAATGACTGTTTATAACACAACTTTATTACTACCAATCGTTGAATCAATAATCAAATAATTATAATATTCCTGTATCATATCATTATCATGTCAGGAAGCCGACAGCTGAGCTTCCCCCGTGTGTACACGTTTTCAACACGGCATTAGCCGGTGGCGCCATTAGCTCTACAAATGACACTAAAATGAAATCTATTCATTTCCTTTGAGCCGAGTCAATCGTCGGTGATATTGTACGATTTCACGCGATCCGGACATTACCGCTGTAGCCTCGGTGACGATCCCCGTTCGTTTTGTAACGTGAGCCCTTAAATTCACTGCTTAATTTTGTCAACATCAGTTTACTTTTTATGCCATTATAAATGAATTAGTTCGTCTTGATTTTGGACAGAAAACAAGTCATAATTAATAATGGTAAAAAATGCCATTTAAGTATATAAAAATCAAAAACTAATTTTTTACTTGTTATAAATTTGGATAGTTTTGGTTCTAAAAATAATTATGAATATTACGGTACATCTATGCAAAGTCGTGCATAATATTTTCCCCGAAATCAATCAAGGCATAACTGTTAATGTTTTCAATAGGTATACCTACTATACTATACTACACTATATATAATATACTATAGTTACATATAATCAAGCTTTAAATATAAACACTTTGCCCCACGTTGACATTGAGCCTGGCTTGTGATTTACGAGCTCTTTAATATCGAGCCACTCCACATCTTTATTAAGCCGATGTTACTTTGTAATACGCCTAATAATCCTTTCATAGCTTGAGTTATTGATGGAAAATATGAAAATATAAATTGCTTATTACAGAAAGGTATACGATGATGAAATATTTACGCAGTTGACATAGTTAGCAGTTAGAGTTACAGGGCATGTACAATTTTAATCTTGACTCGCAAGAAGAAAAACACTATGATCGGTCCAACTAAGTTTTGCTTACAAACATACAACCCAAAAGATGACGAACTTTCATTTATTTTATTTATTTATTTAAATATATCTATATCTTGTACAATATACGTTGGATGAACAAATTGTTGCTCAAGGGTACTAAACAGACTTAAAGAAACTGATTAGGCGTTGTTAAGCTAAAACACTAAAAGTTGAGTAACAGTCTTTTGGATTGGTGCGGGATCGCAGTCAGTTCTATGAATCTGTATCAGAAAGCTCTTAAATAATCAGTAATTTTCTGAAAGCACTTGAAACACGATTTCTTCTTAGTGAGTGAAGAAAATTAATCAGCTTTCCAATAAATAAAGATACGCATGACTGAATTAATTGTAACCCTTTTGTATCAGCTGTGGCTTAAATTGTTTTCAACTTTCATTTAACCTGCGTGCCTAGATAGTGATCTAACGGTTGCTAAGTAGGCTTCAATTGTACAGAAGGGTTTTCAGAATTAAAAATTGCACGTTAAAATGAAGTAGAACCATTGAATTAATGTACCTACATTATTTTAATTTAAGAGCAGAGGTTTTTTTTTGTTTTTAATTATTTGATAGATCGTGGCAAAGTAGCGTAGAGATTTATTTTCACCTTAATTCAAATGAGTTTCTTTCACATAAACCTACATGGGCAAAATATCCAACTTTAGGTGCATGGTTCCAATTGGATATTTTCTATGGAGATGAGCAGATAAGAAACTCCATGGATACTCTTTTAAAAATAATCATCTTGTACCGTGTTTTAATATTAATGTGTTAGTGGGAATGGGAGGAAATATCCTACCATGTTCTAAATAAGTCAATAACCGATTTTAATTCAGTATTTTTTTCTACAAATACTTCAATATTGCTGAAACAACCGTAACAACCGTAGCCCTTCCCGCGGCTCAGTGGAATCAGTTTAATCAATGTCGTTATGGTGCGTAGATGTCGCGATACGAGCGGTCGGTTCGAACTGTATCGCACTCGCAGGGTTAATTTGTAACGATGTTTATCGAAAACAACCGAACGCATTTGTTTCACACAAACAGTGAACGAAGCGATTAATTTTGACGTCTGTCAATTTGTTGGTACATGTGACGTATGATTCGAATTTTGAATATCGAATGTTTTGACATTGATAGTTTTGATTGGTACAGTGTAGGCATCGGACAAAATATGTGGCACACATATTTTTTACTCGTTGTATTTTTAAGTTTCACAAGTAAAAAAAATTGCTAGGTTTGTCATAATAATTAAATAAATGAATGTCAAGAGAACCTTTAGAGAATCCAATAAATCATTAAAATTAATCCAGCACCATAACAAAACTTAAAACAAAAGCACATCGGCAAGAAACACGTCAGTCATCTTCACAATAAATAACACGAATGACATTAATGGGACATGTCTCTTGTACACGTGACCTTGGCGAGGCAAGATTGATAACTTGGCTCCTCGTTAACGTTCCATTGTAGACGCCCATCGATTATCAATTTAAGGATTACAATGCCCGGGAGACAAATTGCGGGTACCTAGCCGCCATTCGAAATGGACGATGACTGGACAACTACTCCTTCATAAATTATAGCTTAAAGTTTGCATTACATTAATTATAATTTATTACTTTTAGTATATAGAGGATGTGTCCGTTAGTGTTTTAATGAAAGTTGTGGCATAGTAATAGGATTATTTTCTAACTGGTAGTTAATTGGAAAGGAAAGTACCTAGTTGGTATCATTACTAATTCATCAGTAACTAACTCATAAAACAAATGTCTGCACTTAACCATTTCATTGTATACCTATAAAGTTGCCAATAAAAATAACTTAAAATGAAACTTGCAGTAGATAATACCTCAAATTGTTAATTCATTTTAACAAGAAAAAGAGATAAATGGAATCAAACGACTTTCAAATTGTCAACGAAATGACACGTCTACGTGTGTAATTTTCTCCTTACTTACGGAATAAACCACTCGAAATCCACCCCAACGTAGGGTATTATCAAAAAATTGGCTTCATTATCAAACTATTCGCCCACGATAACAATCTTGATCAAATAAAAAATTAACATGGCGCGGGGGCAACCGCGTGTTACGAGGACAAATTGATACAATCGGTCACCGGTACCGCGCGGTTCGAAAATCATACGTTACACATCACTAGTCACGTTCCCACAATCGAATTCATACTCGATACCTGAATTCATTCACTTTCAAGACATGAAGTTTTACGTCGCACTTACGTTTCAATTAGTCCACAAAAACTCCAAAGTTTCTTCCTAAAATAAAAATCTTTACTCAGATTGAGTCGTTTCAATAAAATTATACAAGCGTATGAAAATAAAAGTGAAGCGGCTGAACGTACTTGCATACCAAAATATTATTTTCTTTTTAGTACGACTGGTGTAATTGTATTTTATGCCTTAAGACTTGGTACTTTTAAGCCAACGCTTAAGGATTTGTATTTCTCCAGCAATCGGAATAACTTGGTAACCGCAATCGGCGCATCGGTTGCTGCTACGTGTCGCCACCGTGCTTCGAATATAAATGTTCTCTTTTTGAATTTCCTTCGAATTATAAAATCAATTAGGCGAAGCGATGTCGACATCGGTTGTATGGATTTTTTCAATTGGCTTCATGACATTATTAAAGCAGTCTGCTGCCTTGACGACATAATTTGCTGTTCAACTTTCTTAACGATAACATAAATGGGGGGCACAAAATATGGGTACATAGGTGGCCAAGATTTAAGTTTATTAGGTTCATAAATCGTGACACCGTGATACGTAGATACCTATACTGCCTACGTGATTTCTAGGAATGCCTAATTTTACTCTGAAAGTTTCTTGTTTTAATAAAAATAATGATACCTAAGTACTAAATATTACCAACGAAATTTAGAACAATCAATAATGGATTCAATTAACTTTGTTTCAACAAAATTATTCATCGTCGAGATTTTATAAAACTCGACGTCACGCTCGAGCAGTCAAAAACAATACTTATTCAAATGAAACAAAAAGCAATTAACGGTGGAGATATCCCTCCATCCTCGGAGGATACAAGAGAGGAGAGATTATTGAAAAAATAATTAATAAATATTTATGGCGAGCCACCTGAGGAGCGACACTGGGCGAGATTCCATTTTTATCCAGTACTCGAGTACGCATCTGCAGCGTTACAGGGAAAAGCGGTTTATTACAAATGCAAAATTTTCCATTCATATTCAAAATTTTATATCCCGATGTGGCCGGGAGAAAGCTAATTTATTCCGGGGGAGCGGCTAAGGAGACGTCCCAGCACCTCGCGTCTTGTGGGGGATTAAGGAAGGGTTGAACGCTGCGAAATTGACAGGTGCCTGTCAAAAATTACAATTAATAATTGAGACAATTGCGATTTCGGCTGCTGTTGTGGCCACTTGTGTTAAACTGCATTTGCGTTTTGACAACCCTAATTTTAAATTTTAATTAATAAATTTTAAAATATAAATTAAATTAAAAAAGTTAATGAAAATACAGTCATTTTTCATGCTTCAAAAAGTTTGTATGATCTTGAAACTTAACGACAACTTAAAAAGCCTATCATAAACCGTAACTCAAAATTAAACGGACATAAATCAGTATCCTGTAAGCCACATCACTAGCACTAGTGTCCCCCGCCGTCCATATAATAGACAATAAACATCGGGGCGCGCATCGATCACTCGTTTTACAGCCACAGCGGTTAATGGCGGTAATCCACCACTAAGAGCGGTTTACTACATTGTTATTGCCGACTAAAGCCACTCATAGCCATAATACTGCTGGAAACAATTAAAGACTTAAAACTGTAATGAGCATGTCAGTGGATTTGAATTAAATAAATTACCAATTTAAGAGTTAATGGCAAGGGTGAACTTGGCATCGTCCTCTCATACCAGCGTATTCAAAATTCTCCAAATAAAGTCACTTCAAGTAAGTTAAACAATCATATAAGACGATAATCTCTTAAACACTACGATACGAATAACTGTGCTGTCATACGCACTTGTCTATTTTTGCATAGAAAAAGTGAGTATGTGCCTGGAATGAGGTGAATTTTAAAATGAAAATATGTATATTTAGGATTTTTTTCTGCTGGGTCAATAAACATTAAATATTCAGATACCTACTTGAAAAAAAATTACACAGTGACTATAAAATAGTGACTCAATTTACCTTCCTGTCACATTTATCAGATATCGGATATATCCGCAAAACGCAGTCAATATTCATATTTCACGTCACTATTTGTCGAGCACTGCATTGCATTTCGGGCACCGCTCGCTTTGATAAATGATGCCACTCTGTCAGGAGGTCAATGTTTATCAAATGAATGTCCGATGGGTTATTAGCGGTGATTGGTGATTCGCTTTTGGTTTCTGAGCTATAATTATGTGGATATATTGACAAGAGTACGACTTCAGATATTTATAAAGGCATGCATTTGCTCTCTTTCTCGCCAAATGTTAATCGGTGATGGCGGTCGACTTTTATCTATATTTGACTAGAAATAAACTGTATTCTAAACAGGGATAAATAAAAAGCTTAGATTCAAAAAGACCCGCCGTACTCAGCGCTTTTCCTCCAAACTTATTAAGCGCACGGCCAAAGTGTGGAACTTTCTGCCATCAACTGTGTTCCCTACCGTATTTAACCAGTCTGCCTTCAAAGTACAAGTGAACAGGCATCTTCTGGGCACGCTCGTTCCATCATAAACCTCATCCATCGTTTTCTATCAGGCGTAATCGAGGTCAAGAGCAGGCACGGGTAGAAAGGAAACAATTTTAAGATAGAATCGTGTGTGTTTTGTTTGACTTACAAATATATAATACGAACAATGAACGAGCGTACCAACATAACGCAAAAATGACCACAGACTAAACAATCAATCAGAGATCGATAGGCAAAGGCACACGTCTGTTCTGACCGATAGCGCGTTATTGATGGAAGCCGTTTTTCACGCGGCTCGCCTCGAGCGGCACTCCGTCTCTATTACAGCTACCACTGATACGTTTTGTACGCACATTGAGTTATTTGTTCGACATAAGTATTCCGTTCAACTCATTCGTTTACCTATGTCATTGTTTGTAGTGGTGATAAGTGGGGCTCTGGTTTTGGAGTGGTGATTTATTTAGGTATATTTTTTTTATAAATTAGGGGGTTGGAAGATAAACTTTTATTTACATGTGTTAAATATGGACTTAACGAAGCTTTTTATAACATAATCAGCTAGCCACTAACTGTAACTATCTTATAGAAAGTTTCTTAAAATATCGAAAAAGTAATCATTTCAATCACCTCAAGCAAGATTAAGGAAAATTCTCCAGTAATTTCTTAATCCCTACCTTCTATGGACGAAATTTCAATTGTGCGATTTCATGGTGGAATTTTCATTGCGTCTACGTCATAAATATTTTGTCCGATAAACCGTTCGTTCGACAGCCGCGAGGCGTAAGAAAATGTTAATTAACGAATCCATTGTTTTCCCGCCCGGCGGCTCCAAGATGGTGCCGCTTCCGTTTCCGGCGAGCCTCCTTCTTTATGTGCGTTTCCCGCTTATTTTTACGTCAGTCGGGTAGAGCGGCGGCATTGTGGCGCGGTGCGGTGCGCGCCCGAGTATAATGATTTTAATTTCCTCTAATCAAGAGCCTTCGGCACAGCTTAAGAATTCTAATCATGCACAGCGCGACCGCCGCCGCCGCACCGCGCCGCGTCGCAGCCGCAGCGGGTGACAGAAACATCAGCACTTATTCTGATTGCGTCGAGTGTGGCGCTGAATAATTAATACGCCTTTATTTTGCGTTATGCTCCCGTACCAAAACAAAAGAACCGCCGCGCATTAATTTACAAAATTGTTCATACATATTTGAAATGCTTAATTTTTGACAGCAGCCATTAAACGTAAAACATCAAATACGTCTTTTGATAATTTACTAAAGTGTTTCATTTTTCGAATAGCGATTTCTCTTCGCAATTTTCTGCTTTTTAAAATGTAGCTGAGAGTAAAGTTTAATTATATTGGGGTAGCTCAAAGCCCACCCTTTCGTTCAATTCGCACTAACGACCACATTTGAGTCATGTAAATCACGACGACGCCACTTGCAATTAATTTTTTGACTATTAAAACGTCTCTGTCGTGATTGCCTTGCAGGGAACTGAGCTCAAGAACATAAAAATGTAATTGAGTAATTCAGTTTTCACATACATTATTATGACTGTTACGTGTACTTATAAAAAAAAAACATTAGTAAATTCATCGATAAGCTCTTGTAATATAAAAAAAATTAACAGCACCTACTAAGCAAAATAACCGCTTCAATCTTGCTGATTTTTCTGAAAACGTGCAGTTTAAGTAGGTACCATACGTCTCACAGACTTAATTTTCCGGCATACTATACAATCCCATACACTACATTCAGCCTCATTTATTGTTAAGCACAGTCAAACCTCATCGTTTTGTAAACGCGGCCGCTGTTTGGCGGTGCGGTCCACAAGGAACACCGCACAATTAAGGGAACCCTTTCAGGGTGCGTACTTAGCATTCTAATCACCGCGAGCAGACGCCTTGCGCCACAATACAACGCTTAACGCCGCGAAATTAAGTGCGAAAATAACAGGATCCCGACGCGAACCCAACTGAATTATGTCGCGAACAAGATTCTAATTTTAATTTTTCTCGAACAACGACTAATTTCGACATAATAAAACGTACAACGTATACTCACAACCCTCGACTCTCGAGGTACTACAGCAATAAAATGCGAAAAACGATTACAGATCAATGAAGCGTGCCTTCCCTCTGGGAGCGCAAATAATGCCAAGTACACACTTCAAATATGCTTTTCTTAATCGTTCTCATAAAACAAAGATCAGCCGCCCGCGATCTCCCCCGTGCGGCAAAAATAAGTAAAAAAATCTCCCGTTGCTCATATCGCGTCTATCAGTGCGGATTTTTACCGCAAATTGTTTCCTGTAGGGAACCGGAACCCTCTTGAATTGATATTTGTATTGGAACTGCAGCTTTGGAACTTATTATTGGAATCGGTTTAGAAAAACAAATAAAATTACGGCTCATTCCGCGCACTCCCGCAATCCACTCGTGTCAACGTATTGTAATTTTTAAACTGAACTTTGTTGTGCGTAATTTTTTATAGTTGTCTCATTTGATTTAAACATTTACTTATTCCGTACAGTTCGCATCAAAAAACTCGCAGATATGTATCTGACTGCAATAACGAACTTCAAAATTCTTACAACAAATAGTAGACGTACCCATATTATGTGAACACCAAGTTCAAATTTCATTACCTACAATATCCGAAATCGAGCTAATGCCTTGTAATTTATATTTTACCTTAAATTCAGCCAGCATTTCTTAAGGAAAAACCATTGCCCACGGTATCAGGAATCCTCAAAGTTGAATTGGCTTAAAACCTCCCGGCGGATGTGTCATTATAATTTGCAAGGGAGAGATGAGTGATCCGTCGCTCGGAGCGCTCACAAATAATACCCTAAGCTATTTTAATCTTAACTTAGTTAAAAATCTTGCGTCCGACATTAGCATTAATCACTTTTGACAGACACCGTAATGGATAGTGTAATTAATGTGTTTAAAGTTTATAATTGGTTTATGAAGGTAATCCGGGTGATGGCTTTTGTATTGCAAGTGAGACAAAAAAACAATTTGAATAAAATTGCAGTCATAAAAGTTAAGTTAGAAGTAAGGCAAAGTCATAATATTGAACGTTAACATTGTTGGACTATTATTTTTGTAATAGGTTTAAAAGTTAATTAACAGTTATTTAAACGATGTCTAAGAATTAAAACCAAAGGCTTATTGGAAAATTAATTTATAAATAGGTATCTGGAAACAAAGAAAATGCCTTCATTAAGAACGAAATCTAAAGCTTAATTGAACGTCGACATTGAGAGATTTCAATTCAATTACTAAACCATATTTAACGAAATCCAATCCCCCTTTCCCTCGAGAAATAATATTATTTATTCACAAAAAATAATACAAAACGCGGTTACGGCGAACGCTCTGTTGGTTCAGTGGAGATCATTCGATGTAAAAGTTGGAAGCAGAGGACGGAGGCAGGAAGAAAACTTGGATAAGCGAAACCCTCTAAAAATGATTGATGCCGTAAAGCGGGGGAAGCATGCTACCGCGTGGTTTTAAAACGAATAAACGTCGAACCGTTCGAAATTTGAAAATGAACATCATTAGCGCTATTGGCGCGGCGAATTCCCGCCGATTCATTTACTCTATGGAATTTGTATTTTTTTCTTTACACTTTTTATTGACGTCAATCATGCCAGAACAATTAGGTTTCACCATTTAAACTTACTCGTGGTCCATAGTGCAGTCGATATTGCAGAACTGCACAACAAAAGCATTCAAGCTCGCATTGCGATCGCGTATAGCCAATTTCCTAACGTATTGAAAATGTCGTGCGATTGTTTGAGGACATGTTATTACACGGAGCGTTTAGCCTGGGAGCTAACAAGCTCTGACGTCGTTTGTTTCTGCTGGCTCTTTGTTCGGAATATAACAATTAGGAAGACAAAGCGGCCGGTGGCGGTCGGTGTGTTATCGCGGACGATTCGCGCCGCACACAATGGCGCGCTCAACAATGCACGCTCAATATCTTTATGCTCCTTCGTGCTGAAGGCCGATGCACTCGCTGTAGAATCAGCCTTCTTGGTGTACATTAACAGACTGAAGTATACACAGAGCAACGAATGTGCAGATAGGTCAGTTATTAAGATAAGACGTTCAACTTTAACAATACATTTTGGGGATGCATGAAGAAGTCTCCTCGTGTAGCGCAATTTGTCCCACCATTAACTCGAATGAACCGAGCGCTTGCCGCATCCTGGACGGTCACACCCAATACCGTGATGACTGGCCAATTCTTCCCTTGCGGTGGTAGGGCTGACGCACGCCTGGTTCGCGACCACCCTCCCAGCGGAGTCCAGCGTCAAGCAGCTTGCTGTGTTTTGTCGATGCGTGGGAGTACCAGTGCCTTGAACAAGAACGCTCGATCCATCATAGACCTCATCAATTGCTTTCCATCAGGCGTGATCGAGGTCAAGAGCGGGCCCATTTAGTAACAAAAAATTTAAAAAATACTAAAGTCAGCAAATTGAAGCAACATTTTTCAGTCATATAAAAAGACACCCATCTTTAAGTCGTTACTGGTGAATGTTATCGCGAATTGACCTTACGTTAACTGACTTCCATTTAACTTGTATACAGTTTATAAAAAAACGTAACTTCAAATAAACTTTACTATTATTTCAACGTTATTCTTATATGCCAAGAAATAGACCAAAAACTACGTAACATTTTTTTTTTTAAGTTGTAAATTGATTTTTGCTTTGTAAAACTTTAAACATAATTTCAAGTCTTACTACCGCCCGTTTACTCTATGGTCGCCGAGACTCCTCAGCATCTCGTGACGGGCCCTTTGTGGTGCTTCCTTCTTCGCTCACGACACCTGCCTCAGTGCTGAATGCACATTCGACGCCCCTACACGTCAGATAGACGCATTGTGGCTACTAAGGTGTCTTGTGGAAAATGAGCGCTTTTGTTCTGGGTGTTATTAATTATTACTCGACTTGATAGTGCTTTGTTTTATTATATTTTCCATATTAACGGAGTATTTGGATTGTTGACTGATTAGTGTAAAGGTGATATACTTTCTTAAAGTTGTTTGTAAGTTACGATATATTATACCGACTCATGTCGTAATTGACTTGCTGATGTGTTAAGTCATAATTTAGCTATATTTTATTAACAGTTCTAGTTGAGAAATTACGTAATTGTATAAAAAGTTTGTAACTACTCAAACTCAAACTCAAAGCATTTATTTCAAATAAACCAATTACAGGCACTTTTGAATTGTCAAGGTCGGTGAGGTAGAAAGATGAAGCTAGTTGCCCATTCCAAAGCGTAGGGACCTATGGAAAAGAACCGGCAAGAAACTCCATGGACACTCTTTTAAAATCATGATAATGTTACAAAAAGTTTTATTTATTTTATTATTTATTTATTCACAAAATCCACAGCTCTTTAACAATTTCATATAAGATAAATAAACTAATCTTACAGCCAATTACGGATTTACAATTTCATTATGTTGCTACGAGGTGTAGGTATGGTTGTACAAACCGATAGCACAACCAAGCAAAACGAAGTTTTTTTCATAGTTTTACCAGCAGCAAATGAAACGTAATAAATTGGCTTGGTCTCATTAAAAGCAAGAAGATGTTTATAGGATGTAATACTGTCTTGTTGTATTAACAAATGTAACTTATACTCGTAAACTTGCAATAAGGCATCAGGCCTCCACAACAATTTATTTCCATTTACGTGACATTCTGCTCACTCATACATACCTAATAAACTATTAAACGAAAACTCAAATACGAACAGTTAATTCAAGCATCCGTATTCAGTAAATCACGCCGCAGTGACGTGTAACACCCGTTACGTCGCTGTGACGTCGACACGTGCGTTCACGAGGAGCGTTTAATCGCATAAAGAGCTAATTGTCTGTGCGGATTCCACAGGTAAACACTACACGCTAACCATTTACACACTACGCAGGGACGGAGGTATGAAGCTAGTTTTGGGTTTGGAGGCGGTAAAATTATACAGGAATTACCTCGAGATATTTCTCGGTCCCATTCAGTAATATTAAGCCACAATTCCACGGAGTATAAAACTGTATGTGCAAAAAAAAATTGCAATCTGCATGGGTCGGGTTTCGGTGCAAGCTAAATATTATTCTACTGATTTATATTTATTTATTTATTTGTAAGAATGTAGTTTTACATAGTATGGTGTTAATATTTTTATAAGTTCTGCACATTCTACCACAGCATATGTGGTGTACAAAAGTCATTATTACATAGCTTAGTACAATTAATTTCAAGATTGGCGATTTACATAAAGTCCGATATGAATTAATATTATTATAATCAGGTGATTGTGACTTTAAAATAAATGTCAAAATTTACTACCTTGTCATCTTGGATTTTTACAATACTCCATAAATTCGTCAATGTCATAAAAACAAGTATCCAATAGACAATTTGTTGCCCTAAGACACTTTTTTTGTACCCGAAATGCCATTAAAATTTCAACTGAATTAAAATGACATTACTTAAAAAGAAAAAAGTAATAGGAAACAAAAAAATATTTTCTTGCTTAAAACTTAGATAATAACAAAACACATCTGCCTAGCCCATAACCGAATATGTTGGGGTCGGCTAGGAGTCTACCCGGATGCAGCTGAGTTCCACTACTTTACATGGATCGACTGCCTATGTGACATCCAATAACCAGTTACTAGGCAATAGGATACGGCAATAAGACTGGTTGTCAGACTTTCGGGCTTCTGATGACCCGTAACGAATGTCAAAGATCTAAGATTGACAGCCGGGACCACCGCTTAGCGTACTTTCCGAGGCACAGAGGGAGGGGAGGAGGAGGATGTTAAGGTGGTCCACCCATCCACGGACCAACCGCGGCAAGCCTAGCTTAAACTAATGGATCTACCCGTGCGGCTGTTATTACTTAGCTGCAAGCTCTTCGATTATGAGATAATTACAAATCGTTTATAAAATATTGTTGTTATTGAATGCACATTCTCTATCAAACTAAAATCCAACTCACAACAGCACTCAAATCAAATAATAGTCCACCCGCTACAACTCTGCTACGCTCGTAGCACCTTCGTAGAACCTTCGTAGCTCCGTGCTACGCACAACAAGCGCCTACGTTAACTGTCGATCATGTAAGCGCGGATTACACTAGTGATTTAATACCCACTGATTCAGTCGGCGCTTTGAACACAATCACACTTAATAACACACCGCCTTATGACGTGTAATTATTGCTGAAAGGGTAATGAGTTCAATTATTCAGATGAGGGAATTACGCGTCTACGAGAAATGTGGGAATATTTCTTAGACAAAGTTATAAATACAACTTTAGATAAAGATTGATTCGAAAATTGATTATTTTAGTTTTTTAATCATACTTGCATTTGTTATACAATTTTATTTTAGAACGGAAAGAAAGAAAGAAAAAATGTTTATTGTGCACAAACAAAACGCACATTACAAAAAATAGAATAAAAACAGATATGTACTTAAAATAGACACATACAAAGTAGCTAAAAGCCCCGTATTCAGGTAGAAAATGTTTTACAATATTGTCCATTGACTGTCAATGTCAAGGCCATAGACAATGGTCAAATGGATCTGCGTTACGACCAAAAAGCTTATAGATAAAATTTTGACAATCTATCCTGTCCTGGGGTCGATTTTCGGGTCGGGCAAAGTGGGTTGGGTAAATTGGGTTTTTTCACCCGGAATTTCTCACTACCAACCTGGAGTCTAGACTTGTGCCCGGCTGATGGGAATAGGCTTGGCGCCTATTACATGGGACTTAACATAACTGGCGAAATGTGAGGGAACTAAAGGTGCACCTTTGCCTAAACCTTCGGGAAGTTACGTTATAGTTATAGTATAAAATAATAACTGTATTAAAAAAAACAGTGGCACTCCGGGAGTGCCGACAGAAGTGAAAACTTGAACAATTACGTGTGTATTTTTTGAACAGTGTCGTGAGTTCAATTGTTTTTTTCCCATCTCAAAAAATGCCAACATGCATGTGTATATATGTACGTACATACACAATATATGTACATACTTATATACAGAGGTGTCGGTAAGGGTCAAAACTCACCGAGACGCGATGCCGCGCGCACTTTTTTAAGATAGCAACAGAATATCTAACTTATTTACAACAAGAAAAGGTATAATTTCACTACGAGCGCAAAAGCGTGTCGAAGAACGCTGAGATGCACCGTGTTGTGCAGCCCGTTTGTATCGTGATCTTAAAAAGTGCGCGCAGCGTCGCGTCGCGTCGCGTCTTGGTGTGAACTGACCCATACGGTAACGGTAACAGTGTCGCGAGTTCAATTGTTTTTCCCATCTCAAAAAATGCCCAATGCGCCTAAAAAAGTTTTCACTTCAAAAACTTACAGAGAGTAATCTACAGAAGATAATACCACCAAATATAATACGATAGTGTTATAAAATTACCATAGAGCAAGTAAAAGGCAGTTAAGTCAACACAGTGTTTTACAGCCGTTCGGGGTATTTTTATGCGACAAAGGGGGGTTTAACAGAATGGAAACACAAGAGCTCTCTGTATGGCTCTGTATGAAAATCTGAATTATGTTTTATAGTGGACGTGACTGGAATAAGGGCGGTTTGGATGCACGTGCCGCTTGACAATGACGAACTTTAAACGGTTTTTTTTTTAAATTGTGTAATGTATAATGATCAGAGATCGGATATTCGGATGCATATTTACCTAAAGAAAATTTTTAGCGATGAAAGTATGGAAGCGGCTTTATAAATTATTTGTAATATTTATTAAAAACCCCATGATTATTGGATTGCATAACTATTCAGATGTGTATTAATTTCAAATTAATGTTTAATCCGATACAAATATGTGTATGTACTGGAGAAGGGGTGGTTTGTATTAGTTACAACAAAAAATAAACAAATTACTTACCTAAATTAAGCTTTTTCGATACAAAAGCGCATTCCATGTTAGCCAACATCTCAACTTTAGGTGAATATGCATCCGAATATCCGATCTCTGATAATGATGCATTAAAATTACGTTGGATACATAAATCACTATTTATTGCAGACTGATTTTAAAGGAAACATGAATAAACCATCATACCTATTATTTCTAAAAAGGTGACAAATCTAATTGTGATGTTTGATGGTAATTATTTCGTTAAACAGTGGCAACCTTATAATTACCAAAACTTTCAGGAAAAAATTAATGAAAATGTATATTTTTGGGACGCCGAATTTACTAAATATGAGCTTTAAATGTCACTATTGTAAATTTAAATTAAACCTCACACTCAACACCTTACTTAACCTCAAAAAACCTCCAAAATTCGTCATTTCCAACCTGCCCTCAGTGTCGCGTCTCTTCGTCGGCGTTCGGCAATTCTTTATTATTCATGGGGCGATCTTGCACGAGGAGTGTTTTATATGAGCGACGATCGAGTATCAATTTGTACGGAACGGCCCGTATTAGCATTTCCCGTGCGAGCCTACATTGTTTCACTGGGGGACGTGATGCTGTGACGTACACCGTCTTTTGTTTTACTTAGATTTTTTTAGGGAGTTTCCACATGTGATTACACGGACGGATGGTTTTCACGCGATTGTGCGCAAGAAAACCGCTTCGCTACTGAGTCGAGTGAGCGGCAGTCGCAACTGCATCCTGAGAACTGTAGCGGAGAGTTTCGATTCTCCAATTGTGAAACAGTTTGTGCAGAGGGTGATTGGTATGAACACTAGATAATAAGTTGTTTCAATATTATGTTACTAACACTCTATGGATTCTTTTTCCGAAATAAAAATAAATATTATTAATATTATATCATAATATCATAATGTCAATAAGTGAGTGTCTATATTACTTGGGATTAATGTGGTGTCGATGGAAAAATACCAAAAAAAAAAGTTAAGTTGTTTTTTTTAATGGCCCAAAATCCGTTCACTGTTCGTAGCCATTAGGCCCACTTCAGTGCAGGTGACAGGGCATGCTTTATAAGATGGGAGGTGAGACATTTGTCTGTGGAGAGACGCCGCATACACACCGGAGGTCTGAGCCGTCGATGAACCCGCACTTGTGTAAGTTGTTATTGGCTTAGGCCACGGTAGCTTGTACCCGGATGACAAGCTTGTTAAGGGTGTCATTAGATTAGAACATTAGAACGCACTAATACCAAAACTACAGCTTACCGAACTTTAGGTCAATATTGAATGCTTCAAGTAATTAACTTCAAGTCAGAATCATTAAAAGACAAGCATACAAAATTCTACGGAACAAAAGTTCCCAGACATTTACTACCAAAAATCCCTTTTAAACTAAACGCAAATCCCGCAAACCACCCTCAGCTCATTGAGTGTGTCGCAAAGCTAGGTACAGTCAGCAGCACTAACGCCTCACCGACACAATACGTTAAGTACGCCGCGCTTATGAGTGTTCATTAAAGATACGATAAAGACGGCGGAGACGCCAGCTAAATTGGCTGCTCTGACTGTACGCGAAATTCGTAAATGTAGTTATAAGTAAATAGATGAGAGCTGTAATACGAAAGATGCTTTCATGTGAAATGGAGACAGAATTTCTATTTGTTTTCCTGGAATAAAAATTACTATTTACCAAAATGGGATACCACAATTTTCTTATCACCTTTTACTCTTCTATACATAATCCCCTTTATTCATAAACGTAACAATATATGGTAAAACAGTCGCAGAACTTTATGCAACATTTGAACATTAACTCTGAAATAAATAGTAACGTACCCAAAACTGTACAGTAAGGAGTCATAAATGCTGTAGCATACGAAGGGTTATATTGCTATACACGCGCAGTCCAGGCCGTTCCTAAATCTGTGTGTATAAGTGATGTATCAATACAGAACGCACACCTCAGAATTCACACACTAAAATAAAAACTACACAAGAATATAACAAAAAAAATACCGACGCACAGAGAACGTAATTAAGCATGACCTTGGTCGGTTCATACCATTGCTAAAATACACGTTTTGATTTCAAGTTCCGATAGCTCGTAGCGTATCGTCTTAGATTAAGGAACGGAAAGATTTAGATAGGTATTGGTTCAAATCTCGCGATGAGACTTTTATTTTTCTTTCCAACAATAATCTTCATCTGTTATTTTATTATTCGATAAATTAATAACCGAGAATAATAATGTATTTTTTTTTATTACTTATATTGTTATTTAAATAAAGGATTAAGAATAAAAATGTTTAATAACTGATTACAAAATGTTTATTCGTTATAATTTTATGAAGTATAAACATTAATAATAACTTCTTGTTAAAACAGTATATTTTCTCTTAGAGAACAATTTATTGAAGTAGCTAATTGGTGAACTATGATAATCAGGCTTATAATATTGTATCTTAGTAATATAATAATATTGTGCTGTAATTACTACTGTGTGTGGGTACTCGAAAGAAACCACAATAATCTCCGCAAATCTACCCACGTAAATATAACTAATTCAGACATGTTGTCACAATACAATTAAATGACTCAGTAATACTACTTTTATTCTACTGCGAGTGAGTTTGTTCTATCTCAAATCTCAAAGTTAACAAATCGTATTTAATAGGACTTATTGAGGTTAAAGCTAAAGTATTTATTTTCATTGCGAAAAAAAGATTGAAACTAAACCTCAAAATAATCCATATTACGGATATGATACAATATTATTTGAATATTCTAAAATCATAAGTATAAGTATTTGTAATTTATAACTTAATGAAATAATATATATATATCGTTTATTTATCAAAGGCGCACATTTACAAAGTATCTTGACAATTAAAATAGAGCACAGTTGGTTATTGCCTGAACTAGATTGAACCTGTGATTCAGGCTAGGAAGTGCATAAATACTTAATGTTATAAACTAGCAATGTGTATAAAGTAAAAACTAAGTTAAAATTAGGAAAGTAAAAGTAAAATAGCATGTTAGTCGTTCTATTTGCAGACAACGAGTAGGTCTTCTGTCTGTGCATAAGCGATGGTTAGTAAATATTTAAATATAATTTTTAAGTATAATTTTCTTACAGCTAAAGTAATTTGATGTTAATGTTTTTCCATTGAATATGGTTTCTGAGGTGGTTTTCGATGATAGAAACCTTCTGCGTGGAGTACACGGCGCACGGTTCATAAAGACGTGTCGAATAATTTGGCAAAATGTCTTGTCGTTATGAAACCACTTGTTTCATATTCGCTGAAAATGTGCTGTAGCTGAGCCTCTTTTATGAGCTGGGGTCTTCCACTTTGCTTTCAACGGTCAACGCTGCCTTCTTCCTCATATCTTTTTACCCACCGACTCACAGTATTTCACTAAAACAAAAGAGGGGTACAGTTAGGCTACTAAGCAAAAAACATACTAATATGTATTATATTATGTATATGTATTATGTATTATTATTGTATTTATATTATGTAGAAACAAAATGATTGATAATAGAAATTTCACATAAATATTAAGTAAGTAGATAGTTATTTTCATCGTTCAATCTAGGAAATAAATTTACTTTAAAATTGTATATTTTCCTACTATTTAGAGCCTATGATTATTTACAAAACGTTTCAAAAAAATAACTACAAGCATCAACAGTTATACTTTAATTAGATAAATGTTTAATAAAATAATTAAATCATAATACTCACACTCAGTCCGGTTTCATCAGATATTTATGATATATTAAGTCCGCTTTTATGCAGCGCAATAATATTCACTTTCATTTCTATATTTAAATTTGCTTACATTTTAAAATGGACTAGAACACCGCTAATAGATTAAACATACGTCACTAGCACACAATAACAACCAACAACGTTCTTTAGTCGTGGTGACTGAGTCTTAACAGTTGAATGTATGAAATACAATAATTTGTAAAAGTATGAGAGTGTGTGTCTATAGTATAGAAATTACCTATTATAAGAAGGTCGTAAGTTAAACCGAAGGGTCAATCTATTGCTTTTTGATATTGCTAGTCCACTTATGACCGCTACTGTACATTAAATATTTTTGGAAAAAAGTTATTGCTACGAGGTTTGCTGCAGGAACGAGTCTGATGCAGAAAAATATTTTTTAGAATTTTTGTTCGTTGGTCTGTTTGTTTGGATGTAAGTTCCGGATTTGCGCAATAACGGATTTAGATGAAATTTGGCCCACATAGTTTATAACACATAGGGTACTTTGATACCGGTAGTACGTTCCCGTGGGATATTTTTCGACATCCGCAAAACAACGTATTTATCAGTCTGTTAATGAGAAAATCTATTGCAAAAGCTTTTCATAAAGAAAAAATGGTAAACAGTGGCCTCTGATAGGCTATGTTGAAAAAAAAATCGTAAGTAGTGGCCGCTGATAGGCTATGTTGAAAAAAAAATGGTAAGCCGTGGCCGCTGATAGGCTATGTTGAAAAAAAATGGTAAGCCGTGGCCGCTGATAGGCTATGTTGAAAAAAAAATGGTAAGCCGTAGTCGCTGATAGGCTATGTTAAAAAAAAATGGTAAGCAGTGGCCGCTGATAGGCTATATTGAAAACACTTAATAACGATCCAGTAATATAGCAACAACAAACATTTAACATATACTCTACGCTTATGCAAAGACGAAAGATCTAATTGTTGTCTGCAAATAGAACGACTAACATGATATTTTATTGTTATATCCCTAGTTTTAGTTTCGTTTTTAATTTATGCTCATTGTTCATTTATTAGGAATATAAATGCACTGCCTAGCCTGAAGCATAGATTCAACCTAGTTCAGGCAAATAAAGAACTGTGCTCTATTTTATTTGTTAAGTAACTTATTGTAAAATGTGCCCCTTTTTATGAGTAAACGATTATTGTTTTTATGCTTTTTGCATATCTCGGGACCATATGGTCCTACCTTTGGTTGGCATACGATACGAGGGACCGAAGCCAACTCACGGAGGCCCGTTATACTTTCGACGTAAAGGAAATTAATATTATTAGTATACAAAATGTAACTACCTTTTCCTTCAGTATCTGCATTACATTTAATTACCACACAACAACGGTACTGCGCTAGCACGCTGCTCACGCGATACTGTGTCACAAGCCCACTAGTTCACGCGACACTCCGATTTTCGCTTACCAAATGAACATTCATTTCAGTGCAGATGTACATAGTTCAACTAACAAGGGGCTGTTAATTTAAATTTAGTATCTTAGCTCCGAGTAATGAACGGGAAGGTGATTGTTATAATGGGATTGTAGATTTGTACTCGCTAACGCACGACTTATGTATGGATGTTTTGGTAATGATAGAAAGGAAATAATTAAGTTATGAATGGGGAATGTTGTGTGATGTTTACTGAAGTTGTGAGGTACCTATGTAGTTATATTGATGAGCTAATGAAGTTTGGTCTGTATCTATATCTATACTAATAATAAAGCTGAAGAGTTGTTTGTTTTTTTGTTTGTTTGTTTGAACGCGCTAAGCTCTGGAAGTACCCGTCAGATTTGAACAATTCTTTATGCATTTGATAGCTTCATTCTTGAGAAAGTTTAAAGGCTATTTATTACCTTATATCCTTAGGAGACAAGCAAAACGAAAAGAGGTCAGAACGAATTATAGAAGAATATTATAGTGCGAATAGGCAATGCAATGGGATAGGGTGGGACGGGGAACAAGAAATTTCACGAGGATGAAATCGCGGGCAGAAGCTAGTTAAATAATATGCATAATAATGAAGTTATATTGTGTTAGGGTGGTAAGATCTAGTGAACTTAGTATACTACATATTAGTTGTTATATATATGAATGTTATGTATTTACAATCCCATTCATCCCTTAGGCTATTTCAACAAAATAAAGTTGGCAGTAAAAATTAAAAATACCATTAAAAGTACTGTTTCTCAAGACTTAATTTCCAAAACGACTTCGGACGACATCTAACACACAAATCACTCAAAACGAGACCCCTACTTTCATATTTGCTCACGTCTTCCATGCAAATTTATGAGGAGGTGGGAAATTTTTAATTACCACTGTGTCTGAGCATCTGTCTGGAGACTGAGACGCGGTTTGTGGATCTCGGCAGCACTGCCGGTGACAGCGCGGCGCGGGGAGCCAGCGGTTAAGTGTGGCATTTTACGGCTTTTATGCATATTTGATGGCACCGCCATAATCTGTGCGGTAGGGGAGACGCTAGCTACCTGAAGTGTTGGCTCGGATATGATTTGCTGTTAACTTATGACGAGAAGATTTTGTTTTCGGAAAAATATACAGTGAAATGTGTTTGAAAAATGTCCAAGTTTTAAGATCGAAACCTAAGCTATACAGGGTCACAGGGTGGTTGGGAAATCGATGCGTAAGCTGTAACCATGAATTCAGCAACTGATTCTAGACCACCTAGAGTAGAAATGTTTCGTTGGTAATCAATTTTAATATATTAATATAAGCTTTTCATAGAAAACAGCATTTTGTTTTTAATCTTCGAAATATTTCAACAATTGTGTTTTTTTTTTACATATATATTGCTGAATGCGCCTACTCTTAACCTCGATCACGCCTGATTGAAAGCGATTTATGAGGTATATGAGGTTTAGAAACACGTACCTACCTATTCATAGTTACGTTTGCGCATCAATTGTCACCTTGTATATTTAAAGTTGGGTGTCGATTCTCAAGATTGTCTAGATCCAATCACGTCCTAGGACAAACACTGTAACTCAATATTAAACTACACTGATACACGTCAAAAGTAATTTATGTAAAACAAAGTAAACCTAAATTAAATTCTGTAACGGACGGAGCATTTAAATAATCCACCGTTTAAAAGGCAAAGCCGACGAATTTGAAAATAATGACAGGTATTAGACGCGTGCTAAGAGGGCCGTATCAATTACGGGCCCAAGCAAACAGGGTATTACGTGTTCAATATTAAAATCAAATTTACGGCCCGCCCCAACCCGCACGTTTGTGGGACATACGGACCTTGGGGTATGGACAGCAGGACAGAAAAAGAAGAAAGTGTTAGGTATATTTAGGATCGATGTCACTGGCTGTAACTTGTTTGAAAAACAAAAGAAGTTCCTGAGTCATTTATGACATCGAATACTTTTTAGGGCGTTCAATTTTTCTATTTTGAACATAAGTAGCGACATCTAGCTTTAAGGATAAATCTTGGAAAACCGTAGGTACTCATAAGGAGAGAGCATTTAATTCTTCAATTTTTAATACTCTTAAACTAGTACAGTTTACGTTGCTGTAGGAAGTCGTTTTGATGATCTCTTGAAGATTGTTCGGTGTGGATTTTTCGACTGTGATTTCGCATAGAGATGTAGAACTATACCTATTCTAGGCAGCTCAGTCATGAATCTTAATTCTAAACTAACAGTTTTGATTCTAATCATGACTCAAAACTTAATTTTGATACCTACTAAGATTAATTGTTAATCTTTGTTCTAGAATACTGGTTCTGGGTTTATTTCGAAACGGTCCCATTTAAATTTCATATAGATCTGATGATGCGTTTCGGAGACAGACAACGGAACTCTTCAAAAAATCACAGCAAATCAACCGCGATTGCTGCTATCGCATAAATATGCATTGTTTTGACCCCAAGGATGATAAAATTTCGAATTGGTGCGGGGTAGGTACTATAACTAAAAAGTGAAAAACAAACTTTAAAAAAAACTACTCTGCATTTAACTCAAAACGATGAAAAAAAAACATCGTGGAGAAACCGGCATGTCCTAGAACCAAGAACTCAAAGACATATGACATCCATCAACTCGTACCGGACCCGCGTGGTGGATTATGGCCCACTCCATCTCGCCGAGAAGAGGCCTGTGATCCCAGCAGTGGGCGCCTTATAGGTTGATTATGCTGCATTTAACTCTATAAACCTGATAAAACTTATTCAACAAATATTGAATAACTAATATCAATACAAATCGCACTAATGTTGTCGGTACAAGTCCAGTGTTTGTGTAACGACACAACATCAATTAAAGTCACATTTTGACGCGTCGAGCACACGTAATGCCGTCGTTTTCATACGAATCTGATACTAAAACAGGGATTATTTACCAATTCTACCCTTCCATGTCGTATGAAATAGTTATGGGATGTAAACATATGATTTTGTGTTTTGTTAATGGGTAGATTCGAAATTAATTGCTTTTTGATAGTCTAGTGACTGTTTTGTGGGTTTGGACGGATTATTGGAACTTGTCTCTTGGATGACGTAATAGGCAGTTTATAAATATAGATCGACGTTGAATGGCATGATAGTTATGGAATACTAGATTTTTCCAGCGGCTACGCCTGCGTTGAGGTCGAAAGTTATCCTACGAGAACGTACAATTGGGATGAAAAGTTATAAACTATCTGTGGACCAAATTTCATCCAGAGTGATGATTGAGTAACAAACATCCAAACATACAAATTTTCACATTTATATTATTACTAGGATTGTTTTGAAAAATAACTGTTGCGTCTAATCAAAACAATTCGCTAGTTTAATGAAAACATGGAGAAGCAATGTATGTTAGTGAACACGTGCAAGGTTTTTCTTTTATCGATTGCGGCAGGTTTAATCAGCACCCCAATTGTGTTATACAGTTTCAATCGCAATCCGATTTTTTTGTAGGAAACTGCTCATCCGCTGCATTCACATAGTCATACATGGTCTTCACATGATCTGACCAAGATTATGTCTGGACTTTAAACGAGACGGTGCCTTCTGAGATATATTTTTTTTTGGAATAACTTAAGTTTACAATAATTTACAAAGGAAAACGAAGATAGCCACAAAAATAAAATACTGTGGCGCAGCTTTCAGCGGCCAATCCAAAAAAATATATACAAAGACATTGTTCCAGGCAAGACAAAGAAAGTCAATTTCGGCCTTTCTTCTCAGAGTAGTCAGATAGGAAACACCGACCTCATCTCGTTTTTAAAATATGATTGATTCTGCTCGCCAAGAAATGAATGCTGTTGAATTGTCAAAATGAAACGCATTGCCATTTTAAGTGTGTTATGTAGCGCAATTACCCCGCCAGATAAAAATGTCTTGTCTGTCGAGTATTTTGAAGTTTGGTCTATTAAATAATAATAAACATATAACTGTTATTTTCCTGGTTTTCTTATTGTTACAGAACGATTACGTGCAGATAACACACAAGTTATTCAGGCCGTCCACATCAAAAACGTAAGTATTCTTTGCAGGTAGGTATAAATAACAACCCTAGGATCCTAAATATAATTGGTACTGATTTTCAAGAGCTTTTAAACCAAATAATATATCATATAATATCTCATAGGCCAGACCTACTCGTATAAGATAAAAAATCTTGCTTTTAGATTTTGCGAAATTTAGTATTTTCACCAAAATTAAAGATTAATACCTATGATAGAACGGACAAATATATAAAGTAAATTTTAAATCATTAAATAATACCTACTTAACAATACAATCGCAGACCAGTCACGGATTCGAAATATTCTAACAATAAAGTTACGTCGGGTGCCCGCGGCAGATACGCCCATAAACCGCACAATTGTCGCGCACCGCACTTATTTACGTGTACTTATGGACGCAACCATAAATATGTGCGCACTGCGGGGAGCGTGATCTGCTGGCGGTAATTATTGCGTGACTTATTGGCGAACGAAGATAACACGTACTTCGCGACCAGAATAAACAGACCTCCCTTAAACCATACATACACACCTCCCTCGTCTTCATTTCTAAGATGTTGAGGGGAACGGTAGGTCATGTTGAGCTGGTGGTAAGTCTACCGCTCCGAGGGCTGTGGCAGCTTTATCTCGCGCTTGACTGTTGATCGTGACTTTCCGACAGAGATTTTGGTAATTACGCTGATTTTGAATGTAGGTGCCGTGTTGTTTTTCGCTGTGGAGCATAAGGTTGAGAGGAATTATGAGAGAGTTCATTGAAAGGGATATTATGACTTGTAAGTTACACAACGGCACAATACTCAACTTTAATAGTCTTTCAGTTATATTATCATCCGCCCGTCCCCGCCCGTCTACGCCCGTCTACGAAGCGCTACGCTGCTACGAATTCGCTACGACGATTGCTACGAAATTCTGTTTTACAAAGTCTCACTTACGAACTAACTTCTATTTCCGCATTGTCTATTGTCAGTACTAGAGTCAATATCAGGTTTTCCTTGTATCAGGAGTTGGCTTTATTGTGCTGCTGTATTTGGTCTTATATAAATTTTCAACGTCTTAAAATCCATTACGATCTTTATTCTTTATCTGGTACACCTCAATTAAAAAGAAACTTAATTTAACCGACCATAGTCCACTGCCGGAAAGGTGCTTAAAAAACTATAACAAACAAAACATAACCTTATCAAAGAAACAAAAGTTCTTTGACCTAAAAGTTAAGCGAAAGTCAAACTTATGGACCCTAAGTTTTAAGACATTACTCTCTAGACTCCTGTATCTCGAACCTTCTTTACTTTATATGCTAACTTCAAGAGAGATTCATCAGAATCTTCGTCATAGATTGTTGCTTTCATACGGTTAAAAGGTCATCGCACACATATCAGCCGATCTATTCTGTAAAAATCTCATCATGAAAACCTAGGTGAAGTGAGCTTGAATTGAGCTGTCAATAATGTTAATCGCTAGCATTAGGTGGAAGGCTTCGCTTCATCGTCAACCCAATCTAGCCACATGATCTTAACCGCTAGCAAAGGAACATTGTCCTACTTGGCACATCTATTGGTGATCGAAGTGGTTGGTGAGATAATGAGAACAATATATAATTTGTAATCAGGCTGTTTCTCGCATAATTTCGTGATTTTCTAGGAAACATTAACGGAGCTGCCATTGTATATTTGCCTGAAACTTCACGTTTAGGTCTAACTTTAAGGTCTAGTATCGCTTAATATCACCGTTTGCTTACAAATCTGACATCTGAGGGGCAATTCTCGTAATTTTAAGAACGTTCACAGTCTGATCTCAGTCTCAATCTGTCAAAAATACCTCGAGGTTCCATTTATTTTTGACAACTTCTTGACGTTTCATTGTCACTGAGATGAGACTGCGACTAGATTGTGAACATTTTTAATTACGAGAACTGGCCTTCTGGTGTCATCGACCTCTTCTTTGACTCCAACATATTGTAAACATGGCACAATCTGCCTATTGGTCTGGTATCTATAGATAGCTATGTACCTGTAGTTAATCATAACAGCACTAACTGTTAACGTAATGATGCGATACATAACATAATATGCCTATAATTTCCCCATTGCTGGGACACAAGTCTCCTTTCGGTGCGAGGATGTGGGCCGTGATCCACCACGCAGGCCCAGTGCGGTTTGGTAGATGTCTTCGAGCTTTTTTGTTCTGGACATGCCAGTTTCCTCACGATGTTTTCCTTCACCGTTTGAGAGCAGTGGTGATAAAATTATTTACACAAAGTAATGCGCCTGGCTGGGTTCGAACGCACGACCTACAACTCGTAAGACGCGGCCGTTACCACTGGGCCACCACTGCTCTCAATGATGCGATGATGTACATTAAATTGTGTATGTCTTAATTTCTATACAAGTAGAATTCCTGTTTATCAAATACAACCTTCACAACAAAAAAAAATATGATGTAAAATGTGACCAGTTCAAATAATCAAAACTCATAATAAACCGAATGCTCAACTTTTTTTAATTCCCTTTATTCTTTGATTCCGCAAATAAATAAACAAAGACACGTATTTTAACCTTGTTGCGAAGTTTGATCCAATAAAACGAAGTTTCGAACCAACGAATGCATTAAAGTCACCGCAAACTGATCCAATCGTAATATCGCACTCCCAGACATCGAAAGTTAGTATGCATTGACTTTGAAAAGTCGTCCAAAACTAAGTTGGGTTATGTTTATGAAACTATTCGGATGCGGGTGTGTGCCGCCAATACACATGCAAGAACTCGCGCAGAACTCGAGGCATAGTTCGCTAAGTGGAACAGCTGTAAAACAAAGTAGCGAAGGGTCTAGGAACTTAGTGTGTACGTTGGCAACTATTCGGCGGTGCGAACACATGTCGTCGGCGAGGCCGCCCAGTAGGCCCCGCCGCCTCCGACGCCACCGCCGCCGCGCCCGTGACGACGATGACGCATCTTCTCAACTTTGACAGTTTAATTCGTGGAGGAGGCCCGCCTCGGCCGACGACCGCCGATTTATAAATAAGTTAAACTAGGTTTTAACTAAAGTATTGCGGTGGGATGATAACGAACCCGGCGCCTACGCTCCCCCGCCTCCCCGCGTACCGCGCCCGCGTGCAGATAAACTTTTAAAATGACTTTGGAAGCTTTTGAGCTTTTAATCGGTAAAGTTGTACAGACAGACAGTTCGGGCACAATCCTTGAACCGCTTGCGCCGGCGACGGCGGCCGCAAAACTTTGTTTTACAGGACTACTTTTCTTCTTGTTTCAAGGTTGGACTCTTAAAACAAACTCCGGTTCGACGGAGTTCGCGAACTCGGGCGCGAACAATTTACAAATTTCTCTCTTTCATAACAACTAACTGCCGCTCGGCGCGCCGGCGAAAGTTGTCCTGCGTAGATCTTAATCGCATTGTCTGTTGCGCTCGCGGCGCCAACAGCTGATTGTGACGACACAGTTTATCGAACTTTTGCTTTAATTCACGTGCCGAACGTACTCGTAACATAACAACAAACCTGGCTATAAAAGTCAACATGACTAGCTAGGGAGATCGTGCTGATATAAGATGAATGGAGAGCAACACGCGGGGAGCGCTGAATAACAGACAGGCGTTTTGGAATATGTCGGATCAACGATGAAATCAGAATGGACAGCCGTGGCAGTACAAAAAGGCTCACAGATAGACACCGGGCGCCCTCCGACGCGTTTATTCAATTCATTTAAGTGACTTCGATAGCATCGGCTGCGGTCGAAAAAACTCGTCTGCCAAAAATGTTTACGGCGTCCCCCCGGCGACTGGCAACCGGCGACCGGCGGTGACTTCTTTTTTCAGTTCACGCCTCACCTGCCCGGGGCCAGAAGTGGCCTCGCGTGAAATACACTGATTGGCGTTTAATATTGAACCGTCTGCCTTTTATTTGGCCGGTGTCGAAACTCTTGAAAGCCTTTTATTCGGGAGGGCGTCGGTTTCTTTATGTACCTTTCGTTATATAGCCGTGCGTGTCGTATTTTCTTGTGTATATGGCGCAGAGTGTTACTAATGCTGTCTTTTCGGGCGTGGCGTGGAAGTCGGCTCGAATGTAACCACATTATCATTACTGCTTATTTACTGGCACACGGGATCGTAACATAAGCTAAATGCAGTATCGAGTATTGCGCGTAAATTTTACGTAACTAGAAATAAATAGGTTGCGGGTGTGTGGGGCGGGGCGGCGTGGGCGGCGGCGTGCGCGCGCCGTACCTCCCCCTCCCCTGCCGCCCTCACTCCGGTCCCCGCACCCCTCCTCCCCGCGAGCCCGGCCTGCTGGCGACCTCCGCATAGTCCGCGAATAGCGCCCCGCGAGCCACCCGCACCGCGGAGCGAGCTCCTGCGTCCGCCGCCGACCGACCCGGCCCACGGAGAAACTTTTCCGACGTAGACGCGCTACGCTGTGCTACGAACTCCGATATGCTACGAATCGTAACTCAGTAGTCCAAAGTGCATTTTAGTGCAGTGCTTTTTTTTATAATATTGAATTATCAGTGAATCCGTGTATAAATAAATAAATAAAAACTTTAGTGCGCAATGAGGACTCGCCCCTCCGTTTTATAGCGATGTCGGCCCTCGTCCGACCCATGTGGTAAGTGGCCGCTTAATTAGCAAAGTTTGAATTCCGTCTACTATTTTGTTTTAAGTCGAACAGTTGGACGTGCCAGAAGTCGTCGCGTTTGTACGTTTTGAAAAATATCTGCGGCATTGTTATTTCAGCGGTGTTCAACGAAAAATTGAAGAAGTGTTCAAGATAAAAAAAACAATATCGTTTACGCACAAATCCCACGCTCGTAAAACCATTTCACGAAATGCTTTCATAATGTGTGTTAAATATTGATGAGGTTGAGTAGTATTAAGTTTGTATGTAATGTTAGAGGTTTAAATCGGATGTTTGTGTGTTTGCCATGAGGTTGATTATTCCTGCCTCGTTTGTCGTATCGGAGGTAATGTAATCACGTCGGTAAGATGAGCGAGTCGGCAAATAACCGCGGCATTAGCTCGGCGACAGAATACGTAATGGCGCGAAGCTAAATTCATTAGCTACCGTTGACTACACGAGTGTAAGCAGTAGTTGTGCCTACACTGATAATTACGAGATTTGATTTAATTACAGACATAAATCATTCTCTGTACAGTGTAGGCACATATTTCTTATCGCCATAACTTTGGGTTAGACGCAAATTGAAGTACCGTGACTTCTTAAAGTAATGTTATGTCAGTTCGTCATCTTAAAAAAATATAGTTGTAAAGTGTTTTAATCGAGAAGTTTTTAAATATGTCATAGGTACCTGAAAACGGCCTTAACTTCTGAAGTTTTTAAACTATCTTAAACTCTTTTAATTAGGGCAAAAACACTATAGTCAAAACATAGCAGCCATTCTTACCTACGTGTTAAAAAAACTGCTGTAATTATATAGCAGTTATTTTTTTATTTATCCTTTTCATAGCTGAACGAGTTACAAAACTCGATGAGAAAAATAACCTAATTTACCATTAAAACAATATTAAGGATTTAAAAGCTTGAAAATGTCCTACGTATAAATTGTGTTGAATTCATCAAAAACTAAATAAAAACTCATCGTAGATACAATTTCCTAATTGCTTGTGGTATGCCTAGTTAAAATCTTCTCATGCCATTTATAATTACGAAACAAAAAAAAAACCAAACAAAAAAATATGAATAAAATAAAAACAACCTCACTTCGTTAACATCATTAAAAATCCCTGAAACGCAAACCAGCAAGTCACTAAACATCAAATTCATAATAACTCGCATTAAAAACGTTAACCGTACCGTGTAATTAACGTAAACGTTTAATTCAGGTGAGGTGGCGCCGATTTCACGTGTAGCGCCTCTTCCCATCTGATAGCGTTAAATTGTTTCACCCGTATCTGATGGGCCGCTAAAATGTCGCTTATTTCATCTTCTATTTTAACGTCGTTTTGCGCTGATGTATGGGAATGATTTTATTAATTTGATGAGGGATTCATGGTATAGTAAATACATTTATGCTGTAGAAAATATTCTGAAGAGGTATATTTGTATGACTTTCACGTTTTTGGAGTAAAATTTTGGTTAATAATGTTACAAGTAGGTACCTAGGACGAATGGGAAAATAGTTGCAATACAAATAAAATAGGAATTTCAACAGTAGATATGGTCCAATTATTGATACGAGCTCTTTCGTTATGATAACTCTTGCTATGTTTGAGGAAATTATGGAAATACAACAGTACTTCTAAGGCTATTAGCTGCAATAACAGCTTATAACTAATCTACTAAGAAAACCGGCCGGAAAACCATTATATTATACTACTTAGGAACAGCTTTCATCATCTTACGACCTACCTTTGGATGTAAATAAAACACATAATACTTTGCCCTCAACATGTCTTAATATTCAACAAAACCATACGAGCAAATATAAATAAAAATATATCAAATAAACTAAGTACTATACACGTAAAAATACGTAACCAAAAAACCCGTCAGCTGTTTGAGGCAACAAAGATCCCGAAGTAATGTAAAAGAAACGTATTTTCGACACAACGGTACGGGTGCAATACACATCGGATCGTGTGGAGGGTGTGATCCAACCCGTGATAACCCTCCGAGAGTGAGCCCTTAACGCAGGGCTGCCACAGGCGAAGGAATAAAAGGATAATTTTAAAATTTAATTGCCGAAAAAGTATTTTACCAACAATTGGACACAAAAAATAACTTCTATTATTTTCAGACTGTAAAACCATTCGATTAGTATAGGAAAATATTACAATCTAACGTTACAACTTGTAGTTAATACTACTATCTCACGCAATCATACAAGCAAGGATTAAAAAAAAATGTTTATAAATCAAAACTTATGGGAGTATACTAATTTTATTTAAAAATGACCACAACAGACGTATTTTGTAAGGACTAAATTCACAATTTTCTTTCATTGCGCTCTTAAATAAAAGCTGCTTTTGTTTATCAAGCAGAACGTGAAAATAACTTGTTGTTAATGAAATCATCAGTAGGCCTTATTTTCTTGTTTACCAACCCTTTTAACAAATCCTTGCTACAGGGAAACCTACCTTAAAAGTGCCTTATTATTAGTAATAGTTAAATTATTTAAAGCAAAGTATTTATTAAGAAGGAACTTGTGTTTATAATAAATACTAGGGAAGTGGAAACGTGTTCGCATGCGACTTGCGAGGGTTTGATACTCCACGCGATAACGCTCGACACGGGTGAGCTCTTGACGCAGGGCTATCACCTCAAACCACTTGGGAGAAAATTGAGAATAATTTTCAACATTTTTTTTTAATAATTTTCCATTGAAAATATACTAAAATCGTTTTGGATTTTAGCCGAGAGAGTTTCGGATTAAGGTTTTCATATGTACTTAGTCAGTTAAAGTTTTATTTATTTTAAGCACACGAATTTACAGAAGCGAACTTAATGCCATAGGCTTTTCTGGCAGTCAACCTTTGAGTAGTGCAAAATTTTGGCCTAGGTACAATAATATTAAAGTTCTCAATAACAACAAAATTTCTATAAAGCATAATATTATTATTCTATCTAGATATTATAGCAGTAATAACAAATTAATATGTAGGTATGCATTTTAACGAGTACAATTTGCAGTAGAGGTGCACAACGGTCAGCGGGTCGTAAATTCTAGCTTATGATTTATGTTTTATTTTAAAATATTTTTGGGAGCAGCAGTAATGGTATCAGTTCTTAAGTTTCAATACTTTGCATCATAACAGGTCCAGAACTTCCGAAAAATAATCAATAATAAAACCATATTAACTCATCAATCATCATGAATTCATGATTCCCGAAGAATGTAGATTACCTATTGTAAGAGAATAGTTATTTGTTTTAAGTAGGAATGTATTTATATATTTTTTTAGTTTGAGGAATACTTCCTGTAGATACGCTTACCTTAAGTCATACATTTATGGTGTTGCGCAATATAGTTTTTTCTCATACAATAAATTAAACTAACTAATAAAATAAGACAAAAATACATTGTTACCTACTAGACGTAAAGGTAAACTTGTAAGCCTGTTCAGATAAGGCTAATTGGTTCAAAATCTACACAATTCTTAGCAGAGAACCTACATCGTAAGCTGCTTATTATTAGAAAGTTATTACTCCATAAAAATAACAAAAAAAACCCACGACTAAATAAAAATACAAATATTTATTTGTTTTCCGTGATCCTGTCAGCCCTGCGTCGCACGGGCAAGGGGTTAGGGTGAGCCTGCCAGTTACAATGCACCGCGGTGCCATTACCCTACTTATTTTAACTCACTTTAACTATTGCGATATTGATTTTTTGCAGTCATATGTTGCTTTGTGCTCTAGGGTTTTGGGCATCGAAAAATCAATAGAGTTGCGTATGTAAATGAGTGAGAAAAATTGGTGATGTGTTAAATATGTATCTTGATAATAGGAAATTATAATTTTAGAGTGAAATGTGACGGTATATTATTTGTGATACCTACTATAGGTGTAGATGGTGGGTGCTTTGTGAAGTAACCGTTATGTATTTGTGAATAAAAACTTTTTTCAAGTAAAAAAACAAACGACTTCCGAAAAAACAATACAAAGTGAAAAATAGTTTTAATTTCAGAAGTCGGTGTATTTGGATATGTATTTAGTTTTTTTGTCACTGCCTTCCGAAATTAAAGTTATTTTTCACTTTGTGGTGTTTTTTCGAAAATCGGTTGTTTTTTATTTGGAAAAAGTTTTAATTTTTCACTTTTTTGCTATAGTACCTACCTCACACCAATTCGAAATTTCTTCATCCTTGGGGTATTCTCAAAGTCAATCAAATCAAAACAATGCATATTTATGCGATAGCAGCAATCACGGTTGATTTGCCGTCATTTTTTTAAGAGTTCCGTTGTATGTCTCCGAAACTCATCATCTGGGGGCCTACTATCTAACTACGTCAACGAAGATACGGGCCCGTCCGAAAGTAGTTCGAAATTTCTTAGACCTTCCTTAGGCCCTTCCTTAGACCTACGGCCAATTAACTAATTTTTTTAGACGGGCAAAAACATATCGGGTGTAGGGACAGCTGTCAAATCGTGTTATCATTCATTCTTAGTTCGGGCTCTAATTTTCTGTCCGTAAGTGATAAGGAGTTGGAAACGCCCATTACTTCGACCGACACGACGGACTTCGTGCTTAGAGAGTAGGCCCCCAAATCTAATCCGAAATTTAAATGGGAACATTTCGGTATAAACCCCTTTTGAACAAAAAAGAATTTTGCAAAGCCGTCTATACATTACGGAAATCTAAACAAACCGAATTGATAACCTCCTCCTTTTTGAAGTCGGTTAAAAATAACACTTTACAACAGTGGATCATAAAAATAATTTCAAGAATACCAAATGGGAAATTTTAAACAAAGGAAGGGTATCTTTTTATGAGAACTAGACTTGTCACAGAAATTTCATAGCAAAACTAGTCGAATTAGAAAACTTATACACGATTTGTGAAATCAGAAATCGTTGAATTCACATTTTCCTTTTTTACAATTTGCTGAGTATCTGAGGGATTTCACATTATGCTGCAATAATTATGCTTCGTTGATTTTCTTACTGAAAGGGCTCCAGCATGTTTCGTATAAGGCTGGAGGAAACGCCCGGGTATTTCCACTGCGTAGATCGCCCTGAGGACACGGTGGATCATACGGTGGAGGTCTGCCCGGCTTGGGCGAAGCACCGCCGTGCGGTAGTGAACGCAATCGGCGGCGGCGATTTCTCGCGTCCGGCCTTGGTCCAGACCACGGTACGAAGCGAGAGTGCATGGGTAGCCGTCACCTTCTTCTGCGAAGCAGTAATGCTCGCGAAGAGGGAGGCGGCGCACGTGAGTGAGAGGCAGTATATGCATCCTCACGGCCCTAGCCTCAGCAGGAGATGCCCTGGTCGTCATGAGTCCCAGGCTGATTCCCGGCCACCGTAGGCGCGGGCTTGCGGACGGCGAGTAATGGGTAGTTCGCTGTCCGGTAAGGACCAAGCCCGGGTCGACGGCTCGTTGCGTTCCACGCGCGCCTCAAAGAGATGTAAGCACCAACTAGTGGGGCCAGCAAGGGCCGATGCCTGCCAGGGGTGCGGGTTGTTCGAAAGAGATACCGTGGCCCCTGGCACACAGGCAAATGAGGGAACACGGGTGGGTTTTAGTCAGTAAAAGTCTAACACGCCCTCCTGCTCCACCCAGAGCGGGAGAAATTATTTGATGATTTCCCACCCAAAAAAAAAGGTCTCCAGCATATAATCAGTACCTCATACCAATTTAGCCAAACACATTACAAAGAGATCGGATTACGCTTGTTCAATTAGTATTAGAAACAATGAATGCTGTCTAACAAAAAATATAAGAAAGCATCTTTTTCGTAATTTATCCTGGATGTAGTTCGAGTCCTTGCGACCAACATGTACCGAAGATCATTTTGTAACGGTATTTTGGTAGAATATAACCCACCAAATAAGAGTGATGATACTAGTGCTATGCAGGCCGTATGTCTGTCCGAAGGCGGTATATTTGACTTTATCCGAGCTTAACATTTAATACTTCAAGTTAATGCAGCATTGCATATGTAAGCGGGCACACCCTTTATGCCTGAAGGCTTTTATTTGGGTATTGAGTTCTGTTTACGTTAATTGTTTTGTTTTTATTATTTATATTTGCTTGAGTTTAGTTACTATGTTTTGTTGGTATATTGATGTGTGCTAGCTGACATATGGCAAATATTTTAATTTTGTTTATTGTTTAGTAATATTAATTATTGTACAGAATCAAGTTCTACTAACTTAACAGACAGCTGTGCTGCTGGGGTGTTTGTTGCGCCACTTCTTCTTCCCAGCTCAAGCACTAGGAAGTGGTGAAGGGCGGGCGTTCTGGGGGGACTGTCTTATGTAATTTTGACGTTCAAAAAGTGCTGACTCTCAGCCTAGTTTGAATAAAGGACTTTTGATTTTGATTTTATAAATTTTCTGATTCCCATAGTTAAACTATACTTTAAACCATATTTACTATAACCTCTATCTAACCTTTTATTTATTTACAACGGACCGTATAATTCAAGCACGATCGGACGTATCTAATCTAGCTTTATTTGAGTAAAAATATTACTTGCGTAAAAATATTACTTGCAGGCCTTATGCACAGTATCTAGTTACTTATGCTCATTATACTCACTCAAGAGGGCGTTTACCTACTGAGAATCATACTTACACAATGTTAGTTTAAGGGACGTGACAGTATACCAATAAGTAGTAATTGTTTAGAATTACTCTAAACAAGTAGTATATTTATATATAGCAGTTAAGGCCCAGTAGCACCGGCCCCAACTTACGAGTTGTACACACGGCTACACATCAAGCTATACATTTCCAGTATAAGCTGATCTCGCATTGTATAGGATTTCGATACAGTGCGAGATCAGCGTAAATTGGAAATTTTTAGCTTGATGTGTAGCTGTGTGTACGTCGTAGGTGTAATCCCAGTCAGGCGCGTTACTTTGTGTAATTTATTTCATCACCACCGCTCTCAAAATAGTGAAGAAAGAAAGAAAAAGTATTTATTGGACTCCCACAGGAATATCACAAATTTACTACAACACTATAGAATTATTAAACACATTAAAAAAATTAAAACACTACTACGCTACACTACTTAATAATTATTAAAATAAGATTTAAAAATCAACAAAACAAAGTAAAATACAAAACAAACTCCTGTACGAAGCCAAAAGGTATCTCAGCGTGATGATGCGACATTTAAAAAGTGTCGCAGCGCTGGTATTCTGATAGGGCCGGCTGTGATATCACGGACAGATACAGAAAAAAAAAAGTAAACAAATTTAAATAAGATCTTGAAGGAGGTGAAGGAAAACATCGTGCGGAAACCGGCATGTCTTAGAACCAACAATTCAAAGATATGTGACATCTACCAACCCTCACTGGACCCGCGTTTTGGATTGCGGCCAAAAAGAGAGGTCCAATGTCCCAGCAGTGGGGACATTATAGGCTTACTATGTAACAGGGTATTTTACTCCATATAAGAAAAAATCTAAAAATATATTATTGAGATAGCTTAGGCAAAAAGCAATCGGAAAATGTTAGTTTTAGTTCATGAAATAACAAAATACATTTTAAAATTCAATTCAAAGATTTCAGTTTTTTTTTATCTGTTTTTGAATACCATGAAATAGTAGCCGCCATGTTTTAACGTCATACCGCTGAATAAACTAATCAATGAAACAAGTTTGTAGTTTTATTATTTTCTTAATCAGAGTAATTTTTATTGAAATAATATCTTACATTCAGGAACAGCAAACCAACGATAAGTAGAATAATAACATTTTTTTTTTAATTATAAACAATTATCATACAAAATATCAGCGCATTTTTTTACTTAGCAAACTGACGTCATACCCACAGACCAATATGGCGTGCACTGTGTCCAACGTTTTCGTCAAATTACGCGCGAAATATGAAAATGTTAAATTTAAATGCATTTTTATTGCACTAATCGAATAAATAAAAAATAAAGTTTTTTTTAGTGGTTTATTAGCATTTTAGAATCTAATTAAGACACTTTTCAAAAATGGGTGTAATACCCTATTGTAAACAAATCCATATAACGGGATTTCTGATTGGTTTTCGAACATCATCATATAAGGTTAATAAAATAATTTGATTTCAAATAATTTATCGAACGTAATCGTATTAGTTCCTCATATGATCCCCTAAAATATGAAGCATATTTTAATGTGGAAATATAACTCACTTATTTCCACGGAATCTATAACCAAGCTTGTAACTCAAGTTGAAAACTGAAGCTGACTTATTGATTATGGTTTGAATATACGTGTCTTCATCTAAGCTGTTAGGTAAGGTTCAGTTTTTTATTACATTTGCATTTTGCATTCGCCTGAAAATGCTCATTTAGCAAAAAATCTAATTTGGAAACACAAAAATCTAGGACGATGATTAATTCCCTGATAAGAATCTTATTAAAGGACCGAACACTTTGAATACAATTGTGACCTGCAGGCTAATAGCGTAACACAGTTAGAAGGGCATTGCCTTTCATTTTGACAATTCCACAATATTAATTACGTTAATAACGTTATCGAGCAGATTAATTATTCAAATATAATATGCAGCAATGGATTATGAATTTCCTTCAAAATTCTTCAGTTTGTACATTCAAGTGTACGTATATAATATCCTATACGATCCATAGGTTTCTAGAGTCTCAAAAAGTTTTAGGTTCTTGATTGGTGCATTCTTACCGTACACAACAACACAAAGTAATGATACATCAAGTAATTGTTGAAATTGTTGTTTCGATTTTATGATTTTGTCTTCTAGCGTTGTCAGGTGTAAGACACAATTTAATTTTGTTGTCAAACATGATCACGTTTTACGAGTAGTTCTTCATGGAATGCCACTTTTAAAAAGATTACGTCAACGTTTAAAGAAATTACCAAAATTACAACAACATTAAATTGTGTCTTGCACGTGAAAATGCTAGAAGATAAAATCATAAAATCGAAACAACAATTTCAATAATGAATCGAAGTATCATTACTTTGTGTAAATAATTCCATCACCACTGCTCTCAAACGGTGAAGGAAAACATCGTGAGGAAACCGGCATGTCCTAGAATCAGAAATTCGAAGAAATGTGACATCTACCAACCCGCACTGGGCCCGCGTGGTGGACTACGGCCCACTCCTTCTCACGGAGAGGAGGCCAGTGTCCCAGCAGTAGGAACGTTATAGGCTGAGTATGTATGTAATCGAAGTATCAAGATGTCAGTACGGATAATTCATTTGGCAGTAAATTATTTCGTCACACACTTGTATAGATGCATACCACTGTATGGAATCAAGTTCTTTTAACTTAACAGACAGCTGTGCTGCTGGGGAGCTTGTTGCACCACTTCTTCCCAGCTAAAGCACTAGGAAGTGGTGAGGGGCGGATATTTTGGAGGCCTATCTTAAGTGATTTTGACGTTCAAAAAGTGCTTATTTAAATAATGACTTTGGATTTTGATTTGTTTGTCGACCAACGCTTTATGCTCTTCACTAACTACAATTAGCAACTGAAAGGCTAAAATATTCGTTAGAAAATGTGAACTACCTGACTATTCTCGCGTTATCCACACAATCCATGGATTTTTTGTACGCATCGTATGAAAATTTCCACGCTCTCCGTACGCGATACAATGCGGAACGCAGTAGCCATTGTCTCACAAATTGTATGAACGCTTTGCTCTGTGTTCGATACCATTCGAGCCGCTACTATTGTTTTATCGCTGAATTTCTATCCGTATGTATTTTCAATTTTTATTCTATTTACTTTCTCAGTTTAGTAGAGCAGTAAAACGATAAAAATAGACAGACAGTATTGTGTAACACTTGGTATGGACCTCGTTGGCTTTTAAACTGAACTAATAGGGTTCGGCTAGGAATTAATTCTCTATTGAATCTTCACGGAACGGGCTATAAGACATGGTTGTGCCTACAACATGTGCCAATCATACTCCGCGGCAGCATATCAATGGATGGATGGACAGCAAAGAAACGAAATATTCCGGACTAAGTACTGAATATATTTGAGGAGACTATATACTATACCCTAGGAGAGAACAGTGGTGGCTCAGCGGAAACGGCCGGGACTTACGAGTTGAGTGTCATAAGTCCCAGATAGGTGCTACTACTTGTAAATAATTTCACCACGACTGCTCTCAATACGCTGAAGGAAAACATCGGGACGAAACCGGCATGTCATGGAACTAAATATTTGAAGACTGTGACATATACCAACCCGCACTGGGCCCGCGTGGTGTATTACGGCCCACTGCCTCTCACAGAGAGGAGGCCTGTGTCCCAGCAGTGGTAACATTATTGGCTGATTAGATAAGTTTAGATAGTTATAAATCTTATATATCCGAAAACTGTTTTCAAAATTTGTAACATGTTTAGAAACATTCAAGTATTACGTAATCAGATTTTTTGCAATTATTGACCCCCGCCCCTCCCCCTCGTCAGCAAAAGTAAGCAAAGCTCTTACCCCCCCCCCCCCCTCCCATGCTCACGTAAACATTGCTAGCAGACACACAACGTGTCTGCTCTCTTTCGTGTGATTTTGGAATATTGTCATCGTTGTCTACAAGTACGAGCCGTTCATAGACAAGTAGGGTTGCCATTTATGTGTTCAAACCAAAATCGACTAAATTTTGTAGAAAATCCAAAAGTTACTAAATAAATTCTGCTAACGTAATCACCATCAGGCCCCCCCATCCCCCATGTCATCAAAAATAAGCAAAGCAAAGACCTGCTTACGTAATATTTGAATGGCCCCAAGGTATCTAGGTAGATATTCTTGTAGAAACAAATTCTTAGAATGTCTTAGTCTCTCTTGGAGAAATGGTTCATAAAGAAAGTACAGCCGGAGTATGGAACTATATTCTGGCTGTCCTTTCATGTCTTCTAATAGTTGCAGACGTTAGCGTAGTCAAGATGGTGAGTGATTGTGAATGTTTCGGGTCTTTTGTTGTTAGTTTGGGGTCAATTGTTTGCTTCTAAAAGCCACTCCCTCCAAACCCGAGGTACTTTTCCGGTAAGGGAGGACAGTTTATGTGCATTTATGTACCTACCTTTGATTGTAGATAAAACCCGTTTGCATTATGACCGTGTGGGGGTCTTGGCATACGCTATGTTCCTAATGGTCTTGAGTAAGTAACTTATGGAAATCTTGCAAAACTAACACGTTTGAATTTCACCGTGATATAATTCTTCTTCTCCATTAGGAAATGTTTCTGTATTTGCTAGAGTACCTATCAACATAATAGCTTAATTTTGGCTCAGCGTATATAGATTTCAGAACTCACCAAGATTTTTTTGAACAGTTTTAATCTTCGTCTCTGTGGCTAATTATTAACAGCCGTACTGGTCGATGGGACAGGTTATGCTAGCTTGCCGCTGTTGGTCTGTGGATGGATAACCATTACATACATGGGCACCTTTATATACCAAGACTCGTCCATGCCATGACATCATGTGGTCTCAACTGTCATTCGTGGATCTTTGATAGTCGTTACGGGTAGTTATAAGCCCGTAGTTTTACAACCAAAATTACCCAGTAACTGGATTATGGAGGTCAGATAGGCAGTCGATACGTCTAAAGTATTGGTATTCAGCTATATCAGGTTAGACCGGAAGCCGACCACAACGTAGTTGGAAAAGGCTAGGCAAATAATGATAAGATAAGATAAGATACTTTTATTTGTCCAAAACATGAGTATACACACATGGCATGCATTAAATTATGATGTTACATTGAATATGATTATGATCATGATGATTTAGTATTTGCTTTTAGTGTTGTGAATAGGTATTATAAGTACTTAGGTACTATTAGTTTTCAGTTATTGTCACGACTGTAATAAATCTGCTGAAAAAGAGAGTGATTTGAACAGATTTTAACATACTGTTCCATACATTTTGACCGCGTAGGTTTGCACTTTTCTATGAAACAGCTGAATTTGTTTTGTATAACTGGCGAAAAATTTCTGCTCTGGGGGGTCTAGAATGATATGCTGAATTCATGGTCACAGTTTGCGCACTGAATAAAAACTTTTCCTGTATATCGATACAACCTAAAAATAGAGTTAAAATACTTCTTCTATCTTATCAACTCCGAAAGTTATGACAGCATCTCTTCTTTTTACATGTAAAGGTGTTTTAACTTATGAAAATACAACCAAGAAAAATCTGAACAATATTAATCATAACAAACGTTATCATTCAAAACAAGATGCCTTGGATACATTTGATGAAAATAAAATTATAATCCCAGTGCCAACAATCGCGTAACTTTCATCCGAAGACGCTGTCCAGTTATCTGTCAGCCTCAGTTGTTATTCGCTATAAACTTCATCCAACTTCCATTAAAGCCATTTAAACGAAAACTCAAGGCTGAAGCCAAATTGGAAGAGTATTTATCTTTCCCGGGAGTCGATTTAAAAGCAGAATCACGCAAGCACACGACGCCATTATCGGCGGCGCCCGATCCGCAGGCCGCGTCAACTCTATGAATCTAATCCAGAGGATTTACTCGCTGATTTACAGCCGAGCGAGGCCAAGGAGGGCGCGAGTGCTTGAAAGAAAAGTGATAATGTCTTAATCCTACCACACTCGAGTTTGCTCGTACCCCCCTCACAATTTTATGGTCGCCCGCGCAGACGGCACGTTTTGATTTATGATTTCAATAATTAAGAATTCTAAGGTGCAATTTGAATTTGGAGCCGCCACGTCTGAGGGGCCGCGGGAGGCCGACGCGTGTATATTATTGCTCCAGGGCGGAAAGGGTCTCGGCCTCTCAGGGCGCTCCGCTTACCTCACGTTTTCTAAGGAATTATAATAGAGTTTCAAGGAATTATGAGAAATTATGAAAATGAGATTTTCAACAATAGAGGCCTTCTTCGTGTTTGTTTGTTAAGTTGTATGTAGGGGTTTCGTATCAAATGGGGTTCGATTTAAATGATGCACCATTTAGACGGTTTTATTATTTATTGCTGTTCCTTAAGTTACCTACTATAAACCTAAAATTTGCTCGAAGATTTCATTACTTCCCCTAATCTAAAACAAATGGGTTTCGTATTAAGCATAGCAGCAGCAACAACTGATAAACCTTAACGAGATTGTTCATCATAGCCAGTCTATCAGTCAAAACAAGTCCTTTTTCCTTCGAACAAGTACCTAACCAATAAAAATTAGTACTTTTCTTTCGCTTATGCTTCTGCGCATCATCTTTAAATGTAGATATCTACTTACTCACCATATAATCTTTATTTTCATTAGAAGCCGAGGCACGGCTTTTAGTCTCAAAAGTTATACTGGATATGATGACCAAACTTTGATCTTTCTATTGTGACATAACTACAATAAACCTACCACTTAAATTACACAAAATCCTTCAACCACGAAAATGTTACCTAATTAAAACCACAATCTTACTAAAAGCGTTTCAAAACCAAAACAGTATCACTTCTCCATATAAAACAGTCACGTCTCATCTCGGCATCTTCCTTAATCCTGCCGCGTTTGGCTCCGCAAATTCGCGCCGCGGCCGCCCTTATATCGCGCCCTAATCTCCAGGCATTACAATTAACGCGGCCCCAGATAACCCGCCACTCGCCACCCGCTGATAAAGGTCCGCACGAGCACTAGTTTAAACCGGTTAAGCATCCACCGCCCTCAGGGTTTATCTAATTACCCTACGCCAACACACGAACACAACCCGAACGCGAAAACCAACGTTCCGTCCCAATCCGACGCCTGAAAACGCTCCGCGTTTACGTAATTTCGGTTTACATCGGTACAGACTTGAGGGTACGTCACGTACGTAAATGTTTGCCGGGCGTCGTACTATCGGTATTTCGGCCTTCCGGTGGGCTCCCCCGAAGGTACCTCCGTCAAGGACCATCGATTACTATCTCGAGTCGAGTCGGGCGCATATTGCACAACTTCGAGAGAGAATATCGCCGATCAATAAATCAGGCCGGATTGCTTTATGGAGTTATGGCTCTAACTTTATTGTAGGACTCGGAAAACACGATTATATGGAGGTTGATATTGTCTGTTGAAATCCAGTATGTTATTCCAAGTCCCAGTAATGAACGCGAATTGAATCTTGAGTCGAGTCTCCATTAGTAAAGTAAGATAGTTCTCTACGAAAGGAAATCGTAGGTGTTGAAGGTTTTCTGACATGTTTGTGTGTGTGTGTGTGTGTGTGTGTGTGCTTGTGATATTTTAACTATGAATAGCATGAATTGAATGCAAATGTGTTATTTTTTTACTAAAGACAAAACTTTGTAAAACCGATCGAGAGTTGAGTGTTTGGATCTAAAGTCTGTTAATTATCTGAAAATGTATTACTACACATATTTATTTTTACTAAGACACCTACTTTAATTGTAACAACAGCTTAAGAAATCATAATGATGTCGTAATAAATACTCGTTTAAAAAAAAACTCTTTTGACATAACTTAGCTTACAACCTCAAACAAAAACAAACCTGAAGGCCATTAAGAAACAATAAAAGTAAACAAAAATAGTCATGTTGACACACTTACTTCAAAAACTTTTCTGGAAAAGTTTTGCCCAAAGTTTAATTTTACTGACAAAAAGTTTCAAAGCGAGTTAATACTCAAACAAAACGTTAAAAAATTATCTGAAATGCGTGGTGCGATGTTCCCTGACTCTCACGGTAATCACTTCATACTTTAACCTTACCCTCGATAAAAACAACGCTTCGGATAAAACATGCAAAATAACCTAGCTATATACAAATTTCTATTATTTTAAAACTTTATATGAAAACTTAAATAAACCCTTGATGAATACTAAATTATTTTAACCACATTTTATCACTAATTTCCATTTGGTCTTTCCGTCTTCGACGATGTCTAAATTATAAATATTTGGTCTGAAAGCTCTTGAGTGAAATGGTTTTTACGTGGGAACGATTTTTGTGCAAATAAACATAACAACAAAGTGCTTCTAATGTGATACGTCGATTGGAAACGCCGAGAATCATTTCCGCGTAAAAATTTCTGATTGTGGATGGAAAATCGAATCGCAAGTACAATGATCCATTATATTTTTGGTGTTTTATATTTATCGGCTCTGTCTAGGTCCGGGGATGTTTCTGACTATGCCGTTTGTTTCAGGACGGTGCCGCTAACCACGCAAGCCTCCTTGTCTCAGATCAACAAGAGGAGGCTAGAGTTCGGCGTGGATGTAGAAACATTTAGAACGAACGATAGACGCCTGGATCGCATCAGCAGCGAGGGCTCCATGGAGGAGGAGGAGATCCATGGCAAGAGAAGACGACGACTGCTAGATGACGAGAGACGAGATGAACCCGAGTTCCGCCGGCGACCACTCCCTATGCACAGACCGCAGACCTTGCGGCAACCCGAAGAAGATGACGAAACACTTATTCGGGAGACACAGGCTGCGTTAAGAACCCTGTCCGGCAACTGGACTAGAGAACCACCACAACCACTTAGTGGTGACGAAAATGAAGATGCCAACGGTTTTGAAAACTTATTTGATGATAAACGATCAGAGAAAATCCCATCATCCCCTTCACAATCGTCCGACCTATCTCAGAAAAGCTTCTCCGCGCATCATCAAGCTCAACACATGAATGGCATTATCAATGATCTCGAAACCAAAACTAACCTCATTACAATAGAAATAGAAAAATGCGAAGATTACGACAGATTAAGTAGACAATCCACTCAGTATGGAGCACCTAACTTCGACGAGCTCGTCGATTCGTCTTCCAATGAACTAGAAATAGATATGTCAGATAGATGTGATGATACATACGATGACGACAGAGATATTAAGCCAAAACGGAAAGGGGAAATGGTGCCTGTAAACAAGCAGTCATTATACAATGCTTACAAGGCGGCTACGGCAGCGCTGCCGTACTCCACGCAGTCGGCCTTCAAGCCACCCGCAGAAGTGAAACACAGGCTTCACAATTCTTCATTGCCGAGTGAACCTTTTGGAGGATACTCGAACGACCACGAAAAGAAAGAGAACAAGGGATCGAAGCAATATACCGTGCTGCAGCCGGCGGGCGCGGGGTCTCGCGCGGCCACGGCGCTGCAGGAGGCGCGCGCCGTTCCGTCCGCGCAGCCGGCGCGCGACACGCGCCCGCTCAACGCGCTGTCTCCGCCGGCACGAGGTACCGCCGCACTCTCCTCAAACAACGATACCCAAACTTTCTTAACGACCTGGCCATAACATACAACTCCGCGCTATGAACTAACTCCAAGTTTGTTTCAAGGTCGTCTCGCGATATCTCATAACGTAGCCGGGTCGATGTACACTACAGCTGTCATGTAACATTGCATTATCGTGTACAATTTCACTTAATAAAAATCGATTACCATACAACGGGACTGTCTAGCGTTAATTTCATATAATATTTCGAAACATTCTGCGCCATCTTATAGGTTTACTTACATACGGAATCTAGTTCGCAACAAAACCTGGTAACAAATCATCTCTCATTTGTAAGACGTGTCCTTAATTTAGTAGGAGACGGTCACAATAAGGTTATACTCCCACCTAAGTCGATAACGTATATGTATAAAATACCTAAGCGTTTTCCTCGTGTTGCTGGGCGATAGCTGGGTTTATGTCAGAGCGACGAGCAATAAAAACGGGTCAGGACAGGAGGTGGGCGGGGCATGGCGCACCGCCCCGCAACTCCTGAAAGAAAAATCGGCAGTCCGCGCGCAGCCGCTTGGCGTTCTTTATTTTTTCTTTTAAGTTGTGCGTGGGGTGGGTGGGCCGCGGGGCGGGGCCGCGCAGGTACGCCCCGGCAGCGGCACGCCCGTCCGTATCGATCGCGCGCGCACGCCCCCACCCGCTCATCAGGAAAACGCTAATTTGTGCACCGCTCGATTTGTTCACAGAAGGCAACAAGTGTCCCACACCCGGGTGCAATGGGCAGGGCCACGTCACCGGCCTATACACTCACCACAGGAGGTGAGTCGATGATTCAATGATTTTCAGTATACGAGTAGCTCGACAGAATCAACAGATGTAAGCCCGACACGGGAGAACTGTGTTCCTGTGTAAACACACAGGGCGTTTGGAACACTAAGTGCATAATCGCATGACGTAGTGTCAGTGTTATTATTTTCTACAGTATAAGGGCTAAAAAAAAAACTTTTCTCAAACCTCTTCTTGCCACCTTACTAACTCGTTGGTTACACCTTCATTTCCCTGACAATATGTATGTGAAGTAACGCAAAACTGATGATGATTTGTTCCTCCAGTCTGTCAGGATGTCCAAGAAAGGATAAAGTCACTCCGGAGAGTAAGTAGAACTAACATTAACAATGATACAGCTTCACCGTTTGAGTTGCGTACATTTTGTTCTAGCGATGTTGTCTTACATTTTGTTCAGCGTATTCTGTAGTTTCAGTATTTTGGTTCCTTTTGTTTGATTTTGGCAATATTTTTTGTTGTTTTTGTGTTAAGTCAGTGGTAGTAGTTTGCAGATGATGTTGTTCTCATTCAATATTAACCCTTATTGTTGCAATGTGAAGAGGAAATAAGATGGTTTCGATAAAAGTTATTATTTATAATCTCATTCGATTAATACTGGGCTACTTTTAACGGTTTCTATTTAATCAAGCTTTTACGCTATATGCTACGATATTTTTTACTTTCATTTAAGAGACTCACAGAACAGGATCATTTAATGAGAACAATTTAAATCTGCCGTTGTTCACCTAGTTTATACTTATGTATTAATGTGTTTTTAAAAATACACATAATATATTTGCTGATATATGACGTCATTGTGCAGTATTGGCGTTGCACGAGACGATATTGAAGTGCCCCACACCGGGGTGCAACGGACGTGGCCACGTCAGCTCCAACCGAAGTACACACCGCTCCCTGTCCGGCTGCCCCACAGCCGCGGCGCGCAAGGCCGCCGCTAGATCACAGAGAGCCAGACCCTCAGGTGAGACAGCGTCATTGTGATGTAGACGACATAGTAGTCAGTACAACGAAAGCACACACCGCTCCCAGTCCGGCTACCCCATAGCCGCAGCATGCAAAGCTGCCGCCAGGTGACAAAGAGCCAGACCATCAATAAGACCGCGTCAGTGTGATGTTGTAGTCAGTGCAACGAACGCACGCACCGCTCCCTGACCGGCTGCCCCACAGCCGAGGCACGCAACACCACCTCTAGGACACAGAGAGCCAGACCCTCAGGTGAGACAGTGTCAGTGGGATATAGTAGTCAGCTCAGTCGAAGTACAGACCGCTTCCCGTCCGGCTACCTCACAACCGAGGCGTGCGAGGCTGCCGCTAGGTTACAGAGAGACAGAACTTCAGGTGAGACAGTGTGAATGTGGAATAGTAGTCGGGTCAACCGAAGTACACATCGCTCCCTGTTCGACTCACAAATAAACAGAAAAAACTTCTTAATGGATTTTACGACATTTTGCGATACTCCATTGTTTGCAGTCACAGATCCCCTACCCACTCTTTCAATCTATAACGCCTTCTAACAATTTCCAATTTTCTCCAGTATCCCACAGTTCAATCTCGCAGCCTCCGATCGTAATCAGTCAGGAGAGCGTCGCCAGTTCCTCGGGTAGCATTTCCCGGGACCGCGAGGCGTCGCCTCGCAGCCCCGCCGTGAAGCGAGAGGCCGCCGACCTGCTGGTGCCGAAGCGCGAGGCCGGCGAGCCCGAGCGCGACTCCCCAAGCATGGAGACGCGCCACGCCGGCTACGGCGCGCCGCCCGACCAGAGGTCTCCTTATGAAAGGCCGCCGGATGACCACGTGAGGTCGTACAGGTAAATAATATTACAAATTCATTTAAATTCAAATTCTTTTATTTAACTTAGATACATAAAGTTCTTTAACATACAAGTAACATGGTATTCAATTCTGAACAACGAGAAGACTTAGACAGATTTCACAGCGGGTCCAAAACTAGGCATTTAAAATGCCCCGTCGTTGTAATAAAACATGTTAGTATTTCAAGTAGAAGCCTATTCGGGAAATCGGAAAACATTTATGTTTTATCATTATCATTCTTCGCCCGATTAATTTTCCAATGCATTTCTCCCTGCTAATAATTAATTTCTTCGGTATTCAGCATAAGCAACGACATTGCTGTGTGATTCAGTGACAAACATTCAAACACGTTAGAAAAATTTCAGTGAAAGTTGGTATTTGAATACGATTTAATTTATCTCATTGCTGTTCACAGCTAAACGTGAGCTTCTGAAAAGAGCTACTGACACTAGGGTAATTTCAAAACTTCATTAAACATAAAACTTACTTTATATGTGTAAACTTACCAGTGGCGTAACTAAGGTGGTGGAGCCAGGGCAATAGCCCTGGGCGCCTACCGAAGAGGGGCGCAAAAAGTCGCCAATTATTAAATAAAATTAAAAAAAACATCAGTAAACCATTTCATACTTTTACCTAACGTAACTCAAATCTGTCTATTTCCATTCAAATTCTCTTAAAATTGCAGCATTGCAGCGATTTTTTGGGAAATTTAAATTAATACGAAGGTATAACCGATTATAGCCTTCAATAACGAAGGTTATTGAAGGATATAATGGGTCAAGAAAGGTTATGCGACCTAGCTTTGCTCAGTGTAGACCGAGAAGATAATTTACAAAGGGCCGCAAATGTAATGCATGCCCTATGCGCCATTTTTTATTGGTACGCCCCTGAAACTTACATTTTCAGAACTACAATATTAATTAATTTAATGATTGAGTGGATAAATTAGTAGGTACTGTAAATTATCTAATGAAGCCTTCATATAAATAAGTTCAAGGCTAATTTAGTAGTTCTTAATTGTAAGTGCATTCGTTACCTGCCGTGTTAGGTAGAGTTTCGTCTTCAGTAGTAGCTTCTACATTTCACAGAAAATGTAGTATGCATTATACCGATGAATTGATGCTATTGGAAATATTCCAAATAATGTGAAATATTCCCGCTATGTCTGCAAAGCACGAAACATGGAAACTAAGTAAGCTAGAATGTTTAGTGATTAATTTTGGTGTCTTCACGAAGACTGACGTCATAATTCCGTTCGTAGCCAAATGAACGAAGCGCGGTACGGCTACGAGTCGCGGTGCTACGAGGGCGCGCCAGCCTTCGAGCGCTACGACCCCGCGCAGTGTCCGCAGCGGCCCTACGGCTGGGAGGAAGAGCGCTACCACGACCCCCACCTCCCTACCCCCATGAAAACCGACCAGTCCGAACAGGAGACAAGCTCCGGACCCATATACCCTAGGTAGGTCACCAACAACCAGTGTCGAACGCTTATGTGGTAAACGGGATGCCTAGATCCTAACTTATTTCTAATGAGATTTAGAAAGCTAATTGCTAAAGACAATTCGTTAGTAGACTTTCGGTTTAATTTTACCTCCTGCGAAGTTACCGAAATTGGCCGTGTCCACCAGACCAATGTACCACTACGAGGCTGGTAGCGGCGTGGGCGCCGTGGGCGGTGTGGCGGCGATGGGTCCCGGCGTCCCGCCCGGGTTCAGCGCCATCAACCTGTCGGTGAAGATCGCCGCGGCGCAGGCGCAGCGGCCCCGCAGCCCCACGCCCCGGGACCCCCGCGACCCTCGCCCCGCCATAGATCTTTCCACTTCTAGTGGTAGTCCACAGGTGAGAATAGACAGATTAAAAAGGACTAGACAAAACATAATCGGCCCTTTTAAATTAATTGCCCAAACTAAATAAATTTTCATAACAGGGTCCATACGCATCGCCGGTGTACACAAGCGCCGGTGGTGGCAGCGGGGGCGGCGCGCGAGGCAGCCCGCAGCCGGGAGCTTCGCCACAGCTCACCGCCAGCCCCCAGGTGCCCAGTCCGCAGGGCCAGACCCTCGACCTTAGCGTTTCCCGTTTACCACATAGGTGAGGCAATTTGTTCAATAGGTTTTATCTTTATATACTCAATACTTGAATATGAATTGAAAGTCTTTATTTTTCCAACAGTCGAGGTTTCCCTGGCGGAGTCTCCTACAGTCGAGAATCAACTCCCGACAGCGGTGGCAGCCACCCATACCTAGAAGCTTACCATCGAGACACCGCCGGTAAGAACTCATTACGCTAATTATTATGAGAGCATACAATTTTCTTCCCTCATTTTGTTTTAATGTAATCCTTTATACGAGCTATCGTATGTCCCATATTCGCTACATGGCTACATTTTACCCCTCATAAGGGCTTGAACACATTGATGCCGTTAAACACGTCGTACAAATTAAAACGCGACCGCGGTAATCACTCCCATGCGTTGTACACGCGCCGTAACGTCGGTAATCCGGCCGAGTGCCGGCGTGCGGCCCGGCGCCGCACGGTGCGGTTACATGCCAGTGTACACCGCGGTTTTTGTGGATCACTGTGTACGAAGCTTTAATTAAAATTTATAATAGCTACTGAATTCTCACGGCGCTCAGCGTGTACTGTATACCACGCCGTGGGTAAAACATGAGTGGGAGTAATTTTATAATGTACACAAAACTTTGCCTCGCGAGGTTTTCGGAATAATTATAATTCATACGATCTCGTGGGGGTTGAAATAATAATTACGGAATACTTGATTCATTACCGTGTTCACGTATAAACGAAAGAGCAACACCGATAGACACAATATATGTTTTTATACTTACAATCAAAGCTTAGACTGCTGGCTCTAAGTTTTGAAAATTCATGGTTAACTTTTAAATATTGCGACCACAACAATAGGCGTGGGCCGCCAGGGTACTGGGCAGGGTACAGTTATTGAGTTATGAAAGCATTGAATAGTTACCACTAATATCATCCCATCCCACAGGTTACGGCGGCGTCAGTCCACATCCAGTCGCAGGCTACGGCCTGGCCCAGCCAGACTACGCCGCAGCGGCCGCAGCGGCAGGCTACGGCGGTTACCAGTACCAGTGCGGGGCGTACCCCCCACCGCCCGCGTACCCTCCGCACGCGCCCCCCTACTCTCCACCATGCTACATGCCGCCCCCGCACGCCCCGCACGACAAGCCCAAAGATAGCAGGTGAATATAAATACGAGCGAAGACAATGTCTTCGAAGTTTAATAGGCTTGGATCACTCCACCAAACAGATGCTGAACTAACAATGCTAATAAAAGCCGTTTCCTGTCAATGGCCATCCGTCGTCAAGGACTTCAGTTCCGCATCAGCTGACATTCAGCCCTGCAATATCAGGCCAGGTTCGGGAGAAAACCACGGTCGGATAATCCAGGAGTCCCAGTGGCTGTCCTTATCCGAGTCAGTTTGGACTGTGACAATCTCGCAAACGATAAAGATCCTGAAGGCTTCAGGACAAAGCAAATGGATTAAAAGGAGTTAGCTATAAGATCTAATATAGTTTCCTTTCCCTAATGAGTTGTGGAGGTCAGACGTCAGTCGCTCCGTGTACATACTTAAATAATTAGCTGCAAATCTAGGTTAGGCAGGTGCCCCATCGGATTCTTGTGTGAAAACTGGTATGTAATAACTCGTATTTTGAGGAATTGAGACAGTCTTGTTCCGTGTGGTGCCGGACGTAAAAGAATAGCACCATCCCATTTCTTCCCATGGGTGTCGTAGAAGGCGACTAAGGGACTTACTAGAGAATGGGCAGCAGCGTTCTCTATGCATTTGACCACCATACTGCGATCGCCAACCCGCCTGCCAAGCGTGGCGATTATGGTAAATCCCCCCCTTTTTGAGGGAGGCTTATATCCAGCAGTGGACGTGTTTCGGCTGATATGATGAGACAGTCTGAATATTGGTAAAAGCAGTATGATTTTATTATCATTAATTATCGAAATTATTATTGCTGGATAGCAGCAGCAAGCAACTGACTGATTAGAAAAAAATATTTAATATCTGTACCAAAACTCTGCCTACTTTAAGTCGTTATTCTGGTTCTCTCACCGTACTACATTATGCGTTATGTGACAATAAAATATAGTCCGTGTGAACGAGGGTTACTACGGCACCCTAATTGCATAACAGACTAGTAATCAGAATCTGAATAATTTTGAAGCAAATTGCTTCATATGTTAAAAAAAAAATCGGCTCAACAAAGCAAATAACGCAATGAATGTCATTGAACTGTCAAAATGCCACTCCTAATGTTAGTGTGTTACTTAACCATACCACTGGTCTTAGTTTAGTTTAGGAGAGAGTACGTAAAGCATACAACGCAAACCCTCCGGGGTAACGATTCATGACCCGAGGGTCAAACAATATTGACGCTAGGACCTTAACAATACCGACCCAATTGTAACGTTTTTATTTGCATACTAGCTGTGCCCGCGACTTCGTCCGCGTGGAATAGTGACTTTTTGGGCAGCATATTTTGAATTACATAATAATATACCGTCGTTTGGGTAGCAAAAAATTTACTTTACAGTAATGCTTCTCTGTATACGATATTTGACGTATGGCCATCGGGGATGAATGATTAACAAATGTTCGCCGTGATTCTTTAAATTGACATAACTTTTTTATTTATGAACCGATTGACATGAAATAAACACTAAATGTTAAGTGAAGCTTACTACAATATATTAGTGAAAACCGCATCTAAATCGAATAAGCCGTTTCTGATATTAGCGTGCACAAACACACAGACAAACAGACAAACCGACAAACAGACAAAAAAAAAATTAATTACAATCTCGGGTTTTTTTTTTTTTTTTTTTGGGTGGGAAATCATCAAATAACTTCTCCCGCACTGGGTGGAGCGGGAGGGCGTGTCAGACTTTTACTGACTAAAACCCACCTGTGTTCCCTCAGTTGCCTGTGTGCTAGGGGCCGCGGTATCTCTTTCGAACAACCCGCACCCCTAGCAGGCATCGGCCCTTGCGGACCCCCCCATTTGGTGCTGACATCTCTTTGAGGCGCGCGTGGAACACAACGCGCCGTCGACCCGGGCTTGGTCCTTACCGGACAGCGAGCTACCCATTACTCGCCGTCCGCAAGCCCGCGCCTACGGTGGCCGGGAATCAGCCTGGGATTCCCGACGCCCAGGGCGTCTCCCGCGGCGACTACGGCCGTGAGGGCGCATATACTGCCTCTCCCTCACGTGCGCCGCCTCCCTCTTCGCGAGCATTACTGCTTCGCAGAAGGAGGTGACGACTATTTGACACTTACAAATGTTAATACATAGGTAATAATAAAATCATTGTCACGGATAATTTAAAACATGCCAACAGTAATCAGGCAACAGACCTATATGTGAAACCCGGAAAATAAATTCTACAACAAAATATGTAATAAAAGTAAACAAAAGAGCACAAAAATGATTCCTAATACAGTTTTTTTTTTTCATACCAAGAAAATACAATAACAAAACTTATCTATATAGCAGGTCTAAAAATTGCTCGAATATCCCACCAAGTAAATTTTTTCATTATGAATAATTAATACAACGTGAAGTTATTTTAGGTTAGAATAATTCTAATGCAAGTTTTCGAACGCAACACAAGTCACACTTGGTGGATCAGTCTAAATATACCGGCGGCGGCCGCGCAGGCGCGCTGTGCGAGCTGCGCGCACACCAGATAAACTACACACGAACGATAAGATACACACACTTTAAATTATATTTGTGCCACTTTCCTGCCGTTAATATTAACGACGGCGCAGATATGCGGCGAAATAGGTAAGAACAAAAATTGTTATATCACTTTTGTCGTGTTCTAAAAACTTTATATAGTTTTCCTATCATCCAATACGTAAACACAACAGCGAGTAGCTAATAATACCAACTTTGTAAACATTCAAAAACTTCGCTTCACGGACTAGACATTTTTGGAGGCAAAGTTTTTAGTTTACAAACTTTTCTGTAGTTGTGTTGTTATTTATTTTCGTTGGGTTAATGACTTCAATAATTACGGGAAACAGTAGATACTTTGTAGACCTTGAATAATAAGTTTATTTTATTTTTAACAAGTTGTTTTTGTTTTTTTTTTCCTTCAATACTGTTACGTATCTATTTATTCACGCTAGCTATCACCGCGACGACTTTTATGGGAAACTGAGTTACCGGATACGGGAGTCGAGGGAGCTCATCCAGTGTCCAGTCGAGAGCTGCGACGGCTCCGGACACATTTCTGGCAACTTCGCAACGCACCGCAGGCAAGCGGCAATCACTGGCAGAATACGAATTCGCGGTTGCAATATCTGCGGCTGTGCAAATTTTGAACATCGAACCATTCCTTTTTTTTTCCTTTACTTACAAGACTTTTTGTGGAACCTTTTCTGTAAATTATTAATATAGTATTTTTTTTTTAATTTTCGCGCAACTATTGGCGCAGAATATTTAAATGACCATCGTAAGTCGTGGCTTCATTCATGATCAGATAGTTTATTAAACCCGCTATTTTCTATCATTTTTTTTAAATGTTATGATTCATTTTGAAACTACGAGTATGTAAAACAAAGAGTGTTCGATGTTTTATGTTTGCACTGCTAAGTAGAGCGTCCACAATTGCGCCCCTGAGCGACAATTTGCGCATTTCCGCGCCAATTGGCGGCGTCCCACGGGATTTTGATGCAAACTAACCGCATGCCTTTATTAATATTCCGCGTCACAGATCATGCTATAACATTGTTTTACGCCTTGTTACTCTAACAGTTGCGTGTTTCTTGTTGTGTGTGCAAATAATTAAAATAATAATTATACAAACTCAATAAACAAATAACGGTGATAATGAAAACGTGGAGACGATACGTAGTCTTAACTACCTACGTAGAAACATGCTCGTATTATACATAGAATCAAAAGTCTATTATCGCTACGCTGATAAAAATTACATTACACACAACTGTTACAATCGGTGCTAGAACTTTTTTATCAATTTGAAATCTTATGACGTAAATGATTAGGTATGTTTTTATGAAGCAGGCCTCGACGTGGTAGCATACGTAGGACGCCTGCATCTTTATTTACATACGTACATATGACATAGTGCCTCATGAATTCGTTACTCCACTTTGGTTTTCAAAAGATTAGTACATAAACAATGACAGAACAATGTCGCGCCTATATGCTAATAGCTACTATGTAAATGCTTCACGAAGAGATTTCTCATTCAAATCTCTTCGAACAAAGAATATATTTTTACACTTTGATGTTTGAATAATGTTTTAGGCATTTTTTCTCATTGATAGTCAGCCAAGCAATAGAATATTTAATTTAAGTAGGTTCCTACTTATTTATTTTTTCCTAACGAGAGTAGGTAGGTACCTACATAGGTAAGAAGTGCATAATCTACCTATAATGTTCCCACTGCGGGACTCAGGCTTCCTCCACGCGGGCCCAGTACGGATTTTTAAATTAGGTATGTCACCTGTCTTCGCATGTTATTCTATGAAATATCATTAGTTACCTCACAATGTTTTCCTTCACCGTTTTGAGAGCAGTGGTGATTAAATAATTTACACCAAGTAAAGGGCCTGTGTCAGGGTTCGAACCTACGATCTGTAACTCGTAATACGTGACCGTTACCACCAACAAAGTAGAGATACCTCATAACTAGTAACTAGGTAATTGGGTTTTCCTGTTACGAAAGTTTATAGCTAGGTACTCTCATAACTTTTTAACTACAATCTAGATACTTATTTATCATTTACAATAGCATTAGACAGAAGTTAAAAAAGGTTATTTTTAATGTACACTTCGTAACAAAATTACATTAAACGTGTTGCAGTTACGATTAATGGCAAAAAAATTAAAGTGTCAATGCTAAAAACCTAAAAGAAGCAGGAGTGAACAACACCGAGTAACTACATTAGCTGATGACGACGAAGTTTTACCAACGTATTGTAGGTCGTAAGTTGTTATTTAAAATAAAGCATTGCAAAAAAAAAATCCTTATAATCTTAATTAGATTTAAATCATCATGTGATTGTTTGTTTCATTCATTCGTTTTGTTGTAGGTTTGTAATGTGTGATGAAGATGTTATTGTAAATAGAACATTATTTAAAATAATTATTACTTTTACTTCGTTTATCTCAGTATTTAGTACTGTCTTAAATCTACCTAAAAAAGTTAGAACTTAACTTTGAAATAAAATGTTTCGCATTCCTGCTTCTACGAGCCTCTTTTTTCTTTAACTATAATAAATGAGGTATAGGTACCTACTAAAGTCACCGACCTACTTTGGTACTTACAACCGTTCTTAAATTTTGCCATTCTATGAATTAGCGCATTAGCAAAGACACGTGCTAAGAATCTTAATAGACGGAGCTCCACCTTATATTCGTGGTACCTAACATTTCTCGACGAAAACAAAATTGTGTCTTTGTGTATCTAGGAAATATAGATAAGACGGTATTTTGTAAGTCTTTATTTAAGTTACCTTTACTGTTTATTTATAGTCGATCTCAAAATTGCTTTACCACCCTATGGTTGAATGTCACGGCGAATTTCACCAATGAGTCAACAATTCCACAACAATGATTACACTGACAGCTCTTGAACGCGGTTTATTATGTGCTGATCGCGTTCGGTTTCGTTGGTGAAATTCGCTCTTACACGTTGTAACACGACAAGAACGGTAACATTAAGAGTATGGATGTTATTCATTTTGACAGTTCAACAACATTCGTTGCGTTATTTAGGTACCTACCTACTTTGTAGAGCTGACAAATTTTTCGAACACATGAAGCAATGAATTAGCAATATCCTTAAATTATTCAGATTCTGGTTGATAGTGGTCTATTTTGCTATCAAGGCTTATGCAACAGTTAGTTTTAAACTTTCAAAGCCAAGATTAATTGTACCTACTAGGAATTGTCGTCAAAAGTGGTAAATAACAAGATCGACTATTATTGTAGTGAACCTTTAAATGTAGTGTCTTTATTTAGGTAAAAACTTCCGACCATATTGATATGCATCCTAGCTTTATCATAAATAGAAAAAAAATCCATAGATTTTTTACATAATTGAGGTCAGCACCCTAATTGCGTAACACGCGATTAATCATAATCGGTTTCATTTTGACATTTCAACAATATTCATTGCGTTATTTACGTTGTTGAGCAGACACATTTTTCGAACATAATTATGAAGCAATGGTTTAGCTATCTGTTTCATAACGAAACAAATTATGATGAATCGTGAGTTACGCAATTAGGGTGCAGGCCACATCACAAAAACACCTTTATTTATGGATATTCGAAGTATGGAAATCTCCGTGTGTGTTCTAAATTTAAATTCAAATCGTTAGAACTAAACTAGCAGATGCAAGCCAAGCCAACCAAACTATTTTTACGATTACCCATAAATTGTAAAATGGAGTCTACTTCATACATGTAGCATACGTAGCAATAAATTATTCTGAAAATATCTGAATTTATTTTATGATTCGCTTATGCTAACTGCAAACTCTGCTTTGGTTACGAGTTTGTTTATAAACAAAAGTAATCGTCATATAAGTTTAATTAGTTAACTGAATGCATCAATTATTTCAATGACATTATTAGGCACGCATAATTATTTAAAGTAGGTATTTCAGAGGTCTTGTAAAAAGCAAACAAATGTCAAATTAATTTCATTTTGCCATTTAACTTTGTGCGTTTCGCTTTGCTAACATTTTGAAGTATTGCATCTTAATAGGTAGGGATAGTAAACCTCGTAATTGCTTAACCACTTTTGTCAAAAACTCCCAGTAAGTTGAAGCTTTAAATACGTTGAACTATCTAACTGCCATTGAAAACAAAAATAGAGCAAGTCCTTTTTTTGAGTTTCGGAATTCATCAAATAACTTCTCCCGCTCTGAGTTGAAGCGGGAGGGCGTGTCAGACTTTTACTGACTAAAACCCACCCGTGTTCCTTCAGTTACCTGTGTGCCAGTGGCCACGATATCTCTTTCAAACTACCCGCACTCCTGGCAGGCATCGGCCCTAGCGGACCCCACCAGTTGGTGCTGACATCTCTTAGAGAAGCGCGTGGAACACAACGCGGCGTCGACCCGGGCTTTGTCCTTACCGGACGGCGAGCTACCCATTACTCGCCGTCCGCAAGCCCGAGATCAATGTCCTTCAATCATATTTTAATCAACATACAATCTGACACTGACCTGTAGATTGCAAAAAAAGGGCAAAAAACAAGAATTTCGCGCGCTACCTCTGCACATTCCCCTTAATGATATGCAAGTGATATTCAGCCAAAGGCCGTTTGTTCATCGCCACCGTCAACGGTACATCAACGAGAAACTAGATTATTCGAACTAAACGTGACGTCGCGGCGGCAGTGTGCGGTGGACATGCGGCCGTAGTAAGTGTACGTATCGCTACTTTGGCGCCGTCATCCCCACCCATCATAAGAGTATCGCACCTGAAGAGGGCCCCAACATCTGGCTGCTCTTCAGACACCAACATTCCTCTTTATTACCTAAAACTCTGATCAATTCTACAGAATTTAATTCAATAGACATTTCATGAAATAACTACAAAACGAGAAGTCATATCGGTCGCAGGAACGTGAAGTTTTGTATGGTGTCCCTCAGGGAAGTGTTTTGGGGCCTCCCTATCACTCCTTGTTCCCCCAAACGATTGGGCAGAGGTACACCCACTTTTCACCAGTTATGTGTAAGTCCCATGTAATACGGGGCGAGCCTATTGCCATGAACCGGGCACAAATCCAGACTCCGGACTGCTACTGAGAAATTCCAGATACACTTTGCCCGACCTGGGAAGTGAACTCAGGACCATGCTCAGCAGTAGCGCTTGCGACCACTATACCAACGAGGCCGTCATTATTTCAATAGTCTCTTATTAACGTCATTATTCATTTGTAATCTACAATAGGAAAATAGGTCGGTCGGTGTTCGAAACTCGGCGTTTAAATGCGTAGTTGTTTATATAATTAACACATTAAAAATACATTTCTTAATTAGGAGTAATGGGCAACTTCACACATGAAAATTTATTTTGGAGACCATAAAACATTGTTGCAGTGTAATTAAATCTAACATTTTACTTACATTTTAATTGTTATTCGTTTACTTGTAGAAATTAGAACAACTAATTATTCTAACACTGAAACCCACTCATTAGCTGAAAGAACCTTGTCAAATCGAACCATCATTTAAAGTACACGTGGAGCCATCAAAATAGACGAAGTAAATAGTTTTTACATAATTTATGACTACAATGAAATATCCTCTACCTCGTAGGTACTCACGTAAAGTACTCAATTAGTCTACAGTCGCACCACACAGGCACATTATAAAAATACTACCGCGGAACCAGTTCTAGTTGCCCTAATACGGACACATTTTGATACTAAAGTGAATCGCGGCCATATAATTTGGTATTGATGACTATAAACGATGTACAAAAGAATCTATTTAGACACCATTTATTTTAAGGTCCTCGTTCACAACAGCACTGTTCTACGTGTCACACCGAATTACTTACAACTAAGTCTCTAAGAGACATCTTTGCCATTTATTATCATAACCAGAAAGTATATAAGACTATCATATTTTGTAAGATTCCGTCGTCGTTTCAGTCACTTCAGATGTTTGAGTTACCAACTTGATATAGAAGATTTGACTCGAACCATGTAGTAAAATGCATCCAGCCCAGCAAAGGTTTAGTCCTAAAATCTATGGCTAGATGGCTTCCAAATTGTGTCTGACAACAAGAATCCAGCGAACGCCATGTCCACTATGCGAGCCGCTGCAAGCTACAGTACGCTGCGCCGACACGCCATTGTAAGCAGTCTGTTTATGTGCAGCCTGTCCGGTTGTCCGCGCGCCGACCGCTCGCAGCTCCAGCCGCATTCGCAGGAGCTCAAGTGTCCCACGCCCGGCTGCGACGGCTCCGGACACGTCACCGGCAACTACTCCTCGCACCGCTCCCTCTCTGGCTGCCCCAGAGCTAACAAGCCCAAGAGCAAGCCTAGAGACGGACAGGACTCCGAGCCACTGAGGTGAGTTCACCATTTGCTCATCTGATTTTGTGTAATGGTGCTGGGTGCAATTTAACAACTATAGTCGTGGTCGGGTAAATAAAGCTGCTAGGTATTAAACATTTAGACATCTGGGGTTTTCTATCAAAACCAGTTAGGAGTAGACAGTCAAACTAACGATGGTTTACTAATTTTCTCTCCTCACACATTAATAATTCTATTTCTAGCTTATCCTTTGACTAATATCTAAAAACAAAGTTCGTAACGATTATGACAGTAGACAACTTATTTGCTAAACAGAAAACTGCTTACACGAGTAAGTAATTTACTGCGGTTATAACTAATGTAATCGCTGATAGTAATACGACACTCGACATCTGAGCTGGCTCCAACTAATTACATTCAATGTATTGTCGTAATTTATGTGCGGCATTGAGTTTCTAGGAGTTCTGCAACAAACACGTGCATAGCTTTCATACCTCTGACCTTCCAACTCAGTACGAACTATTGTAAGAAGTATTTAGAGAAAACCGCATTTCTTCTGTAATACAATAAGTTTCTTGGTTATTTCCACGCTGCTTAGATGCCCTATACCGGGCTGTGACGGATCTGGACACGCTACAGGGAAATTCTTATCACATCGAAGGTAAGACTGATTCTCAGTGGAAAGTAGATGTTTTGTGTAGTGTAGAAAGTACCTACCTATAGTAGTGTGTATGTATGTATGGAAAAAAGTTCGTGTTTTAATTTGCTTGGTTTTCGTTCCCCAGTGCCTCGGGGTGCCCGATCGCGAACCGCAATAAAATGCGAGTACTTGAAAGTGGTGGTACAGTGGAGCAGCACAAAGCGGCGGTAGCGGCGGCGGCCTCGGCTATAAAGTTTGACGGAGTGAACTGCCCGACGCCTGGCTGCGACGGATCGGGACACATCAACGGCTCGTTCCTGACGCACCGCTCATTGTCCGGGTGCCCGGTAGCCGGAGCTACGACGCCCACACCGCAACCAAAAAAGCCCAAATACCCGGACGATATCACGCCGTTGTATCCAAAGCCTTATACAGGTGTGTATCTCATTATATTGCTAAATTATTTCAAGCCTTCCCCAAGTATTTTTTTTTGCAATGAAACTTTTCAGTTTATGTAAAGTCAAACATCTCCCCGATTAGGGACTTGAAATTTTCTCCTACAAAAAAACATATGATTAAGATCCACAAACTTACTTCAGATAATGTTCTGGAATTCAGGGATGGAGATGAATATGCAGACGGGACAGAACGGCGAGGATCTGATGACCCTCGAGCAGGAGATTACGGAGCTTCAGCGAGAGAACGCGCGCGTAGAGTCGCAGATGATGCGTCTCAAATCAGATATCAACGCTATGGAGACGCATCTTTCACATGGAGATAGGGTAAGTCACATACAAAATAATTTAAAAGACCACAGCATGAATCACATTTTTACTAACACTTCTTTTTTTTTGTTCCAATTTCTTGGCTTTTCGGCGCCCCAAAATAGATCCAACCATGACCTAAAAAATCTTCATCCATCTCATGAAAGATTTTAACCCAAAATTTTTGTCTGATAACTTAGATGGTACTGTCATGGCTCGAAACATCCAACTTTGAGTGCTACTAACACATCACACATTTGTGAGTACCATCACCTTTTTATAATTTGGTACCACTATCGTTATTAGTAGCCACTCAAGTCCAAAATTTATGATTTGCCCGTTTTGCTTGAGCTTTTGGGACGCAAGATTTTGGATTATGAATTGTTGCTTGCTGTTTCAGGAGAACCAGACTATAATATCGCGTAACAATAATCTGAATGAGTATTACGAAAGTCTGAGGAACAATGTGATCACACTGCTGGAGCACGTGCGCATCCCGGGCGGCGGGCCGGCGCCGGCGGGCGCGGCCGGGCCGCCCGGCGCGGCGCCGCCGCCCGGCGCGCCCGACAAGCCGGCGCACGACAACTTCGACTCGTACCTCACCAAGCTGCAGACGCTCTGCTCCCCGGACGGCTACTGCCCCGACGAGAACCGACCCATCTACGAAACAGTGAAAAACGCGCTTCAGGACTTCACAGTGCTCCCTACGCC